>CM069909.1:82120697-82720697 GCA_036172215.1 Camellia granthamiana | reverse complement strand
ATTAATGTGACTGTTAAGCGTGCACTGGTCTGCGTATGTTGTAAGGGGCCTACCCAACAACCTCAAATGTTCACTGCAAAAAAAATACTTGAACCAGGAGTTTGGCCTTTTGCCCATCTGAGTAGATGTTTAATGTATCCTGACAATTGCTGCCTTATCTCCCTTATATGAACTTATATTCTGTTTCCAGAAATTGGATTTATGTAAGCTGTGAAGTTTACAGCAAGCTGAATGTTCAAAATGAAGTTAATGTTCATTTTATTAGACCAGATATCAGAAGTGGAAAGAAGTGACGTCAATACAGTTTTCTATTTGTTTCCGGAAAGTGTAGTGTTTGTTTTCATTTGGTTTCTTATCTTCTCCCTGGGGTATAAAAATGTTTACCAATTATTTATACAAAAAAAAAAGAAAGAAAAAAAAAAGAAAGTTTCCCACACTCTACTCTTTTAGAAGTTGTACGCTCAGGTCTATTGAACTTAGTGGGGTAATACAGGTCTTGGTTTGTTTCTTCACATTCAATACTAATTGATGCAGAACGTGCACGCACTAATTTTTGGCATGGAGATTTTATTTACAATTTTATAATTTTATTTATGTTTTTAATATATGTATATATATATTTGTTATAGTCTAAATAGAAGTTTTATTAATATTTTGTTTTGTTTAATTAGGGATTCTAGTTTGCTTTTTTATTAGGGTTTAGTTTCTTATTTTAATTAGGGTTAGTGGTCTATATAATATTAGGTTTTGCATTGTATTATTAGGAGGTTGATTATTAAAATTGAGAGTTTAAAGTTTTGGCCTTGTGTGATTAGTGCTGTGGCCTTGTGTTCTTCCTCTCTCCGCTTTCTCTCTTTTTTTCTCCCTCTCCATTCTACATCACCAATTTGGAGATGAAATTCTGATGTAGTTACTTCTAGAACTAATATGAAACATTACGTTGTGTGCATCTTAAATTACATCATTGGTTCTCTTATATTGAAGGATGGGGCCATTGGTTTAGTGGTTAAACCTCAGCCAGCTAACCATGAAATCATGGGTTTGAACCTAAGGGCAGCTACTTTGTGCAAATTTATGCCAAAAGTTAGGTCTGTACCCAATTTACCTCCTCCCAGACCCCATCAAATGGGGACTGTGTAGTTATTGAGTTAGTTCTCTTACATGAAACATTATATATAAAATGTTGGTGGATATACAAGGTAAAATTTGTCCTTTATAAGCAGGAGTTTTTGCCTCAATATTTACAAAGCTAAAGCTATTACCTTTACATTTAAGAAGTTATTAATGTCTCTATTGGTTAAAATTTTTTAGTTAATTGGACAGTCTGATCCTTTTGGAAGCTAAATAAGGCGTTAGATGAGGTTCACTCTTCATGAAATTTTATTCCAAACTTTTGTTTCTACCTAAAGCTGTTAAACTGCAGGGGAATATTGGATGAATATGGAACGCATAACTAATTCAAAATTTCGTTCAGTGGTCACTAATCAAATTTAAGTAGATTTGTCGAAAATGACTGTCATGTGACTATAAGTCTCAGTTTATTATTTTTCATCTGTTACCATTGAAGAAATGTAAAAGAGACTGTCAGACCTTTTAAAAAAGCGTAATGTAAGACTGATGGACCTTAATTTCTTGTTAGTCTTTCCAACTAAACTAGGACCTTTTGTGGTATGAGAAATCATACCAGAGCAGAAAAAAATTTCTAGTCCCACTCTTGAGATAATGTTAGTCATTCAAGCCTGATACTTGTGTTACTTTGTCTCTAGTTTGGGGCATGATGACTTACCTTTACGAAGTGAAAAATGAGAAATTTCATAGCTGTTCACTGAAAACCCGTTGACACAAGTTGTTATTCTTATTATTTTTAATATACGCAACGCCTGTGGTAGTATTATTGTTCTCCTTTCCACCTCGTAAAAAAAAAAAAGTAGGTATCTTTAGTGTCTGATCCTGTTTACTCAATCCAAGGAAAATAATGTTAGCTCTTTCATCCTATTCTTTGCTTGTTTTTTCTGAGATTATAATAACTAAATTATCACTAAATTCTGATGGTACATGATTAAAACTATGGTAGTTATTGTACGTCCCCCATTCCCTCCCCCCCGATAGTAGTCTTGAAACTTCAATACAAGATGTGTTAAATTACCTATGTGAACTTCCATTCTGTCCTTTCCTTTTATGTTGTTAGTTGATATCATAAATTTTGATGAAAGATAAAGGATTTGAAAGTTTCAGTTTGACTGAATATTAACGATGAAGGGGCTTTATTTATTTTCAAGCACAAAAAGTAAGCCAGAAAGATGTTAAAGATGATATAGCTGACCTGCAGCAGGCTCCATGGTGTGGCCTGTCTCAATGCCAATGTGAGTATAATTGCTCCACTCACAAGAGTTCTGAATGTTATTCCTCATTTGTTTGGGGGTGAATTCTTTATCTTTTTCTATTCTATGATGTCTTCCATTTAAGAGTATATTTGTATGTATTTTATAAGAGTCTGAATTTTGGATTTTATGTCTACACTTCAAGTTTGCATGTGAATTGAACAGATTTGTATTTAAAAGGATAGAAGCCTGTGGCTTGCACCATTTTGGGGTTGCCTCTTTCACAGACGTTCAAAGGGACTTCTAGGCTTGAAAGGAGTTCAGTTTAGTAATTGATCAAGATCCAAGAGGTTCAAACCATTTTGAGATTTCTTTCGATAGTGATGCCAATGGTCTTTTAATTCTGAAGAAAGATTGATAGGAGCATTGGTAAGGTTGAAAATTTCACTTTTATCTTGTCTGAGTAAAGAACAGGTTGAAGATTTGGCTACGAAGGTGAAAGAATGCTGACTGATGTAGGGAAACCTAGTGAATTTTCAGAGTAGAGGCTATTTGACAGCATAAACATTGAGTAATTTAAGGTTGTAATGGTTAAATAAGGCCATAATAGGTAGGAGAAGGGATTAGGGTTGATTCAGGGTGATAGGAAGAGGTTTTGGGGCTGAAATGTGTACTATCAGAGGGATGTGAATAGTAGTAACCTAAGAATAGTGACTGGGGCATGTGCACCAAGAAGAAAGAGAAGGAGGAGAAGTAGTGAGGGAAAGAGGTGCTTCACCCTCGAAAGGGTTAGGGCAATCACATGGAAACACAATTTCTAATATTAACTCTCCATCGTGTCTTTGAGATAACATATATATTTATAGGCTAAAGACTCACCTATTCTACAAGAACTAGGACCCAAATTTAGAAACTAAGAATATTTGGTAACTACTAATATTCTAGACCAACTAGGACTCCATGTAAAATTCAAATAACATTACTTGACCCACAAGAGAACCCATGGACTATGACTAATACTCGGGCAATTTTTATTCGGACGCCACAGAAAATCTCGATGCACACCATTTGTGTCGTTTGGAAATAAATTTGCAAACAAAATCAAATATTCAGCCATATACTTGCGAATGTAAATGAATTGTTAAGATATATATTCTATTCAATAGTACTGTTTTTTGTTCGGAAGTTTATGCTTGAACATTTGACTTTTGTTCGGAAGTTTATATCTGAACAGAATAAATGATGTGCAAAAGATTTTGTGGTGTGTGGATAGAATTTTTCCTTACTAATGTCCAACAATTATTGAAATTACTGTGATATTTCCTAGTACTTGAACCTAAAATGATGACATAAATTTTCCATGAGCATACTAATTTAAAATAAACACAATTAAAGACTCAAAATTATTCCAAAACTTCAATCTATGATGCCCTAAATGTGCTTCATGTGAAATTCTAGATTTGTCCTTTTTTCTTCTTTCCATGCTCACCATCGCTGATGGTAATAAAAGGGTGGAAGAAAAGAGCACTGATTGTGATTTCGTGGATCTTGTAAGGTTAAGGTAAAAATGGGGATGGAAACATCTTGTAGAATGGAAAAAGAGTTGAATAGGCTCCAAGTTTTGTTACTTATGGTGGATAGAAGGGGAGTGGGCTTCAGTGGGTGGGACAGCATGAGGATAAGGATATGGTTGGGGGTTCGGTTCAGCATTCCCATTCAGGAGGTTTGATTTTACCTAAGAAACCCGTTAGTGCTTGTAGGAAATTAATGTATTGATCTTATAGATTGTATATTGATGATAAGTGTTCTATCTTACAAATGGTGAGTGGCTCCTTTATATAGAGGAGTTACAAGCTTACAACTATTAAAGCATACTAAACTAAACCTAATTATGAAAGCCAAACATGAGGCCAAACATGAGGCCATGAGGATGAAAACATGAGGCTAGACATGAGGCCAAACATGAGGCTAAACATGAGGCTAGACATGAGGCCAAACATGAGGCTAGACATGAGGCCATGAGGCCAAACATGAGGCTAGACATGAGGCCATATATTACTAATATATTCTAATATCCCCCTCAAACTCAAGGTGGATAGGAATCAACCAACTTGAGTTTGGAGAGAGTAACAAAACAGAAAAAAATAAAATAAAAGTGGATAGAAGACACTGTGTGGTCGTGTCAGACCGTTGTAGAAGACCGTATGGTTTTGGCAGACCAATGTAGAAGACAGTTTATGGGGTCATGTCGGACCGATGTAGAAAACAGTTTATGGGGTCATGTCGGACCGTTGTAGAAAAACAGTTTACTGGGTCATGTCGGACCGTTGTAGAAAAACAATTTACTGGGTCATGTCGGACCGTTGTAGAAAACAGTTTACTGGGTCATGTCGGACCGTTGTAGAAAACAGTTTACTGGGTCATGTCGGACCATTGTAGAAGAGAACCGAAATCAATGTCGGAACAGTTTACCGAGTCTTGTCGGACCCATATAGGAGCTAACCGGAATCAATGTCGGGACAGTTTATCGAGTCTTGTCGGACCCTTAAAAGTTGCACCCTCAAAAGGCGTGCCCAATCTTATCAAAAGGCATGCCATCAAAAGGTGTGCCCGACAGCCATCAAAAGTCGAGCCATCAAAAGGCGTGCCATCAAAAGGTGTGCCCGACATCCATTAAAAGTCGAGCCATCAAAAGGCGCGCCGCTTTGTCGTCTTGCGCTGAGAGGCGCGTGCGGCGCATGTCTGCCTTGCCTATTTATACCACGGCGAGGCTGCCGCTTATGCAGAACAAAACATCTGCTGAAAAATCCTCTGAAAAACCGCTTCATTTTGCTGAGAGAGATACTGTGTCACTCTGTTGCCCAGAAAATGGCTTCTTCTTCCCGTTCTGCTTCTCAGAACATAGTCTCTTCGTCCCGTGGTCTTACCCTCTTTCCCGACCTCAACGAGGCCACAACCCAGAATATGGCCCTTGAACCTCAACCAAGAGCCCCTGGACCAAGCCCCCCTGGTTTTGCGCCGTTGAACTATCCGATGGTGTCAGTGGAGCAGATAATGGCTGCTCAGTCGGATATTGAGGCAAATTATTACACATTAAGGTCATGCGTTGAGACCATGACGGCGGTCAACAACCTGTCGCACCGGCTTCAGAGTAGAACAAATGAGGTGCAGCAGGTAAAAGCCCAACTGGCTCTGCTCCAGCGCATGTATACGGATGCCCGAGCAGAGATATGTGTGCTGAAGGCAGAAAACAAGGAACTGAAGCGGAAGGCCACCGTGATGCTCAGATTTGGAGGTCCGTCATATGTGACGGTTGAGGAGCAACGGGAAGTGAACGTGCTCGGCGGCGTGAGAAACACGGAGGCAGCACCAGCAAGGGACGCCCAAGACAAAGGCAAGAAGAAGAGAACAGCTGAAGAGGCGAAAAAATAAAGCCGGTTTTTTTTTTGTTGTGGTTGGATTGTTGTTGTTGTTGTTGTTTTTTTTTTTTTTTTTTTTTTTTTTTTTTGTGTGTGTAAAATGGTGATCGGGGTTGATCCCCGAGATGAATAAATGACAAGTTTGGAAAATGTTGTTGGTGGTGTTTTGTTTAAGAATAAAAATAAAATAAAAGAAAATAATGGAAGCTCTCACCAGGTCTCAACCACAACAAGTGATGACAACAACTTCAACGCCAAACCTGGAGGACTTCTTTGGTGGTGCAACAATGGAAAAGCACGCTCTATCATTTCAAGCAGTATCCTCTTCCGCAGGAAACCATTCTTGCACAGAATGGCCAAGCAATCCAATGCGTTCACAATTACAGCCTCTGATACATCACTTAAAGCCTGTTCAATGTAAGGCAGAAGATACTCCTCTACACTACTTTGGCCCACAAAGAAGCAGACATAAATAATCTGTCCAGAAAATACAGCTCTTAACTGCTCATCTCGATCATTCAGAAAAGCAGGGAGGATGGGCAACAAAAAGTCATTACTCTGTCTCTGGCCAAAGAACCAACATAGGTTGCCAATATCCTGCAAGAGTGCTCTCCTGATATTTGGAGATTGCTTTGGGCCCATTCCAAGTTCTGGAATGACCTCAGCTCTGGACTTCCTCAACCGTGCAAGCTGTGCATCACTGATAAAAAATCTGAAGTGGCTGCGGATGAAGAAGATCAGAAAGTGCATAAAGATACAGGACCAAGTTTCCACTTGGAGCTTCTGAAAGATGGTTCTGTATCAAGAGCTAAAAATGTGGAGCTTGATGGTTTAACTGGTGTAAATGTTGAACCATCCTATGTAACCAGAAGTGCAGCCTTAGACAGAAGTAGAGAAGCAACAGCAACTGTTATGAATCCTCTTCTTCTAAATCTTGTGGTGAGAAGAAGCTGAGATTGTTTGGATTTGAGCTTGATCCATACAAGATTAATGGTGAGACCTCCATGAAAGGGTCTGCCGAAGGGCAGGCATTGGGGGGTCACCAAAATGCCCACAAGAAGAAAAGATTGAAGAAGAAGAGGTTGCAGCTTCAAGCAAGAAAGACCAGCATATGGAGACTACTCCAAGTTTGGCATGTGCCAATAAATGTGTTTTTTGTTGGAGGCATCACACAAATCCTGTAGGAAAGAGCTGGCAGTGGAAGATGGATGACCCTTTAGACATCATAAACTCTGCTATAGATTTGTAGATGAGCTTCATCGGAGGCGTATTTCTACTTTTCTTGTAACAAATGCGCAGTTCCCTGACAAGATCAGGATGCTGAAACCTGTGACCCAGTTATATGTAAGCGTAGACGCTGCAACAAAGGACAGCGTGAAGGCAATTGATAGGCCACTGTTTGGGATTTCTGGGAGCGAGTTGTTGATTCGTTGAAAGCTCTCAAGGAGAAGCAGCAGCGAACTGTTTATCGCTGGACACTGGTTAAAGGGTGGAATACAGAGGACTGTGATGAGGGGTAAAAGCTCAGCTATGGAAGAAGGTATGTGTAGAAACACAAGTGGAATAGGTTGAGGTCCGGCGGGCGGCCAAGGCAAGGTTGCCGCCCGCCGGTAAGGCGAAGAACACCAAGAGCTTAACCTATAGCTCTGATACCATGTAGGAAATTAATGTATTGATCTTATAGATTGTATATTGATGATAAGTGTTCTATCTTACAAATGGTGAGTGGCTCCTTTATATAGAGGAGTTACAAGCTTACAACTATTAAAGCATACTAAACTAAACCTAATTATGAAAGCCAAACATGAGGCCATGAGGATGAAAACATGAGGCTAGACATGAGGCCAAACATGAGGCTAAACATGAGGCCATGAGGATGAAAACATGAGCTAGACATGAGGCCAAACATGAGGCTAGACATGAGGCCATATATTACTAATATATTCTAATAGTGCTTACTCTGTTTTCACGGAAAAATTTAGAAGAAATTTCATGGAGCATCTGAAAATTACATCTGTTTGTAAAGCTGGTAGTGATAGATGAAAATCTATGTATAATGATGAAAAAGCTGCTTATATGAAGTTGGCAAAATATTAGATTTATTTCAGTTCTTGGGGGATGGTTTTTATATTTTGTATTGTGATTGTCATTGCCTATCTTTTGTATTTTTTCCCTTTCTTTTTCCTTTCATCCGATTGTACAAGGCTTTTTCCCTTGGCACTTGCTCCAGCACAATTTTCTTTGTTACTGATGGAGAAAAGGTAATGAACTTGAAATAACTAAATAAATGGGATTATTTGAAATCCTTGCCAATGAGAATTCTAGTTCTGCAAGTACTGTAGTTTGATATGTCTTCATTCATACGATCACTTTATTATTAGCTTTCCGATACAAGTTTAGTAACCCATGCTTGTCCACCTCACAAGTTTGAACCACAAAGCCCTTGATTTCGAATCCATAAATCCAAACGCAACCTAATTGTATTGCACATACGGAAAATATGCATTTTGCTTCGTCTTTGGTTATTAAGTATATTGAAATTTCTGAATTGCTTTGATTTGCATGACAACAAGGTGAGTTGTATCCTATTCCTTTCAGGTAAACTTGCAACTTCTGATGGAGATGAAAATATGTGCAAGATTGGAATGGGGCTGCTTGATTCTATTCCCGCCCTTAATGTTTGTTCAACATCTTTTGCAGATTTTCGTTATAAGATACCTGCTTCCAGGTAAGTTCTTGCACTTATTAGCCTCCAACAGCTTTATTTCTATCACGCGGACACAGGTCTGTCTTATTGACGTAATGGCTTTTTTTTCTTTGCTTTTAGTAGTTGATTTTCCCGTTGGCCCTAGCCTTGAGGGCTTGTGGACAGCGTAGTCTTCAGTTTAGAGTTGATATGCTATGTTCTGTACCTGTGATGCAGCACAGTTAGATAGTAATATTTCATGGAGCCATTTGGCGTTGTTTCGGATCAAATATGGGTCCTTCGGGCCTGATTTGACGACCTTGGAAAATTTCCAAATTACCTTTTTGCCATCAAACAGTCAAATTGGTCCATGAACTTGCCATCTAACCGTATTGCATCACAGAGATAGAATATGATTGCTACATATCAGTACGCTTCTCCTTTTTCCATTTTCAGTTGTTATTTAATGAGTACTTGTAGGGATTTTATTGCTACAGGTTTTTTTTCTTCCCTTTTTTTCCTGAACATAAAGTTCTGTGATTTTTCTTGTTAAAAGTTATCATTAACACACAATCTTCTTTGTTGTTAGATACGTGTTGAAGAGAAGATTAGGCCAGGGAGGTTTCGGTGAGACCTGGTTGGCTTCCTACTTAAATTGTTCCAAAGGGGAAAATGCTGTGGTTTCGATGCATGAAGACCAAGAAGTTACTTCGAACAGTTTTTGCCTCGACCCTTGGACCTTGCTTTCAGATTATTATTCATCCACTAATGATTGCCACTCTTCTTCTTCTTATGGTGATTCATTCAACATAAAGCGTGTCATGGTAAGTGATTAAACTACATAGATGTGACATAATAATGTACACAAGTGGGTTTGATATTATAGATTGACATTTGACATGCGTGATTTCAGCCTATTTGTCTGAGTTTTGGTGTCTTTCCTTCCCCGTGATTTGTAGAATAAATTTCTATTTGAATTCAGGCTGTCACTCCAATTATTATCAATGAACACTTGGCTGACAAATTATTATTATTTTTACATAGGTGGAGAGAGGAAGTGTTGTCTACTTGAGTGGGCTGAGAGAGAAGTATTTTGGAGAAGTCTTCCTAAATGCCTCACTTCATGACGGAGAAAGTGTCGAGCATGTAGCGCAGTACATACAGTCTCTTGATTGTGGAGTCGAGGGAATGTGGCTAGTTTTCCTACCTGAAGGGGTTTCGTTATGGAAGCTCTTGTATACGATGGAGGCAGTAAAAGCCACCGTTGAAGAAAGCAAAGTAGTCAACAATGCCAAGGTGCTCCAGCGTTCATCATACTGGTATTGGTTGAAAACAACTGAACAAGGGAGAGTGGAGATGCGCAGCATTATAAGGCAACTGGTAGGTACTGCCATGGCCATGTTTTCTTCTATAGTTCAAAATTGTTTTTAGCCGTGAAAAAAGTTTGTTGGATATGTACTATTTGATGGCATCAAGATATATGTTTGCTTTGCTCATTTGTATTAACTGATCAACTGCAATTTTAACTTTTTAGATTGTTTAGCAGAGTTTTTGCTCATATATAGTTGAAAAATTTTAAAATCAGTCACTAAAGTACGTACTTAGGGTCTGTCATTGAAGTATAGTTGGTGTTTCCCCAGTCATACAAAGTATGGTTGGGTTCGTTGTTACCACCAAAAATGAACAAGAGGGAAAATAAGTATGTCATTAAGGTGACACTACTATTTGGATCATTGTGGACTATTGTCACATGGTAAGCTTGAAGATAAGTTGAGAGAGAACACACTAAGATGGTTTGGTCGTGTACAATGATGACCTATAGATGCACTTATCAAAAAAAAAAAAAAATGATGACCTATAGATGCAATATCAAGGCAGAGTGATATAATCCCCGTAAATGAAAATGTTGGGGGGGTAGAAAAGACCTAAGCTAACTTGGAATGCAATAATAAAAAAATATATGAATTTATTTAATTTAACTGAACATATATTCCTTGATAGAGTAGAGTAACGGAAAAGGTTCTATGTAGCTAAACCCCACTTGAATAGGGCACATGGCTTACTTTGGTTTGGTAAGCTTGATATTTTGAGATTGTAGGGGAACAGCTTCTTGCGCGTAAGACCCTTGTTTTGTCGATGGTTAGTAAATGCATAGGATCTATTTTTCTTTCATTTCAAAATCAGCAAGGAGGTTGTGTAATTTTTTCCTATTAAGTTACTAAATAGTATGGCATGCAGGATGATTAGAAGATGGGATTGGCTAGCTGGTTGGCCGGCTGGTTCGCAATATCGAAAAAAAAAAAAAAAATATGTCGAACTTGCACACTTTCAATCATCTATTTTTTGTTGTCTCATCGCACGACACATTTGATATTATCTTGAAGAATAATTGCACAACTTATGGGCTATAGCCTATAATACATCCTCTGTCACACCTTTTGTAGTTTTAGAGAAGAGAAAGAGTTGGGGAATGAGTTAGACTTCATCCCCTTTTATATTGTTAATACCATGTAATTACAGGAGTGCCATAAGGCATAATTTATGGGCCAGCCCATTACACCATTCAAGGGAATAGAATAAGAATAGATACAATCAATATTATTTCCTATTCTAACACTCCCCCTCAAGTTGATGCGAAGATTTCTCTCATGCCCAGCTTGTAGAGAATGCCATAAAATGGTTTTCTCCCTGGCCTATAATACATCCTCTGTCAAACCTTTAACTTTTCATCCATGGGTATTTGTTTTCTATTATGGGACCATGTAAGAAAACTACAAGGGGCAATACTATGATCTCCACCTATAGGTGTCACTAGCAAGTTATCCCTATTTAGTGGGTAATTCTATGGGTTAATTACATCAAGATCCCCTCAACTATTAGTGCATATCACTTTATCTTCCCATCTACGGAGCCATACATATTGACCTCCTCAACGATAAAAATCGTACAGATACACTTCTTTTGGAGGTGATCTAGAGGGGTGAAAGTACATTTTTATAGTTGAGGGTGTCAAAATGTACGGGTTCATATTTGAGGGGAGTGAAGTTATATTCGCTAATATTTGAGTTGGTTTTGGTGTAATTAACCCTAATTCTATTCAATCAAATGTTGTGAAGAAAATAATTAGTATGGGTCATTGACATTGTTGTTAAAATTGTATGATTCAGTGGAGTCAGTCTTTAATCGATACGATTTGGTTGGTTGAATTGATAGAGAACTTGAATCAGTGGGTGAATTGATGAATTCCGAGTATGATTTGTGCGCAAAGTGAGTAGGAAAAATGCAAATAGACGTTGTAATGTTATGTTGCTGACAAGTTTCATGCAATACCTGTGCAAACCAGCCTGTAATGAAATATTAAGTGATGTGTTGATCGCTTAGACCTCAAGCGAATCAAGTCTATTGTTGAGACTGCCTATGGTCATAATGGAAGTGCTGACATTGGCCTGGGTTGTTTTCACGTCAAAAAAAAAGTTGACTTAGCTTACAAGTAGCATAAAAAACTCAACTTTAGAAAGTCAGCTTTTCGAGCTTTTAAGCTGAAAAAGTAAATAAGCTAAAAACCTGAAAAGTGGAACCAAAGACCCACCTATTTGAAGAAAAATTGCTTATGCATGTGATACTGCAAATAAGTGGAAACAAACAGGGCCTTTGACATTCTTATACCACGAAGACCAGACTGGTCGAAGGAAAAACCTGTTCCAACATAAAATCATAAATTGTTAGAAATCCAACTGTATGCATCTAAAGCTTTGCCGAGTTCAAATTAATCTATGCGAACCTATGCAAAGTTTAGAGTAGATCATGTTTGGTTTTCATTATGAGGGCTTTAGAATGAAATTTGGTGGATCTTCTATAAAATAAACTATTAGTTGAGGAGGAGAGGGCTCATAATCTTCTGCCTAAAGATCATAGGATCCTGTAATTGTTGGTTGGGGTTGCTTGTATGTCATTTCCCATGCAGCTTCCACTACACCTCTCTGGGGGTAACTAATGACCAAGAGTTGGATGCCCATTGAAACAATCACTATATGGATTATCGTCACTGCTGGAAATCTGATTATTATTGTTAGTGGCTGTTATTATTATTGTTAGTGGCTGTTAGTGGGTTATGATAATGTCTATATACACTATGTTAGTGATCTAGATAGTGGCTATAATGGATGTATATATTATGTAAGGAGATAGGTAGTGGCTCTTAGTGGTGATAGTGGATCTCTTAGTGGTGATAGTGGATCTTAGTGGCACAAATAGTAGCTCTTGTTCTCTCCTATATAAGGAGTGTAGTTTTCTCTTCACAAGATAAGAAGTTTTGAATATAACAAGCAATATATTCCTTCTTCCTCATATTTTCTGAGTTCTTCTTCTTCATATTTTCTAAGTTAGTATCAGAGCAACAAAAACATAGCAGCCCTAAAACCGTCATAGCCATGTCGGAAGTCACGTCCGAAACCACTTCAACCCCTGCCGCTGCCATTCCGGTGAAAACATCAAACTTCTCATCCGGTACTCCTAGTGTTTTTTTGACACAAACAGGTATAAATCCTAAAGCCTTCTCTTGCCTAAACTTCTCTCCGTGGATCATAGATTCCGGTGCCTCCGATCACATGACTAGTTTTTCCCATTTATTTAGTACTTATTTCCCTTGTTCTGGTCATGACAAAATCAGAATAGCCGATGGTAGTTTTTCACCTATTGCAGGAAAAGGATTTATTAAACTAACTGAGAAAATTAATCTCAATGTTGTTCTTCACGTCCCCAACTTAGCCTGTAACATTTTGTCTGTCAGTAAACTATTTAAGGATTCTAATTGTTGTGTTACATTTTTTGAATCCCATTGTGAATTTTAGGACCAGAACTCGGGGATGATGATTGGGCGTGCTAGGATGCTTGAAGGTCTTTACTACTTTGATGAAGTACCTGTTAGTAATAAAAAAGCTCAGAGCTTTAATAGTATTAGTTCAATCTCTGTTCGAGAAAAAATAATGCTATGGCACTATAGGCTAGGACATCCTAGTTTTCTTTATCTGAAACATTTATTTCCAGAATTATTTAAAGGGATTGATTGTTCTTCTTTTCATTGTGAAAGTTGTATTTTTGCAAAATTTCATCGCTCTACTTATTTGCCAAAACCTTACCAGGCTTCCAAACCTTTTTATTTGATTCATAGTGATGTTTGGGGCCCTTCTAAAATCACTACTCTTTCTGGTAAAAGATGGTTTGTTACATTTATTGATGACCATACCCGCTTATGTTGGATTTATTTGATGAATAAAAAATCTGACGTGAAAAATTTATTCACAAATTTTTACAATATGATTGAAAACCAATTTCAAACCAAAATTGGTATTTTACATTCTGATAATGGAACAGAATATTTCAAAGAGCAGTTGGGTGAGTTTTTGGCAAAAAAGGGAATTTTTCATCAATCTACATGTCGGGATACCCCTCAACAAAATGGCATTGCAGAACGAAAAAATAAACATTTACTTGAAGTAGCACGTGCCATAATGTTTTACATGCATGTTCCTAAATATTTATGGGGTGAAGCAATTTTAACAGCCTCTTATTTGATAAACAGGATGCCTACAAAGGTGTTAACATACAAAACACCTTTTGATTGTCTCAAAACTTTTTTTCCTGACACGAGGTTGTTTTCTGATTTACCCGCCAAAGTTTTTGGATGTACTGCCTATGTTCATGTTCCCAGTCAATTTCGTTCAAAACTTGACCCCCGTGCTATAAAATGTGTTTTTTTGGGTTATTCCTCAAACAAAAAGGGGTATAAGTGTTTCGATCCTCAAACCAAGAAATTTCATGTGAGTATAGATGTGTCATTTGTGGAAACAAAATCCTATTTCCCCAACACTTCTCTTCAGGGGGAGACAAGTGGAGTAGAAGATAATTTTTGGGATATTTCTATCCCGCTCCCCAATGTCATTTATCTTACACAAAAATCACATCTGTCTGATAATGATCACTTAGGAGAACCAAGTTCTATGGTGCTTAGTCAAGAAGATTCTTGTTTAGGGGGAGAAGTACTACCAAATGATCTAAATTCTGAGCTTTAGGTTTATACTAGGAAGCGATTTCATCTGAGGAATAATGACCCGAATGTCCATCCTAATGACCCGAATGTCCACCCGAGTTCTGATATCGAAATTTTAGGTAATCCTATTCCTTCTATTTCCGACCTTGATGTTCCTATAGCAATTAGGAAAGGTGTCCGAAATTGCATTAAACATCCTATTGCAAATTACCTCTCCTATCAAAAACTGTCTAAAAATCATAGAGCTTTCACATCTAGGATTTCACACTTGTTTGTTCCAAGGAATATACAGGAAGCATTGGATGATCCGAATTGGAAATTAACAATCATGGAGGAGATGAATGCTTTAAGGAGAAGTGGTACTTGGGCAGTGGCGGCTCCACGGCATCCACAGGGGAGAAGTGGTACTTGGGCAGTGGCGGCTCCACGGCATCCACAGGGTATTCAGTTGAATACCCTGAAATCTGAAATTTTAATTTTTTTTTTTTTTTTTTTTTGGGTTTAGTTTAGTTTTGAATACCCAATTTAAAATTTGAATACCCAATCCAAGATGGTTGAATACCCAATCCAAGATGGTTGAATACCCCTCTGATCCACTTGGCCCATTTGTCTAAATAAATAATGAAACCTCTAGCCCACTTAGCTACTTAGCCCATTTGCCAAACAAATAACCCTCTAGCCCACTTAACCCCTTAGCCCATTTGCCTGAACAAATAATAAAGCCCAAAAGAATTGCAATGAGATATATATATATATATTATATATAGGCACGAATCTGCATCTGCTGCTTGGGATATGGATCATGGATGTTGGTATTGAATGAAGATGAAGTGGTTGCTGTCATGCTTTGCTGTTGCTGACTGATTGTTAAGAAAAAGACAAAAAGAAATTTGAGAATTATATCTCATCAGGTATTATTTTTTTATCTCTATAATATTAAAATTTATTTAAACTTGATACTATAGTTTGGGGATTATAGTTATGAGACGATCAGCCAATTACTCAGAGATGATCAGCCAATTTTATTTGTCTCTGAGCTTTACTCTTTAATTTTATAGTTATATTAAAAAAATCAGAAGTCCAAGTAGTTTGGTAATTATATTAACTATATCTCTATAATATTATTTTATACCTGATGAGATATAGGTAATTGGTATATTATATTAACAAAATCAGAAGTCCAAGTAGTTTGGTAATTTTTTGTCTCTGAGCTTTACTCTTTAATTTTATAGTTATGCATGTTAATATAATATTTGGGGATTATACTTTGTTGTCATCAGGTATAATATTTTTTTTAAGTTTCTTCACTTTATTTGTTTTAAAAATTAAATAGGAGCTGAAATTTTATAATCAATTTATTTATACTCTTGTAGTTATTTTTTTTCTATGGTTTATTTAGATAGCTCTGTTTTTTGTGTGGATATTTTTAGGTGCATCCTAATCTTGAAAGATTACCGAACGTGATTGTGATATGAAAACTAGTGTAGTTGCTCATATTTGATGAGATGTGGAATATATTGTATTTATCGGAATTTTTGGAATTTAATTATTTAAATATATGTTTAGAAATATCTGTTTTGGGCTATTGGTGAAAGATAGCCATGATTGTTGTAGAAGTGCATGAGACTTAGACAAATTGAACCACATTCCTCATTTGTTGCATTGGACATTGCATTATATTCATTTCATTGGAAATGTATTTGTTTTTTAGAAATGTATCTATTTGCAAAAAGATGAATACTTGGTGAATCTGGGTAAGGGGTGTGGAACCGCGCGGTTAAGTGTCAAGCCTTCCAGTTTGCTGGTAAAAATGACAGTGATAATGCATTATGCCCTACTTGCAGACACTCACCTAGAGATTCACAGGGCCCGTATTCATGCGACATATATGGTTTAAAATGAAAATTGTTTTATATTTGTTGATTGCAGCTCAGCATTACATGCTTTGTAAAAAGAGAGATAAATTATTTTATCATGAGCATGACATGAGCATACTCCTCTTTAGTCTTGTCATTGTTCATATGTTGTGTAGTATATTTTTATTGGGCTGTAGCTCACTCTATAAGGGAAATCATTTCAGGTACAGGTGCTATGCCTCCGCCAAGGCATTGACTTGGGAGGACTCAGAGCTGAGGCTTCATTTTTGTTTTATTGTTATTTGTTGAATGTAAGCCTATGGCTGTATTTATGTTAAGTTGAAACTCCATTTTGTGTAACTATAAATGTTCTTGGATAAATTTGTAAGCCTGTAGGACACTTATTATCTGTTTGGTTTCCATTTCTTATTTGTTGTAAAATGCATGTTTAGGATTAGAACTGGAGCATTGAGATGTGAGCAACATTATTTGACATTTGGGATTTAATGGAAATGAGTGTATGGATTAGTTATCTATATATGTGTGTGTGTGTGTGTGTTTGTCTATCAGGTGGGTTTTGTTGCATAAATAGATATATCATGCCAAATTTTTGGGACGTTATAATTATGGTATATAATTGGACCGTATTTGACTTATGGGTGAGACCCATGACTTAGATTTAATTTAAATTGAATTTGTTTAATGACTCACGTTTAACTGTTTGGTTCTTTTAAAATGTGATTGGTAATAACCACATTGGGAGTTGTTATTATTTATTATATAAGATTATAATAAATATTTTATAGTTGATTTTATGGTGTGTACCATTAAACGAAATATATTTTGTGGTGAGAAAATATTATATCTTTTTATCATTAATGATGTTAAAATATACTTTTAATTGATATATATATATATATACATATGTAGATTCATGGATGTTTTAATATAATAAAATAAAGTGTAATAATGATGAGAGAGCCCACGTGGGGTTACCCCATTCCCCCTTGCTTTTAATTGTTTCCTCTTTTAATTGTCTCTTTTTCTTTATACTCTCTCAGTTCTCTCATATTTCTCTTAACACCAACACAAACCCTTAATTCTCTTCTTGATCTAGCAAGATCCATTGAGTTTTTGACCCTAGTTCTTGAGGCCAAAATTTTGGCGATAGCAACATTTTGACCGGTGGAGATTGAAATTTGACAAAATCGAAAATTTAGATTTTTGCTTGTTTCCTCTTCTAGTTTGAGGTAGGGATTTTTTCTACATTTCTTTATGTACTTTTACTTGATTATAGGGAGCTTAGAGTTGTATATAATTTAATTAAATTTGTTGAAAATTTTGTGATTTTAATTGCTTAAAAGATAAATTTTGGGAAAAATAAAAAGTTGATGCCCAAATTGCGAAAGTGTAAACTTGGAATATATTTGTAAGGTTATGAGAGAGTTATATTTTAAATTTGAACAAAAACGAACTTTGATTCAATTGGTTTTTGAATTTTTTACCGGTTTGTGGCCAAAAGAGCATTTTTAAAGAAAACAAATGAATTATGTTTAACTTTTGGGGTTTTCGATCAAAATAGGATGTCATAGGTGAATAATGCTTGGAGAATGAGTTTGGAAAAAAAATGATGTTTTCTTGGGTATTAATGATATTATTTTGTTTAATGTATTCGTTAGAATAAAACCGACACGGTTAGAAATGAACCTTAAGAGGTATCTGGATGTGATTGTGATATGAAAACTAGTGTAGTTGTTCATATTTGATGAGATGTGGAATAGATTGTATTTATCGGAGTTTTTAGAATTTAATTGTTTAAATATCTGTTTAGAAATATCTGTTTTGGGCTATCGATGGAGGATAACCGTGATGGTTGTAGAAATGCATGAGACTTAGATAAATTGAACCACATTTCTCATTTGTTGCATTGGACATTGCATTATATTAATTTCATTGGAAATGTATCTGTTTTTGAGAAATATTTGGAAATGTATATGTTTGCGAAAAAATAAATACTTGGTAAATCTAGGTAGGGGGTGTAGAACCGCGCGGTTAGGTGTCAAGCCTTCCAGTTTACTAGTAAAAATGACAGTAGTAGTGCATTAGGGCCTACTTGCAGACACTCAACTAGAGATTCATAGAGCCTATATTCATGTAACATATATGATTTAAAATGAAAATGGTTTTATATCTATTGTTGCATCTCAGCATTGCATGCTTTATAAAAAAGAGAGAAAAATTGTTTTATCATGAGCATGGCATGAGCATACTCCTCTTTAGTCTTGTCATGGTTCATATGTTGTGTAGCATATCTCTACTGGGCTGTGACTCACCCTATTTGGAAAACTATTTCAGGTACACGTGCTATGTCTCTGCCAAGGTATTGACTTTGAAGGACTCGGAGCTATTGTTATTTATTGAATGTAAGCCCAAGATTGTATTTGCGTTGAGTTGAAACTCCATCTTGTGTAACCAAGAATGTTATTGGATAAATTTGTAAGATAGTGAAAATGAAGTGAACATCATGAAATTTAAGATGGTCATTATGCTTGGTTTTTCTTTCACTTACGTGCCTTTCAGATATAATCGTATCACTTGTCTGGTATATGACATATAGATAATGTGTTTATATCAGGTTTTGGAAGGAAATTACTATCGGAGGCAACAAAAAATGAAAATTGTGTTACGAAGGGAAAAAGAAATAATAAACGAATTGGGAACAGAAAAGAAGGGGAAAAAAAAATATTTGAGAAGCCTAATCGGTCAACTGGCCGATTGATCGGCCAGTCGATCCATCGGACGTCCTATTCACTTTTGATGCACACCATTAAAGCTACTCGTATCAGATTAAAAAAATTAAAATTTTTAATTTAAATTTAATAAAAATTAAAATAAACCGTCGAAAATGCTATTAGCGAATCCAAAATAATTTAGCACTCTTTTTTAAAATACAATTGAATTGATATTTTACAAAATTTACTCCAGCGTGTCCCGCGTGACGGACTAGTCCTAGTAGATACAGAGATTCGCGCCAACTACGTTGCGTGAGGATCCTCTAGAGTTTCGTCTCTAGAGTGATCTCTAGAGTGATCGATCGGAGGGTTGAGATTTTTCCTGACAAAAACGACGTCGTTTTTCTGTATAATTTGAAAACAAAAAAATTCAGATTTCAAAATAGAGAGAACGACTGAGAGAAGAGAGAGAGAGAGAGAAGGGCTGAGAGAAGAGGAGGACGTCGCCGGCATGGCTCCGCCGCTGCCGCGGAGATCTGAAAGATCTTCTGTCAACGGCTTCGCCTTCGTCTTCGATCTCTTCCGCCGCCGCCGCCACTCCAACACCTTTGGTTCAATCTCATTTGAATAGGCAGCCAAGAAAATGGAATAAGTAAAAACAAACAGGGGTGGAGGGAGGCAAGAGGAGAGAAATAATTGGAATTTCATGACTACTAAAGCTCAGAAAAATTGCTTATGACTCCAGATAATCAGTTCTTTTCCCACAATTTCACAGTAACAAAGTGGAAGAACAACTGTTCACAATGCAGAGAAAAAGCCAAAATTACTCCAACAACGAACCTATGCATTTCCACAAATTCAATTTCACCAGAAAAAGAAAAGAATTCCTTTATGTCCTGGTCAGTTGCACCTAAGGAGACGTTGCTGACTTTCACAGTTCTTACCTGTAACGACAAGAACCCACCCAAAACCGTGAGAAGAAACAAAAATCAAATAAGTCAAGAATGGTCGTGTGTAATTGCATAGTCCATTGATGTTTCAAAGCACATCATCACCTTCCAGATTTTACTTATTCCAAGCATTTTTTCAAACAGTTTTTTCCAACAAATTTCGTAGTTATCTTCCGGCGATGGATGGAGGCAGAGGGGTGGGGGAAAGGATGGTTGGCCGAAGGAGGGTTGGGGAGCAATTGGCGGCGGTCGGTGAGGGTGGGGGACCAGGTGGCCGCCACCTCTGAGGAGGGGGGGTTTGGCCATGGAATCTCCATCTTCTCTCTTCTCATTCTGTTCAAGTTTTTTATTTCTTTTTTTTTTTTTTATTTCCTCAGATTGATCTCTACCCTTAATTCTATAGTGGGATAGGTGTCACACCCATCTCCTTTACTGCAGGAGATCACTCTAGAGGGATCACTCTAGAGGATCCTCACGCAACTACGTTTCCCAAATTCCAACAAACTCTAACACTCTCTCTCTCTCTCTCTCTCTCATCTTCTTCTTCTTACTACTACTACTGCTATATATCTAGGGTTTGGAGGTGCAATCAGTGATATCATTCATCAAGAAGACGATGGAGATGGAGTCGACGACGAGATTGTGCTGGATTTCTGTTGTGGTGTTAGTCTTTTGTGTCTGTTCACTACCAAGATCGGCCGCAGAGACCGAGGCTTGCCGAAAGGTTTACCGCGAAGGCGGTGCAATGGCGGTGATTCGTTCTCCAGAATGTCCTCGTTGGGGTCACTCACTCTCATGGGGACGTTTGACTGACTCAACTACGGTGTATTGCTCAGAGGCTATTCTCGATGCTCTTGGGCGAGATTTCACTCACAATCACTTCTTTTGCGACGTTGATATTAGGTTTCCTCTCCGCCGTAAGTCTCTCCAAATTAAACTTTGATTTTTTTTAATTTTTTTTTAAAATTTTGTTTTTGATTTTGTTTTTCTCAATTTTGTTTGTGTAGTTTATATTTTGGAAAGGAGAGAGGGCATAAATTTGTTGGAATCAAGTTCTAATTTAGATTGGTTTATATCTAAGCATCTGTTCTGTTTTGTTTAAATTTGTCAACAATGGAATGGAATTTATAATCTGAACTTTCAAGATAATATTCTGATCAATTAGAAAAATACTAAACGATTCATATCCATATTCGAGTAAAATAGTGTGTACTTGAGCACTCTGTTATTATAATCACAATTTGCAAATCAATTTACGATTCATGCACATATCGATGCAAATCTATTGGTGAATCTTTTTTTGGAGTAGAATCTATGATAAATTTCACCGTTCACAATCAATTCATGATTTGATGTACTTTTTACGATTTACGCAATTATTGAAACCATTGTTTATGTTAAATATGAAAATAACCAATAATTTTTGCAACCGTTACGGCGCCCGCAGCTGCTTTTTGAAACCTTGCTACGAAGGCAATGTCTTCCCAAATGGATGGTGTAATCTTGTTCTTATATAAGAACTATTTTACGTCACGTGTCAAAATAAATTTATTTCATTTTCATTCACATATATCATTGTTTAACATCTTTGTTTTGTAATTTGTATTGAATCTTAATGATTCTTGATTCAATTCGATTCACAAAATTTGGATTTTGATTAACGATACGATTCTTTTAGCAACTGCGCTTGAGCAACGAAAAGAAAGAGACGAAAAAAAGAAGAGTTCATTGTAATGTAGTTTTAGCTTGTATAATGAAAAGAAAATGGAGAAGGCTTGCTTATATGAAAGTTGGATGATTTTTAGTTTAGTTTATTGGAATTGTTTTGTATACACATACTTATGTTGTAAACATGGTATAAATAAGTTTGACTATTGTTGCAGGTCTCCAGAAAGAAGCTACATTGGGTATTGTAGCTATTTTTGATGGCTATTATAGCAATGAAGCGAGCGAGATGGCATGGAAGTATATTGAGGAATACTTCTTCCTACACATGTATTTTCTATTTGATAGGTATTACATTCTATACTATTTACTTATTCTTAACTATTGAGATGAGCGGATAATTTGAGCGAGTCATGTTATAGATGAGTATGCTTTATTTTGAAAATTGGATGACGCATAGTGTGCTTTATTTTAAAAATTGGATGACGTATTATATTATGATACGTGGATTGATTGACAATCTGTGTTCAAAGTTGTTTCTTGTAAATATTACTTGTATTTGTGCTTTTCTACTTGTTAATCTTTCATATCTCCTGTTTCATGCATGTATGAATAGGTTGAAAATATAATATCGAATTTGCACCTCCAGTATATCAAATTTATTTGTGCATTCTTTAATATTTCATTTTGTCCATATGAATTATTGATTGAGATGATAACACGTGCAGGATTGTTATGTGCATGTTTGTGGTTGCATGCATATCCATGGTAGAAATTGTTGGAACTCAAGCATTCAATTTTCTTGTTATTTTTTTGGTGAGTCCATTTTGTTTGTTGGAAATATTAAACTTTATTTTCCCCCTTATACGCTCAGGTAATTAATTTTATTTTTTCTTGATAGACATCAAGGCACATAATTATGTATACGTAATATATCTTGTGGACTGAAGTATGAATATGTGATACATCTACTCATTGGAAGGAATAATAGGAAGAAGCAGGCATGTGGCTTGTGTGCGTATGCACACTCATGCTCCACTTAGGAACTGACATTGTCTTTTTATATGATGTAGTGTTTTTTAATTGTCACGTGTGTATTATCTTTGCTCTTAAGTAAATGCATGACCTTGTATTTAACTTGCACATGCTCACTATACTTGTTGATTGCAAAGCATATTTTTCATGTACAAGTCTAGAATATAATGCAACAACTTTTTCTTTGGTTGCATAATTGTTATAAGAATTACAAGTGTTGGTAACTTCGTTGTTAATTCGTCAACAGGCTGGAGGGTGATAATTTTGATGGTTCCTCTCACGTTAAAATGTTAAAGGAAGCATTGGTAAGAACGATCCGCGATCTTAAGGTATGAAATACTTCGTTTCAATCCCTTTTTGTTTCATATATTACTTTTTTACTCCTCATTATTGATTTGAGGGCGTCAACTTTGTAAATCGCAGAATAGGTATACAGCAACCATCATAGTTATGGTAGACGATCACCTATTCCTATCCAGCCTGGATGGAAGTGCTGAGGTTGCTACTGGTAGCTACAGTCGTTGGATAGCTGCTTCTCAATCTCAGTCTGTGTGCGAAGTATCTTCTAGAAGGTATGATGTAATTCTCAGCCTAGAAAAGCTATTATCATCTTCTAGTATTCTTACTTTTAAATACAGGTGGTTCCATTGAGACTAATTAAATGGGTTCGCCTGTCTTCTTTAATAAAATTTTTCTGTAATGTGAAACTTCCTTCTTATAGTTATGACATTGCACTAACTTTGCACCATTGTCTAAGGAGATACCCTTCCCCCTCCCCCTCCCCCTCCCCCTCCCCCTCTTTGTGGATATGTGTGAGATCTTTTTATGAAACGAAGAAAGAAACTGAGTGGGCATGCCTTTTTATATAGGGTACAATCACATATAATTTGTATGCAGGCTTTTCATCCATTAACATCAACAGATTCACGTTAAGGATTTACACATGAGAATAAGCTTTTATACCTCTATGGATCCTCCATCTTGAGCGGAGTCTCTCTTAATCTTGTATTTTCTCCCTTTGCCATAGTTGGCATCTTCCAGTATTCCTTATTTTTTGGCCCTACGTTTGCTGCAAAACTTAATCCTTTTGCTTTATGTAACAGAGGGTCATGCTTAGCATTTTTGAGAATTTCATTTGAACTTTTACTGCTGAAGGAGTTTGAATCCTACTAATTCACATGTACTAGCAAAACAATTCAAGCCTGTACTGAAAAGTTCATCTAGAATTTAAGTGTTGAGTAGTTTTTGCTGAATTTCTCGTAGCTGACAGGTGCTGTCACCTAATAAGCCCCATTTATGGAGTTTATCTTTGGTCGTCAGCTTCTCTATAATATCTAATCATTCAGTAAATACTGCTAGGGGTTTTAGGGATTTTCAGTACCATTTTCTGCCATAGTACAGCAGGCCTCTTCTTTCTCATTGCTTTCCATGCAGAGCTTAAATTATAACCACTACAAGAATGTATGTTATGTATTACTTGGTCCAGTCTTCATATTTAGAAGAGCTGTCAATGTTCTTCCAAAGTAACTTCTCTCAACTCCAAAGTTACAGGAAATGGGGAGTTCCATCTGCCTTCCCTTAATCTCCACCACCATAGCATTTTTGCACTTTCTCCAACATCATTTCTTGGTCCATATCTTTCAACTGTAGATGCGGCAATTGTCCAAGTAAATATGTACACATGTATGTTTTTAAGTTCTTCCACTTGGATAAGTCACATGACATTAATATATAAATATTTTTTTTGTCAACTTGAGCTTTCTAAAGCTACATGAATATCTCATCTCTCCTTTTCTTTTGGATGACGGAGACAATATCTTGTGTTGATTGCTTCTTTATTCATATTAGGAACTGACCATAAGAACAATCTAAACTTGCTTTCAATTTATTTTATTTCACTCTTGGATAAAATTAGATGGAGACCAGTACACTTGTTTGCTGAGCAAAATTTGTTATAATGAGTTGAAGTCTGCCTGCATATTGTAGAAACATTGTTGTCTTGTTTTTTGTTCTCTTTTAAATTTTTGCTCCAGTTTTTAATTGTCCTCCTTGAATTTGATGGTTAGGGATTTTAAGTTTTAAGTTATCTCATGTATTGTTTTTGGTTATTGTCAGGTTAGATGGTGATGGATGGGGCGATTCGCTGAAGAACCTCATCTACAACATATCAGGTTTCACCGTCTCAGATTGGATTTGGCCTTTTTTTTTTTTTTTTGTAATTTTTTGTTTGCATTTTCTTTTAGATTACGCACTAAAGGCTGAGAATGGAATTTGTCCTTTTTTTTTTTTGGATATGTGTTTTCTTTTAGATTTACAAGAATGCACTCATACGAGTGTTTTAAAAGGCGTGCTTAGGAGCGTGCCTAAGCGCAAGGCGCAATGAGGCGCAACCTTGCGTTCCAAATAGGTCGAAACGAGGCGCAATACTCAAGGCGCAGCTTAGGAGCTGAGGCGAGGGCTTTTTTTCGAGGCACGAGGCGTGGGCTTTACTTATTTTTCTACTCCAACTATTGATTAAGTTATTTATTATTATTTTTTTTGTGGGCATACCCGTAGGGATTCAAAACTCTTCAATATAAAATGGCCAAATGTGGTCAAAAGAGAGCATAAAGTGATAAAAGATTGAATGTTATGTTTTATATCTTTTGTTGGATATTATATTTCTAATTTTTAGAAGATTGAATGTTATGTTTAAAGATTATCGGAAATAGTTATGATTATTGAAATTATATATATATATTCCTTATGTTGAAAAGTTTGTCTATTTTATAATTTTGCTTTTCTTTCACTACTTGCGCTTCGCTTTGGTGAGGCGCACGCCTCACCACATGCCTCGTGCATAGGCTATAGGAGATCTTATCACCTCCGCGTGCCTAGAGCCTTTTAAGACATTGACTCGTATATTTTTTGGTTGATTAGTATAATTTCATTAAAGATGAGGCACCAAGAAGCTATACTAAGGGAGTGTTTGATAATCTAATTTGTCAGTTAAAACTGAATGTATTAAGTGATAATCAATTAAGCTCGTTTGATAACCACAATTGATATCACTTAAAAATTTAAGTACCTTCTAAAATGTAGGCTAAAATTAAAGAAAATTTTAAGTCGTAAGAAACTTACTTCATTTTAACTAAATTTATAAATACTAAACATAAGCGTCAATGTACATTATTATTGTTACCACTACCACCACTATTGTGCTACCAACACCGCAACCATCACCACCATTATGCCACCGCCACCACTATCAATGCCACCACCATGCCACTGCCGCCACTGCCACTACCAATGCCACCACCACGCCATTGCCACCACTACCACTACCAACGCCACCACCGTCATGCCACCACCACAACTACCACCACATTCATCACCATTATTATTGTTGCCATAAGTACCACCATCATTTTACTATCATTACCATCGATATTGTCGCAACCACCAACACAATCAATGCCACCAGCACCACAACCACTACCAACACCACCACCATGAAATATAAAAATTTTAAAAAATAAATTTTAAATTTGATCTTATACATATTAAATAACTTATTTTTAATTCAACAATTGAAATTTTATCAAATAGTTTTTTATCTTAAAAAATTCAGCATTCAGTTTTTAATACTTAATTTTTAGTTTTTGGCTTTATCGAACACGACCTAACTATATGTCAAAATCTACTCAAAAGTCTCTATAAAATCCAAAAATTGATTCAAGGATGAATTAACCATCCTGAAAAACCAACTATACAAAAAAGAAAGTAATTTACTTTTAATACTCAAAATTGATTCTTCTTTGTCAACAAATGTGCTTATATTCCTTTCACCCCAAACCTACCACATCAACGCCAAAGGTACCTAAAACCACGCCTTCTTTCTCTTTTTCCCTACATGAGCTCCCTCCAAGAAAGAAGATACTCCCCCACCATTGGATAGAACGCCAATCGATGCCGAACCAACCTTTACATGCCTACGTATGCAACATTGATTGACATGCACTTCTTTCCTTTTAGTAAAGTTGTTAATGGTGAGAATCTTCCTATGTGTAGCATACCAGACAAAGAAAACCACCTTAGACAGGGCCTTAATAAGTTAGTACTCCAAACCCTTCTCTACAGGAAGATAGACACATTGCCCCCTACAAGAGTGGCGTAATAAGACTTCATACTGAACTGGCCGAACGAGGACTTCAGCCATCAAACTAAATCAGCACCATCACCAATATGGGATGAATAGAGATGACCAAGGAGGTCCGATAGCTCCATAATGTTCAGAGCTTTAAGCTATTTTCGAAGCCCAAAATCCCAAAATACCTAATAATCAAATAACTGTAGGTAGTCACTGACTGAGGCCTCTTTGTTGCCAGCAATGCTAGCAATTTTAGGAAATAGACTTTTCAAACACTCATCTCTGCACGAACAATAGCTCCAAAACCTAGTATAATCCCTACTCCCTATCACAAATTGAATATGCTCATAAAAATTGTCTTATCTTACCCACTTCTGATTCATTTCGATAGATCAACACTATAAAATAAAAGCCACCACCCTTCTCCAACATCTTTTCCTTTCACTAGAAAACCTCCATAATCATTTCCCCAACAAAGCTTGATTAAAAATGGCAAGTCCCTACCTCCTCTCCTTCGAGGATGAACGTACAGTGTCCCAATTCACGAAATGATATTTAACTCCTTTTCAACCCCTCCCCACCAGAAGTCACACACATTGCAGCTTTTCCAATTGTTTCCCAACTGAAGCAAGAATAACGAACAAAGATGTGAAATAAGTAGGAGGCTAGATAAAATGCTCCTTTGTCTTAATCATAGTCAACCTCGCTCCTTTGAACAAACACCCTTTCCTACCCTGTGGCTGTCAATCGCCTCTGGAACCTCTGCACCATCGACTTCTAGACCAACTTTACCTTGAATGAAGCTCCAAGAGGAAGATCCAAATACGAGGAAGATACCTTATAATGATTATTTGGGAAGATACCATCCTGTTACTGTTACACCGTCACTTATCCCAAAAGCTAGCTATTGAGGTGAGGATGCCCTCATGCGTATACGCTTAATATTACTTTAGTACTCAGGCGATGTGGGATTTAGCTTCACAGTTATGTCTCATTATTTTCTGACTATAGTTTTATAGCCATTAAACAGTAGATATTATTACGATTAAGTCAAGGATTTTGTTACTGTTTTCTAGCAAATGTAGTAAATTCTTAACATTTTTAAGATTCTCTGCGAAATAATATTTCTTGTGATCTTGTTTCTTACCTTGCTACGCATTGTTTGCGCTGACCTTTGTTTTGCAACTTTATTCAGCTAATACCATCAGCCATCTCATCATGCAAGCAGTAGGGCATGTTTCTCTGGTAATGCACAACAACTTATCGTGCCTTACAGTTTTATGCCTTAAACTGATTTTTTTGCTTGTACGGTGTAGTTTGATCATTAATGTGACTGTTAAGCGTGCACTGGTCTGCGTATGTTGTAAGGGGCCAACCCAACAACCTCAAATGTTCACTGCAAAAAAAATACTTGAACCAGGAGTTTGGCCTTTTGCCCATCTGAGTAGATGTTTAATGTATCCTGACAATTGCTGCCTTATCTCCCTTATATGAACTTATATTCTGTTTCCAGAAATTGGATTTATGTAAGCTGTGAAGTTTACAGCAAGCTGAATGTTCAAAATGAAGTTAATGTTCATTTTATTAGACCAGATATCAGAAGTGGAAAGAAGTGACGTCGATACAGTTTTCTATTTGTTTCCGGAAAGTGTAGTGTTTGTTTTCATTTGGTTTCTTATCTTCTCCCTGGGGTATAAAAATGTTTACCAATTATTTATACAAAAAAAAAAAAGAAAGAAAAAAAAAAGAAGGTTTCCCACACTCTACTCTTTTAGAAGTTGTACGCTCAGGTCTATTGAACTTAGTGGGGTAATACAGGTCTTGGTTTGTTTCTTCACATTTAATACTAATTGATGCAGAACGTGCACGCGCCTATGTTACATGGACTCGGGTACGGGTGTCGGGTGCGGGTATGTATCTAGAGGTCGGACTCGTTAAATCTTAAATTTAAGGGTACGCGGACTCGGCAAAAAAATATCATATTTTTATATTTTTAATCTAATATGTGAGATAAAATGATACTATATGTAACTTACAGTGTCAAAATGACATTTATAGTAATTAAACAATAATATGCACATATGATAATTGTGTTATATACAATTATATAAGAAGTATCCGTTGAAAAGTATTCGACACATATCCCATATCCTTGTCCGAGTGTCGGGTGTCCGACACGGGTATTTGATCTATTTTGAAGAGTCCATGTAACATAGGCACGCGCTAATTTTTGGCATGGAGATTTTATTTACAATTTTATAATTTTATTTATGTTTTTAATATATGTATATATATATATTTGTTATAGTCTAAATAGAAGTTTTATTAATATTTTGTTTTGTTTAATTAGGGATTCTAGTTTGCTTTTTTATTAGGGTTTAGTTTCTTATTTTAATTAGGGTTAGTGGTCTATATAATATTAGGTTTTGCATTGTATTATTAGGAGGTTGATTATTAAAATTGAGAGTTTAAAGTTTTGGCCTTGTGTGATTAGTGCTGTGGCCTTGTGTTCTTCCTCTCTCCCCTTTCTCTCTTTTATTCTCCCTCTCCATTCTACATCACCAATTTGGAGATGAAATTCTGATGTAATTACTTCTAGAACTAATATGAAACATTACGTTGTGTGCATCTTAAATTACATCATTGGTTCTCTTATATTGAAGGAGGGGGCCATTGGTTTAGTGGTTAAACCTCAGCCAGCTAACCATGAAATCATGGGTTTGAACCTAAGGGCAGCTACTTTGTGCAAATTCATGCCAAAAGTTAGGTCTGTACCCAATTTACCCCTCCCAGACCCCATCAAATGGGGACTGTGTAGTTATTTAGTTAGTTCTCTTACATGGAACATTATATATAAAATGTTGGTGGATATACAAGGTAAAATTTGTCCTTTATAAGCCGGAGTTTTTGCCTCAATATTTACAAAGCTAAAGCTATTACCTTTACATTTAAGACGTTATTAATGTCTCTAAGTAGGTGTTTGGCATCTCCTAAAATAGCTAAAAAGTCACTGAAAAAGCAAAAAAGGTAATACTATTCACATGTGTGGGCGGGAAACAAAAGGTTGAATGGACGGAGGGAAAAAAATAGCCTTGGTTTTTCCCCTCCAACAGTGCACTTTTTGGTGGGAAAAAAAAAAAATTGCAGCACAGTGCACTGACGCATGGAAAGCAGTGCAGCACGGAAAGCATGTCAAAAAGTCAGAAGGGTAGGGTGGTAATTTTGTTAGTTGATACAATATTTTAATACACATTTTTTCCGTAAAAAGTCAAAAAGGTATCCCAAACATACATTTTTTTCCTCTACTTTTTTAGCAAAAAAGTCAAAAAGTGCACTTAAATAGTTTATCCCAAACAACCCCCAAATATATTGGTTAAAATTTTTTAGTTAATTGGACAGTCTGATCCTTTTGGAAGCTAAATAAGGCGTCAGATGAGGTTCACTCTTCATGAAATTTTATTCCAAACTTTTGTTTATACCTAAAGTTGTTAAACTGCAGGGGAATATTGGATGAATATGGAACGCATAACTAAGGGTTGATTCGGGATGTTCTAAAAAAGTGCACTTTTTGACTTATTGATTTATATGGGTTGGGTTTGGGTTGGGTTCGATGTGATGTGTTAGAGAGGTGATGTGATTTAAATAAGATGATGTGACTTAAATAGGATAGTGACTTTTTGACTTTTTGTATTATTTAGGTCATGCCAAACTTGGCCTAACTCGAAATTTTGTTCTGTGATCACTAATCAAATTTAAGTAGATTTGTCTAAAATGACTGTCATGTGACTATAAGTCTCAGTTTGTTATTTTTCACCTGTTACCATTGAAGAAATGTAAAAGAGACTGTCAGACCTTTTAAAAAAGCGTAATGTAACACTGATGGACCTTAATTTTTTGTTAGTCTTTCCAACTAAACTAGGACCTTTTGTGGTCTGAGAAATCATACTAGAGCAGAAAAAAAATTCTAGTCCCACTCCTGAGATAATGTTAGTCATTCAAGCTGATACTTGTGTTACTTTGTCTCTAGTTTGGGGCATGACAACTTACCTTTAAGAAGTGAAAAATGAGAAATTTCATAGCTGTTCACTGAAAACCCGTTGACACAAGTCGTTGTTCTTATTATTTTTAATATACGTAACGCCTGTGGTAGCATTATTGTTCTCCTTTCCACCTCGTAAAAAAAAAGAAAAAGAAAAAAATAAGTAGGTATCTTTAGTGTCTGATCCTCTTTACTCAATCCAAGGAAAATAATGTTAGCTCTTTCATCCTATTCTTTGCTTGTTTTTTCTGAGATTATAATAACTAAATTATCACTAAATTCTGATGGTACATGATTAAAACTATGGTAGTTATTGTACGTCCCCCATTCCCTCCCCCCCCGATAGTAGTCTTGAAACTTCAAAACAAGATGTGCTAAATTACCTATGTGAACTTCCATTCTGTCCTTTCCCTTTATGTTGTTAGTTAATATCATAAATTTTGATGAAAGATAAAGGATTTTAAAGTTTCAGTTTGACTGAATATTAACGATGAGGGGGCTTTATTTATTTTCAGGCACAAAAAGTAAGCCAGAAAGATGTTAAAGATGATATAGCTGACCTGCAGCAGGCTCCACGGTATGGCCTGTCTCAATGCCAATGTGAGTATAATTGCTCCACTCACAAGAGTTCTGAATGTTATTCCTCATTTGTTTGGGGGTGAATTCTTTATCTTTTTCTATTCTATGATGTCTTCTGTTAGTGTGGTAGGTAGATGTGAGTGTGTTAGGTGAGTGTTTAGTGTGGTGTGAGTGTGTTAGGTGAGTGATTAGTGTGGTAGGTGAGTGTATAGTGTGGTAGGTGAGTGTGTTAATATATTCTCTTCCTCTCCTATATATAGGAGAGTCATTGTAGTCATTCTATATCAATCAATAATATCAATACATTAATTTCCTACATGGTATTAGAGTTAGGTTAACAACCTAGTAATTCCGCTTCACCGGCGGGCGGCAGCCTCGCCTTGGCCGCCCGCCGGACCTCTACACATACCTTCAATCCGTTGCCACAAATTATTCTTCTTGATTTTGCTCTTGTTGTTGCTGCTGCTGGTGTAGTAGTATTTGTTGTCCTTACGTTTCACTTCTACAAACCTCATTTGCATCCAAGTCCTTTCTTTTCTGTTCTGGGTTTCCATCACAATGATAGAGTTTCATTGATTCATTACACCGAAAGTTTAAGATTCCATCTGAATGTAAACCTGCCAGTAGATCAGGAGCGTCTCGAAGACACAGCAGTGACACAGTTTCAGAAAAAGGGTCTCATTCCAGAGCAGAATCAAGGTCACCATCACCTTCTAAACAAGTATCAAGGTGTCATAGTTTTATTGATAGGCCTCATGCCCATCCACTTCCGCTTCCAGGTGTGCACCCTGCTAACATAAGTCGTACAGATTCTGAAATCAGTGTATTGACAAAGCCAAGATTGGAGAAAGATTCCAAGCCATCATTATTTCTGCCTCTCCCAAGACCTGCATGCATCCGGAACAGGCCAGACCCTACAGATTTAGATGGAGATGCAGTCGCCGCTTCTTTTTCTAGTGAATGCTCTATGGAGAGTGATGATCCTGCTGACTCACGGCAACGTAGTCCCCTGGCATCTGACTATGAAAATGGTAGCAGAACTGCTACAGGGAGTCCTTCCAGCATGATGGCGAAGGACCAGTCCTCTGTCACAGAAATAAAGTTGGGGGAGGCAATAAAGCCAGCAAATCAGGTCTCTCTTTCATCGCCTAGAAGGAGGCCTTTGAGCAATCACGTGTCAAATCTACAGGTCCCTTGTCATGGTACTTTCTGCAGTGCTCCAGATAGCTCAATGTCAAGTCCTTCCAGAAGTCCGTTGCATGGTGATGGATCTGGCTTGAGCTTGAACATGGAGAACCATGAGCCTAAGCGTTGGTCATTCTTCCAGAAGCTGGTCCAAGGTGATTTTGTTAGAAAAGACATTTCTCTTATGGATCAAGATCACCTTGGTTTCTCAAACCCGCTTACAAATACCAAAGGAGCACCAATAGATTATAGTTTTCCGCCCCTGAAAACTGAAGGAGTTGCCATGAGTTATATGGATTCACATATTGATTATGAGTCTAGTTTCCAGCCACAGTCATCTGGTGCAGTTGGACCTAACACTATGGATCTGCATCCAGAGAACAGTCAGATTAATGGCAATGAAAGCACGCAGTTTGATGGCTTGGTGAACCCAAGAATACTAGAATCTGATGTTGAGGATGGGAAGTTAGAAGCTCAGAATGCTGGGGCTCGCTTTGTGGATCCTTCTGTGGAAGAGTTGGATTTTAGCACCTTGCAGATCATCAAGAATGAAGATCTTGAAGAGTTGAAGGAATTGGGTTCTGGAACTTTCGGGACTGTTTATCATGGAAAATGGAGGGGAACAGATGTTGCCATTAAACGAATAAAGAAAAGCTGTTTCACAGGGCGGTCATCCGAACAAGAGAGACTGACGGTGGAGTTCTGGCGCGAAGCTGATATTCTTTCAAAGCTTCACCATCCCAATGTGGTGGCATTTTATGGTGTGGTGCAGGATGGACCAGGAGGAACACCTGCCACTGTGACAGAATACATGGTGAATGGTTCTCTTAGACATGTTTTACTTTGCAAGGATAGGCAGCTTGATCGTTGCAAGCGGCTCATAATTGCAATGGATGCGGCATTTGGAATGGAGTATCTACATTCAAAGAATATTGTGCATTTCGATTTAAAATGTGATAACCTGCTGGTGAACTTAAAAGATCCTTTACGGCCCATTTGCAAGGTGGGTGATTTTGGTTTGTCAAAAATTAAAAGGAATACATTGGTTACTGGTGGTGTTAGGGGAACCCTACCATGGATGGCTCCAGAGCTATTAAATGGTAGCAGCAGTAAGGTTTCTGAAAAGGTTGATGTGTTCTCCTTTGGTATTGTCCTTTGGGAGATACTCACTGGTGAGGAGCCTTATGCAAATATGCATTATGGAGCTATCATAGGAGGTATTGTCAATAACACACTGAGGCCAACCGTGCCAGGCTACTGTGACCCTGAATGGAAATTTTGAGGACCTGACTAGAATTGGAATACTCAGAAAAAGAAATCTGGGTCATCCAAAAAAGAGAAAGCAATTGCAGTAATGTCACCAACCTTATTTTATTCATGCCGGGGATCAAACCCGATCACCATTTTACACAAAAAAAAAAAAAAACTACAACTCATAACCACTGCAAACAACCAGCCTTACTTTTTCACCTCTTCAGTTGTTCTCTTCTTCTTGCCTTTGTCTTGGGCGGCCCTTGCTGGTGCTGTCTCTGTGTTTCCCACGCCACCGAGCACGTTGCCTCCCTGCTGCTCCTCCACTGTTACATATGGCGGCCCTCCAAATCTGAGCATCACGGTGGCCTTCCGCTTCAGTTCCTTGTTCTCTGCCTTCAGCACACATATCTCTGCTCGGGCATCCGTATACATGCTCTGGAGCAGAGCCAGTTGGGCTTTTACCTGCTGCACCTCATTTGTTCTACTCTGAAGCCGGTGCGACAGGTTGTTGACCGCCGTCATTGTCTCAACACATGACTTCAGAGTATAATGATTGGCCTCAATATCAGATTGAGTAGCCATTATCTGCTCCACTGAGAACATTGGAAAGTTCAAAGGCGCAAAACCAGGGGGGCTTGGTTGAGGTTTAAGGGCTATATTCTGGGTTGTGGCCTCGTTGAGGTCGGGAAAGAGAGTGAGACCACGAGACGAAAAGGCTATGTTCTGGGTAACGGGGCGGGAAGAAGAAGCCATTTTTTTAGAGCAACAGCTTGTTACAGAGTATCTCTCTCAGAAGTGTTACAGAGAGAACAAAGAGTTTTTTTAGCTGGTTTGTAATGCATCAGTAGCAGCCTTGCCTTGGTTTAAATAGGCAAGGCAGACACGCGTATCACGCGCCTCTCAATGCCAGACGACAAATCGGCGCGCCTTTTGATGGCTCGCCTTTTGATGGCTGTCAGGCACACCTTTTGATGGCACGCCTTTTGATAAGAATGGGCACGTCTTTTGAGGGTGCGACTTTTAAGGGTCCGACAAGACTCGGTAAATTGTCCCGACTTTGATTCCGGTTAGCTCCTATATGGGTCCGACAAGACTCGGTAAACTGTCCCGACTTTGATTCCGGTTAGCTCCTATATGGGTCCGACAAGACTCGGTAAACTGTTCCGACTTTGATTCCGGTTAGCTTCTATATGGGTCCGACAAGACTCTGTAAACTGTCCCGACATTGATTCCGGTTAGCTCTTATATGGGTCCGACAAGACTTTGTAAACTGTTCCGACATTGCTTTCGGTTCTCTGCTACAACGGTTCGACACAGCCATATAGTGTCTTCTACAACGGTCCAACATGACCCCGTAAACTGTCTCCTACATGGGTCCAGCAAGACTCCGTAAACTGTCTTCTACAACGGTCCGACAAGACCCCGTAAACTGTCTCCTACGTGGGTCCAGCAAGACTCCGTAAACTGTATTCTACATCGGTCCGACATGACCCCGTAAACGGTTTTCTACAACGGTCCGACATGACCCTGTAAACTGTTTTCTACATCGGTCCGATATGACCCCATAAACTATCTTCTACAACGGTCCGACATGATCCCATAAACTGTTTTCTACATCGGTCTGCCATAACCATACAGTCTTCTACAACGGTCTGACACGACCATACAGTGTCTCCTATCCACTTTTATTTTATTTGTCATATTATCTTCCTGTTTTGTTACTTTCTCTCAAAACTCAAGTTGGTTAGTACCTATCCTCCTTGAGTTTGAGGGGGGCTGTTAGTGTGGTAGGTAGATGTGAGTGTGTTAGGTGAGTGTTTAGTGTGGTGTGAGTGTGTTAGGTGAGTGATTAGTGTGGTAGGTGAGTGTATAGTGTGGTAGGTGAGTGTGTTAATATATTCTCTTCCTCTCCTATATATAGGAGAGTCATTGTAGTCATTCTATATCAATCAATAATATCAATACATTAATTTCCTACATCTTCCATTTAAGAGTATATTTGTATGTATTTTATAAGTGTCTGGATTTTGGATTTTATGTCAACGCTTCAAGTTTGCATGTGAATTGAACAGATTTGTATTTAAAAGGATAGAAGCCTGTGGCTTGCACCATTTTGGGGTTGCCTCTTTCACAGACGTTCAAAGGGACTTCTGGGCTTGAAAGGAGTTCAGTTTAGTAATTGATCAAGATCCAAGAGGTTCAAACCATTTTGAGATTTCTATCGATAGTGATGCCAATGGTCTTTTAATTCTGAAGAAAGATTGATAGGAGCATTGGTAAGGTTGAAAATTTCACCTTTATCTTGTCTGAGTAAAGAACAGGTTGAAGATTTGGTTACGAAGGTGAAAGAATGCTGACTGATGTAGGGAAACCTAGTGAATTTTCAGAGTAGAGGCTATTTGACAGCATAAACAGTGAGTAATTTAAGGTTGTAATGGTTAAATAAGGCCATAATAGGTAGGAGAAGGGATTAGGGTTGATTCGGGGTGATAGGAAGAGGTTTTGGGCCTGAATGTGTAGTATCAGAGGGATGTGAATAGTAGTAACCTAAGAATAGTGACTGGGGCATGTGCACCAAGAAGAAAGAGAAGAAGAAGTAGTGAGGGAAAGAGGTGCTTCACCCTCGCAAGGGTTAGGGCAATCACATGCAAACACAATTTCTAATATTAACTCTCCATCGAATCTTTGAGATAACATATATATTTATGGGCTAAAGACTCACCTAATTCTACAAGAACTAGGAACCAAATTTAGAAACTAGAATATTTGGTAACTACTAATATTCTAGACCAACTAGGACTCCATGTAAAATTCAAATAACATTACTTGACCCACAAGAGAACCCATGGACTATGACAAATATTCGGGTAATTTTTATTCGGACGCCACAGAAAATCTCGATACACACCATTTGTGTCGTTTGGATATAAATTTGCAAACAAAAATCAAATATTCAGCCATATACTTGCGAATGTAAATGAATTGTTAAGATATATATTCTATTCAATAGTACTGTTTTTTGTTCGGAAGTTTATGTTTGAACATTTGACTTTTGTTCGGAAGTTTATATCTGAACAGAATAAATGATGTGCAAGAGATTTTATGTGGTGTGTGGATAGAATTTTTCCTTACTAATGTCCAACAATTATTGAAATTACTGTGATATTTCCTAGTACTTGAACCTAAAATGATGACATAAATTTTCCATGAGCATACTAATTTAAAATACTCAAAATTATTCCAAAACTTCAATCTATGATGTCCTAAATGTGCTTCATGTGAAATTCTAGATTTGTCCTTTTTTCTTCTTTCCATGCTCACCATCGCTGACGTTAATAAAAGGGTGGAAGAAAAGAGCACTGATTGTGATTTCGTGGATCTTGCAAGGTTAAGGTAAAAATGGGGATGGAAACATCTTGTAGAATGGAAAAAGAGTTGAATAGGCTCCAAGTTTTGTTACTTATGGTGGATAGAAGGGGAGTGGGACTTCAGTGGGTGGGACAGCGTGAGGATAAGGATATGGTTGGGGGTTCGGTTCAGCATTCCCATTCAGGAGGTTTGATTTTACCTAAGAAACCCGTTAGTGCTTCCTCTGTTTTCACGGAAAAATTTAGAAGAAATTTCATGGAGCATCTGAAAATTACATCTGTTTGTAAAGCTGGTAGTGATAGATGAAAATCTATGTATAATGATGAAAAAGCTGCTTATATGAAGTTGGCAAAATATTAGATTTATTTCAGTTCTTGGGGGATGGTTTTTATATTTTGTATTGCGATTGTCATTGCCTATCTTTTGTATTTTTTCCCTTTCTTTTTTCTTTCATCCGATTGTACAAGGCTTTTTCCCTTGGCACTTGCTCCAGCACAATTTTCTTTGTTACTGATGGAGAAAAGGTAATGAACTTGAAATAACTAAATAAATGGGATTATTTGAAATCCTTGCCAATGAGAATTCTAGTTCTGTAAGTACTGTAGTTTGATATGTCTTCATTCATGCGATCACTTCATTATTAGCTTTCCGATACAAGTTTAGTAACCCATGCTCGTCCACCTCACAAGTTTGAACCACAAAGCCCTTGATGTCGAATCCATAAATCCAAACGCAACCTAATTGTATTGCACATACGGAAAATAGAGGTGCATTTTGCTTCGTCTTTGGTTATTAAGTATATTGAAATTTCTGAATTGCTTTGATTTGGATGACAACAAGGTGAGTTGTATCCTATTCCTTTCAGGTAAACTTGCAACTTCTGATGGAGATGAAAATATGTGCAAGATTGGAATGGGGCTGCTTGATTCTATTCCCGCCCTTAATGTTTGTTCAACATCTTTTGCAGATTTTCGTTATAAGATACCTGCTTCCAGGTAAGTTCTTGCACTTATTAGCCTCCAACAGCTTTATTTCTATCACACGGACACTTGATGTAATGGCTTTTTTTTCTTTGCTTTTAGTAGTTGATTTTCCCGTTGGCCCTAGCCTTGAGGGCTTGTGGACAGCGTAGTCTTCAGTTTAGAGTTGATATGCTATGTTCTGTACCTGTGATGCAGCACAGTTAGTAATATTTCATGGAGCCATTTGGCGTTGTTTCGGATCAAATATGGGTCCTTCGGGCCTGATTTGGCGACCTTGGAAAATTTCCAAATTACCTTTTTGCCATCAAACAGTCAAATTGGTCCATGAACTTGCCATCTAACCGTATTGCATCACAGAGATAGAATATGATTGCTACATATCAGTACGCTTCTCCTTTTTCCATTTTCAGTTGTTATTTAATGAGTACCTGTTGGGATTTTATTGCTACAGGTTTTTTTTCTTCCTTTTTTTTCCTGAACATAAAGTTCTGTGATTTTTCTTGTTAAAAGTTATCATTAACACGCAATCTTCTTTGTTGTTAGATATGTGTTGAAGAGAAGATTAGGCCAGGGAGGTTTCGGTGAGACCTGGTTGGCTTCCTACTTAAATTGTTCCAAAGGGGAAAATGCTGTGGTTTCAATGCATGAAGACCAAGAAGTTACTTCGAACAGTTTTTGCCTCGACCCTTGGACCTTGCTTTCAGATTATTCTTCATCCACTAATGATTGCCACTCTTCTTCTTCTTATGGTGATTCATTCATCATAAAGCGTGTCATGGTAAGTGATTAAACTACATAGATGTGACATAATAATGTACACAAGTGGGTTTGATATTATAGATTGACATTTGACATGCGTGATTTCAGCCTATTTGTCGGAGTTTTGGTGTCTTTCCTTCCCCGTGATTTGTAGAATAAATTTCTATTTGAATTCAGGCTGTCACTCCAATTATTATCAATGAACACTTGGCTGACAAATTATTATTATTTTTACATAGGTGGAGAGAGGAAGTGCTGTCTACTTGAGTGGGCTGAGAGAGAAGTATTTTGGAGAAGTCTTCCTAAATGCCTCACTTCATGACGGAGAAAGTGTCGAGCATGTAGCGCGGTACATACAGTCTCTTGATTGTGGAGTCAAGGGAATGTGGCTAGTTTTCCTACCTGAAGGGGTTTCGTTATGGAACCTCTTGTATACGATGGAGGCAGTAAAAGCCACTGTTGAAGAAAGCAAAGTAGTCAACAATGCCAAGGTGCTCCAGCGTTCATCATACTGGTATTGGTTGAAAACAACTGAACAAGGGAGAGTGGAGATGCGCAGCATTATAAGGCAACTGGTAGGTACTGCCATGGCCATGTTTTCTTCTATAGTTCAAAATTGTTTTTAGCCGTGAAAAAAGTTTGTTGGATATGTACTATTTGATGGCATCAAGATATATGTTTGCTTTGCTCATTTGTATTAACTGATCAACTGCAATTTTAACTTTTTAGATTGTTTAGCAGAGTTTTTGCTCATATATAGTTGTAAAATTTTAAAATCAGTCACTAAAGTACATACTTAAGGTCTGTCATTGAAGTATAGTTGGTGTTTCCCCAGTCATACAAAGTATGGTTGGGTTCCTTGTTACCACCAAAAATGAACAAGAGGGAAAATAAGTATGTCATTAAGGCGACATTACTATTTGGATCATTGTGGATTATTGTCACATGGTAAGCTTGAAGATAAGTTGAGAGAGAACACGCTAAGATGGTTTGGTCGTGTACAATGATGACCTATAGACGCAATATCAAGGCAGAGTGATATAATCCCCGTAAATGAAAATGTTGGGGGGGTGGAAAAGACCTAAGCTAACATGGAATGCAATAATAAAAAAATATATGAATTTATTTAATTTAACTGAACATATATTCCTTTATAGAGTAGAGTAACGGAAAAGGATCTATGTAGCTAAACCCCACTTGAGGAGGGCACATGGCTTAGTTTGGTTTGGTAAGCTTGATATTTTGAGATTGTAGGGGAACAGAATCTTGTGCGTAAGACCCTTGTTTTGTCACTGGTTAGTAAATGCATAGGATCTATTTTTCTTTCATTTCAAAATCAGCAAGGAGGTTGTGTAATTTTTTCCTATTAAGTTACTAAATAGTATGGCATGCAGGATGATTAGAAGATGGGATTGGCTGGCTGGCCGGCTGGTTCACAATATCCAAAAAAAAAAAAAAAATGTCGAACTTGCACATCATCTATTTTTTGTTGTCTCATCGCACGACACATTTGATATTATCTTGAAGAATAATTGCACAACTTATGGGCTATAGCCTATAATACATCCTCTGTCACACCTTTTGTAGTTTTAGAGAAGAGAAAGAGTTGGGGAATGAGTTAGACTTCATCCCCTTTTATATTGTTAGTACCATGTAATTACAGTACTGCCATAAGGCATAATTTATGGGCCAGCCCATTACACCATTCAAGGGAATAGAATAAGAATAGATACAATCAATATTATTTCCTATTCTAACACTCCCCCTCAAGTTGATGCGAAGATATCTCTCATGCCCAACTTGTAAAGAATGCCATAAAATGGTTTGCTCCCTAGCCTATAATACATCCTCTGTCACACCTTTAACTTTTCATCCATGGGTATTTGTTTTCTATTATGGGACCACGCAAGAAAACTACGAGGGGCAATACTATGATCTCCACCTATAGGTGTCACTAGCAAGTTCTCCCTATTTAGTGGGTAATTCTATGGGTTAATTACATCAAGATCCCCTCAACTATTAGTGCATATCACTTTATCTTCCCATCTACGGAGCCATACATATTGACCTCCTCAACTATGAAAATCGTACAGATACACTCCTTTTGGAGGTGGTCTAGAGGGGTGAAAGTGATACATTTTTATAGTTGAGGGTGTCAAAATGTACGGGTTCATATTTGAGGGGAGTGAAGTTATATTCGCTAATATTTGAGTTGGTTTTGGTGTAATTAACCCTAATTCTATTCAATCAAATGTTGTGAAGAAAATAATTAGTATGGGTCATTGACATTGTTGTTAAAATTGTACGATTCAGTGGAGTCAATCTTTAATCAATACGATTTGGTTGGTTGAATTGATAGAGAACTTGAATCAGTGGGTGAATTGATGAATTCCGAGTATGATTTGTGCGCAAAGTGTGAGTAGGAAAAATGCAAATAGACGTTGTAATGTTATGTTGCCGACAGGTTTCGTGCAATACCTGTGCAAACTAGCCTGTAATGAAATATTAAGTGATGTGTTGATCGCTTAGACCTCAAGCGAATCAAGTCTATTGTTGAGACTGCCAATGGTCATAATGGAAGTGCTGACATTGGCCTGGGTTGTTTTCACATCAAAAAAAAAGTTGACTTAGCTTACAAATAGCATAAAAAACTCAACTTTAGAAAGTCAGATTTTCGAGCTTTTAAGCTGAAAAAGTAAATAAGCTAAAAACCTGAAAAGTGGAACCAAAGACCCACCTATTTGAAGAAAAATTGCTTATGCATGTGATACTGCAAATAAGTGGAAACAAACAAGGCCTTTGACATTCTTATACCACGAAGACCAGACTGGTCGAAGGAAAAACCTGTTCCAACATAAAATCATAAATTGTTAGAAATCCAACTGTATGCATCTAAAGCTTTGCCGAGTTCAAATTAATCTATGCGAACCTATGCAAAGTTTAGAGTAGATCATGTTTGGTTTTCATTATGAGGGCTTTAGAATGAAATTTGGTGGATCTTCTATAAAATAAACTATTAGTTGAGGAGGAGAGGGCTCATAATCTTCTGCCTAAAGATCATAGGATCCTGTAATTGTTGGTTGGGGTTCCTTGTATGTCATTTCCCCTGCAGCTTCCACTGCACCTCTCTGGGGGTAACTAATGACCAAGAGTTGGATGCCCATTGAAACAATCACTATATGGATTATCGTCACCATCTTGTATCCAGTTTGAAACTTCCAGTAAATATAGAAGTTTGAAGAGAGGAATATTAAGATGAAATAGAATTTTTTTTTGGATAGAATGTCTTCTTTGGTTTGTAGACGAGTCCTTGGAATTTATAGGTGAGAGTTTATTGATTAGAATGCAAGCAAATCATTATTACATATTACAAATTGAATTTTATAACCAAACTTTTATAGATTACTGAAATTATATTCCTTTTTCTAACAAAAGTGATTGGTATGGTGTTGCTGGACGACATTTATACAAAATTCGCAGGTTACATGGAAAATTATTTTTCCACTTGTTAAGTAGTTCTATATTTCTCATCTTGTTTTCTTCTTCACATTCTTGCGGAGATGGTCTTGCTAATTAACCAATTCTATGTTTTCTTTTGATCTAGTTGATGGCACTCAAATTTTGTCATGATCGTAGCATCATCCATAGAGACATTAAACCTGGTGAGTACCATGATTGTTCTTTTAGGTTATGTCTTGAAGTTTTTCGTCCAAGTTCTGTGTGCGAAGTAATTATGTTGCTATAGCCTTGGTTGGTCCTGATGTGTATTGTCGGTCCCTGAAAACATGGTCCAAAACTGGTCTGTGTATTGTTGGTCCTTGAAAACATGGTCCAAAACTGGTCATTGACTTTTTTCTTATTGGTTACTGGTACTTAATGAGTCATAAACAGATTGATTGCTCTTGTATTCTCAATCTTTTAATTTTTAACAAAGTGAAAGAATCCATAAGGGCAGTTTTGTATTAGGATGGGCATTCTGAAAAGACAAAAAGATAATGAAAAAATTGTTTTATTGCATGCAACAGTATGCGCTTATTCTTCTGTAGCCTTCTGTTGATTTGTTCCTCCTCTGTGTTTCTGTTCCTTCCATTAGTAAGGAGCTGTACTTCAGTATCACTTCATGCCGTCTGTCACAATATTGTTCTTTTTGGAATTGATGTGTGGGTTTGTGGAAATAATAATGGACCTATGGGTTCTTCAATCAAGGTCATTCCTGGGATGAACATAATCCAAAGAAGAAGAGGAATTTAATCATTTGTAATCAGCTGGGGTTTATTTGGACTGGTTATGTATAGGGGAACATCCAGAAAAGTTCTCTTAAGGTGCCAGCTAGCCTAGCTAGGGAAGGAATTCTACTTTTGTACTTCTTTGCTGTTTAATTTTTATTTCTTTCATTTAGTTAGTTGTATACGGATTGTGCGCCCTCAACACATTCTCTAATACAATTTCTTCTTTGTTGCTTGCCAAAAAAGGAAAAAAAAAAAAGGCCCTCCTTTGAACATGTTTGAAGGGACATCTGTTTAAATTAAAAAAAATTTAGTAGACTACAAAATAGCTGGTGTGTTATGTTCATTATACGTGATTTTTGTCTTTTTAGGTTTTGTTTCCCTTTGATTTTCTGTATGGTTCAACATGGTGCTTCGCACCCGCTTATTTACAGTATCTTTTTTGCTAATATTGACAGTAACCACAAAAGTATTGGTTAACAAAATTATTTAATAAGATTTTAATGACTACGAAAATACCTGACTAGTAAAGAAAAAAATATCTTAGTACCTATATATAAAAATGAAGAAGATATCCCAAATTACAACAGTTATAGAGTCATTAAGCTATTGAGTCATATAATAAAATTGTGGAAGAGTGATTGAGCATCTCCTAAGAGTTATGAGGGAGTTAGAATTTTGATTTATACTTGGTAGATTAGCTCCAAAATGATGTATTTACTAAGAATATTAATAAAGAAGTATAGAGAAAAGAGGATGGATCTTTATACAAGGCCAGCAGTGATTTACAGGGTAGAATGTTGGACAAATAAGAAACAATACATTTATAAAATGAGTGTAGTTGAGATGAGAATGCGCATATAGATGTGTGGTCGGACTAGGGAAGATAGAATTAGAAATGAATAAATTTGTGAAATAGTGGGAGTAGCATCAATTGAAGATAAGTTGAGAGAGAACATGCTAAGATGGGTTGGTTGTGTACAACGTACATTTGTTGATGCAACGGTAAGAAAGAGTGATATGATCACCATTAATGAAAATGTTAGAGGGAGGGAAAGACGTAAACTGACATGAGATGCGATAGTAAAAAGAGGATTTGGATTTATTTCTGCTGTAATTTAACTGATCATATAGACCTTGACACGGCTTAGTTTTGTTTGCCTTGGTTATTCGAAAGTAACCACAATCTGTTATTGGATTTTGTAAATTAATCTTCAATATCCAAGCTTCTGTGAAATATTGCTACTGACACGACTGGTATTGGATGCCTATTGCGATGGTTGAGTCTAACACTAGAGTTTTCTATAATATACCCCAACAAGAGAGAGAGGGCTAAATCTCTTGACTCTATACTCTTTTTTGTTTTTTGGCCATGTTTGGTTAATCTTAGACTAGGTTTGGCATGTTCTAAATAATCCAAAAAGTCAAAAAGTCACTATCTTATTTAAGTCACATCATCCTATTTAAATCACATCACCTCTTTAACACATCACATCAAACCCAACCCAAACCCACCAATAAGTCAAAAAGTGCACTTTTTTAGGACACCCCAAACCAACCCTAAGTTTTCAATTCAACAATTTTGTTGAACGAGATGTATATTTGTATTTCTTTTGTTGAAGGTAACATGGTGATATGCGTTGAAGATGAAACAAATGGCAGATGTTTAGAACAAAGACCAAGTGAAGATACGCACTTTCATACCAAAATGTACGTAGTTCTTTCTCTATTGTTTCTATGTCAGTCCGTATAAGATGCTTAGTGTTATTTTATGTACTTGACGTGCCTAATCCTTTGATTGTATTTTGGGAAGTAAGTTAAAAGCCAACTATTTGGGCTTTTTTTTTTTTGTGAAAAAAGGTGCATTCGTGAAACCAAGAACAACCCTAGAATTCTAGAGTGTTGAGAAACCGAGATTTAGTTAGTTTAGCTAATAGGAAGTAATTGTTTTTTTTTTTATATATTTTATGGGGCATATTTTCTTTTTGAAATCTAAGGTTGTCAGTAGAATATGTAAAGTTGCAGAAATCTAGAGTATGCTTAAGGTAATTACTTGCCAATCGTACTTCTCTTCTAACTTTGAAGATTAAACTAAGTTCATTAGTTCTTTGGTTTTCTTTATAATTATTCTTATTTGGTCAATGTCATTGTTCTTTTGAATTCAGAAATTGTTTATTTTCTATATGTTTTGGTTTGGTTTGCTTTCTTGTTTTGATTTGGCCTGCAATAGTCGTCTATATAAATATAGGTGGTCAGGTTTATGTAAGATCAATAGACCGAGAAACATTATGTTAAAAATGCAAGAAGCTTTGTTTGATATTACTATTATGTATTTGATTATAACTATTGCTATTGATGTGCATCCTCTGGCCTTCATTTTCATTTCAATTCTTCATTTGTCTGTTATTCTCCAGTTTTTCTTGATCTCATTTCTTTTTTCTATTTTTGGCCTTTGAATATTCTTTCCTTTTGTTCTTGTTTTTTTCACTTCTATCCTTATACTTCGCCCCTTATTATGAACTCCAAGTATTCAAGATGACTTTTAGAGCGCACCAAGATTCTGATGATTACCATGTATTCATTTTTATTAGTTGCCAGCTTATAATCCTGAGTTGATTAAATAATGCCATATCTTTGTTGTGCTTTGTTTACATCATATTTTAGTTTGCATTTGTGTTCCGTTTTAGATGGATTAGAATTTATAGCTAAGTTGTTTGTTTTCTTCTTTGTTTGTTTGTTTTTACTTTTTGAGAGGAGTTTGTCTAAATGTGAAAGAATGTATTCACTATACAAGTATAGTTGTGTACAAAGCTTCACAAGGCTCTCACCCTCACAAGTGCTTTACTCTTAGAGCTCTCTTGGATCTCCTCTCTTCGATCATTTACAAATGAGACCCCTCCCCTTTATATAGCCATCCTCCTCCTCAATGGATGGCTAGGATCATTTTGATCCAAGGGCTACAATCTCTCATCTAGAACCCTCCATAGGAATATCTAGGACAACTACCCTTCTACTACCTTTTAGATTTCTCTATACTAGTGTAGTACATGGTAGGCTTCTCCATGATATTCTAGGATGTTCCAGACCCATCGAGACTCTTCTGGACCCTCCAAGGTTCTTCCACCGTGTTTCGGAATCTTTTAGGCCACGCCGGACCCTTCCACCAAGTTCTAGAGCCTTCCAGCATACTCTAGCTTGATCCCACACCTTCCGGAACCTTCCAACGCCTTTGGCATACTTCAAATGCTGCTCTTTGTGTCACAGAAATTCTCGGGGCGTGACACTAGGATGTCATGTCATGACTCCCTCTAATTGCGTGTGGGTCTTTCTTCCCTTGTATTTGTTTGGAGATTTCTCTCTTACATATTTGTGTTTTTCTTTTGATGTACCCCAAAAACAAAAGAAAAAAAAAACCAAGTAGGAAGAAATTAGGAAGATTAGGTAAGAAAGGGGTGAGACGTGGGGGTAGAAAAAGGAAGAAAACTACAAGGGGTGATAATGTTGTGGAAAATTTTATATCATTTGAAATTACCATTTAACCCTTTTGACTATTGCCTTGGAAAAAAACTAAAAGGGATATCAAGTGGACTAACAAAAGTTTGGTTTGATGCTTGTCCTTAAATGTAGAATAATTATTGGTGGAAGCGTGAGGTGCACTTAAGCTGAAGGCCACCTAAAGCCTAGGTGCAAAGCACCAGTACATACCTGATTGAAATATAGCACACCTTGTTAAAAATAATGTAGAAGGATAAAGGATTCGTAACACATAATAAAAAGGTTTAAAAAATATCAATTAATAATATATTTATCATTTTAACTAAAATGCTTAGCATTTTATGCAGTTGTACGAAAGTTGTAGATGCAAATTTTACGTAAGCTCGTTTAATTTCTTAAAATTCTATGAAGTAAATTTGAAAACAACTATTAATGGATAATATGACAATCAAGTGACCAATTAATCATATACCATTCTAACATAGCTTTTAGATAATATCAATTTTTCTTTAGAAAATATTCATATCCATGATATTTGATAGCCAGCATAGGGTGACAAATGGGAAGGAAAAAGTTTCATAAAAAGATTGGAGGTAGGTTCTGGGAGGGTTCTGGATAGGGATAATCAAATAGTTAATGAGATTTTTTTCTCTCATTCATTTTTGTACTCATTTCATTGGAATGGTTGATGGGGTTGGATTGGTTTCCAATCGATGCTAATAGATCAACATGGTTGGAGAAGCGTTGGAGAGGCCATTTCATGAAGAGGAAATTAGAGTAGCAGTGTTTTGAATGTGAGAGGGATAAGTCTCTAGGACTTGATAGTTTTTCTATGGCTGTTTATCCAGATTTGTCGGGATACTTACAAGAAGACCTAGCGTTGAATCAGTTGGTCTAAAGAGTGAGTGTTAACATTAGGCCACCGCTGCGGAGTGTAGTAGATACCATGGACCAAACTTTGTCTAAATAAATAGATAGTGTAACTTTACTAGAATGGGCCTGGTAGGAGGATGGAAGAGGCTTATTGCCTGGGTTATTGAAAGTGGTGTCTTATTACCAAGTGTGGCCAGTCGTTGCTGATCTGGGAAAATTGTGGGGCCACCGGGAATCATTGTAGGTACTAAGATCGTGTCAGACAACCGGTGGTGGAGAGAGAGAGAGAGAGAATAATCTCTAAGCTTGTTAGAGGTAGTGGAGATGGGCTTTTATTTGTCTTTTTTTTGCGGAGGTGGAGACCTCTTTTTATAGGAGAGTTGGGCCTTGGTGGCCAGTTCACCCTTAAGAGTTGTGCTAAGGAGTTACAGTGGGCAAGTGTGATACAACTTACGGGGTGTCACATGTCTTGTTTAAATTGGTCTTGTAGAGACTTCTCTCTCTTGCCTAACGCTAGTCAAAGTGGAGCCACCCCAAGGGAGTGAGAGATGATCAGCCCCAAACCACACATGATCTTGCGTAGGGTGATGAGATGCTTGGGCCTCCCTTGACGGAGGCACTGACCATGTTAATGTAATTTGTACCTATTCTTTTCCTTTAGACTTTAGAAATTAGTGTTACATTGCATTTCGTTATTATCTTTGAATTATATATTCATATTCATGATATATATAATAATTGTTTATCCTTAAATATGACAATACAATAAATATATGAAATTATATATTTTGCTCATCTCCCATGTCGTGTCTTATATTTTTTGAAAATTTTGTGTTTCATGTTGGTATCATGTCACGTATTCATGGCGGTGCTTCGTAAATACCTGCAATATGCATTTTCTATCTGAGTTTGCACCATTAGAATGGCGACAAAATGATGATGTCCAGGAAGTTATGTGTTAGCTGAAACCTATGTTACATGGATTCGAGTACAAGTGTTGAGTGCGGCTACATATTGTAGGAAATTAATGTATTGATATTATTGATTGATATTGAATGTATACAATGACTCTCCTATATATAGGAGAGGAAGAGAAATATACTAACACACCCCTACCACACTATACTCACCTAACACACTCATACTCACCTAACACACTAATGCTCACCTAACACACTCAAACTAACAGCCTCCCTCAAACTCAAGGGGGTTAGGAACGAACCAACTTAAGTTTGGAGAGAGTAACAAAATAGGAAAAAATAATCTGACAAATACAAGAAAAGTGGATAGGAGACATTGTATGGTCGTGTCAGACCGTTGTAGAAGACGGTATGGTGATGGTAGACCGATGTAGAATACAGTTTACGGGGTCATGTCGGACCGATGTAGAAAACAGTTTATGGGGTCATGTCGGACCGTTGTAGAAAACAGTTTACGGGGTCATGTCGGACCATTGTAGAAGACACTATATGGCTGTGTCGAACCGTTGTAGCAGATAACCGAAAGCAATGTCGGGACAGTTTACCGAGTCTTGTCGGACCCTTGAAGGAGCTAACCGGAATCAATGTCGGGACAGTTTATACCTAGGGCATTAATCATTAGGAAACTTCTACTATAAGAAAAGTCTATACCTATGTATTTACACGTGTACAAAGGTATGCATTTTGACTTGCTTTGAAAATCAGAGTTGATGAAGTCTTGTAAATGAGTACGGTTCTTAAAATGGTATAAATTTAGTAATCTTCAAGCTTCTACTTAGAAAATATGAGGAAGAAGAACTCAGAAAATATGAGGAAGAAGGAATATATTTCTGTTATATTCAAAACTTCTTATCTTACAAGACCAAATGACACTCCTTATATAGGAGATATTACAAACTTACAAGCTAAAAAAGAAAAGCATACTAATTATTATACTAACCTAATTATTTAAGCAAAACATGAGGCCATGAGGCCAAACATACAAAACATGAGGCCATGAGGCCAAGCATACACAACATGAGGCCATGAGGCCAAGCATACAACTAGCTTGTTGGCCATGAGACCACTATCTACCACTATCATATTATATACATGCCACTATCTTATTATATACATTAACACAAATTTCCAGCACTCCCCCTCAAGCTGGTTTGAAGATATCTTCCATAGCCAGCTTGCTAGTCAGCTTATCAAATTGCTTCTTGTGTAGTCCCTTCGTTAGCACATCAGCTAATTGTTCACCTGTTGGAAGGTAGGTCATACAGATTATGCCAGCATTGATTTTCTCCTTGATGAAATGTTTATCCACTTCTATATGTTTTGTGCGATCATGTAGAACTGGATTATGAGCTATAGATATAGCTGCTTTGTTGTCACAATAGACCTTCATAGGTGTCGGGTGAGAAAGCTTTAATTCTTCAAGAATTCTTTTAATCCACATTACTTCACAGATTCCATGGGCAACAGCTCTGAACTCTGCTTCTGCACTACTTCTAGCTACCACATTCTGTTTTTTACTCCGCCATGTAACTAGGTTCCCACCTACAAAGGAGCAGTATCCGGATGTTGATCTCCTGTCTGTAACACTTCCTGCCCAGTCTGCATCTGTGTATACGTCAACTTGAAGATGTCCATGTTTCTTGAACAGTAAGCCTCTCCCTGGAGTTCCTTTCAAATATCTTAAGATCTTATAAACGGCCTCAAAGTGCTCTGCCCCTGGTGAGTGCATGAACTGACTTACCATGCTGACTGCAAAGGCAATATCAGGCCGCGTATGAGACAAGTAAATCAATTTCCCTACAAGTCGCTGATATTGTTCCCTCTCTTTTACTTCTTCAGCCTTAGCAGCTTGTAACTTCAAGTTAGGCTCGATCGGAGTCTCCACCATCTTACAACCAAGCATACCTGTTTCTCCAAGGAGATCAAGAACATATTTTCTCTGATTAACGAATATACCTTCCTTGGATCTTGCAAATTCCATCCCGAGGAAATACTTGAGGGCTCCCAGATCCTTAATGTGAAATTCTTGTGCGAGTTTCTCTTTGAGGGCTGCTAACTCTGCTTCATCATTACCAGTTAAAATGATGTCATCAACATAAACAATCAAAATTGCAATTTTACTGTCTTTTGAATGTTTATAAAATATTGTGTGATCTGCTTGACTCTGCGAGAAGCCACAACTGATAACTGCCTTCCCAAAGCGTTCAAACCACGCTCTTGGTGATTGTTTGAGTCCGTATAATGACTTGTTCAATCTGCATACTCTGTCGCTACCAAGTCTCTGCTCAAATCCCGGCGGTAGGCTCATGAACACCTCCTCTTCAAGATCACCATTGAGAAATGCATTTTGAACGTCAAGTTGATGTAGAGGCCAATCTGAATTTACTGCAAGAGATAACAGTACTCTGATGGAATTTATTTTAGCAACAGGAGCAAACGTCTCCTGATAGTCGATCCCATAAGTTTGAGTGAAGCCTTTAGCCACCAGTCTCGCCTTGTATCTCTCAACGCTTCCATCTGCGTTACATTTTATCGTAAACACCCATTTACACCCAACTGTTTTCTTGTCTTTGGGTAGATCAACTATCTCCCAAGTACCACTTCTCCTTAAAGCATTCATCTCCTCCATGACTGCTAATTTCCAATTCGGATCATCCAATGCTTCCTGTATATTCCTTGGAACAAACAAGTGTGAAATCCTAGATGTGAAAGCTCTATGGTTTTTAGACAGTCTTTGATAGGAGAGGTAATTTGCAATAGGATGTTTAATGCAATTTCGGACACCTTTCCTAATTGCTATAGGAACATCAAGGTCGGAAATAGAAGGAATAGGATTACCTAAAATTTCGATGCCAGAACTCGGGTGGACATTCGGGTCATTAGGATGGACATTCGGGTCATTATTCCTCAGATGAAATCGCTTCCTAGTATAAACCTGAAGCTCAGAATTTAGATCATTTTGTAGTACTTCTCCCCCTAAACAAGAATCTTCTTGACTAGGCACCATAGAACTTGGTTCTCCTAAGTGATCATTATCAGACAGATGTGGTTGTTGTGTAGGATAAATGACATTGGGGAGTGGGATAGAAATATCCCAAAAATTGTCTTCTACTCCACTTGTCTCCCCCTGAAGAGAAGTGTTGGGGAAATAGGATTTTGTTTCCACAAATGACACATCTATACTCACATGAAATTTCTTGGTTTGAGGATCGAAACACTTATACCCCTTTTTGTTTGAGGAATAACCCAAAAAAATACATTTTATAGCACGGGGGTCAAGTTTTGAACGAAATTGACTGGGAACATGAACATAGGCAGTACATCCAAAAACTTTGGCGGGTAACTCAGAAAACAACCTCGTGTCAGGAAAAAAAGTTTTGAGACAATCAAAAGGTGTTTTGTATGTTAACACCTTTGTAGGCATCCTGTTTATCAAATAAGAGGCTGTTAAAATTGCTTCACCCCATAAATATTTAGGAACATGCATGTAAAACATTATAGCACGTGCTACTTCAAGTAAATGTTTATTTTTTCGTTCTGCAATGCCATTTTGTTGAGGGGTATCCCGACATGTAGATTGATGAAAAATCCCTTTTTTTGCCAAAAACTCGCCCAACTGCTCATTGAAATATTCTGTTCCATTATCAGAATGTAAAATACCAATTTTGGTTTGAAATTGGTTTTCAATCATATTGTAAAAATTTGTGAATAAATTTTTCACGTCAGATTTTTTATTCATCAAATAAATCCAACATAAGCGGGTATGGTCATCAATAAATGTAACAAACCATCTTTTACCAGAAAGAGTAGTGATTTTAGAAGGGCCCCAAACATCACTATGAATCAAATAAAAAGGTTTGGAAGCCTGGTAAGGTTTTGGCAAATAAGTAGAGCGATGAGATTTTGCAAAAATGCAACTTTCACAATGAAAAGAAGAACAATCAATCCCTTTAAATAATTCTGGAAATAAATGTTTCAGATAAAGAAAACTAGGATGTCCTAGCCTATAGTGCCATAGCATTATTTTTTCTCGAACAGAGATTGAACTAGTACTATTAAAGCTCTGAGCTTTTTTATTACTAACAGGTACTTCATCAAAGTAGTAAAGACCTTCAAGCATCCTAGCACGCCCAATCATCATCCCCGAGTTCTGGTCCTTAAATTCACAATGGGATTCAAAAAATGTAACACGACAATTAGAATCCTTAGATAGTTTACTGACAGACAAAAGGTTACAGGCTAAGTTGGGGACGTGAAGAACAGCATTGAGATTAATTTTCTCAGTTAGTTTAATAAATCCTTTTCCTGCAATAGGTGAAAAACTACCATCGGCTATTCTGATTTTGTCATGACCAGAACAAGGGAAATAGGTACTAAATAAATGGGAAAAACTAGTCATGTGATCGGAGGCACCGGAATCTATGATCCACGGAGAGAAGTTTAGGCAAGAGAAGGCTTTAGGATTTTTACCTGTTTGTGCCAAAAAATCACTAGGAGTACCGGATGAGGAGTTGGATTTTATCAGCTTTAAGAGTTGATCAATCTGCTCTTTGTTGAAGGGACCTGAATCGGCTTCATTAGCAGTAGGAAAGCCACGATTCTTCTCTCCTTGTTTGCTGCTTTTCCAGTTGACAGGTTTGCCATGGATCTTCCAACACGTTTCGCGTGTATGGCGAGGCTTGTTGCAAAAATCACACCAGACCCGTGGCTTATCATCAAACCTGCGCTGGTAATTTGCAGCCTTGTTGGCCGCAGCATCGCTAATTAAAGTAGAAATTTCAACCGACATGGCTATGACGGTTTTAGGGCTGCTGTGTTTTTTGTTGCTCTGATACCAACTTAGAAAATATGAGGAAGAAGAACTCAGAAAATATGAGGAAGAAGGAATATATTTCTGTTATATTCAAAACTTCTTATCTTACAAGACCAAATGACACTCCTTATATAGGAGATATTACAAACTTACAAGCTAAAAAAGAAAAGCATACTAATTATTATACTAACCTAATTATTTAAGCAAAACATGAGGCCATGAGGCCAAACATACAAAACATGAGGCCATGAGGCCAAGCATACACAACATGAGGCCATGAGGCCAAGCATACAACTAGCTTGTTGGCCATGAGGCCACTATCTACCACTATCATATTATATACATGCCACTATCTTATTATATACATTAACACAAATTTCCAGCACTTCTGTACTAGAATTATATTAAAATCCTCAATCATGAGCTGTGGCTGCCGTTATCCTCCTCTTTATAACAAAACTTGTTACATTATTAAATGAAATACATGTTGTGTGCTCTTATTAGATATAAATGTTTTCAGATTTAGGGCATTTGCTGCTCTCTGCAACAAAATGCCTAGAGATTCAGAACATCTCAGGAGTTGGAGAGAAAAGATAGCGGTATGTATTTTTATACTTATCTATCTCTGCTAAATCATGTTCATATTTTTAAAGATGATATATGCACTAGACATGTTGTCATGATCTTGTCTTCCAACGGAAAAAATAGAAAACTGTTTTTATTTTGTAATTTTTTTCAATATATATATTTAATTTTTTTTGGCTTTTTGAAAAATAAGAAATGGTAACTCAACCAAGCACCCATGAGAAAATTGCTTTTGCCCTCAAGTTTCCTTGTCCTTTTGTTCACCACTCAGGATGGAACTTTGCTTGCTTCCACAAACTGCTCTGAAGAATTTTTGTCAAGCCAAATAAGGAACCTAGATCCTCTACAACTTGGGTTAGTTTACTGTTATATTATATTTGTGGACAATGTCAGATAATGTCCTGTGCTGTCTGTCCTTTAGTGCTTTGGTTAACTCACAATGTATTTTTCTCAATATGTGCAGCTTTCCGAATGATTTGGCTTTGCAGTTGGTGCACAGACTTTTGACATGGGCTCCGGTAAATTATGAAACTATTTAACTTCCATTTCTCTTTCAGAGCTTTCATTTATATAATATACGTACCACGATCAAATATATATATATATTTGTTATAAGAATGTGCACGTGTGTTTTCATGGAAAGCAAAAGATAAACACAGAAGCTATCATAATTAGTTATAATTTCTCATGCAATTTTATTTGCACACAGAAACTCCCCTTCTCTTAAATGATTCAAATAATTTTATTATAAGTATGTGCACGTGTGTTTGCATGGGAAGCAAAAGGCGAATGATTTGATTCATTTTCTTGACTTCCAAAATTGTAATGGGCTCGAAAATTGGAGGTATTCTTTTGGTGCCCATAGAAACTCCCCTTCTCTTAAGCTGGGTAAGCTCAGGATTTGACCATGTCTTTTGGTGTAATGACCAAGTAACTGAATGGGCAAAACATTAGATGGCGCTCTCTTCCTTCTTCTTTTTTGTTGATTTGGGTTGGGGGGGGGGGGGGGGGGGGGGGGAACCAGCAAAATTTGGTTTGGCCTATGGAACATCTAGCACATGAGAAAATTAGACATCATATTGGCGAAATTATGTCAGAACAAGAAGGTAGTGTGCTGCTGACATAAGCAAATACTTGTAGATTGGGTATAACCATTTTCAATGCTGGGTGAAATCATTAGGTCCTGTTGATGAGTTCGATGATTGAGTAAAGATTATCTAATTTGCTATCCATATGGGATATAGACTTTTGTTCACATTTATGTAGTTTCAATTATGTAAATGTATGTTTGCACATAAATGATAGTTCTTAATTTTTGAATGTTGCAGGAGGACCAGCTGAGTGTTTATGATGCTTTGCAGCATCCATATTTCCAATCTTTGCACTGAAGATGAGCACCGGAGAGTTGATACGATTTTGAATGCTTTGGGGCAGAAATACATTTTTTTTTTTTTAAACTTTTACCGTTTCAAATGTGACGATAACGGCAAAATTGATACGATTTCAAAAACTTTGGGCATAAAATTGAAATTGTTAGAAGTCTGCGGGTGTAATTGACCATCGAGGCAAAGTATTAGAGGTAAGAACGAAATTTTCTGAATGAATTTTTTTTATAGTCACATTGTTGGTTTGGACATATCACATTTCACATTTAATCCACCAAAAATGTAGCATGTCCATTTTGAAAATCAAATTACATTCCAGATATCACATTTAAAAAAGTATGCTAAAAGATTTTTATAGTTACATTGTTGGTCTGGACAAATCACATTTTACATTTAATTGACCCAAAATGTAGCATGTCCATTTTAGAAATCAAACCACATTCCACATTCAATCCACCAAAAATATTGCATTCCCATTTTGAAAATCAATCATTATGGCACATTTAAAATAAAAATAAAAAATCACATTTTACAAAAAAGAAGTGCCCAAAAATCAATAAAGGCAAAAATGTCTTAAAACACGATAATATATTAAATAATATCTCATAAAACATTATTTCCAAATGAACTTGACTTATCGGTCCAAAAAAAATAAAAAAGGGGAAATTTTATGGAATTTAAATTACTAAAGTGAGATTTTCAAGTAATTTTCTCTTTGTTTTTTGTATTTATTAATTTTTAAAAGTTTTATTCACAAACGTTTTATTTTTTAATTACATTTAAATTATATGCATTTACAAATAAACAAATTTAACCAAAATATTATAAAGCTCACCAAAGATAAAAGATATAAATTCAAAATTCAAAAGGAAATTTTAAGAAGGGTGAAGCACTAATAAATTTTAAAATGTGATCTTGTAACTATTTAGTCCTTTTTGTCTTATGAACCCAAAAATCTCATTAAAATGAAAATTATCCAAAAGGATAGTCACTTACATTTTTTGGTTTAATTTTTTAAGGATAAAAACGGGGTGATTCTGCTTACACCACTATTTAACTTCTTTACACCCTCCGTCTGATTACACAACTAAAAAAAAATATAATTCTCATTGCATCTCTAATATATTATCAAAACTAACCTTAAATTAACTATTTCATCTCTTTACACTTCTAATTTTTTGAGGGAAAAGAGAGAAGCATTAGAAGAAAAGAGAAAGCAGGGAAGACGAGGGGTTCCGACGCAGAGAAGACGAGTTGTTCGGACGACGGGAAGGGGTTCGAATGGCGTTGTGGTATGTGTTACCAGCTCAAACGATTGAACTCATTCGCCAAAGGTAAGTGGAAAACTCTTTTTGCTCTCTCTATATTGACACACATATATATATGTATCTCTATCATTTATATCATCATTTTTTGCGAATAAACAAAGAGTAACACATTCTCAATATAGTTTTGGTGGTTTTGATCTTCAAATTTAAGTGGATTTGTGATTTTTGGTGCTAGTTTTAAATGTTGAAGTTTAGATTTTTGTTCTCTGTTTTGTCAGATTTTTTTTTCTCTTTTTTTATGCATGTGGTTTTGAATGGTGAAGCCTCCTTTTGAAGGTCTATCACGGTTTTTCCCTAGCAAAATCTAACCAACTATAAATTAGTTCTTATTTACTCTTTGAAGGTCTATCACGGTTTTTCCCTAACAAAATCTAACCAACTATAAATTAGTTCTTATTTACTCTTTGAAGGTCTATCACGGTTTTTCCCTAACAAAGTCTAACCAACTATAAATTAGTTCTTATTTACTCTTTGGTTGGTGTAGGCAAATGTATTATTTGTTTTCCATGAAACTTTTCCTAGGTCTACGAACCTTATACGGAGCAAGATCAATTTTATTGTTGGTTTTATTTTTCATTGCTTTATTCGTAAGATTAATTGGATCAAAATGATAATACAAAATTCAAAATATTGAACTATTAAAAAACTATCACCAATTGACACTTGTCCCCCCAAAAAAATAATAATAATCTACCACTAATTTGTAAGTCCATGTGAAGTTTTTCTTAAAAGACCTTACTAATTGAGGAACCTATACTTGAGATGAGATTTAAGGACTCGAATATATTGGGGGGGGAAAAATGTAGTAACATTAATAATATTTTGTGTGCTCACATAAAGGATCTCTTGGAGGATCTATTGTAGGCTAATGGTAGATGGGAGAAACCATGGTGCATTGGAAGACATATTAATGTTGTTAGATAGATACCCATTTGAGGGACGTGGAGTTTCACACATATTTCCACGACTATGAGTGAGTTCTTGGATTTCATAAATGTTCTTGAGTTGATGGATGTACCTTTAGATGGGGCAAGATAAATGTTTTGTAATAATAGAGAGATACATACCCTTTCAAAGATAACCTTTTTCTTTTTATCTCTTTGGTTTTGGAAGAGCACTTCTCTCCCTGTTCTTCAACGTCTTTATCCACGTCCAATTTTGGACCATATTCCCATTATTTTTGGGTTGTGAAGGCTTTTAGTTTTTAGCTTTGGGTTGTGAAGCATAGTGGTAAAAAGTAGTTGATGAGTTTTTTTATGCCCTGTACACAGTGGAAGTGGTTTGACAAGATAAGGATAGGATGATGTGGGAAGATAATAATGGAAAATTCTCATTCAAATCCTACCTTGATATTCTTGGCATTAGCACAAATATATATTTTCCTTCAAAAAAAATTTGGAATTTGGAAATCACAATATTCTTGGCATTACCACTAATAATTTAGGTAGTAGGCGTAAGACGTTACCAAAATTGAGTTGCATGCAGCGTAATACATGGATCACCTTCTTATCAATTGTAATGTAGCTTGAGAGTTACAGAGCTCATTATTTTCTATTTTTGTGTCTGTTGGGCCATGTTGGCTTCAGTTATTTCGTTGTATGAATCTTGGGTTACAAGCTGCAGGAATGAGAACAGTGAGAAAGGCTTCGATGATAGCTCCCATGTGTGTGTGATGTAGTGGTACATATCGAGGGAGAGGAAGCAACAAACGGTTGAAGAGGTTGTATAGCCTGTACATAGATTAAAATCAACTTTGATGTATACTTTTCATTTTTGGCTTTCAGGCCATTTTTTATAGGTCAGTTTAGTTTTAGAGATGGGATTTAGGTTTGTCTTGTTCAGCCTATGTAGTGAAGTGGTGCCCCTTTTAGTACTTTTGTGAATAATACTTACATAGATATATATATAGATATTTAAAACTTTAAAAGCAGTTGGTACTTCAGTTATATATCTAATAACAACTAAATTAGAATACATACAAAATCATTACAATAAAATAGACTTAAAAGAGATGTAATTAAAAATAACTCCATTACAAGAGAAAAAATTATCAAATTAAATTAGGGAAAAAGATTTGAGACCCACAATGGTACATGGCAAGTTGTTATGTGTCAACTTTTAATACAAAATGTAAATAGAAAGAATTTCATACAATTTTAAGCATAATAAACTTTTTCTGTAACAATAAACTATAACCCAAGAGAATGAGTTACATCTTCGTCTAAAAATAAATCCATACACTTGGATGGTTTTACAGAATATTGTACAATTGCTCTTTAACCAGAAATCTCATCTAGCTATGCACACATGTTATATGTATCTGAATCTAATATATTTATTGTCTTGCTTTTGTGTATTTCTAATGATCTTGTAGTGTGCTTGTACAGCAGAGCCCATCTGAATGTGTACGGGAATACCACCAGTGGTATGCTCATGTATCGCACTGAGTTGTTCTGAATCCTACGCATCACTCTCAATTTGATCCACGTGTTCAACATCTCGAGAATGATGTTAACATGGATCTCGAGTGGGTAAGCGAATTGTGAATTAACTTATTTCACTTTTAAGTGGTTCACCATAAATCAAACACTAGGTATGATTTTTATCCAAAAAAAAAATTCAATGTAATGATGTTGCTTTCAGTGTTGGTGCTACAGTCCGTAGGCTCGGTCATGATGAGTGTGTCTTGCACCTTGACATGCTATATGAAACCATTGGTAGGATGCTGCAAGTTCTTGATGGACAGAGTGGGGGATCTACATCGACATGTACACAGCATCAAGTTTACTACTGTAAACGTCGTAGGATGGACCTTACATGAAGATTGGGATCTAGTTTATTTTGATGTCATAGTTATGTGAATGTGTTGATCGTGCATGAGAGTTGGAGTCTAATTTTTGTTTGATGGCATAATTTTGGGAATGTCTTAACCCGTACAGAGTTTGAGATATACTTTTGTGTTTACTTTACATGAGAGTTGGGATCTTGTTTTTTTTTGGATAGTATAGTTTTTGTGAATGTATAGCCCGTACATAGTTTGGGATATACTTTATCCTAACGGCATAGTTTTGGTAGATGTCTTGGATCAAATGTAAATTGGATGTGTGGTCGGACAAGTAAAGTGTTATCATTTTGGTGAACATATGGATTTGTTATTGTTTGTAATGTTATTAAAATGTTTTTGAGTGATATGGTGCAATTTTCTGGAAGTAACATTGTTTTAGCGCTATAGCCCAGTTCAGTGGTACACTGTTAAATAATTTCCATTATTCCGGTGTTATGTTGCCAACAAAAATAGATCTTTCCAGCATTTTGTTGCTATACATTTACAGGGACACTTTTCTTCAAAACAATGATTTTCTAATTTGTACTAGGCCTGTTCGGTAATACAATGTTGATGAATTTGAATTACTAGTGTTGCGTTACCATACGAACTATTTTTTTTTAGCATCATGTTGTCGTTCAATTGGATACTTTCAATTTGTTTCACAACAAAGGCATTGGAGCCCATGTAAAGTGCACGTTTGGTAACACAATGCTAAACAATTTACATTATTCGGGCGCAATGCTGCCGGAAAAAATAAATCTCTCAAGCATTATGTTGCTATACATTTATAGAGCCACTTTCTTCCAAATAATAATTTTTTAATTTGTGGTGGGCCTGTTCGGCAATACAATGCTAATTAATTTAAATTACTCCAGTGTCATGTTACCGGACAATTTTTTTTTCCCACCATTACGTTGCTGTCCAATTGGATAATAACAAGAAATTAATTTGGTTCGCTTGTGAAGTGTCTGTTCAATGATACATTGCTATACAAATGATATCACTCTAGTGTCATATTGTCAAACTACAATAGAGTTGTCGGGACCCCCGTTGTTATACATTGAAAGATTTACTTTTTCCTTCAAGCATCCATAAAAAATAAAAAAAAAAATCATAAATCAAATACACATCTATAAAATCATACATAAAAGTATCCATAAAATTATTTATAAAACATAAAGTGTACGAATATCCATAAAATCTGTCATTGTCTGCATCCATCAATCAAACATGTTATCACAATTTGTCTTGGTAATTTGTAGGTAATTTTTCCCCCTTGATAGAAATAGACATCCACATTTTTTAGAACCTGTCAACCTCAATCGTTCCCGTCTTCATGTTGTCTCTATAGTAACCACTTATTTCACAAGAAAGTGTAAGCCTTGGTTTTCTGCCATTGCCTCCCGCATCTGATGTCTTTATAACAATGACAAATTCAGTCTTCTTCCCAACGTCAGAAACCCATTTAATTAATGCTTCAGGACTACCAAAAATCTAAAGATAATAAATACATTTATACATCAAATTATTAATAAAACTCAATACAAATTAAAAATAAGCAAAAATCATAGTCAAAAAAAAAAACTTGACAGACCTCGTATGCAATGAATTCATGACTGGAGTCCACTAATATTGCAGTACTTGCATTGTTGCAATGAGTATAAGTATAATCATTCCAAGCAAAAAAATAATAAAAAATATTAAAAAATGAAACTGAAAATACATGGTAATGAGAAGCCGAACAAATTAAAAAAAAATTCGGTTTGGGGTTACCGAAAATATATCTTTTATTCGGTAGTTAGTTACCAAACTTATATTTTTTTTCCAGCAATGTGATGTCGGACTATTTTATTTTGTTCGATTTCGAACCACCGAATGAAATTCGAACACAAGTCCAAAAAAACGAAACAAAAACCTACCAAATAAATTTAAAAAAACTCACAATTTCACTTTTTTTATGGTTCTTCACCACCGTTTCTTCATCCATTGCTTTCTTTAATGAACAAAACACTATGATTCTCACTTTTTGAAAGATATGTGTAAGAGAAAAGAAAAATTGAAAAGGAAAAAGAGGAGTAAGGATTTAGGACCAAGGGATGTAAGGAGATAACAAAATATATTTAATTCTAGTATTTTGTTCTTAAAGGTAATTTCACACATCAATAAAATTTGGGGAGGGGAAATCATATGAAGGATGTAAAGAGGTAAAATAGTGGTGTAAGTAGAATCACCCATAAAAATAGGTTTCTCTAAACGTAAAATTACACATTTTGACAATCCGCACTACTAAAGTTTTGGATTTTTCCTCATTCTCGAACAATCCCACATTACAAACAAACACGTAACACTTTAATGTAACACTTGAGTAATGTAACACTTCAATATAGCACACTAAAAAAATGTCTTAGTGTACTTTTCACAAAAATAACAATGTAACACTAAAAAACTTTCTTAGTATACTTTTTCCAAACGTAATACTCCAAACGTATCAAAAAAAAAAAAACTCTTTAGTGTACTTTTTCCAAATGTAACATTCCAATTAATATAATCCCAGATGTAACACTTCAATATAACACACAAAAACATTAAAAACTCCTTAGTATACTTTTATCAAATGTAACACTCACAATTTGAAATTATACATTTGTCCAAAACTTACTAGAGAATTGTTGTACTCATTTTTGAATGGTTTGAAGAATCTCTCATCCTTTTAAAACGGCTTGAAGAATCTCACATTATTTTTTTAGAGTGTTACGTTCAGAAAAAGTACACTAGGAAATTTTTTTGTGTGTAACATAAGAGTGTTACACTAAGAAGTTTTTTTAAAGTGTTATATTGGAGTGTCATGTTTGGGAAAAAAATTTTTTTTTTTTTTTTTAGTGTTACATTAGAGTGTTACAGTTTGAATTATAAATTTGTCCAAAGCTAATTAAGGTGTTTTTGTACTCTTTTCGAAATATTTGAAGAATCTTACATCCTTTTAGAATGTTTGAAAATTTTCATATTTCAAATCATTTTTGTACTCCTTTTTAAATATTTTCCAAATAAAAAATTCTCTCATACAAAAAATTATCCCAAATTTGATTCTTATAGATTGTATACCTTACATTTGTAGCACAAAAGAAAAAGAAAAAAAAAAAAAGAGAATGAACCATATAGAATTAAAGGTATAACCGTAAATTCAAAGTTTAAAAACTTTTTTAAAAACAATGGGACTATTTGGTCAATAAGAAAATTATTGGGATTAAATGGATCACCACTCCTCAAAATGAGATTTATAGGTAATTTTTTTAAAGAAAAATTCAAAGCCAAGCCAAATTTATATATATTAATATTTGTAAAATTCATTACTAATTTATAATAATTTTTTAAAAGAGTGCTGCTATTAGCACCCCGTGAATTATTTTGGACCCTCCATTTTTTTGGACTCCTACTTATAAATTTTGAAACTCTTAAAATTTCTTTTCTCCCCTCAAATAATACCAAAATTATCCTTAAACATTCCACCCATTGAATGAACACCCCTTACACCCCAAAAAAAAAAAAAAAAACTCCCTTCCAAAAAATCCTAACAAAACCCACTAAGAAAAAAAAAAGAGTCTCATCATTTTCAAAACCCACGAAAAAGAAGACAAAGAAGAAGAAGAAAAAGAAAAGAATATTGTCTATGTTCATATAAGCTACAACATAGTATAGCCTTTTAACTAACTACTACTACTACACACACACACAGATAGGTCTTTATTTTTTGTTTTTAATCTCGTTTGGGCCATCTGATATGCTGACTTGTTGATCAACTGCTCTTGTTTAACATGGTATGGCCTTTTGATGTGCTCCCATTTCTACCATAACATATCCTCCATATCTTCTCTCTATATCTATCTTGGGACTATAGCAGTGTGAGTGGGTGTGTGGGTGGTGAGAATTAAGGGAGAGCCACAAACAAAACAAACTTGTAGTGTACCCAAAAATAGCAAGTTTCTTTCGTGTTCAGACTTGTATTTTTGGACAAATAAATAATGTTCAGGCCTGTTTTCCCGAACTTGAAAACATAAATTTTTTACGAGTGTTAAGAATTTTAACTGTTAACTCGCCATCATCCCGAAATAAATAACAATACAAATTAAATTTTAAAATGTGATCAGTAAACAGGTCCGAACCTATGAATAATGTTCGGTTACTTGTTTCCAAACAAATAAACAATGTTCGGGCCTGTGTTCCCGAATTTTGATCATATGTTCGGGAGATCAGTCCTGAAAAAATAACAAATAGATTTTATTATTTTTGTCAATTTTTTTCAAGAAATTTACTCTTATATGGCCAATCTCCTTTGAGCTAAAAACAATATCAAGGTATGAACATCCTCTAAGTTTTTATTGTTATACTCCTCTCGTCTTATAGAGTTGTGGTTACTAGAAAAACTTTTTGTCACAACCCAAACCCGCCTCTATAGGTTTAGCGTCGTAATCGGCCAATAATCCTAGGATTACTAAAGGCCTCTGAGACAGATTAGCTTAATATTAGGGGATAGCGGAAGCAAATAACAAATATACATCATCCATTGAGCTGTGCAGACTTATATGAGACGGAAAAATTTTAAACTTTTTATATGCATATTTACACATCACCCGTACGTCATCATATATATACAGATTAGACAAAAAGAGACTTAACCCTATTTACAAAATAAGCAAAGACTTGTTTAACCAAACAAGAAAACAAGACTTGAACTTTATGCACTTAGCCATAACCACTAGACATATCCGGAACCTCTATGGGAGGCACATAGGTTGGCTGACAAAACAAAATCCAGGCAGAAGGTCTAGGCCTGGTCACGTGCCTGATCACCTACATACATAAATAATACAATGAGTTAGAGCCCAGTAAATAATAACATAGTAAAGGGTTTTAATGAATGATGCCCATCACAGAGTCAGAGATCAGAGTTTATATCAGAAATAGATTTTTATCAGAAACAGAGTCTTATGCATATTCAGATTCCAAATCAGAAACAAATTCATATAAATATTCATATTCAGATTTTGCATATGATCATACGTGGTACATCCATTAGCGCTAACAAATCCGATGACCCATAAAGGGACAGCCATAAAGGCATTCCGATGACTCATGTGCACAGAGACGTTTCCGATGACCCATAAAAGGGATGATCATAAAAGCATTCTGGTGACCCATAAAGGGACGGCCATAAAGGCATTTCGATGACCCATGAAGGGACAACCGTAAAGGCATTAAGATGACCTATGAAGGGACAGCTGTAAAGGCATTCCGATGACCCATGAAGAGACACATATCATATGATGCTAAGGATGCCACGAATACATTTCAGAAACTTGGACAATCATTCATTCATTCAAAACATAACATTTCAGAAAAATGATCATTTCATATCATCAGAAAATAATTAAAGTTAAACATAACTTTATAGAGTTATTACTCACAGATAGCTGCAGAAACATATTAGACAGATTGGACAAATCAGATAGATCAAGCAAACAATAGCGCGTGACCTACACAAACACATAACACATACACAAAGAAACACAAATATCACTTCCTTGATCAAGCTTGGTTTTTCTTGTCTTTTCTGTCTAAGTAGTTCGAAATTCTACTATACTTATTCTTTCTTATTCAAATGAATCGAGTTCTCATTTCACATATTCTTTCATTACTAAATCATTCTTTTTTGAATAAACCAATTCTTACTTGGCTTCTTAATCAAGTACTACTAAGTTAATGACTTATTCTTTTAATCAACTAATTAATGTTGATTGTTAGCTATGAATCTTTATTGAGCCATAAATCATGTCTAAAATGCTTTGGAAAGAGATGAGAATAAAAATGTGAATTAAATGTAATTTTTCAAAATATGCAGAAAATAGGGTCGTCGCTCGAGCGGACCTTTGGTCGCTCAAGCGGTCTGCAAAGTTTTATAAAAATACTGGTTGGCTTTAATGTTCGCTCGAGCGGCGAATTTTCTGCTCGAGCGGCCAACAAATTTCCTGTGCTTTCAAAACCGACAAAATGATTTCCAAACACATTTTCAAAACTTAGACTCTTGCATGAACCAATTTAAACATGCAATTTTTATTAATAAATATGAACCCATAACCAATCTTCCCATTTTTAATACAAAATTCTCCTTGATCATTAAGATTAAAACCAATAATTTCATGAATATAATAATTCCAACATTTTTCCTTCTTTGTTTAATAAAACATAAATTAAAGCTATAAAGCCCTTTCAAAAATATTTACATGTAAGAAATTTAAATCAAAATCAAACTAATTTTTTATTCTCAAATATAAATTATAATTTATATCCAAATTTGTCCAAATTTAAATTTAATTTATCTTCTCCATATCAAACCCAATTTCAAACCCACAAATTTAAAAACATGAATTAAACTTTCAAAACTCTTGAAAAATTCATAATACATGTACAATTGAAACTCAATGTGATTAATTTCTAAATTAATTTCCATAAATTTGAACATAGCTCTAATGCCTTATTTTCTTTTTAATTACATAAAATTGACTTCAAGCTCTTTCTATTTTCCTTCAAAACATGAAATTAAAGTCATAAACTCCTTAGAGAATCATTCATATGTATGAAATTGACATCAAAATTACTAGTTTTATATTCTTATAAATTTTTTTCAAAATCAATTGCATAATAACTTGCGTGGCTCAATCAATCCTTAATTTAATATCTATAGTTTTTGATTCATATATAGATGATTTATAATCCATAGAAAAACATTTGTGTACAAAGAAAACAGGGTCATTTTTAAACCCAAAATGATTATTTCTTAAGTTAATTTCTTGATTCCATAACCTATTCCAAATTTCCCATCCCTTTAGTATGAAGGTAATCTTAAAATCTTTTCTTTCTCTCTTCAAATCCAAAATTGAGATTATAAAATTCCTAGAAAAGATATTTACATGCGCGTAATTAAAATTACAACTAACTAATTTTATATATATACATATATATATTTCAAAATCAAGACATAATTAAGTTCCGAATTTAATCCTTAATTTGCCCTAATTTAGGTTCATATCAATTTTCTACAAGTACAACCCAACCTTAAATTCTGATCATAGATGTTCCAAAATATATTTAAATTGAATAACACTTTGAAATTAAATTACATGCATGGGTAAAAATCAAAATCAAACAAATTCCTAATTTTCATAATAAAATCAAAACTTTGTCTAACTTTAAAATTAACTCCAAATTTCCATAAACTTGATTCTTCTAAGGCTTTTCATTTTTTTTTTCTCTTCAAAATATGAAATTGAATTAATTCAGATTTTTCATAATCCATGATACATGTTGTAATTAGAGTATTAAGTTACTCATGCATGCAACAATGAGGCTTATTTTTATGCAAGATCACAACATCAAACCCAAAATAATTAATTCCTCAATTAATTTCCATAATCATGAGCTTAACTTAACTTCTTCATCTTCTTGCCAATTTCTTATTAATTATATGTAATTGAACCCAAGGTGACTTATCTACAAGATTTAAGCTTTAATTTCTTACCTAAAGCTTTGATTTGTTGAATTTCTGTTTGAAGATTGAGTCCCTTCTCTGCACTTCTCTCTTTTTCCTCTTTTTCTTCTCTTGATCTTGAACTCAAGTCTATATTTTTTTTTGTTTAACTTTCAGACTTCACCAGCAACCAAGTAGATTGAACTCTCTCTCTCTCTCTCTTTCGGTTCTCTCTCTCTTGGTTCCTCTTTCTTTTTCTAACTTCTAACTCTCTGTTTTCATCTATAAAACAAATGAAAATAAGGCTTCCAACACAGATAAATAGACACCTACCTCTTCTCTTTTATGAAGCCACCAGCAAAAATTACACGTGCATACACACAAAAGCTCCAGCAAAATTTAGAAGGCTCCACATACCTCTTTCTCAATTAAATAAATGAGCAGAATTAGCTTAACAATTAATTATACATTAGCTTAATTAAATATCACTTAGTCTTGATTAATCATAATTAGCGCATAACTTAATTCATCATAACTAATTACAATTCTCACATAATTTAGTTAGTCTAATTTGACTTCCATTAAAGCCCAATTAATTATATTTAATCTTTACCATTCTGAATCAGATTTTTAACCAAAATCCCAAAAAGCTCCAAATATTAAATCAGACTCAATTCCATCATTAATTTTGATTTCTTACACCAGTAAGGCCTTCAATTTCATACAAACTTAAAATCTCCCTCAATAAATTACATACCTCATAAATAAATTTAATTCATAATAATCTTAAGTCCCAATTCTCATGACTTAATCAACTCCAATTCGGACCCACTTAATAAATCTCAATTTTATAGATCTGAATCGAATATTTAATTAAACTCCCATATGGTCCGATACTTGAAATTTAAATAATTCAATTCACTATTTGTACTTTCTTGAGCCATTTAGGCTTTCAATTTTTAATTCCAAAATAAATCCTCAATAGAACCATATATGAATCAATCTTCATAATTTTCGTACATCCAAGATTAATTAGAATAATTGGCAATTAAATTTCAAATCTCCTTAATTAATTAAGAGCTAATCATTATACATGACGGGGTCGTTACACTTTCACTAATTGTCATTTGCAGGAGAAGTGTAGGTAATCAAATGGTTGCCACTGTTACAATCAGAATATTGCCGCTGAAGGGTTTTCAAGGTTTCGAGGGTGGACAAGTTTTGAAGATGGGATTTGGAGAAGATGGATGGGTGGCGATGGAGGTGGATGCTCTCATAAACCCTAATTCATGATGTAGTGGGTGTGTAGGTTTAATTGTGAGATGGAGTGTCTCAAAATTAACTATATCTTTTGTAATAACTTTATTTGAAGCTATTATTGTAACAAAAAAAAGGGTTAAAAATTAGACCATCTCCAACATTGCATCAGATTAAGCATCAAATTCAAATTTGATGAAAAAAGTCACTTTTTCCCTCACGAATGGTTTCACCAAATTGATATCAAACTGAGAACAAAAAAAAACTTTTATCAGACTGAGGACAAGCGCGAGATTTGCCGCAAAATAATCTGCAAACAATCTCTCATGACCCTTCATTCTATTGCGGCGTTTGTACTTATGGCCTACAACAAAACCACCTATTTTCTTTGAGCTATCAGTTGATTGCATAATTTGAATCATACCAGCATTATTCATCTCATAAGCCCTGTAATGACCCAATTTTTTTTTAAAAAAAAAAATTAGCAACGCATTATTTAATTGAGCAAATTTTCGAATTTGATTGTCGTGTAAATTCTGTGGGAAAACAGTTCGGTTTTGTATTTTTTAGAAATAGTTCCTGATCTGAAATTTTTATATGTTGTTCCCATATGAGTCTAGCACGTTGAATAAAATTTTCAGAATTTAATGATGAGTATTTATTTTATGAAAATTCACGGACTGATTGGTGTTTAGTTTAATTTATAGCAGACTTTAAAATTGAGTTTTGGGTGTTCAGACCATGATTTGAGATAAATTTGTTGGGTCTATTGTTGTGATGACTCAAAAAAAAATAATAAATAAAAGAAGGGAATATATGCATGATGATGTTTCGGTGGTGAAAATAAAATAAACAAAAGAAGGGAATATATGCATGATGATGTTTCAGTGGTGGAATAAGAGGATTGAATAGAGAGAGAGAGAGTGGATTGTCTTGAGGGGCATTTCCCTAAATAAGCCAAAATAGTAAAGGAATTCTCAAACTAAGCCTAGTTTTGAAAGAATTCCCAAAATAAGCTAACTCGCGGTTCACAATCGCGAGTTCAACACTTTTCCACCACTCTTGCGGGAAAGCTAGCAAATCTTAAACTCGCTGTTATGAAAAGCGAGTTTGATTAAGAACTCGCGGTTACGAAACGCGAGTTTAATTAATTTTTTTTCCTTTTGAACTCGCTGTTACAAAACACGATTTCGTCAAAAAAAAATTCTTCTGAACTCGCTGTTATAAACCACAATTTTACCCCAAAAAAAATTTCTTCTGAATTCGCTGTTATAAATCACGATTTTATCCAAAAGCTTTTAATATATATTAAAATGTGATCAATGCAAGACAAAAGTTGTTGGTAACTCAAATGGTAGTGTAATGGCTATGCTTTGGCAGGGGTGTGGGTTCAAACCTCGCTAGCTTTATCCTTTCCTTTCTTCTTCTTCTTTTTTTTTTTTTTCACTCACTCTGTACTTTATATATTTATTATGTAATTTTTTTATCAAAAAAAAAGTAAAACATTTGTTTGGTTAACTAAAATTTTAAAAGCGTACATTTTAAAATGTACTAAAATATTTTAAAAGCGTACATTTTTTGAGTACATTTTGCTGAAAATTTTAATATTTTTTTGAAAAAATATTAAAAATACAAAAAATATTTTTTCAGTACATTTTTTGTATTTTTATGTATTTATTAATTTTTTAAAATATTTTTTCAAAATTTTTTTACTTTTTAGATACAAATAACTAAGGTGCATCTAAAAAAGTAAAAAAAAATGTTCAAAATTTTAAAAAATATTTTTCTGAAAAAATATTAAAAATACAAAAATATTTTTTCAGTACATTTTTTGTATTTTTATGTATTTATTAATTTTTTAAAATATTTTTTCAAAATTTTTTTACTTTTTAGATACAAATAACTAAGGTGCATCTAAAAAAGTAAAAAAAAAATGTTCAAAATTTTTAAAAATATATTTCTGAAAAAATACTAAAAATACAAAAATATTTTTTCAGTACATTTTTTGTATTTTTATGTATTTATTAATTTTTAAAAATATTTTTTCATAATTTTTTTACTTTTTAGATATATATATAAGTAAGGTGCATCTAAAAAAGTTTTAAAAAAAAATGTTTAATATTTTAAAAATATTCACTAAAAAAATATACGAAAATAAAAAAACTTAATTTTCAAACAACTAAATCCAAAAGACTCAAACCAAATACACTGAATACTTTTTAAACAATTATGTTAACATTTTGAAAAAAATTGTGTTTTATAGAAAAAAATTTCAGTTAACCAAACAAATGTTTTGCTTTTTTTTGATAAAAAAATTACGTAATAAATATATAAAGTACAGAGTGAGTGAACAAAAAAACAAAAAAAAAAAGAAAAGAAAGAAAGAACAAAAAAACAAAACAAAAAAAAAAGAAGAAAGAAAGAAAAAGATAAAGCTGGCGAGGTTTGAACTCACGCCCCTGCCAAAGCATAGCCATTACACTACCATTTGAGCTACCAACAACTTATTTCTTGCATTGATCACATTTTAATATATATTAAAAGTTTTTGGATAAAATCGTGATTTATAACAACGAATTCAGAAGAAATTTTTTTTGGGGTAAAATCGTGGTTTATAACAGCGAGTTCAGAAGAAATTTTTTTTTGACGAAATCGTGTTTTGTAACAGCGAGTTCAAAAGAAAAAAAAAATTAATTATACTCGCGTTTCGTAACCGCGAGTTCTTAATCAAACTCGCTTTTCGTAACAGCAAGTTTAAGATTTGCCAGCTCTCGCGCGAGAGTGGTAGAAAAGTGTTGAACTCGCGATTGTGAACCGCGAGTTAGCTTATTTTGGCAATTCTTTCAAAACTAGGCTTAGTTTGGGAATTCCTTTACTATTTTGACTTATTTAGGGAAATGCCCCATTGTCTTGATCTCAATGAATTTCAAAAGAAGCTCTCCACCCACTTCAGGCCATGGCAACACTTCTTTCAATTTTGGCTTCGAGCTACTGATATCTACCCTGGTTACAAGGTGTTTCAACTTCAAGTGATGGTTGATCGAAGGGGAGAAGAAGAACAGTTCACCTCTGAGAACATTGTGCAATGCATGAAGAAAGTTACAGTTGTGGATCTGAAACAGTCTGTACAGGTTGATAAAGACCTTCAGATTCGTGCCTACTATGCTGGACATGTTCTTGGAGCTGCAATGATTTATGCAAAGGTAGGAGATGTTGCTATAGTGTACACATGGAACTATAATATGACACCAGATAGACATCTTGGAGCTACTCAAATTGATCGACTATGGTTGGACCTCGTTATAATAGAGTCAACATATGCAACAAATGTTCATGATTCAAAATATGCTCGTGAGCCTCAGTGAACAACAGCTCGTAGATTGTGATCATGAGTGTGATCTAGAATAATATGGTGCCTATGATTCAGGGTGCAATAGTGGGTTGATGACCACGGCCTTTGAGTACACACTCAAGGTCGGTGGACTTGAAAAAATAGGAAGATTATCCTTACACTGGAAGAGACCGTGGCTCCTGCAAATTTGACAAGAGCAAGATTGTTGCATCAGTTTCTAACTTCAGCGTTGTTTCTGTTGATGAAGACCAAGTAGCTGCCAATCTGATTAAGAATGGCCCTCTTGCAAATCGATTGCAAGAGGAGTTGTCAGTTTGGCTGCAGCAGCAGCAGTGGCTGCAATTCCCATTTCCTGCGACTCTTCTCCGCCAGCTCTTGCGAACTCTTTAACGGTTACATTTCCTGTTTCTCGTGCTCCTGAGGTGAATACAGTTCAAAGAACTCTTGTGGAAGCTTGGGGTTTGATTAGAGAGACCTTTGTTGATCCTACTTTTAATCATTAAGGCTGGGATTTGAAGCTGCAACAAACAATGGTTTAAATGTTTCCACTTAGATCAGCAGATGCAACATATAACAAAATCCGTGGAATGCTTTCCACACTTGGACATCCCTTTACTCGAATTATCAGCCCAAAGTAATACCAAAGTTTTAGGATTAGTAGTGATGCAATTTTGCAAGGAGTTCGCCTCTTCATAAATGTAGAACCGAAAAGTGGGCATTTGTTCTTGCCTGGACAAAAGAAATAAAAAGAGTTCTAAGTTGGGTTTTCATGGGTTTGATCTAGTGTAAGTCATTTTTTACCCCTAGTGCTTTGGATCAAAACGTAGAGGGCAGAAAATGCATCGTTTGGCTCCAAGATAATTTAATTTCTGTTGCCGAAAAATTTGAAAGCTTCTTGGCTTGAGGTAGGGATTTTTCCTACACTTCTTTATGCACTTTTACTTGATTATAGGGAGTTTAGAGTTGTATATAATTTAATTAGAATTTTTGGAAAATTCATGATTTATTTGCTTGAAAGGGAAATTTTGAGAAAAATAAAGAGTTGATGCCCAAATTGCGAAAGTATAAACTTGAAATATGTTTGTAAGGTCATGAAAGAGCTGTGTTTTAAATTTGAACAAAAACGGACTTCAATTCGATTGGTTTTGAAATTTTTACCGGTTTGTGATCAAAAGAGCATTTTTAAAGAAAATAAAGGAATTGCATTTATTTTTTGGGGTTTTTGATCAAAATAGCATGTCATAGTTGAATAATGCTTGGAGAATGAGTTTGGAAAGAAAATGATATTTTCTTGGGCATTAACGATATTATTTTGCTTAATGTATCTGTTGGTATAAAACCGACACGGTTAGAAATGAACCTTGAAAGATTACCGGACGTGATTGTGATATGAAAACTAATGTAGTTGTTCATATTTGATGAGATGTGAAATATATTGTATTTATCAGAATTTTTGGAATTTAATTATTTAAATATATGTTTAGAAATATCTGTTTTGGGCTATTGGTGAAAGATAGCCATGATTGTTGTAGAAGAGCATGAGACTTAGGCAAATTGAACCACATTCCTCATTTGTTGCATTGGACATTGCATTATATTCATTTCATTAGAAATGTATTTGTTTTTTAGAAATGTATCTATTTGCAAAAAGATGAATACTTGGTGAATCTGGGTAAGGGGTGTGGAACCGCGCGGTTAGGTGTCAAGCCTTCCAGTTTGCTGGTAAAAATGACAGTGGTAATGCATTATGCCCTACTTGCAGACACTCACCTAGAGATTCACAGGGCCCGTATTCATGCGACATATATGGTTTAAAATGGAAATTGTTTTATATTTGTTGATTGCAGCTCAGCATTACATGCTTTGTAAAAAGAGAGATAAACTATTTTATCATGAGCATGACATGAGCATACTCCTCTTTAGTCTTGTCATTGTTCATATGTTGTGTAGTAGATTTTTACTGGGCTGTAGCTCACTCTATAAGGGAAATCATTTAAGGTACAGGTGCTATGCCTCCGCCAAGGCATTGACTTGGGAGGACTCGGAGCTAAGGCTTCATTTTTGTTTTATTGTTATTTGTTGAATGTAAGCCTATGGCTGTATTTATGTTAAGTTGAAACTCCATTTTGTGTAACTATGAATGTTCTTGGATAAATTTGTAAGCCTATAGGGCACTTATTATCTGTTTGGTTTCCATTTCATATTTGTTGTAAAATGCATGTTTAGGATTGGAACTGGAGCATTGAGATGTGAACAACATTATTTGACATTTGGGATTTAATGGAAATGAGTGTATGGATTAGTTATCTATATATATGTGTGTGTGTATGTGTGTGTGTGTGTCTATCAGGTGGGTTTTGTTGCATAAATAGATATATCATGCCAAATTTTTGGGACGTTATAATTATGGTATATAATTGGACCGTATTTGACTTATGGGTGAGACCCATGACTTAGATTTAATTTAAATTGAATTTGTTTAATGACTCACGTTTAACTGTTTGGTTCTTTTAAAATGTGATTGGTAATAACCACATTGGGAGTTGTTATTATTTATTATATAAGATTATAATAAATATTTTATAGTTGATTTTATGGTGTATACCATTAAACGAAATATATTTTGTGGTGAGAAAATATTATATCTTTTTATCATTAATGATGTTAAAATATACTTTTAATTGATATATATATACATATGTAGATTCATAGATGTTTTAATATAATAAAATAAAGTGTAATAATGATGAGAGAGCCCACGTGGAGCTACCCCCATTCCCCCTTGCTTTTAATTGTTTCCTCTTTTAATTGTCTCTTTTTCTTTATACTCTCTCAGTTCTCTCATATTTCTCTTAACACCAACATAAACCCTTAATTCTCTTCTTGATCTAGCAAGATCCATTGAGTTTTTGACCCTAGTTCTTGAGGCCAAAATTTTGGCGATAGCAACATTTTGACCGGTGGAGATTGAAATTTGACAAAATCGAAAATTTAGATTTTTGCTTGTTTCCTCTTCTAGTTTGATGTAGGGATTTTTTCTACATTTCTTTATGTACTTTTACTTGATTATAGGGAGCTTGGAGTTGTATATAATTTAATTAAATTTTTTGAAAATTTTGTGATTTTAATTGCTTAAAAGATAAATTTTGGGAAAAATAAAAAAGTTGATGCCCAAATCGCGAAAGTGTAAACTTGGAATATATTTGTAAGGTTATGAGAGAGTTATGTTTTAAATTTGAACAAAAACGAACTTCGACTCAATTGGTTTTTGAATTTTTTACCGGTTTGTGGCCAAAAGAGCATTTTTAAAGAAAACAAATGAATTATGTTTAACTTTTGGGGCTTTCGATCAAAATAGGATGTCATAGGTGAATAATGCTTGGATAATGAGGGTTGGTTTGGCATGTACTAAAAAAGTGTACTTTTTGACTTATTGGTGGGTTTGGGTTGGGTTTGGGTTGGGTTTGATGTGATGTGTTAGAGAGGTGATGTGATTTAAATAGGATGATGTGACTTAAATAAGATAGTGACTTTTTGACTTTTTAACTTATTTAGATAATGTCAAACCAAGCCTGAGTTTGGAAAAAAAATGATGTTTTCTTGGGTATTAATGATATTATTTTGTTTAATGTATTCGTTAGAATAAAACCAACACGGTTAGAAATGAACCTTAAGAGGTATCCGGATGTGATTGTGATATGAAAACTAGTGTAGTTGTTCATATTTGATGAGATGTGGAATAGATTGTATTTATCAGAGTTTTTAGAATTTAATTGTTTAAATATCTGTTTAGAAATATATATTTTGGGCTATCGTTGGAGGATAACCGTGATGGTTGTAGAAATGCATGAGACTTAGATAAATTGAACCACATTCCTCATTTGTTGCATTGGACATTGCATTATATTAATTTAATTGGAAATGTATCTGTTTTTGAGAAATATTTGGAAATGTATATGTTTGCGAAAAAATGAATACTTGGTAAATCTGGGTAGGGGGTGTAGAACCGCGCGGTTAGGTGTTGAGCCTTCCAGTTTACTAGTAAAAATGACAGTAGTAGTGCATTAGGGCCTACTTGCACACACTCACCTAGAGATTCACAGAGCCTATATTCATGTAACAGATATGATTTAAAATGAAAATGGTTTTATATCTATTGTTGCATCTCAGCATTGCATGCTTTATAAAAAGAGAGAAAAATTGTTTTATCATGAGCATGGCATGAGCATACTCCTCTTTAGTCTTGTCATAATTCATATGTTGTGTAGCATATCTCTACTGGGCTGTGACTCACCCTATAAGGAAAACCATTTCAGGTACACGTGCTATGCCTCTGCCAATGTGTTGATTTTGAAGGACTCGGAGCTATTGTTATTTGTTGAATGTAAGCCCAATATTGTATTTGCGTTGAGTTGAAACTCCATCTTGTGTAACCAAGAATGTTATTGGATAAATTTGTAAGATAGTGAAAATGAAGTGAACATCATGGAATTTAAGATGGTCATTATGCTTGGTTTTTCTTTCACTTACGTACCTTTTAGATATAATCGTATCACTTGTCTGGTATATGACATATAGATAATGTGTTTATATCAGGTTTTGGAAGGAAATTACTATCGGAGGCAACAAAAAATGAAAATTATGTTACGAAGGGAAAAAGAAATAATAAACGAATTGGGAACAGAAAAGAAAGGGAAAAAAAAATATTTGAGAAGCCTAATCGGTCAACTGGTCGGTTGATCGGCCAGTCGACCCATCGGACGTCCCATTCACTTTTGATGCACATCATTACAGCTACTCGTATCAGATTAAAAAAATTAAATTTTTTAATTTAAATTTAATAAAAATTAAAATGAACCGTCGAAAATGCTATTAGCGAATCCAAAATAATTTAGCACTCTTTTTTAAAATACAATTGAATTGATATTTTACAAAATTTACTCCAGCCTGTCCCGCGTGACGGACTAGTCCTAGTAGATACAGAGATTCGCGCCAACTACGTTTCCCAAATTCCAACAAACTCAAACACTCTCTCTCTCTCTCTCTCATCTTCTTCTTCTTACTACTACTACTGCTATATATCTAGGGTTTGGAGGTGCAATCAGTGATATCATTCATCAAGAAGACGATGGAGATGGAGTCGACGACGAGATTGTGCTGGATTTCTGTTGTGGTGTTAGTCTTTTGTGTCTGTTCACTACCAAGATCGGCCGCAGAGACCGAGGCTTGCCGAAAGGTTTACCGCGAAGGCGGTGCAATGGCGGTGATTCGTTCTCCAGAATGTCCTCGTTGGGGTCACTCACTCTCATGGGGACGTTTGACTGACTCAACTACGGTGTATTGCTCAGAGGCTATTCTCGATGCTCTTGGGCGAGATTTCACTCACAATCACTTCTTTTGCGACGTTGATATTAGGTTTCCTCTCCGCCGTAAGTCTCTCCAAATTCAACTTTGATTTTTTTTATTTTTTTTTAAAATTTTGTTTTTGATTTTGTTTTTCTCAATTTTGTTTGTGTAGTTTATATTTTGGAAAGGAGAGAGGGCATAAATTTGTTGGAATCAAGTTCTAATTTAGATTGGTTTATATCTAAGCATCTGTTCTGTTTTGTTTAAATTTGTCAACAATGGAATGGAATTTATAATCTGGACTTTCAAGATAATATTCTGATCAATTAGAAAAATACTAAACGATTCATATCCATATTCGAGTAACTTGAGCACTCTGTTATTATAATCACAATTTGCAAATCAATTTACGATTCATGCACATATCGATACAAATCTATTGGTGAATCTTTTTTTGGAGTAGAATCTATGATAAATTTCACCGTTCGCAATCAATTCATGATTTGATGTACTTTTTACGATTTATGCAATTATTGAAACCATTGTGTGACAGATTCCAACTATTTTTTACCTTTTTGATTTTTGTAGTGAAAATAATGCACGTGTTTATGTTTAATATGAAAATAACCAATAACTATAAATGTTTTGTTGTTATTTTGGTGATCATAGTGATTTTAATAAGATTGAATCAGACCTAACATGTAATTAACATTTTTTCCTCAATAATTTTTGTTAGTCATAATGCATTTAGACACGTGTTTATGTTAAATATGAAAATAACCAATAATTTTTGCAACCGTTACGGCGCCCGCAACTGCTTTTTGAAACCTTGCTACGAAGGCAATGTCTTCCCAAATGGATGGTGTAATCTTGTTCTTATATAAGAACTATTTTATGTCACGTGTCAAAATAAATTTATTTCATTTTCATTCACATATATCATTGTTTAACATCTTTGTTTTGTAATTTGTATTGAATCTTAATGATTCTTGATTCAATTCGATTCACAAAATTTGGATTTTGATTAACGATACGATTCTTTTAGCAACTGCGCTTGAGCAACGAAAAGAAAGAGACGAAAAAAAGAAGAGTTCATTGTAATGTAGTTTTAGCTTGTATAATGAAAAGAAAATGGAGAAGGCTTGCTTATATGAAAGTTGGATGATTTTTAGTTTAGTTTATTGGAATTGTTTTGTATACACATACTTATGTTGTAAACATGGTATAAATAAGTTTGACTATTGTTGCAGGTCTCCAGAAAGAAGCTACATTGGGTATTGTAGCTATTTTTGATGGCTATTATAGCAATGAAGCGAGCGAGATGGCATGGAAGTATATTGAGGAATACTTCTTCCTACACATGTATTTTCTATTTGATAGGTATTACATTCTATACTATTTACTTATTCTTAACTATTGAGATGAGCGGATAATTTGAGCGAGTCATGTTATAGATGAGTATGCTTTATTTTGAAAATTGGATGACGCATAGTGTGCTTTATTTTAAAAATTGGATGACGTATTATATTATGATACGTGGATTGATTGACAATCTGTGTTCAAAGTTGTTTCTTGTAAATATTACTTGTATTTGTGCTTTTCTACTTGTTAATCTTTCATATCTCCTGTTTCATGCATGTATGAATAGGTTGAAAATATAATATCGAATTTGCACCTCTAGTATATCAAATTTATTTGTGCATTTTTTAATATTTCATTTTGTCCATATGAATTATTGATTGAGATGATAACACGTGCAGGATTGTTATGTGCATGTTTGTGGTTGCATGCATATCCATGGTAGAAATTGTTGGAACTCAAGCATTCAATTTTCTTGTTATTTTTTTGGTGAGTCCATTTTGTTTGTTGGAAATATTAAACTTTATTTTCCCCCTTATACGCTCAGGTAATTAATTTTATTTTTTCTTGATAGACATCAAGGCACATAATTATGTATACGTAATATATCTTGTGGACTGAAGTATGAATATGTGATACATCTACTCATTGGAAGGAATAATACGAAGAAGCAGGCATGTGGCTTGTGTGCGTATGCACACTCATGCTCCACTTAGGAACTGACATTGTCTTTTTATATGATGTAGTGTTTTTTAATTGTCACGTGTGTATTATCTTTGCTCTTAAGTAAATGCATGACCTTGTATTTAACTTGCACATGCTCACTATACTTGTTGATTGCAAAGCATATTTTTCATGTACAAGTCTAGAATATAATGCAACAACTTTTTCTTTGGTTGCATAATTGTTATAAGAATTACAAGTGTTGGTAACTTCGTTGTTAATTCGTCAACAGGCTGGAGGGTGATAATTTTGATGGTTCCTCTCACGTTAAAATGTTAAAGGAAGCATTGGTAAGAACGATCCGCGATCTTAAGGTATGAAATACTTCGTTTCAATCCCTTTTTGTTTCATATATTACTTTTTTACTCCTCATTATTGATTTGAGGGCGTCAACTTTGTAAATCGCAGAATAGGTATACAGCAACCATCATAGTTATGGTAGACGATCACCTATTCCTATCCAGCCTGGATGGAAGTGCTGAGGTTGCTACTGGTAGCTACAGTCGTTGGATGGCTGCTTCTCAATCTCAGTCTGTGTGCGAAGTATCTTCTAGAAGGTATGATGTAATTCTCAGCCTAGAAAAGCTATTATCATCTTCTAGTATTCTTACTTTTAAATACAGGTGGTTCCATTGAGACTAATTAAATGGGTTCGCCTGTCTTCTTTAATAAAATTTTTCTGTAATGTGAAACTTCCTTCTTATAGTTATGACATTGCACTAACTTTGCACCATTGTCTAAGGAGATACCCTTCCCCCTCCCCCTCCCCCTCCCCCTCCCCCTCCCCCTCTTTGTGGATATGTGTGAGATCTTTTTATGAAACGAAGAAAGAAACTGAGTGGGCATGCCTTTTTATATAGGGTACAATCACATATAATTTGTATGCAGGCTTTTCATCCATTAACATCAACAGATTCACGTTAAGGATTTACACATGAGAATAAGCTTTTATACCTCTATGGATCCTCCATCTTGAGCGGAGTCTCTCTTAATCTTGTATTTTCTCCCTTTGCCATATTTGGCATCTTCCAGTATTCCTTATTTTTTGGCCCTACGTTTGCTGCAAAACTTAATCCTTTTGCTTTATGTAACAGAGGGTCATGCTTAGCATTTTTGAGAATTTCATTTGAACTTTTACTGCTGAAGGAGTTTGAATCCTACTAATTCACATGTACTAGCAAAACAATTCAAGCCTGTACTGAAAAGTTCATTTAGAATTTAAGTGTTGGAGTAGTTTTTGCTGAATTTCTTGTAGCTGACAGGCGCTGTCACCTAATAAGCCCCATTTATGGAGTTTATCTTTGGTTGTCAGCTTCTCTATAATATCTAATCATTCAGTAAATACTGCTAGGGGTTTTAGGGATTTTCAGTACCATTTTCTGCCATAGTACAGCAGGCCTCTTCTTTCTCATTGCTTTCCATGCAGAGCTTAAATTATAACCACCACAAGAATGTATGTTATGTATTACTTGGTCCAGTCTTCATATTTAGAAGAGCTGTCAATGTTCTTCCAAAGTAACTTCTCTCAACTCCAAAGTTACAGGAAATGGGGAGTTCCATCTGCCTTCCCTTAATCTCCACCACCATAGCATTTTTGCACTTTCTCCAACATCATTTCTTGGTCCATATCTTTCAACTGTAGATGCGGCAATTGTCCAAGTAAATATGTACACATGTATGTTTTTAAGTTCTTCCACTTGGATAAGTCACATGACATTAATATATAAATATTTTTTTTGTCAACTTGAGCTTTCTAAAGCTACATGAATATCTCATCTCTCCTTTTCTTTTGGATGACGGAGACAATATCTTGTGTTGATTGCTTCTTTATTCATATTAGGAACTGACCATAAGAACAATCTAAACTTGCTTTCAATTTATTTTATTTCACTCTTGGATAAAATTAGATGGAGACCAGTACACTTGTTTGCTGAGCAAAATTTGTTATAATGAGTTGAAGTCTGCCTGCATATTGTAGAAACATTGTTGTCTTGTTTTTTGTTCTCTTTAAAATTTTTGCTCCAGTTTTTAATTGTCCTCCTTGAATTTGATGGTTAGGGATTTTAAGTTTTAAGTTATCTTATGTATTGTTTTTGGTTATTGTCAGGTTAGATGGTGATGGATGGGGCGATTCGCTGAAGAACCTCATCTACAACATATCAGGTTTCACCGTCTCAGATTGGATTTGGCCTTTTTTTTTTTTTTTTGTAATTTTTTGTTTGCATTTTCTTTTAGATTACGCACTAAAGGCTGAGAATGGAATTGGTCCTTTTTTTTTTGTTGGATATGTGTTTTCTTTTAGATTTACAAGAATGCACTCATACGAGTGTTTTAAAAGGCGTGCTTAGGAGCATGCCTAAGCGCAAGGCGCAATGAGGCGCAACCTTGCGTTCCAAATAGGTCGAAACGAGGCGCAATACTCAAGGCGCAGCTTAGGAGCTGAGGCGAGGGCTTTTTTTCGAGGCACGAGGCGTGGGCTTTACTTATTTTTCTACTCCAACTATTGATTAAGTTATTTATTATTATTTTTTTTGTGGGCATACCCATAGGGATTCAAAACTCTTCAATATAAAATGGCCAAACGTGGTCAAAAGAGAGCATAAAGTGATAAAAGATTGAATGTTATGCTTTATATCTTTTGTTGGATATTATATTTCTAATTTTTAGAAGATTGAATGTTATGTTTAAAGATTATCGGAAATAGTTATGATTATTGAAATTATATATATACCTTATGTTGAAAAGTTTGTCTATTTTATAATTTTGCTTTTCTTTCACTACTTGCGCTTCGCTTTGGTGAGACGCACGCCTCACCGCATGCCTCGTGCATAGGCTATAGGAGATCTTATCACCTCCGTGTGCCTAGAGCCTTTTAAGACATTGACTCGTATATTTTTTGGTTGATTAGTATAATTTCATTAAAGATGAGGCACCAAGGAGCTATACTAAGGGAGTGTTTGATAATCTAATTTGTCAGTTAAAACTGAATGTATTAAGTGATAATCAATTAAGCTCGTTTGATAGCCACAATTGATATCACTTAAAAATTTAATTACCTTCTAAAATGTAGGCTAAAATTAAAGAAAATTTTAAGTCGTAAGAAACTTACTTCATTTTAACTAAATTTATAAATACTAAACATAAGCGTCAATGTACATTATTACTGTTACCACTACCACCACTATTGTGCCACCAACATCGCAACCATCACCGCCATTATGCCACCGCCACCACTATCAATGCCACCACCATGCCACTGCCGCCACTGCCACTACCAATGCCACCACCACGCCACTGCCACCACTACCACTACCAACGCCACCACCGTCATGCCACCACCACTACAACTACCACCACATTCATCACCATTATTATTGTTGCCATAAGTACCACCATCATTTTACTATCATTACCATCGATATTGTCGCAACCACCAACACCATCAATGCCACCAGCACCACAACCACTACCAACACCACCACCATCAAATGTAAAAATTTTTAAAAATAAATTTTAAATTTGATCTTATACATATTAAATAACTTATTTTTAATTCAGCAATTGAAATTTTATCAAATAGTTTTTTATCTTAAAAAATTCAGCATTCAGTTTTTAATACTTAATTTTTAGTTTTTGGCTTTATCGAACACGACCTAACTATATGTCAAAATCTACTCAAGTCTCTATAAAATCCAAAAATTGATTCAAGAATGAATTAACCATCCTGAAAAACCAACTATACAAAAAAGAAAGTAATTTACTTTTAATACTCAAAATTGATTCTTCTTTGTCAACAAATGTGCTTATATTCCTTTCACCCCAAACCTACCACATCAACGCCAAAGGTACCTAAAACCACGCCTTCTTTCTCTTTTTCCCTACATGAGCTCCCTCCAAGAAAGAAGATACTCCCCCACCATTGGATAGAACGCCAATCGATGCCGAACCAACCTTTACATGCCTACGTATGCAACATTGATTGACATGCACTTCTTTCCTTTTAGTAAAGTTGTTAATGGTGAGAATCTTCCTATGTGTAGCATACCAGACAAAGAAAACCACCTTAGACAGGGCCTTAATAAGTTAGTACTCCAAACCCTTCTCTACAGGAAGATAGACACATTGCCCCCTACAAGAGTGGCGTAATAAGACTTCATACTGAACTGGCCGAATGAGGACTTCAGCCATCAAACTAAATCAGCACCATCACCAATATGGGATGAATAGAGATGACCAAGGAGGTCCGATAACTCCATAATGTTCAGAGCTTTAAGCTATTTTCGAAGCCCAAAATCCCAAAATACCTAATAATCAAATAACTGTAGGTAGTCACTGACTGAGGCCTCTTTGTTGCCAGCAATGCTAGCAATGTTAGGAAATAGACTCTTCAAACACTCATCTCTGCACGAACAATAGCTCCAAAACCTAGTATAATCCCTACTCCCTATCACAAATTGAATATGCTCATAAAAATTGTCTTATCTTACCCACTTCTGATTCATTTCGATAGATCAACACTATAAGATAAAAGCCACCACCCTTCTCCAACATCTTTTCCTTTCACTAGAAAACCTCCATAATCATTTCCCCAACAAAGCTTGATTAAAAATGGCAAGTCCCTACCTCCTCTCCTTCGAGGATGAACGTACAGTGTCCCAATTCACGAAATGATATTTAACTCCTTTTCAACCCCTCCCCACCAGAAGTCACACACATTGCAGCTTTTCCAATTGTTTCCCAACTGAAGCAAGAATAACGAACAAAGATGTGAAATAAGTAGGAGGCTAGATAAAATGCTCCTTTGTCTTAATCATAGTCAACCTCGCTCCTTTGAACAAACACCCTTTCCTACCCTGTGGCTGTCAATCGCCTCTGGAACCTCTGCACCATCGACTTCTAGACCAACTTTACCTTGAATGAAGCTCCAAGAGGAAGATCCAAATATGAGGAAGATACCTTATAATGATTATTTGGGTAGATACCATCCCGTTACTGTTACACGGTCACTTATCCCAAAAGCTAGCTATTGAGGTGAGGATGCCCTCACGCGTATACGCTTAATATTACTTTAGTACTCAGGCGATGTAGGACTTAGCTTCACAGTTATGTCTCATTATTTTCTGACTATAGTTTTATAGCCATTAAACAGTAGATATTATTACGATTAAGTCAAGGATTTTGTTACTGTTTTCTAGCAAATGTAGTAAATTCTTAACATTTTTAAGATTCTCTGTGAAATAATATTTCTTGTGATCTTGTTTCTTACCTTGCTACGCATTGTTTGCGCTGACCTTTGTTTTGCAACTTTATTCAGCTAATACCATCAGCCATCTCATCATGCAAGCAGTAGGGCATGTTTCTCTGGTAATGCACAACAACTTATCGTGCCTTACAGTTTTATGCCTTAAACTGATTTTTTTGCTTGTACGGTGTAGTTTGATCATTAATGTGACTGTTAAGCGTGCACTGGTCTGCGTATGTTGTAAGGGGCCAACCCAACAACCTCAAATGTTCACTGCAAAAAAAATACTTGAACCAGGAGTTTGGCCTTTTGCCCATCTGAGTAGATGTTTAATGTATCCTGACAATTGCTGCCTTATCTCCCTTATATGAACTTATATTCTGTTTCCAGAAATTGGATTTATGTAAGCTGTGAAGTTTACAGCAAGCTGAATGTTCAAAATGAAGTTAATATTCATTTTATTAGACCAGATATCAGAAGTGGAAAGAAGTGACGTCAATACAGTTTTCTATTTGTTTCCGGAAAGTGTAGTGTTTGTTTTCATTTGGTTTCTTATCTTCTCCCTGGGGTATAAAAATGTTTACCAATTATTTATACAAAAAAAAAAAGAAAGAAAAAAAAAAGAAGGTTTCCCACACTCTACTCTTTTAGAAGTTGTACGCTCAGGTCTATTGAACTTAGTGGGGTAATACAGGTCTTGGTTTGTTTCTTCACATTCAATACTAATTGATGCAGAACGTGCACGCACTAATTTTTGGCATGGAGATTTTATTTACAATTTTATAATTTTATTTATGTTTTTAATATATGTATATATATATTTGTTATAGTCTAAATAGAAGTTTTATTAATATTTTGTTTTGTTTAATTAGGGATTCTAGTTTCCTTTTTTATTAGGGTTTAGTTTCTTATTTTAATTAGGGTTAGTGGTCTATATAATATTAGGTTTTGCATTGTATTATTAAGAGGTTGATTATTAAAATTGAGAGTTTAAAGTTTTGGCCTTGTGTGATTAGTGCTGTGGCCTTGTGTTCTTCCTCTCTCCCCTTTCTCTCTTTTATTCTCCCTCTCCATTCTACATCACCAATTTGGAGATGAAATTCTGATGTAATTACTTCTAGAACTAATATGAAACATTACGTTGTGTGCATCTTAAATTACATCATTGGTTCTCTTATATTGAAGGAGGGGGCCATTGGTTTAGTGGTTAAACCTCAGCCAGCTAACCATGAAATCATGGGTTTGAACCTAAGGGCAACTACTTTGTGCAAATTCATGCCAAAAGTTAGGTCTGTACCCAATTTACCCCTCCCAGACCCCATCAAATGGGGACTGTGTAGTTATTTAGTTAGTTCTCTTACATGGAACATTATATATAAAATGTTGGTGGATATACAAGGTAAAATTTGTCCTTTATAAGCCGGAGTTTTTGCCTCAATATTTACAAAGCTAAAGCTATTACCTTTACATTTAAGACGTTATTAATGTCTCTAAGTAGGTGTTTGGCATCTCCTAAAATAGCTAAAAAGTCACTGAAAAAGCAAAAAAGGTAATACTATTCACATGTGTGGGCGGGAAACAAAAGGTTGAATGGATGGAGGAAAAAAAATACCCTTGGTTTTTCTCCTCCAACAGTGCACTTTTTGGTGGGAAAAAAAAAAAATTGCAGCACAGTGCACTGACGCATGGAAAGCAGTGCAGCACGGAAAGCATGTCAAAAAGTCAGAAGGGTAGGGTGGTAAGTTTGTTAGTTGATACAATATTTTAATACACATTTTTTCCGTAAAAAGTCAAAAAGGTATCCCAAACATACATATTTTTTTCCTCTACTTTTTTAGCAAAAAAGTCAAAAAGTGCACTTAAATAGTTTATCCCAAACAACCCCCAAATATATTGGTTAAAATTTTTTAGTTAATTGGACAGTCTGATCCTTTTGGAAGCTAAATAAGGCGTCAGATGAGGTTCACTCTTCATGAAATTTTATTCCAAACTTTTGTTTCTACCTAAAGTTGTTAAACTGCAGGGGAATATTGGATGAATATGGAACGCATAACTAAGGGTGGTTTGGGATGTTCTAAAAAAGTGCACTTTTTGACTTATTGATTTATATGGGTTGGGTTTGGGTTGGGTTTGATGTGATGTGTTAGAGAGGTGATGTGATTTAAATAAGATGATGTGACTTAAATAGGATAGTGACTTTTTGACTTTTTGTATTATTTAGGTCATGCCAAACTTGGCCTAACTCAAAATTTTGTTCTATGATCACTAATCAAATTTAAGTAGATTTGTCTAAAATGACTGTCATGTGACTATAAGTCTCAGTTTGTTATTTTTCATCTGTTACCATTGAAGAAATGTAAAAGAGACTGTCAGACCTTTTAAAAAAGCGTAATGTAAGACTGATGGACCTTAATTTTTTGTTAGTCTTTCCAACTAAACTAGGACCTTTTGTGGTCTGAGAAATCATACTAGAGCAGAAAAAAAATTCTAGTCCCACTCCTGAGATAATGTTAGTCATTCAAGCTGATACTTGTGTTACTTTGTCTCTAGTTTGGGGCATGACAATTTACCTTTAAGAAGTGAAAAATGAGACATTTCATAGCTGTTCACTGAAAACCCGTTGACACAAGTCGTTGTTCTTATTATTTTTAATATACGTAACGCCTGTGGTAGCATTATTGTTCTCCTTTCCACCTCGTAAAAGAAAAAGAAAAAAATAAGTAGGTATCTTTAGTGTCTGATCCTGTTTACTCAATCCAAGGAAAATAATGTTAGCTCTTTCATCCTATTCTTTGCTTGTTTTTTCTGAGATTATAATAACTAAATTATCACTAAATTCTGATGGTACATGATTAAAACTATGGTAGTTATTGTACGTCCCCCATTCCCTCCCCCCCGATAGTAGTCTGGAAACTTCAATACAAGATGTGCTAAATTACCTATGTGAACTTACATTCTGTCCTTTCCCTTTATGTTGTTAGTTAATATCATAAATTTTGATGAAAGATAAAGGATTTTAAAGTTTCAGTTTGACTGAATATTAACGATGAGGGGGCTTTATTTATTTTCAGGCACAAAAAGTAAGCCAGAAAGATGTTAAAGATGATATAGCTGACCTGCAGCAGGCTCCACGGTATGGCCTGTCTCAATGCCAATGTGAGTATAATTGCTCCACTCACAAGAGTTCTGAATGTTATTCCTCATTTGTTTGGGGGTGAATTCTTTATCTTTTTCTATTCTATGATGTCTTCCATTTAAGAGTATATTTGTATGTATTTTATAAGTGTCTGAATTTTGGATTTTATGTCAACGCTTCAAGTTTGCATGTGAATTGAACAGATTTGTATTTAAAAGGATAGAAGCCTGTGGCTTGCACCATTTTGGGGTTGCCTCTTTCACAGACGTTCAAAGGGACTTCTGGGCTTGAAAGGAGTTCAGTTTAGTAATTGATCAAGATCCAAGAGGTTCAAACCATTTTGAGATTTCTGTCGATAGTGATGCCAATGGTCTTTTAATTCTGAAGAAAGATTGATAGGAGCATTGGTAAGGTTGAAAATTTCACCTTTATCTTGTCTGAGTAAAGAACAGGTTGAAGATTTGGTTACGAAGGTGAAAGAATGCTGACTGATGTAGGGAAACCTAGTGAATTTTCAGAGTAGAGGCTATTTGACAGCATAAACAGTGAGTAATTTAAGGTTGTAATGGTTAAATAAGGCCATAATAGGTAGGAGAAGGGATTAGGGTTGATTCGGGGTGATAGGAAGAGGTTTTGGGCCTGAAATGTGTAGTATCAGAGGGATGTGAATAGTAGTAACCTAAGAATAGTGACTGGGGCATGTGCACCAAGAAGAAAGAGAAGAAGGAGAAGTAGTGAGGGAAAGAGGTGCTTCACCCTCGCAAGGGTTAGGGCAATCACATGCAAACACAATTTCTAATATTAACTCTCCATCGAATCTTTGAGATAACATATATATTTATGGGCTAAAGACTCACCTAATTCTACAAGAACTAGGAACCAAATTTAGAAAGAATATTTGGTAACTACTAATATTCTAGACCAACTAGGACTCCATGTAAAATTCAAATAACATTACTTGACCCACAAGAGAACCCATGGACTATGACAAATATTCGGGTAATTTTTATTCGGACGCCACAGAAAATCTCGATACACACCATTTGTGTCGTTTGGATATAAATTTGCAAACAAAAATCAAATATTCAGCCATATACTTGCGAATGTAAATGAATTGTTAAGATATATATTCTATTCAATAGTACTGTTTTTTGTTCGGAAGTTTATGTTTGAACATTTGACTTTTGTTCGGAAGTTTATATCTGAACAGAATAAATGATGTGCAAGAGATTTTATGTGGTGTGTGGATAGAATTTTTCCTTACTAATGTCCAACAATTATTGAAATTACTGTGATATTTCCTAGTACTTGAACCTAAAATGATGACATAAATTTTCCATGAGCATACTAATTTAAAATACTCAAAATTATTCCAAAACTTCAATCTATGATGTCCTAAATGTGCTTCATGTGAAATTCTAGATTTGTCCTTTTTTCTTCTTTCCATGCTCACCATCGCTGACGTTAATAAAAGGGTGGAAGAAAAGAGCACTGATTGTGATTTCGTGGATCTTGCAAGGTTAAGGTAAAAATGGGGATGGAAACATCTTGTAGAATGGAAAAAGAGTTGAATAGGCTCCAAGTTTTGTTACTTATGGTGGATAGAAGGGGAGTGGGACTTCAGTGGGTGGGACAGCGTGAGGATAAGGATATGGTTGGGGGTTCGGTTCAGCATTCCCATTCAGGAGGTTTGATTTTACCTAAGAAACCCGTTAGTGCTTCCTCTGTTTTCACGGAAAAATTTAGAAGAAATTTCATGGAGCATCTGAAAATTACATCTGTTTGTAAAGCTGGTAGTGATAGATGAAAATCTATGTATAATGATGAAAAAGCTGCTTATATGAAGTTGGCAAAATATTAGATTTATTTCAGCTCTTGGGGGATGGTTTTTATATTTTGTATTGCGATTGTCATTGCCTATCTTTTGTATTTTTTCCCTTTCTTTTTTCTTTCATCCGATTGTACAAGGCTTTTTCCCTTGGCACTTGCTCCAGCACAATTTTCTTTGTTACTGATGGAGAAAAGGTAATGAACTTGAAATAACTAAATAAATGGGATTATTTGAAATCCTTGCCAATGAGAATTCTAGTTCTGTAAGTACTGTAGTTTGATATGTCTTCATTCATGCGATCACTTCATTATTAGCTTTCCGATACAAGTTTAGTAACCCATGCTCATCCACCTCACAAGTTTGAACCACAAAGCCCTTGATGTCGAATCCATAAATCCAAACGCAACCTAATTGTATTGCACATACGGAAAATAGAGGTGCATTTTGCTTCGTCTTTGGTTATTAAGTATATTGAAATTTCTGAATTGCTTTGATTTGGATGACAACAAGGTGAGTTGTATCCTATTCCTTTCAGGTAAACTTGCAACTTCTGATGGAGATGAAAATATGTGCAAGATTGGAATGGGGCTGCTTGATTCTATTCCCGCCCTTAATGTTTGTTCAACATCTTTTGCAGATTTTCGTTATAAGATACCTGCTTCCAGGTAAGTTCTTGCACTTATTAGCCTCCAACAGCTTTATTTCTATCACACGGACACTTGATGTAATGGCTTTTTTTTCTTTGCTTTTAGTAGTTGATTTTCCCGTTGGCCCTAGCCTTGAGGGCTTGTGGACAGCGTAGTCTTCAGTTTAGAGTTGATATGCTATGTTCTGTACCTGTGATGCAGCACAGTTAGTAATATTTCATGGAGCCATTTGGCGTTGTTTCGGATCAAATATGGGTCCTTCGGGCCTGATTTGGCGACCTTGGAAAATTTCCAAATTACCTTTTTGCCATCAAACAGTCAAATTGGTCCATGAACTTGCCATCTAACCGTATTGCATCACAGAGATAGAATATGATTGCTACATATCAGTACGCTTCTCCTTTTTCCATTTTCAGTTGTTATTTAATGAGTACTTGTTGGGATTTTATTGCTACAGGTTTTTTTTCTTCCTTTTTTTTTCCTGAACATAAAGTTCTGTGATTTTTCTTGTTAAAAGTTATCATTAACACGCAATCTTCTTTGTAATGACCCAGAATTTCTCCTTCCGCTCGAGCGGGGGAGTTGGCGCTCAAGCGGGTCTCCAGGATGAGTTGTATTTCTGAGGCATGTGGACTCATTTTTGACATCCTATTAGTGTATTTGGAGCGTCTTTATTTTATTTTGGGATTCTAGTTGAGGTGGTAATATGATGGTAATGTATGATTGAACCAAAGAATTTAATTCGGATAGTTATTTTACGAATAGCTGCCACTCTTTTTCCCTTTTCTTTTTCCACACTTTGAATTTGGATATGAGGTTAGAACCATTGGAAAGCTTATTTCCGGGGCTTCAATTTGGACACAAGAATGACCTAAAACGGAGTCCGGATAGGAGAGTTACACCTATTTGAAGTTTTGGAATCTGTGCTGGAACAGGTCCGCTCGAGCGAGCATTTGGACGCTCGAGCGAGGGTTTCGGGACAGCAGCTTTAAAAACGAGATTTTTGATCAGTTATTGATATTTTCTTTTCCCCTCTTCTTTCCCCTTCTCCTAAGTCCGAAACCCTAGCTCCAAACCCTTGAATTCCTTTACTTTGATCAACAACCCACCATGATTCTTGTATCAAGGATGAAGAACAAGAGGAGATGAACATTTTTTCAACCGATTGGAATTCGAGATTGCGTAGGATTCTTCTCTAGGTTTGGTTTCTTGCTTGGTTCTTGAGGTAGGGATTCTCCTTGATCTTTTTCAATACTTCATCTATAGATAGACATGTGGTAATTTTTGTATTGCATGAAAACTATATCATGTTGGATTTTTGTATAAATTCATGAGGTTGAACTTTGGGTTGGTTGTTGGTTTTAGATCCATGATTATTATATGTGTTTTGGGGCTAATTGGGTGTTAATTAGCTAGTTGTTGTTGAAAGGAGAGGAAACCCTAATATTTATTGATTTAATAATAAGATAGAGGGGTTTGATCTTTGGGTAAATACTTGGGTATTTGGATTTAATTGAAGCCATTATTGGTTATTATAGATGATTGAGGCATCTTGTTCAATATTGAGAAAGAGGGAGTAAAACCCTAATTTAATAGTTATGATTTAATTTATAAAATTAAATTGGAATGGCTTTGAAAGGAATGTGGTAGATTAAAATGAGTTTTGGCTTTGTTGCCTTTGGATTTGGTTTTGTGGAAACAAAAGGAATGAAAACGGTTTTGTGAAAACAAAAGGAAGCAAGATTGGTTTTGTGGAATGGGAAAGACACTTTGAAATAAGTATGAATGTTGGATTGTTGTATCTTATACTACTATGTTAGTATTAGTGATAAGTTGATAATCTCATGATAATTGAGTATGTTTATAGATGTACAATACACCTGCATCTAGAGGTTTTGTCCCTGGTCATCGGTGGAGGATGACACGGTTACGTTGAATTGTTGTGTATGCATTACACCATTGATTGTTTGTGTATATGACGTTGTGTTTATATGCATTACTTGTGTATGGGAGGAGATAGGAGATGTACTCCACGGTTTAGGGGAAGATAGGGGATGTACCTCTAAACCGGTTAATGATTATGGGAAGATAGGGGATGGACCCAGGGTTGCTGCTTATATGCGCACCTATTGCAGAGATACAGCTCATATGCTTATCTATTGAAGTGTGATACAGCTCATATGCTTGTCCACCGAAGTGTTTGTTTATTTGATATAATATATCACCAAAATGTGTATCAGTTGGGAAGTATGGAAGTGAGTTTGATTGTGATTGTTACGATACCAACATGTGTATTCGTTATGTTATCAGATATGTTTAACTTGATTTGTTATCCCTGTTGAATTTGGAAATATTGTTAATGAGAGATGGAACTCTTGTTGAGTTATGTGGCCAGGTTCTGAGCCATAATTGGAAGGTGAATTGTGCCATAGACTATGTGTCATAGGCAATGTAGATATTCATGTCATGAAATTGTAATTGGATTATCTTGTGTTAATCATGTATTAGTTGCTACCCCTTGTCTTTTAGAAGTGTAAAGAGAATCAAACATTTTAGAAATATGTTCTAGAAAGGCACATCTGTTGTATGTGTGGAAATTGGAGAATAGTAGTGGTCTTAGTGAATTTATTTCCTAAGTAATTGCTTATGTATAAAAGGTTGGGTACGGGGTTAATGAAAGGAAAAAGGGAAAGATGAAACGCTTATAGCATTGAATGAAATAGTTGTTTTTGAGAAAAGTTTATATACATATATATTTTGTCTAAACTGTCACATTACTATTCTAGTATGAGAATGAGTGTGCATGATCATAGCTATCTGTACTGTTGTTATTGTTGAGGATCAAGTTGAGATCCCTACTGGACTATATGTTCATCCCACGTTGTTGAATCTTTTTCAGGTATTAAGCAGGTTGAGCTGCAAGATTTGGATCTACTTATTTGTTGGCCACGGGGCCTCTTTCTTGTTGGCGGAACGCCATATGTGTAAAAGGGTTACACCCTTCAGTTGTTTATTTAAAAGTTGTAAGCCTAAGGGTAATTTATTAGTTTGTTCATGAAACATTTACTTACATACGAATGAGAGTACTGATATTCATTGCTATGGATTGAATGTATGAGTTTATTTCCGCATATTATCTCTGAAATTGAATTAAGTTAATGAACTTGGTAATGACCTCGAGTAATAAAAAGTGGGGCGTGACATTCTTTGTTGTTAGATATGTGTTGAAGAGAAGATTAGGCCAGGGAGGTTTCGGTGAGACCTGGTTGGCTTCCTACTTAAATTGTTCCAAAGGGGAAAATGCTGTGGTTTCAATGCATGAAGACCAAGAAGTTACTTCGAACAGTTTTTGCCTCGACCCTTGGACCTTGCTTTCAGATTATTCTTCATCCACTAATGATTGCCACTCTTCTTCTTCTTATGGTGATTCATTCATCATAAAGCGTGTCATGGTAAGTGATTAAACTACATAGATGTGACATAATAATGTACACAAGTGGGTTTGATATTATAGATTGACATTTGACATGCGTGATTTCAGCCTATTTGTCGGAGTTTTGGTGTCTTTCCTTCCCCGTGATTTGTAGAATAAATTTCTATTTGAATTCAGGCTGTCACTCCAATTATTATCAATGAACACTTGGCTGACAAATTATTATTATTTTTACATAGGTGGAGAGAGGAAGTGCTGTCTACTTGAGTGGGCTGAGAGAGAAGTATTTTGGAGAAGTCTTCCTAAATGCCTCACTTCATGACGGAGAAAGTGTCGAGCATGTAGCGCGGTACATACAGTCTCTTGATTGTGGAGTCAAGGGAATGTGGCTAGTTTTCCTACCTGAAGGGGTTTCGTTATGGAACCTCTTGTATACGATGGAGGCAGTAAAAGCCACTGTTGAAGAAAGCAAAGTAGTCAACAATGCCAAGGTGCTCCAGCGTTCATCATACTGGTATTGGTTGAAAACAACTGAACAAGGGAGAGTGGAGATGCGCAGCATTATAAGGCAACTGGTAGGTACTGCCATGGCCATGTTTTCTTCTATAGTTCAAAATTGTTTTTAGCCGTGAAAAAAGTTTGTTGGATATGTACTATTTGATGGCATCAAGATATATGTTTGCTTTGCTCATTTGTATTAACTGATCAACTGCAATTTTAACTTTTTAGATTGTTTAGCAGAGTTTTTGCTCATATATAGTTGTAAAATTTTAAAATCAGTCACTAAAGTACATACTTAAGGTCTGTCATTGAAGTATAGTTGGTGTTTCCCCAGTCATACAAAGTATGGTTGGGTTCCTTGTTACCACCAAAAATGAACAAGAGGGAAAATAAGTATGTCATTAAGGCGACATTACTATTTGGATCATTGTGGATTATTGTCACATGGTAAGCTTGAAGATAAGTTGAGAGAGAACACGCTAAGATGGTTTGGTCGTGTACAATGATGACCTATAGACGCAATATCAAGGCAGAGTGATATAATCCCCGTAAATGAAAATGTTGGGGGGGTGGAAAAGACCTAAGCTAACATGGAATGCAATAATAAAAAAATATATGAATTTATTTAATTTAACTGAACATATATTCCTTTATAGAGTAGAGTAACGGAAAAGGATCTATGTAGCTAAACCCCACTTGAGGAGGGCACATGGCTTAGTTTGGTTTGGTAAGCTTGATATTTTGAGATTGTAGGGGAACAGAATCTTGTGCGTAAGACCCTTGTTTTGTCACTGGTTAGTAAATGCATAGGATCTATTTTTCTTTCATTTCAAAATCAGCAAGGAGGTTGTGTAATTTTTTCCTATTAAGTTACTAAATAGTATGGCATGCAGGATGATTAGAAGATGGGATTGGCTGGCTGGCCGGCTGGTTCACAATATCCAAAAAAAAAAAAAAAATGTCGAACTTGCACATCATCTATTTTTTGTTGTCTCATCGCACGACACATTTGATATTATCTTGAAGAATAATTGCACAACTTATGGGCTATAGCCTATAATACATCCTCTGTCACACCTTTTGTAGTTTTAGAGAAGAGAAAGAGTTGGGGAATGAGTTAGACTTCATCCCCTTTTATATTGTTAGTACCATGTAATTACAGTACTGCCATAAGGCATAATTTATGGGCCAGCCCATTACACCATTCAAGGGAATAGAATAAGAATAGATACAATCAATATTATTTCCTATTCTAACACTCCCCCTCAAGTTGATGCGAAGATATCTCTCATGCCCAACTTGTAAAGAATGCCATAAAATGGTTTGCTCCCTAGCCTATAATACATCCTCTGTCACACCTTTAACTTTTCATCCATGGGTATTTGTTTTCTATTATGGGACCACGCAAGAAAACTACGAGGGGCAATACTATGATCTCCACCTATAGGTGTCACTAGCAAGTTCTCCCTATTTAGTGGGTAATTCTATGGGTTAATTACATCAAGATCCCCTCAACTATTGGTGCATATCACTTTATCTTCCCATCTACGGAGCCATACATATTGACCTCCTCAACTATGAAAATCGTACAGATACACTCCTTTTGGAGGTGGTCTAGAGGGGTGAAAGTGATACATTTTTATAGTTGAGGGTGTCAAAATGTACGGGTTCATATTTGAGGGGAGTGAAGTTATATTCGCTAATATTTGAGTTGGTTTTGGTGTAATTAACCCTAATTCTATTCAATCAAATGTTGTGAAGAAAATAATTAGTATGGGTCATTGACATTGTTGTTAAAATTGTACGATTCAGTGGAGTCAATCTTTAATCAATACGATTTGGTTGGTTGAATTGATAGAGAACTTGAATCAGTGGGTGAATTGATGAATTCCGAGTATGATTTGTGCGCAAAGTGTGAGTAGGAAAAATGCAAATAGACGTTGTAATGTTATGTTGCCGACAGGTTTCGTGCAATACCTGTGCAAACTAGCCTGTAATGAAATATTAAGTGATGTGTTGATCGCTTAGACCTCAAGCGAATCAAGTCTATTGTTGAGACTGCCAATGGTCATAATGGAAGTGCTGACATTGGCCTGGGTTGTTTTCACATCAAAAAAAAAGTTGACTTAGCTTACAAATAGCATAAAAAACTCAACTTTAGAAAGTCAGATTTTCGAGCTTTTAAGCTGAAAAAGTAAATAAGCTAAAAACCTGAAAAGTGGAACCAAAGACCCACCTATTTGAAGAAAAATTGCTTATGCATGTGATACTGCAAATAAGTGGAAACAAACAAGGCCTTTGACATTCTTATACCACGAAGACCAGACTGGTCGAAGGAAAAACCTGTTCCAACATAAAATCATAAATTGTTAGAAATCCAACTGTATGCATCTAAAGCTTTGCCGAGTTCAAATTAATCTATGCGAACCTATGCAAAGTTTAGAGTAGATCATGTTTGGTTTTCATTATGAGGGCTTTAGAATGAAATTTGGTGGATCTTCTATAAAATAAACTATTAGTTGAGGAGGAGAGGGCTCATAATCTTCTGCCTAAAGATCATAGGATCCTGTAATTGTTGGTTGGGGTTCCTTGTATGTCATTTCCCCTGCAGCTTCCACTGCACCTCTCTGGGGGTAACTAATGACCAAGAGTTGGATGCCCATTGAAACAATCACTATATGGATTATCGTCACCATCTTGTATCCAGTTTGAAACTTCCAGTAAATATAGAAGTTTGAAGAGAGGAATATTAAGATGAAATAGAATTTTTTTTGGGATAGAATGTCTTCTTTGGTTTGTAGACGAGTCCTTGGAATTTATAGGTGAGAGTTTATTGATTAGAATGCAAGCAAATCATTATTACATATTACAAATTGAATTTTATAACCAAACTTTTATAGATTGCTGAAATTATATTCCTTTTTCTAACAAAAGTGATTGGTATGGTGTTGCTGGACGACATTTATACAAAATTCGCAGGTTACATGGAAAATTATTTTTCCACTTGTTAAGTAGTTCTATATTTCTCATCTTGTTTTCTTCTTCACATTCTTGCGGAGATGGTCTTGCTAATTAACCAATTCTATGTTTTCTTTTGATCTAGTTGATGGCACTCAAATTTTGTCATGATCGTAGCATCATCCATAGAGACATTAAACCTGGTGAGTACCATGATTGTTCTTTTAGGTTATGTCTTGAAGTTTTTCGTCCAAGTTCTGTGTGCGAAGTAATTATGTTGCTATAGCCTTGGTTGGTCCTGATGTGTATTGTCGGTCCCTGAAAACATGGTCCAAAACTGGTCTGTGTATTGTTGGTCCTTGAAAACATGGTCCAAAACTGGTCATTGACTTTTTTCTTATTGGTTACTGGTACTTAATGAGTCATAAACAGATTGATTGCTCTTGTATTCTCAATCTTTTAATTTTTAACAAAGTGAAAGAATCCATAAGGGCAGTTTTGTATTAGGATGGGCATTCTGAAAAGACAAAAAGATAATGAAAAAATTGTTTTATTGCATGCAACAGTATGTGCTTATTCTTCTGTAGCCTTCTGTTGATTTGTTCCTCCTCTGTGTTTCTGTTCCTTCCATTAGTAAGGAGCTGTACTTCAGTATCACTTCATGCCGTCTGTCACAATATTGTTCTTTTTGGAATTGATGTGTGGGTTTGTGGAAATAATAATGGACTATGGGTTCTTCAATCAAGGTCATTCCTGGGATGAACATAATCCAAAGAAGAAGAGGAATTTAATCATTTGTAATCAGCTGGGGTTTATTTGGACTGGTTATGTATAGGGGAACATCCAGAAAAGTTCTCTTAAGGTGCCAGCTAGCCTAGCTAGGGAAGGAATTCTACTTTTGTACTTCTTTGCTGTTTAATTTTTATTTCTTTCATTTAGTTAGTTGTATACGGATTGTGCGCCCTCAACACATTCTCTAATACAATTTCTTCTTTGTTGCTTGCCAAAAAAGGAAAAAAAAAAAAAGGCCCTCCTTTGAACATGTTTGAAGGGACATCTGTTTAAATTAAAAAAAATTTAGTAGACTACAAAATAGCTGGTGTGTTATGTTCATTATACGTGATTTTTGTCTTTTTAGGTTTTGTTTCCCTTTGATTTTCTGTATGGTTCAACATGGTGCTTCGCACCCGCTTATTTACAGTATCTTTTTTGCTAATATTGACAGTAACCACAAAAGTATTGGTTAACAAAATTATTTAATAAGATTTTAATGACTACGAAAATACCTGACTAGTAAAGAAAAAAATATCTTAGTACCTATATATAAAAATGAAGAAGATATCCCAAATTACAACAGTTATAGAGTCATTAAGCTATTGAGTCATATAATAAAATTGTGGAAGAGTGATTGAGCATCTCCTAAGAGTTATGAGGGAGTTAGAATTTTGATTTATACTTGGTAGATTAGCTCCAAAAATGATGTATTTACTAAGAATATTAATAAAGAAGTATAGAGAAAAGAGGATGGATCTTTATACAAGGCCAGCAGTGATTTACAGGGTAGAATGTTGGACAAATAAGAAACAATACATTTATAAAATGAGTGTAGTTGAGATGAGAATGCGCATATAGATGTGTGGTCGGACTAGGAAAGATAGAATTAGAAATGAATAAATTTGTGAAATAGTGGGAGTAGCATCAATTGAAGATAAGTTGAGAGAGAACATGCTAAGATGGGTTGGTTGTGTACAACGTACACTTGTTGATGCAACGGTAAGAAAGAGTGATATGATCACCATTAATGAAAATGTTAGAGGGAGGGAAAGACGTAAACTGACATGAGATGCGATAGTAAAAAGAGGATTTGGATTTATTTCTGCTGTAATTTAACTGATCATATAGACCTTGACACGGCTTAGTTTTGTTTGCCTTGGTTATTCGAAAGTAACCACAATCTGTTATTGGATTTTGTAAATTAATCTTCAATATCCAAGCTTCTGTGAAATATTGCTACTGACACGACTGGTATTGGATGCCTATTGCGATGGTTGAGTCTAACACTAGAGTTTTCTATAATATACCCCAACAAGAGAGAGAGGGCTAAATCTCTTTACTCTATACTCTTTTTTGTTTTTTGGCCATGTTTGGTTAATCTTAATTTTCAAGTTTTCAATTCAACAATTCTGTTGAACGAGATGTATATTTGTATTTCTTTTGTTGAAGGTAACATGGTGATATGCATTGAAGATGAAACAAATGGCAGATGTTTAGAACAAAGACCAAGTGAAGATACGCACTTTCATACCAAAATGTACGTAGTTCTTTCTCTATTGTTTCTATGTCAGTCCGTATAAGATGCTTAGTGTTATTTTATGTACTTGACGTGCCTAATCCTTTGATTGTATTTTGGGAAGTAAGTTAAAAGCCAACTATTTGGGCTTTTTTTTTTTTGTGAAAAAAGGTGCATTCGTGAAACCAAGAACAACCCTAGAATTCTAGAGTGTTGAGAAACCGAGATTTAGTTAGTTTAGCTAATAGGAAGTAATTGTTTTTTTTTTTATATATTTTATGGGGCATATTTTCTTTTTGAAATCTAAGGTTGTCAGTAGAATATGTAAAGTTGCAGAAATCTAGAGTATGCTTAAGGTAATTACTTGCCAATCGTACTTCTCTTCTAACTTTGAAGATTAAACTAAGTTCATTAGTTCTTTGGTTTTCTTTATAATTATTCTTATTTGGTCAATGTCATTGTTCTTTTGAATTCAGAAATTGTTTATTTTCTATATGTTTTGGTTTGGTTTGCTTTCTTGTTTTGATTTGGCCTGCAATAGTCGTCTATATAAATATAGGTGGTCAGGTTTATGTAAGATCAATAGACCGAGAAACATTATGTTAAAAATGCAAGAAGCTTTGTTTGATATTACTATTATGTATTTGATTATAACTATTGCTATTGATGTGCATCCTCTGGCCTTCATTTTCATTTCAATTCTTCATTTGTCTGTTATTCTCCAGTTTTTCTTGATCTCATTTCTTTTTTCTATTTTTGGCCTTTGAATATTCTTTCCTTTTGTTCTTGTTTTTTTCACTTCTATCCTTATACTTCGCCCCTTATTATGAACTCCAAGTATTCAAGATGACTTTTAGAGCGCACCAAGATTCTGATGATTACCATGTATTCATTTTTATTAGTTGCCAGCTTATAATCCTGAGTTGATTAAATAATGCCATATCTTTGTTGTGCTTTGTTTACATCATATTTTAGTTTGCATTTGTGTTCCGTTTTAGATGGATTAGAATTTATAGCTAAGTTGTTTGTTTTCTTCTTTGTTTGTTTGTTTTTACTTTTTGAGAGGAGTTTGTCTAAATGTGTTAATAGCATTCTTGAGTTATAGAATTTATTTTTATGATTTTTTTTCCCTAAAAAAGAAAAATATATTGTTTGGTTTCCTCCCTAGCATGCGTTGGCCTCTTTAGCTAACTGGAGCTACTTAGCTGGTGTGGTTTCTGTCTTCTTCTCTACTAGTTACTAATGAAGTGGGAAAATGTTTGTAACCAAAGAACAAAGAAAGAAATTTTAGTATAAATGATTAGATGATTTCACTGGAGGCATAAGAATAGGGTGACAATTGTTCTGTGAAGTGATTCTTTTGTGAACAGTATCAGTTAGTCCGTATCTTCATTATATACAACCTCTTTAGTTAAGAGTAAGAAAATTTCGTTTCTGACTTTGCAGCATGTTAGGAACTGAGCTGTTTGTCCGTTGCATCATGTGTTGCCTAAACACATTCCTCTGCCTACACAATTAGCTGGAAGAAAGAAAATTAAGCAATCAAGCTTTGATAGTGTGTACTTGGGAGATGTGGATCCTGCCATGGAGGAAACGTGCCAAGTACTATGTTTCGTTTTGGGCTTACATGTCTCCCCCATTTAAAGGAACACCACACTTTTTTTTTTTTTGGTTTGTTTGTCTCCAATGATTGGAGATCTGTTTGCCAATCTTAGTTTTTGGAATGTTCTCTTGTTCGCTTGTTTAGATTTTGTTTTGTTTTCTTCTCATTGTATGAGGACATCTTGTCTTCTCTTTGTTAGTGCTTTTTATTATTTCAATAAAATCTCTTTTTCTTGGTTCTAAAAAGAAAATGCTAATTACTATGTTGCAGGTGTTTATCTTTGAGAATTTTCTAATATATCTGCATATCTCATGTAGGCGCATAATTGACTTTGGAAGCGCAGTTGATGAGTTCACCAGGAAGCATCTTTATGGCTTATATGGACCATCAAGGTATGCTCATTCTTGTACTTGGGAAATAAAACTTTATAATCCTGTTTGGCTGCTGAGTGATAAATTAGATGGCACTAACCCAACTGGTAACAGGTGGTGTTTCAAAATGTTGTGCTTGGCTTGAGGAAGCTTAAGAAATACTTTGTTCTATAGCTTAGATAAATTGATGGCTAGAGTTGTATCCATTCAACCTGTTTTAGTGTAGGTTGATCATCGTAGCTAGAAACTTTTACTTTAAAATTTATAACAGCTCTTGAGTTTTGAGTTCAATTTTCTCAGCCTAGACTCGAACTATTTGGAAAAAGTTATCTTGTGAGGTTTGAAGGGATTCTGAAGATAGTCACTTAACCCATATACCATGTTTCTTTGGAGGTTAACACCTATAAAAGTTATCAGAATTACTTGGAGAGATAGTAAAGGTGGTGAAGAACTGCCAGTCTGCCACCAATGACTTAAAATTAAATTTAGGATACTTTAATCAATTGTATTGATAACATCTCTACCATTGGGGTTTCTCTCCAACTAGAATCACCATGTGCCAAGACACTGTCACGGCCTTGGATTTTCCAAGCCAACCGTGCGGCCTTAGATGCTTATCAACCCACTTGGTTGCACCTAAGTCAGCCTTCCCCACTCGACCACACTAACTAAAACACAAAGTTTATGTGGAAGAATGTATTCACTATACAAGTATAGTTGTGTACAAAGCTTCACAAGGCTCTCACCCTCACAAGTGCTTTACTCTTAGAGCTCTCTTGGATCTCCTCTCTTCGATCATTTACAAATGAGACCCCTCCCCGTTATATAGCCATCCTCATCCTCAATGGATGGCTAGGATCATTTTGATCCAAGGGCTACAATCTCTCATCTAGAACCCTCCATAGGAATATCTAGGACAACTACCCTTCTACTACCTTTTAGATTTCTCTATACTAGTGTAGTACATGGTAGGCTTCTCCATGATATTCTAGGATGTTCCAGACCCATCGAGACTCTTCTGGACCCTCCAAGGTTCTTCCACCGTGTTTCGGAATCTTTTAGGCCACGCTGGACCCTTCCACCAAGTTCTAGAGCCTTCCAACATACTCTAGCTTGATCCCACACCTTCCGGAACCTTCCAACGCCTTTGGCATACTTCAAATGCTGCTCTTTGTGTCACAGAAATTCTCGGGGCGTGACACTAGGATGTCATGTCATGACTCCCTCTAATTGCGTGTGGGTCTTTCTTCCCTTGTATTTGTTTGGAGATTTCTCTCTTACATATTTGTGTTTTTCTTTTGATGTACCCCAAAAATAAAAGAAAAAAAAAAACCAAGTAGGAAGAAATTAGGAAGATTAGGTAAGAAAGGGGTGAGACGTGGGGGTAGAAAAAGGAAGAAAACTACAAGGGGTGATAATGTTGTGGAAAATTTTATATCATTTGAAATTACCATTTAACCCTTTTGACTATTGCCTTGGAAAAAAACTAAAAGGGATATCAAGTGGACTAACAAAAGTTTGGTTTGATGCTTGTCCTTAAATGTAGAATAATTATTGGTGGAAGCGTGAGGTGCACTTAAGCTGAAGGCCACCTAAAGCCTAGGTGCAAAGCACCAGTACATACCTGATTGAAATATAGCACACCTTGTTAAAAATAATGTAGAAGGATAAAGGATTCATAACACATAATAAAAAGGTTTAAAAAATATCAATTAATAATATATTTATCATTTTAACTAAAATGCTTAGCATTTTATGCAGTTGTACGAAAGTTGTAGATGCAAATTTTACGTAAGCTCGTTTAATTTCTTAAAATTCTATGAAGTAAATTTGAAAACAACTATTAATGGATAATATGACAATCAAGTGACCAATTAATCATATACCATTCTAACATAGCTTTTAGATAATATCAATTTTTCTTTAGAAAATATTCATATCCATTATATTTGATAGCCAGCATAGGGTGACAAATGGGAAGGAAAAAGTTTCATAAAAAGTTTGGAGGTAGGTTCTGGGAGGGTTCTGGATAGGGATAATCAAATAGTTAATGAGATTTTTTTCTCTCATTCATTTTTGTACTCATTTCATTGGAATGGTTGATGGGGTTGGATTGGTTTCCAATCGATGCTAATAGATCAACATGGTTGGAGAAGCGTTGGGGAGGCCATTTGATGAAGAGGAAATTAGAGTAGCAGTGTTTTGAATGTGAGAGGGATAAGTCTCTAGGACTTGATAGTTTTTCTATGGCTGTTTATCCAGATTTGTCGGGATACTTACAAGAAGACCTAGCGTTGAATCAGTTGGTCTAAAGAGTGAGTGTTAACATTAGGCCACCGCTGCGGAGTGTAGTAGATACCATGGACCAAACTTTGTCTAAATAAATAGATAGTGTAACTTTACTAGAAGGGGCCTGGTAGGAGGATGGAAGAGGCTTATTGCCTGGGTTATTGAAAGTGGTGTCTTATTACCAAGTGTGGCCAGTCGTTGCTGATCTGGGAAAATTGTGGGGCCACCGGGAATCATTGTAGGTACTAAGATCGTGTCAGACAACCGGTGGTGGAGAGAGAGAGAGAGAGAGAATAATCTCTAAGCTTGTTAGAGGTAGTGGAGATGGGCTTTTATTTGTCTTTTTTTTGCGGAGGTGGAGACCTCTTTTTATAGGAGAGTTGCGCCTTGGTGGCCAGTTCACCCTTAAGAGTTGTGCTAAGGAGTTACAGTGGGCAATTGTGATACAACTTACGGGGTGTCACATGTCTTGTTTAAATTGGTCTTGTAGAGACTTCTCTCTCTTGCCTAACGCTAGTCAAAGTGGAGCCACCCCAAGGGAGTGAGAGATGATCAGCCCCAAACCACACATGATCTTGCGTAGGGTGATGAGATGCTTGGGCCTCCCTTGACGGAGGCACTGACCATGTTAATGTAATTTGTACCTATTCTTTTCCTTTAGACTTTAGAAATTAGTGTTACATTGCATTTCGTTATTATCTTTGAATTATATATTCATATTCATGATATATATAATAATTGTTTATCCTTAAATATGACAATACAATAAATATATGAAATTATATATTTTGCTCATCTCCCATGTCGTGTCTTATATTTTTTGAAAATTTTGTGTTTCATGTTGGTATCATGTCACGTATTCATGGCGGTGCTTCGTAAATACCTGCAATATGCATTTTCTATCTGAGTTTGCACCATTAGAATGGCGACAAAATGATGATGTCCAGGAAGTTATGTGTTAGCTGAAACCTATGTTACATGGATTCGAGTACAAGTGTTGAGTGCGGTTACATATTTAGAGGTCGGATCCATTAAATATCAAATTTAAGGATATGCAGACTTGGAAAAAATGTGTAATATTTTTATATTTTTCATTTAGTAAAATGTTGTTATGTGTAGCTTACAACATCAAAAAGGCATTTTACTCATTTTGTAGGGATTATACAGCAATATATAATATATAATGATGGTGTTAAATAGAGATATAAGTGTCCAATGGAAAGTATGATGCACCTATGTCACACCTTGTCGAAGTGTCCGATGTCTAACATGGGTGTTTGATTTATTTTGAAGAGGTGACATAACTTAGGCTGAAGCTCCATTTGTTTTTCTAGCAAGTTCTAAATTGGGCCTTCTTCCTCATTCCCCGTTCATCGGCTGGATTCGAGACACATCATTCAGATTGCTACCACCCAAGCCGGGCCAGGATCATCAAAGATGGATGAAACTGAAAGAGGCCCAAGTTGAACCAGTAATGATTTTTAAAAAAAATATTTATGGGTGATAGAATAAGGCCTTGTGTCCATCAAAGCTCTGACTGCTATTTTCTCTGCTGCCTTTGTGATAGACACACACACTTTTTATTATGTGTAATGGATATTTCTAGAAAGGTTCTAGTTAAATCTGCAATCTTGGACATGTGCCTTAACTGGTAGCTAACCTGGCGATATTTATGGTGGTTAACATTGGATACGTGTGTTTACTCTTTTGGACCACATAGCTTAACTCAACAAATCATCGTTGTCTACTTATAGTCATAATTCATTTATCCCCATGGAATAAAATTCCTGAGGATTTCAACGGGGTAATTGCATGTATGTCTGCTTAGAAAAAGCATTATTTGGATGAATTGTTTGCTTATAAGTCTCTTTGCACATTTTCTTTTATTTCTTACTTACTGTGTTGACTTCACGGTAATTTCAGCTCTGAGCAGACATATTACTACACTCCGCCTGAAGCTCTTCTTAATGCCAGCTGGTTTCAAGGGTCAACAAGCACAACTCTAAAGTATGTTAACATGCTTCTAGTTTCAGTACAGTTTAAGGCTAAAAACGGAGTTTTATTTGACAAGTAATAGAATAGAATCTTGTCTTTGTACTGAGGAATACGTTGTTCTTAAATGAGAAGACATGTCGCATGTAACTTTCACAGTTTTGAGATGCATTTTTTGTTGAATGAACTGTCACATGTGATAATCAAATTCTTGTCTTTTTGTTTATTTATTTTTAAATTGTATTTTGGTCAACTTGCAGGTACGACTTGTGGAGCGTTGGTGTTGTGGCCTTGGAGATGATTGTAGGAACTCCTTCTGTTTTCCAATTGAGTCATCGGTCATATGCAGTTCTAAGTCAGCAGTCTGCTAGCTTGCATGAAGATGAGATGAATCTTCTATTCAGGTGAGTCATAGTTTTTATAATTAACTAGTGAAATTGTTTGAATCCTGATACTTCATGCTCCATTCTTGTGAATCCTCTTGCTGTATGGTCAATAACTGATTACACAATAAGGTACTTAGCATCAAATAAGGATTTGACAATCTGATGGGTTGATGAGAGTGTAGAAACAAAAGCTTAATTAAAAACAAGTCATATTCATCTGATTAGCATATTGTTTGTTTTGTACCAACACTATCAGAATCAAATGGTTTGTTGAGCTTTTAGGATATATATGTTTTAATATAAATCAAGCATCTATTGATCAATTGGCCATGGTATTCACTTACATGGACAAAGTATAATTATTTATTATTTTTAGATGACAACAGTAAATGCGTGCTTGTGAACTTGTAAATTGGCTACTCCTTAATGACAAAGGTGACAAACAGAAAAGGTGTCAATCAAATGATTACTAATGCTTTATGATTACTAATACTTTTAGTAAATGATTACTAATTAAATAAGCATTATGATTTATCTCAATCAAACCGAATTTAGTTGTCTCAAACAGAAAAGGTGACGTAACAGGATTGTATTATGCCAAATGTAAAATAAATAAAAATGACTAACCAGCTATACAAAATTAATGCTTTGTGGTCATGGAAATTTATTTTGTCCTCAGTAATTAATTAATTGATGTGTGCTAGAGGGAAAAAAGTGTTTTTTTGTATATCTTTTTAATGTGAAAGCGTTATTGGGAGTTGTAGATTCCTACTGTTACTAGGCATGACTTGATCTCAAGATTGTTTGTATGTGAGCTTCGGTGTTGTATGAACTGATATATGGTCACATAGGTTGTATGAGTTGATCTCTGTAGCCAGTTCCTATTACTTGAAGTAGCTCAGTTTTTTATTATAAAGTATTGAAATTTAAAATAAAAATAAAAAAAGGGATGAGAAAGAAGTTGATACCCTTGCATGAAGAAGACAAACTTGTTTTGCAAGAGCAATTTTCAGTAACAAGGAGAGTGACTGTTAATTTGGGGACTCACTAGCTTGATGACCACATACTTACAAATATTAGTTGTCCAGCAAAAAAATCACTCAGCTTTCTTCTAGGGCATTAATCATTAGGAAACTTCTACTATAAGAACTGTCTATACCTATGTATTTACACGTGTACAAAGGTATGCATTTTGACTTGCTTTGAAAATCAGAGTTGATGAAGTCTTGTAAATGAGTATGGTTCTTAAAATGGTATAAATTTAGTAATCTTCAAGCTTCTGTACTAGAATTATATTAAAATCCTCAATCATGAGCTGTGGCTGCCGTTATCCTCCTCTTTATAACAAAACTTGTTACATTATTAAATGAAATACATGTTGCGTGCTCTTATTAGATATAAATGTTTTCAGATTTAGGGCATTTGCTGCTCTCTGCAACAAAATGCCTAGAGATTCAGAACATCTCAGGAGTTGGAGAGAAAAGATAGCGGTATGTATTTTTATACTTATTTATCTCTGCTAAATCATATTCATATTTTTAAAGATGATATATGCACTAGACATGTTTTCATGATCTCGTCTTCCAACGGAAAAAATAGAAAACTGTTTTTATTTTGTAATTTTTTTTCAATATATATATATTTAATTTTTTTTGGCTTTTTGAAAAATAAGAAATGGTAACTCAACCAAGCACCTATGAGAAAATTGCTTTTGCCCTCAAGTTTCCTTGTCCTTTTGTTCACCACTCAGGATGGAACTTTGCTTGCTTCCACAAACTGCTCTAAAGAATTTTTGTCAAGCCAAATAAGGAACCTAGATCCTCTACAACTTGGGTTAGTTTACTGTTATATTATATTTGTGGACCATGTCAGATAATGTCCTGTGCTGTCTGTCCTTTAGTGCTTTGGTTAACTCACAATGTATTTTTCTCAATATGTGCAGCTTTCCGAATGATTTGGCTTTGCAGTTGGTGCACAAACTTTTGACATGGGCTCCGGTAAATTATGAAACTATTTAACTTCCATTTCTCTTTCAGAGTAAATTCTAAATGCTTTCATTTATATAATATACGTACCACGATCAAATATATATATATATATATTTGTTATAAGAATGTGCACGTGTGTTTTCATGGAAAGCAAAAGATAAACACAGAAGCTATCATAATTAGTTATAATTTCTCATGCAATTTTATTTGCACACAGAAACTCCCCTTCTCTTAAATGATTCAAATAATTTTATTATAAGTATGTGCACGTGTGTTTGCATGGGAAGCAAAAGGCGAATGATTTGATTCATTTTCTTGACTTCCAAAATTGTAATGGGCTCGAAAATTGGAGGTATTCTTTTGGTGCCCATAGAAACTCCCCTTCTCTTAAGCTGGGTAAGCTCAGGATTTGACCATGTCTTTTGGTGTAATGACCAAGTAACTGAATGGGCAAAACATTAGATGGCGCTCTCTTCTTTTTTTTCGTTGATTTGGGTGGGGGTGGGGGAACCAATCCAGATGATCTAGTTTTGCCATAGTAGATTGTCTGAGCTCAAACTACCAGCAAAATTTGGTTTGGCCTATGGAACATCTAGCACATGAGAAAATTAGAACAAGAAGGTAGTGTGCTGCTGACATAAGCAAATACTTGTAGATTGGGTATAACCATTTTCAATGCTGGGTGAAATCATTAGGTCCTGTTGATGAGTTCGATGATTGAGTAAAGATTATCTAATTTGCTATCCATATGGGATATAGACTTTTGTTCACATTTATGTAGTTTCAATTATGTAAATGTATGTTTGCACATAAATGATAGTTCTTAATTTTTGAATGTTGCAGGAGGACCGGCTGAGTGTTTATGATGCTTTGCAGCATCCATATTTCCAATCTTTGCACTGAAGATGAGCACCGGAGAGTTGATACGATTTTGAATGCTTTGGGGCAGAAATACATTTTTTTTTAAAAAACTTTTACCGTTTCAAATGTGACGATAACGGCAAAATTGATACGATTTCAAAAACTTTGGGCATAAAATTGAAATTGTTAGAAGTCTGCGGGTGTAATTGACCATCGAGGCAAAGTATAGAGGTAAGAACGAAATTTTCTGAATGAATTTTTTTTATAGTCACATTGTTGGTTTGGACATATCACATTTCACATTTAATCCACCAAAAATGTAGCATGTCCATTTTGAAAATCAAATTACATTCCAGATATCACATTTAAAAAAGTATGCTAAAAGATTTTTATAGTTACATTGTTGGTCTGGACAAATCACATTTCACATTTAATTGATCCAAAATGTAGCATGTCCATTTTAGAAATCAAACCACATTCCACATTCAATCCACCAAAAATATTGCATTCCCATTATGAAAATCAATCATTATGGCACATTTAAAATAAAAATAAAAAATCACATTTTACAAAAAAAAAGTGCCCAAAAATCAATAAAGGCAAAAATGTCGTAAAACACGATAATATATTAAATAATATCTCATAAAACATTATTTCCAAATGAACTTGACTTATCGGTCCATAAAAAATAAAAAAGGGGAAATTTTATGGAATTTAAATTTCTAAAGTGAGATTTTCAAGTAATTTTCTCTTTGTTTTTTTTATTTATTAATTTTTAAAAGATTTATTCACAAATGTTTTATTTTTTAATTACATTTAAATTATTTGCATTTACAAAATAAACAAATTTAACCAAAATATTATAAAGCTCACTAAAGATAAAAGATATAAATTCAAAATTCAAAAGGAAATTTTAAGAAGGGTGAAGCACTAATAAATTTCAAAATGTGATCTTGTAACTATTTAGTCATTTTTGTCTTATGAACCCAAAAATCTCATTAAAATGGAAATTACCTAAAAAATAGTCACTTACGTTTTTTGGTTTAATTTTTTAAGGATAAAAATGAGGTGATTCTGCTTACACCACTATTTAACATCTTTACACCCTCCATCTCATTACACAACTAAAAAAATATATAATTCTCATTACATCTTTAATATATTATCAAAACTAACCTTAAATTAATTATTTCATCTCTTTACATCTCTAATTTTTGGAGGGAAAAGAGAGAAGCAGCAGAGGAAGAGAGAAAGCAGGGAAGACGAGGGGTCCCGACGCAGAGAAGACGAGTTGTTCGGACGACGGGAAGGGGTTCGAATGGCATTGTGGTCTGTGTTACCAGCTCAAACGATTGAACTCATTCGCCAAAGGTAAGTGGAAAACTCTTTTTGCTCTCTCTATATTGACAAACATATATATATATATCTATCATTTATATCATCATTTTTTGCAAATAAACGAAGAGTAACACATTCTCAACATAGTTTTGGTGGTTTTGATCTTCAAATTTAAGTGGGTTTGTGATTTTTGCTACTAGTTTTGAATGTTGAAGTCTAGATTTTTGTTCTCTGTTTTGTCAGATTTTTTTCTCTTTTTTTATGCATGTGGTTTTGAATGGTGAAGCCTCCTTTTTGAAGGTCTATCACGGTTTTTCCCTAACAAAATCTAACCAACTATAAATTAGTTCTTATTTACTCTTTGAAGGTCTATCACGGTTTTTCCCTAACAAAATCTAACCAACTATAAATTAGTTCTTATTTACTCTTTTTGGTTGGTGTAGTCAAATGTATTATTTGCTTTCCATGAAACTATACCTAGGTCTACGAACCTTATACGGAGCAAGATCAATTTTATTGTTGGTTTTATTTTTCATTGCTTTATTCGTAAGATTAATTGGATCAAAATGATAATACAAAATTCAAAATATTAAAAAACTATCACCAATTGACACTTGTCCCCCCCAAAAAATAATAATAATCTAACACTAATTTGTAAGTCCGTGTGAAGTTTTTCTTAAAAGACCTTACTAATTGAGTAACCTAAACTTGAGATGAGATTTAAGGGCTCGAATATATTGGGGAAAAAAAAATGTAGTAACACTAATAATATTTTGTGTGCTCACATAAAGGATCTCTTAGAGGATCTATTGTAGGCTAATGGTAGATGGGAGAAACCATGGTGCATTGGAAGACATATTAATGTTGTTAGATAGATACCCATTTGAGGGACGTGGAGTTTCACACATGTTTCCACGACTATGAGTGAGTTCTTGGATTTCATAAATGTTCTTGAGTTGATGGATGTACCTTTAGATGGGGCAAGATAAATGTTTTGTAATTATAGAGAGATACATACCCTTTCAAAGATTAACCTTTTCTTTTTATCTCTTTGGTTTTGGAAGAGCACTTCTCCTCTTGTTCTTCAACGTCTTTATCCACGTCCAATTTTGGACCATATTCCCATTATTTTTGGGTTGTGAAGGCTTTTAGTTTTTAGCTTTGGGTTGTGAAGCATAGTGGTAAAAAGTAGTTGATGAGTTTTTTTATGCCCTGTACACAGTGGAAGTGGTTTGACAAGATAAGGATAGGATGACGTGGGAAGATAATAATGAAAAATTCTCATTCAAATCCTACCCTGATATTCTTGGCATTAGCACAAATATATATTTTCCTTCAAAAAAAATTTGGAATTTGGAAATCATGATATTCTTGGCATTACCACTAATAATTTAGGTAGCAGGTGTAAGACGTTACCAAAATTGAGTTGCATGCAGAGTAATACATGGATCACCTTCTTATCAATTGTAATGTAACGTAAGAGTTACAGACCTCATTATTTTCTATTTTTGTGTCCGTTGGGCCATGTTGGCTTCAGTTATTTCGTTGTATGAATCTTGGGTTACAAGCTGCAGGAATGAGAACAGTGAGAAAGGCTTCGATGATAGCTCCCATGTGTGTGTGATGTGGTGGTACATATCGAGGGAGAGGAAGCAACAAACGGTTGAAGATGTTGTATAGCCTGTACATAGATTAAAATCAACTTTGATGTATACTTTTCATTTTTGGCTTTCAGGCCATTTTTTATAGGTCAGTTTAGTTTTAGAGATGGGATTTAGGTTTGTCTTGTTCAGCCTATGTACTGAAATGCTACCACTTTTAGTACTTTTGTGAATAATACTTACATAGATATATATATAGATATTTAAAACTTTAAAAGAAGTTGGTACTTCAGTTATATATCTAATAACAACTAAATTAGAATACATACAAAATCATTATAATAAAATAGACTTAAAAGAGATGTAATTAAAAATAACTCCATTAAAAGAGAAAAAATTATCAAATTAAATTAGGGAAAAAGTTTTGAGACCCACAATGGTACATGACAAGTTGTTATGTGTCAACTTTTAATACAAAATGTAAATAGACAGAATTTCATACAATTTTAAGCATAATAAACTTTTTCTATAACAACAAACTATAACCCAAGAGAATGAGTTACACCTTCGTCTAAAAATAAATCCATACACTTAGATGGTTTTACAGAATATTGTACAATTGCTCTTTAACCAGAAATCTCATCTAGCTATGCACACATGTTATATGTTTCTAAATCTAATATATTTATTGTCTTGCTTTTGTGTATTTCTAATGATCTCGTAGTGTGCTTGTACAGCAAAGCCCATCTGAATGTGTATGGGAATACCGCCAGTGGTATGCTTGTGTATCGCACCGAGTTGTTCTGAATCCTACGCATCACTCTCAATTTAATCCACGTGTTCAACATCCCGAGAATGATGTTAACATTGATCTCGAGTGGGTAAGCGAATTGTGAATTGACTTATTTCACTTTTAACTGGTTCACCATAAATCAAACACTAAGTACGATTTTTATCCAAAAAAAAAATTCAGTGTAATGATGCTGCTTTCAGTGTTAGTGCTGCAGTCCGTAGGCTCGGTCGTGATGAGTGTGTCTTGCACCTTGACATGCTATATGAAACCATTGGTAGGATGCTGCAAGTTCTTGATGGACAGAGTGGGGGATCTACATCGACACGTACACAGCATCAAGTTTACTACTGTAAACGTCGTAGGATGGACCATACATGATGATTGGGATCTAGTTTATTTTGATGTCGTAGTTATGTGAATGTGTTGATCATGCATGAGAGTTGGGGTCTAATTTTTGTTTGATAGCATAGTTTTGTGAATGCCTAACCCGTATAGAGTTTGAGATATACTTTTGTGTTTACTTTACATGAGAGTTGGGATCTTGTTTTTTTTGGATAGTATAGTTTTTGTGAATGTATAGCCCGTACATAGTTTGGGATATACTTTATCCTAACGGCATAGTTTTGGTAGATGTCTTGGATCAAATGTAAATTGGATGTTTGGTTGGACAAGCAATCAAGTGTTATCATGTTGGTGAACATATGGATTTGTTATTGTTTGTAATGATATTAAAATGTTTTGAAGTGATATGGTGCAATTTTCTGGAAGTAACATTGTTTCAGTGCTATAGTCCAGTTCAGTGGTACACTGTTAAACAATTTCCATTATTCCGGTGTTATGTTGCTGACAAAAATAAATCTTTTCAGCATTTTGTTGCTATACATTTACAGGGATACTTTTCTTCAAAACAATGATTTTCTAATTTGTACTAGGCCTGTTTGGTAATACAATGCTGATGAATTTGAATTACTCTAGTGTTGTGTTACCATACGAACTATTTTTTTTCAGCATCATGTTGCCGTTCAATTGGATAATTTCAATTTGCTTCACAACAAAGGCATTGGAGCCCACGTGAAGTGCCTGTTTGGTAACACAATACTAAACAATTTACATTATTCGGGTGCAATGCTGCCGGAAAAAATAAATCTCTCTAACATTATGTTGCTATACATTTAAAGAGCCACTTTCTTTCAAATAATGATTTTTTAATTTGTGGTGGGCCTATTCGGCAATACAACGCTAATTAATTTAAATTACTCCAGCGCCATGTTACCGGACAAATTTTTTTTCCCGTCATTACGTTGCTGTCCAATTGGATAATAACAAGAAATTAATCTGGTTCGCTTGTGAAGTGCATGTTCAATGATACATTGCTATACAAATGATATTACTCTAGTGTTATGTTGTCAAACTACAATAGAGTTGTCGGGACCCCATTGTTATACATTGAAAGATTTACTTTTTCCTTCAAGCATCTAAAAAAAAAAAATAAAAAATAAAAAAAAATCATAAATCAAACACACATCTATAAAATCATACATAAAAAGTATCCATAAAATTATTTATAAAACATAAAGTGTACGAATATCCATAAAGCATCTATAAAATCTGTCATTGTCTGCATCCATCAATCAAACATGTTATCACAATTCCTCTTGGTAATTTGTAGGTAATTTTCCCCTCATAATAGAAATAGACATCCACATTTTTTAGAACTTATCAACCTCAATCGTTCCCCTTGATCTTCATATTGTCTCTATAGTAACCACTTCTTTCACAAGAAATTGTAAGCCTTGGTTTTCTGCCATTGCCTCCCGCATCTGATGTTTTTATAACAATGACAAATTCAGTCTTCTTCCCAACGTCAGAAACCCATTTAATTAATGTTTCAGGACTACTAAAAATCTAAAGATAATAAATACATTTATATATCAAATTATTAATAAAACTCAATACAAATTAAAAATAAGCAAAAATCATAATCAAAAAGAAAAACTTGACAGACCTCGTATGCAATGAATTCATGACTGGAGTCCACTAATATTGCAGTACTTGCGTTTTTGCAATGAGTATAAGTATAATCATTCCAAGCAAAAAAATAAAATAAAAATATTAAAAAATGAAACTGAAAATACATGGTAATGAGAAGCTGAACAATTTTTAAAAATTCGGTATGGGGTTACCGGAAATATATCTTTTATTCGGTAGTTATTTACCAAACTTATATTTTTTTTCCAGCAATGTGATGCCGGACTATTTTATTTTGTTCGATTTCGAACCACCGAATGAAATTTGAACACAAGTCTAGAAAAACGAAACAAAAACCAACCAAATAAATAAAAAAAACTCACAATTTCACTTTTTTTATGGTTCTTCACCACCGTTTCTTCATCCATTGCTTTCTTTAATGATCAAAACACTATGATTCTCACTTTTTGAAAAGAGATGTGTAAGAGAAAAGAAAAATTGAAAAGGAAAAAGAGGAGTAGGGATTCAGGACCAAGGGGTGTAAGGAGATAACAAAATATATTTAATTTTAGTGTTTTGTTCTTAAAGGTAATTTCACGCATGAATAAAATTGGGGGGGGGGGGGGGGAAGGGTGATTCTACTTACACCACTCTTTTACCTCCTTACACCCTCCATATGAGATTGTTTTTTTTTTTTTTCAAATTTATCCATGTGCGAAATTACTTAAAAGGACAAAACACTAAAATTAAATATATTTGATTATCTCGTTACACCCTTTGATTTTCAATCCCTATTTTTTCTTTCTCAACTTTTCTTTTCTCTTACACATATCTTTTGAAAAAGTGATAATCATAGTGTTTTGATCATCAAAAAAAAGCAATGGATAAAGAAACGGTAGTGAAAAGCCATCAAAAAATTGAAATTGTGAGTTTTTTTTAAGGGTAATTTTACTTACACCACTCTTTTACCTCCTTACACCCTCCATCTCATTACACCACTTAAAAAAAAAATAAATTCTCATTACACCTAATATATTACCAAAACAAACCCTATGATAAAAAACTCTTCAAAACCCATCTCTTTACACCCATACTTTGTGCTGGGCCTGTTTGGTAATACAATGCTAAACAATTTGAATTACTCTAGTTCCATGTTACCGAATAAAATTTTGTTTCCCAGAATTATGTTACCATTCAATTGGATAATTTCAGTTCGCTTCCCAACAAAACCAGTAGAGTCCACATTGAAGTGCCTGTTTGGTCACACAATGCGAAACAATTTACAAAAATTCGGTGCAATAACGCTGGAATAAATTTTTTGTTCCAGCCTTTTGTTGCTATACATTTACAGAGCCACTTCCTTCCAAATAATGTAGTAATAATTTGTGCTGGGCCTGTTCGATAATAAAATGCTAGTGAATTTTAATTACTCCAATGTTATGTTGCTGGAAAAAATAGATTTGTTTAGCGTTCCGTTGCTATACATTTATAGAGCCACTTTCTTCCAAATGATAATTTGGGCTTGTTCGGTAATTTGATTCCCGACTTATATTTTTTGTTCGGCAATTTGATATCAGACTTATATTTTTTGTTCGGTAATTTACCGGAAATGTATATTTTATTTGGCACCGTGATGCCGGACTATGTTATTTTGTTCGATTTCAAAACACCGAACAAAAGTCGCAGACCAACCCAAAAAATCGAAACAAAAACCTACCAAACTAATAAAAAAAAGGGTGATTCTACTTACACCACTCTTTTACCTCCTTACACCCTCCATATGAGATTGTTTTTTTTTTTTTTCAAATTTATCCATGTGCGAAATTACTTAAAAGGACAAAACACTAAAATTAAATATATTTGATTATCTCGTTACACCCCTTGATTTTCAATCCCTATTTTTTCTTTCTCAACTTTTCTTTTCCTTACACATATCTTTTGAAAAAGTGATAATCATAGTGTTTTGATCATCGAAAAAAGCAATGGATAAAGAAACGGTAGTAAAAAACCATCAAAAAATTGAAATTGTGAGTTTTTTTTTATTAGTTTGGTAAGTTTTTGTTTCGATTTTTTGGGTTGGTCTGCGACTTTTGTTCGATGTTTTGAAATCGAACAAAATAACATAGTCCGGCAACACGGTGCCGAATAAAATATACATTTCCGGTAAATTACCGAACAAAAAATATAAGTCTGATATCAAATTGCACAAAAATATATAAGTCTTGTATCAAATTACCGAACAAGCCCAAATTATCATTTGGAAGAAAGTGGCTCTATAAATTTATAGCAACGGAACACTAGACAAATCTATTTTTTCCAGCAACATAACATTGGAGTAATTAAAATTCACTAGCATTTTATTATCGAACAGGCCCAGCACAAATTATTACTACATTATTTGGAAGGAAGTGGCCCTGTAAATGTATAGAAACAAAAGGCTGGAACAAAAAATTTATTCCAGCGTTATAGCATCGAATTTTTGTAAATTGTTTCGCATTGTGTGAACAAACAGGCACTTCAATGTGGACTCTACTGGTTTTGTTGGGAAGTGAACTGAAATTATCCAATTGAATGGTAACATAATTCTGGGAAACAAAATTTTATCCGGTAACATGGAACTAGAGTAATTCAAATTGTTTAGCATTGTATTACCGAACAGGCCCAGCACAAAGTATGGGTGTAAAGAGATGGGTTTTGAAGAGTTTTTATCATAGGGTTTGTTTTGGTAATATATTAGGTGTAATGAGAATTTAATTTTTTTAAAGTGGTGTAATGAGATGGAGGGTGTAAGGAGGTAAAAGAGTGGTGTAAGTAGAATCACCCAAAAAAAATCATATGAATGGTGTAAAGAGGTAAAGTAATGGTGTAAGTAGAATCACCCATAAAAATGGGTTTCTCTAAACGTAAAATTACACATTTTGACAATCCGCACTGCTAAAGTTTTGGATTTTTCCTCATTCTCGAACAATCCCACATTACAAACAAACACGTAACACTTTAATGTAACACTCGAGTAACGTAACACTTCAATATAGCACATTAAAAAAATGTCTTAGTGTACTTTGCACAAAAATAACAATGGAATACTAAAAAAATTTCTTAGTATACTTTTTCCAAACGTAATACTCCAAACGTAACAAAAAAAACAAAAATAAACTCATTAGTGTACTTTTTCCAAATGTAACATTTCAATTAATATAATCCCAGACGTAACACTTCAATGTAACACAAACAAAAACATTAAAAACTCCTTAATATACTTTTATCAAATGTAACACTCACAGTTTGAAATTATACATTTGTCCAAAATTTACTAGAGAATTGTTGTACTCATTTTTGAATGGTTTGAAGAATCTATCATCCTTTTAGAATGGTTTGAAGAATCTCACATTATTTTTTAGAGTGTTACGTTTAGAAAAAGTACACTAAGATATTTTTTTGTGTGTTACATAAGAGTGTTACACTAAGAAGTTTTTTTAAAGTGTTATATTGGAGTGTCATGTTTGGATTTTTTTTTTTTTTTTTTGTTGAGTGTTACATTAGCGTGTTACAGTTTAATTTATAAATTTGTCCAGAGCTAATTAAGGTTTTTTTGTACTCTTTTTGAAACATTTGAAGAATCTTAAATCCTTTTAGAATGATTGAAAATTTTCATATTTCAAATCATTTTTGTACTCCTTTTTAAATATTTTCCAAATAAAAAATTCTCTCATACAAAAAATTATCCCAAATTTGATTCTTATAGATTGTGTACCTTACATTTGTAGCACAAAAGAAAAAGGAAAAAAAAAAAAAAAGAGAAGGAACCATATAGAATTAAAGGTATAACCGTAAATTCAAAGTTTAAAAACTTTTTTAAAAACAATGGGACTATTTGGTCTATAAGAAAATTATTGGGATTAAATAGATCACCATTCCTCAAAATGAGATTTATAGGTAATTTTTTTTAAAAAAAATTCAAAGCGAAGCCAAATATATATATATTAATATTTATAAAATTCATTACTAATTTATAATAATTTTTTAAAAGAGTGCTGCTATTAGCACTCCGTGAATTATTTTGGAACCCCACTTATAAATTTTGAAACTCTTAAAATTTCTTTTCTCCCCTCAAATAATACCAAAATTATCCTTAAACATTCCACCCATTGAATGAACACCCCCTACACCCAAAAAAAAAAAAAAAAAACTCCCATCCAAAAAATCCTAACAAAACCTACTAAGAAGGAAAAGAGTCTCATCATTTTCAAAACCCACAAAAAAAAAGACGAAGAAGAAGAAGAAGAAGAAAAATAAAGAAAAAGAAAAGAATATTGTCTATGTTCATATAAGCTACAACATAGTATAGCCTTTTAACTAACTACTACATAGAGAGAGAGAGAGAGAGAGAGAGAGAGAGAGAGAGAGAGAGAGAGAGAGAGAGAGAGAGGTCTTTATTTTTTGTTTTTAATTTTGTTTGGGCCATCTGATATGCTGACTTGTTGATCAACTACTCTTGTTTAACATGGTATAGCCTTTTGATGTGCTCCCGTTTCTACCATAACATATCCTCAATTTCTTCTCTCCATATCTATCTTGGGACTATAGCAGTGTGGGTTGGTGTGTGGGTGGTGAGAATTGAGGGAGAGCCATAAACAAAACAAAGTTGTAGTGTACCCAAAAATGACGAGTTTCTTTCATGTTCGGACCTGTATTTTTGGACAAATAAATAATGTTCACGCATGTTTTCCCGAACTTGAAAACATAAATTTTTTGTGAGTGTTAAGAATTTTAACTATTAACTCGCCATCATCCCGAAATAAATAACAATACAAATTAAATTTTAAAATGTGATCAGTAAACAGATTCGAACCTATGAATAATGTTCGGTTACTTGTTTCCAAACAAATAAACAATGATCGGGCCTGTGTTCTCGAATTTCAATCATATGTTCGGAAGATCAGTCCTGAAAAAATAACGAATAGATTTTATTATTTTTGTCAATTTTTTTCAAGAAATTTACTCTTATATGGCCAATCGCCTTTGAGCTAAGAACAATATCAAGGTATGAACATCCTCTAAGTTTTTATTGTTATACTCCTCTCGTTTTATAGAGTTGTGGTTGCTAGAAAAACTTTTTGTCACAACCCAAACCCGCCCCTATAGGTTTAGCGTCGTAACCGGCCAGTAATCCTAGGATTACTGAAGGCCTCTGAAACAGATTAGCTTAATATTAGGGGATAGCGGAAGCAAATAACAAATATACACCATCCATTGAACTGTGCAAACTTATATGAGACGAAAAAATTTTAAACTTTTTATATACATATTTACACATCACCCTTACGTCATCATATATATACAGATTAGACAAAAAGGGACTTAACCCTATTTACAAAATAAGCAAAGACTTATTTAACCAAACAAGAAAACAAAACTTGAACTTTATGCACTTAGCCATAACCACTAGACATATCTGGAACCTCCACGGGAGGCACATAGGTTTGTTGACAAAACAGAATCCAAGCAGAAGCTCTAGGCCTGGTCACGCGCCTGATCATCTACATACATAAATAATACAATGAGTTAGAGCGCAATAAATAATAACATAGTAAAGGGTTTTAATGAATGATGTCCATCACAGAGTCAGAGATCAGAGTTTATATCAGAAATAGATTCTTATCAGAAATAGAATCTTATGCATATTCAGATTCCAAATCAGAAACAGATTCATATACATATTCATATTCAGATTTTGCATATGATCATACGTGGTACATCCATTAGCGCTAACAAATCCGATGACCCATAAAGGGATGGCCATGAAGACATTTCGATGACTCATGTGCACAGAGACGTTTCTGATTACCCATAAATAGACGACCATAAAGGCATTCTGGTGACCCATAAAGGTATTCCGATGACCCATGAAGGGACAACCGTAAAGGCATTATGATGATCTATGAAGGGACAGTTGTAAAGGCATTCCGATGACCCATGAAGAGACGCATATCATATGATGCTAAGGATGCCACGAATACATTTCAAAAACTTGGACAATCATTTATTCATTCAAGACATAGCATTTCAGAAAACTGATCATTTCATATCATCAGAAAATAATTAAAGTTAAGCATAACTTTATAGAGTTATTACTGACAGATAGCTGTAGAAGCAGATTAGACAGATTGGACAAATTAGATAGATCAGGCAAACAACAGCGCGTGACCTACACAAACACATAACACATACACATAGAAACACAAACATCACTTCCTTGATCAAACTTGGTTTTTCTTGTCTTTTCTGTTTAAGTAGTCCGAAATTCTACTATGCTTATTCTTTCTTATTCAAATGAATCGGGTTCTCATTTCACATATTCTTTTATTACTAAATCATTCTTTTCTGAATAAACCAATTCTTACTTGGCTTCTTAATCAAGTACTACTAAGTTAATGACTTATTCTTTTAATCAACTAGTTAATGTTGATTGTTAGCTATTAATCTTTATTGAGCCACAAATCATGTCTAGAATGTTTTGGAAAGAGATGAGAATAAAAATGTGAATTAAATGTAATTTTTCAAAATATGCAGAAAATAGGGCATTCGCTCGAGCAGACCTTTGGTCGCTCGAGCAGTCTACAAAGCTTTATAAAAATACTGCTTGGCCTTAATGTTTGCTCGAGCAGTGAATTTTCTGCTCGAGCGGCCAACAAATTTCCTATGCTTTCAAAACCGACAAAATGATTTCCAAACACATTTTCAAAACTTAAACTCTTGCATGAACCAATTTAAATATATAATTTTTATTAATAAAGATGAACCCATAACTAATCTTGCCATTTTTAATACAAAATTCTCCTTGATCATTAAGATTAAAACCAATAATTTCATGAATATAATAATTCCAACATTCTTCCTTCTTTGTTTAATAAAACATAAATTAAAGCTATAGAGCCCTTTCAAAAATGTTTACATGTAAGAAATTTAAATCAAAATCAAACTAATTTTTGATTCTCAAATATAAATTATAATTTATATCCAAATTTGTTCAAATCTAGATTTAATTTATTTTCTCCATATCAAACCCAATTTCAAACCCACAAATTTAAAAACATGAATTAAACTTTCAAAACTCTTGAAAAATTCATAATGCATGTACAATTGAAACTCAATGTAATTAATTTCTAAATTAATTTCTATAAATTTGAACATAGCTCTAATTCCTCATTTTCTTTTTAATTACATAAAATTGACTTCAAGCTCTTTCTATTTTCCTTCAAAACATGAAATTAAAGTCATAAACTCCTTAGAGAATCATTCATATGTATGAAATTGACATCAAAATTACTAGTTTTATTATCTTATAAATTTTCTTCAAAATCATTTGCATAATAACTTGCGTGGCTCAAATCAATCCTTAATTTAATATCTATAGCTTTTTATTCATATATAGATGATTTATAATCCATAGAAAAACATCTGTGTACAAAGAAAACAGGGTCATTTTAAACCCAAAATGATTATTTCTTAAGTTAATTTCTTGATTCCATAACCTATTCCAAATTTCCCATCCCTTTAGTATGAAGGTAATCTTAAAATCTTTTCTTTCTCTCTTCAAAATCCAAAATTGAGATTATAAAATTCCTAGAAAAGATATTTACATGCGCGTAATTAAAATTACAACTAACTAATTATATATATATATATATTTCAAAATCAAGACATAATTAAGTTCCGAATTTAATCCTTAATTTGCCCTAATTTAGGTTCATATCAATTTTCTACATGTACAACCCAACCTTAAATTATTATCATAGATGTTCCAAAATATATTTAAATTGAATAACACTTTGAAATTAAATTACATGCATGGATAAAAATCAAAATCAAGCAAATTCCTAATTTTCATAATAAAATCAAAACTTTGTCCAACTTTAAGATTAACTCCAAATTTCCATAAACTTGATTCTTCTAAGGCTTTTCATTTTTTTTTCTCTTCAAAATATGAAATTGAATTAATTCAGATTTTTCATAATCCATGATAAATGCTGTAATTAGAGTATTCAATTACTCACACTACAAGAAAAAACACATTTGGCAACTAAATTTTTAGTCGCCAAAAGTCGGGTTTTAAGTTTCCCCGACTAAATTTTTTAGTCGCCGGCTTGGTCGTTGGAAAATTGTCGCGAAAGGTATTGGCGACTAACAAACTTTTAGTCGCCCAAAAACCAAGTCTGTAGCGACTAAAATTTTCGTCGCCAAAGCTCATTTATATTTTTTAATTTATACATTTAAAAAATGTATAATTTAATTTTTACATTTTTTTTTCTCTTCAAAATTTAGTCGCCAATAGTGAATTATTATTTTTTAATTTATACATTTGCCGACTATTTTTTTCGTCGCCAATACTGAAGCTTTTGGCGACCACCCGTTTTAGTCGCCAAAAGCTTATTTCAGAAAAAATAAAAATAAAAATTACCCTCTACGCTTCCCAAGTTTTGAACCACCAACCTTCTACATTCTAAACCTCTACCAACACACTCTCTCCACTATGCCACAATAACACCACATGAATATATATGCAAAATATATTATTTATATAGTATATTGACCCGTATTAATATTAAACTATATATATAAACATAATTATTTTTATTCAATATAATTTATGTAAAAAATAAATTATTTATTTAAAAAAAAGGAGCCACTTTTGGTGACTAAATTTTTTTTTGGTCGCCAAAAACCTTAGTTTTGGCTAATACCAATAATTTAGTCGCTAAAAAAATTAATTTCCGCCTAAAAATAACCACTTTCGGCGACTAAACTGATTTTTAGTCACCAAAGCCGCCACTTTTGCCGACTAAACTCAATTTTAGTCGCCAATTGTCCACTTTTAGCTACTAAATTTTTTTTAGTAGCCAAAAACCTTTACTTTTGGCTACAAAAAAATTTTTTGTTGGTAAAACACCTACAATCAGCGACCAAACCATTTTTTAGTCGCCAAAACCTATGCTTTTGGCTACTAATTTCTTTTAGCCGCCAAAAACCTTCACTTTTGGCTACTAAAATTGTTTTAGTCGCTAAAACCCATATAATCAGTGACTAAACTGATTTTTAGTCGCCAATAAGTATACATTTGGCTACTAATTCAATTTTAGTCGCCAATTGTCCTACTTTCAGCGATGAAATTTACATTTTTGGTCGCTAAAATTGCTTTTTGTTGTAGTGTCATACATGCAACAATGAGGCTTATTTTTATGCAAGATCACAACATCAAACCCAAAATGATTAATTCCTCTAATTTCCATAATCATGAGCTTAACTTAACTTCTTCATCTTCTTGCAAATTTCTTATTAATTATATGTAATTGAACCCAAGGTGACTTATCTACAAGATTTAAGCTTTAATTTCTTACCTAAGGCTTTGATTTGTTGAATTTCTATTTGAAGATTGAGTCCCTTCTCTGCACTTCTCTGTTTTTCCTCTTTTTCTTCTCTTGATCTTGAACTCAAGTCTATATATTTTTTTGTTTAACTTTCAGACTTCACCAGCAACCAAGTAGATTGAAGTCTCTCTCTCTCTCTCTCTCTCTCTCTCTCTCTCTCTTTCAATTCTCTCTTTCTTGGTTCCTCTTTCTTTTTCTAACTTCTAACTCTCTGTTTTCATCTATAAAACAAATGAACATAAGGCTTCCAACACAAATAAATAGACACCTACCTCTTCTCTTTTATGAAGCCACCAGCAAAAATTACACGTGCACACACACAAAAGCTCCAGCAGAATTTAGAAGGCTCCACATACCTCTTTCTCAATTAAATAAATGAGCAGAATTAGCTTAACAATTAATTATACATTAGCTTAATTAAATATCACTTAGTCATGATTAATCATAATTAGCACATAACTTAATTCATCATAACTAATTACAATTCTTACATAATTTAGTTAGTCTAATTTGACTTCCATTAAAGCCCAATTAATTATATTTAATCTTTACCATTCTGAATCAGATTTTTAACCAAAATCCCAAAAGGCTCCAAATATTAAATCAGACTCAATTCCATCATTAATTTTTATTTCTTACACCAGTAAGACCTTCAATTTCATATCAAACATAAAATCTCCCTCAATAAATTACATATTCAATTGAATACCTCATAAATAAATTTAATTCATAATAATCTTAAGTCCAAATTCTCATGACTTAATCAACTCCAATTCGGACCCACTTAATAAAATCTCAATTTTATAGATCTGAATCGAATATTTAATTAAACTCTCATATGGTCCGATACTCGAAATTTAAATAATTCAATTCACTATTTGTACTTTCTTGAGCCATTTAGGCTTTCAATTTCTAATTCCAAAATAAATCCTCAATAGAACCATATATGAATCAATCTTCATAATTTTCGTAAATCCAAGATTAAATTAGAATAATTGGCAATTAAATTTCAAATCTCCTTAATTAATTAAGTGCTAATCATTATACGTGATGGGGTCGTTACACTTTCACTCATTGTCATTTGTAGGAGAAGTGTAGGTAATCAAATGGTTGCCACTGTTACAATCAGAATATTGCCGCTGAAGGGTTTTCAAGGTTTTGAGGGTGGACAAGTTTTGAAGATGGGATTTGGGGAAGATGGATGAGTGGTGATGGAGGTGGATGCTCTCATCAACCCTAATTTATGATGTATTGGATGTGTAGGCTTAATTGTGAGATGGAGTGTCTCAAAATTAACTATATCTTTTGTATTGAAGCTATTATTGTAACAAAAAAAAAGGTTAAAAATTAGACCATCTTCAACGTTGCATCAGATTAAGCATTAAATTCAAATTTGATGAAAAAAGTCACTTTTTCCCTTACAAATGGTTTCACCAAATTGATATCAAACTGAGAACGAAACAAAACTTTCATCAGACTGAGGACAAGCGCGAGATTTGCCGCAAAATAATCTGCAAACAATCTCTCATGACCCTTCCTTCTATCGCGGCGTTTGTACTTATGGCCTACAACAGAACCACCTCTTTTCTTTGAGCTATCAGTTGATTGCAGAATCTGAATCATACTAGTATTATTCATCTCATAAGCCCTGTAATGACCCAATTTTTTTTTTAAATAACAACGCATAATTTAATTGAGCAAATTTTCGATTTTGATTGCCGTGTAAATTCTGTGGGAAAGCAGTTCGGTTTTGTATTTTTTAGAAATAGTTCCCGATCTCAGAAAATTATGAAATGTTTATATGTTGTTCCTATATGAGTCTAGCACGTTGGATAAAATTTTCAGAATTTAATGATGAGTATTTATTTTATGAAAATTCATGGGTTGATTGGTGTTCAGTTTAATTTATAGCAGAATTTAAAATTGAGTTTTGGGTGTTCGGACCATCATTTGAGATAAATTTGTTGGGTCTATTGTTGTGATGACTCAAAAAAATAACAATAAATAAAATAAAATAAATAAAAGAAGGGAATATATGCATGATGATGTTTCGGTGGTGGAAATAAAATAAACAAAAGAAGGGAATATATGCATGATGATGTTTCGGTGGTGGAAGAAGAGGATTGAAGAGAGAGAGAGAGAAAGAATGGATTGTCCAAATCTCAATGAATTTCAAAAGAAGCTCTCCACCCACTTCAGGCCATGGCAATGCTCCTTTCAATTTTGGCTTCGAGCTACTGATATCTACCCTGGTTACAAGATGTTTCAACTTCGAGTGATGGTTGATCGAAGGGGAGAAGAACTGTTCACCTCTAAGAACATTGTGCAATGCATGAAGAAAGTTACAACTGTGGATCTGAAATAGTCTGTACAGGTTGATGAAGACCTTCAAATCCGTGCCTAATATGCTGGACATGTTCTTGGAGCTGCAATGATTTATGCAAAAGTAGGAGATGCTGCTATAGTGTACACAGGGGACTATAAAATGACACCGGATAGACATCTTGGAGCTGCTCAAATTGATCGACTACAGTTGGACCTCGTTATAACAGAGTCAACATATGCAACAACTGTTCGTGATTCAAAATATGCTCGTGAGCCTCAGTGAACAACAGCTCGTAGATTGTGATCATGAGTGTGATCCAGAAGAATATGGTGCCTGTGATTCAGGGTGCAATAGTGGGTTGATGACCACGGCCTTTGAGTACACACTAAAGGTCGGTGGACTTGAAAAAATAAGAAGATTATCCTTACACTGGAAGAGACTGTGGCTCCTGCAAATTTGACAAGAGCAAGATTGCTACATCAGTTTCTAACTTCAGCGTTGTTTCTGTTGATAAAGACCAAGTAGCTGCCAATCTGATTAATAATGGCCCTCTTGTAGATCGATTGCAAGAGGAGTTGTCAGTTTGGCTGCAGCAACAACAGTGGCTGCAATTCCCGTTTCCTGCGACTCTCCTCTGTCGGCTCTTGCTTACTCTTTAACGGTTACATTTCCTGTTTCTCATGCTCTTGAGGTGAATACAGTTCAGAGAACTCTTGTGGAAGCTTGGGGTTTGATTAGAGAGACCTTTGTTGATCCCACTTTTAATCATCAAGACTGGGATTTGAAGTCGCAACAAACAATGGTTTAAATGTTTCCACTTAGATCAGCAGATGCAGCATATAACAAAATCCATGGAATGCTTTCCACACTTGGAGATCCTTTTACTCGAATTATCAGCCCAAAGGAATACCAGAGTTTTAGGATTGGTAGTGATGGAATTTTGCAAGGAGTTGGCCTCTTCATAAATGTAGAACCGAAAAGTGGGCATTTGTTCTTGCCTGGAGAAAAGAAAGAAAAAGAGTTCTAAGTTGGGTTTTCATGAATTTGATCTATTGTAAGTCATTTTTGACCCCTAGTGCTTTGGATCAAAACGTAGAGGGCGGAAAAGATGTCGTTTGGCTTAAAAAAAATTAATTTCTATTGCCGAAAAATTCGAAAGCTTGTTGGCTTATGGTAGAGATTTTTCCTACACTTCTTTATGCACTTTTACTTGCTTATAGGGAGTTTAGAGTTGCATATAATTTAATTAGAATTTTTGGAAAATTCTTGATTTATTTGCTTAAAAGGGAAATTTTGAGAAAAATAAAGAGTTGATGCTCAAATTGTGAAAGTGTAAACTTGGAATATGTTTATAAGGTTGTGAAAGAGCTATGTTTTAAATTTGAACAAAAAGAGACTTCAATTCGATTGGTTTTGAAATTTTTACCGGTTTGTGATCAAAAGAGCATTTTTAAAGAAAGCAAAGGAATTGCATTTAATTTTGGGGGCTTTTGATCAAAATAGCATGTCATAGTTGAATAATGCTTGGAGAATAAGTTTGGAAAGAAAATGATATTTTCTTGGACATTAACGATATTATTTTGCTTAATGTATCTGTTTGTATAAAACCGACACGGTTAGAAATGAACCTTGAGAGGTTACCAGACGTGATTGTGATATGAAAACTAGTGTAGTTGTTCATATTTGATGAGATGTGGAATAGATTGTATTTATCGAAATTTTTGGAATTTAATTATTTAAATATTTGTTTAGAAATATCTGTTTTGGGCTATCGGTGGAGAATAGCCATGATTGTTGTAGAAGTGCATAAGACTTAGGTAAATTGAACCACATTCCTCATTTGTTGCATTGGACATTGCATTATATTCATTTCATTAGAAATGTATCTATTTTTGAGAAATGTATCTATTTGCTAAAAGATTAATACTCGGTGAATCTGGGTAAGGGGTGTGGAACCGCGTGGTTAGGTGTCAAGCCTTCCAATTTGCTGGTAAAAATGACAGTGGTAATGCATTAGGGCCTACTTGCAGACACTCACCTAGAGATTCACAGGGCCCGTATTCATGTGACAGATATGGTTTAAAATGGAAATGGTTTTATATTTGTTGATTGCAGCTCAACATTGCATGCTTTGTAAAAAGAGAGATAAACTATTTTATCATGAGCATGGAATGAGCATACTCCTTTTTGGTCTTGTCATTGTTCATATGTTATGTAGTATATTTTTACTAGGTTGTGGCTCACCCTGTAAGGGAAATCATTTCAGGTACAGGTGCTATGCCTCTGCCAAGGCATTGACTTGGGAGGACTCAGAGCTGAGGCTTCATTTTTGTTTTATTGTTATTTGTTGAATGTAAGCCCAGGGCTGTATTTGTGTTGAGTTGAAACTCCATTTTATGTAACCAAGAATGTTCTTGGATAAATTTGTAAGCCTGTATGGCACTTATTATCTGTTTGGTTTCCGTTTCATATTTGTTGTAAAATGTATGTTTAGGATTGGAACTGGGGCATTGAGATGTGAACAACATTATTTGACATTTGGGATTTAATGAAAGTGGGTGTATGGATTTGTTATCTATATATATATGTGTGTGTGTTTGTCTATCAGGTGGGTTTTGTTGCATAAATAGATATATCATGCCAAATTTTTGGGGCATTACAATTATGGTATATAATTGGACCATATTTGACCTATAGGTGAAACCCATGACTTAGATTTAATTTAAATTGAATTTGTTTAATGATTCACGTTTAACTGTTTGGTCCTTTTAAAATGTGATTGGTAATAACCACATTGGGAGTTGCTATTATTTATTATATAAGATTATAATAAATATTTGATAGTTGATTTTATGGTATGTACCATTAAACGAAATATATTTTGTGGTGAGAAAATATTATATCTTTTTATCACTAATGATGTTAAAATATACTTTTAATTGATATATATATACATATATAGATTCATAGATGTTTTAATATAATAAAATAAAGTATAATAATGATGAGAGAGCCCGCGTGGGGCTACCCCCATTCCCCCTTGCTTTTAATTGTTTCCTCTTTGTTCTTGGTAGAGAAGATATATCTCTCTGTCTCTCTTTCTTTCTACTTTCTCATTTCTCTCATCTTTCTCTCAACACCAACACAAACCCTTAATTATCTTCTTGATCTAGCAAGATCCGTTGAGTTTTTGACCCTAGTTCTTGAGGCCAAAATTTTAGCGATAGCAACATTTTGACTGGTGGAGATCAAAATTTGACAAAATCGAAAATTTGAATTTTTGCTTGTTTCCTCTTCTAGCTTAAGGTAGGGATTTTTCCTACACTTATTTATGCACTTTTACTTGATTATAGAGAGCTTGGAGTTGTATATAATTTAATTAGAAATTTTGAAATTTTTGTGATTTAATTGCTTAAAAGATAAATTTTGAGAAAAATAAAAAGTCGATGCCCAAATTGCAAAAGTGTAAACTTGGAATATGTTTGTAAGGTTATGAAATAGTTATGTTTTAAATTTGAACAAAAACGGACTTCAATTCGATTGGTTTTTGAATTTTTTACCGGTTTTTGGCCAAAATAGCATTTTTAAAGAAAACAAAGGAATTACGTTTAACTTTTGGGGCTTTTGATCAAAATAGGATGTCATAGGTGAATAATGCTTGGAGGATGAGTTTGGAAATAAAATGATGTTTTCTTGGGTATTAGCGATATTATTTTGTTTAATGTATCTGTTAGAATAAAACCGACACGGTTAGAAATGGACCTTGAGAGGTTACCGGACGTGATTGTGATATGAAAACTAGTGTAGTTGTTCATATTTGATGAGATGTGGAATAAATTGTATTTATCAGAATTTTTAGAATTTAATTGTTTAAATATCTGTTTAGAAATATCTGTTTTGGGCTATCGGTGGAGGATAACCATGATGGTTGTAGAAATGCATGAGACTTAGATAAATTGAACCACATTCCTCATTTGTTGCATTGGACATTGCATTACATTCATTTCATTGGAAATGTATCTGCTTTTGAGAAATGTTTGGAAATGTATCTGTTTGCGAAAAAATGAATACTTAGTGAATCTGGGTAGGGGGTGTAGAACCGCGCGGTTAGGTGTCGAGCCTTCCAGTTTACTGGTAAAAATGACAGTAGTAGTGCATTAGGGCCTACTTGCAGATACTCACCTAGAGATTCACAGAGCTTGTATTCATGTAACAGATATGGTTTAAAATAAAAATGGTTTTATATCTGTTGTTGCATCTCAGCATTGCATGCTTTATAAAAAGAGAGATAAATTGTTTTATCATGAGCATACTCCTCTTTAGTCTTGTCATGGTTCATATGTTGTGTAGTATATCTCTACTGGGCTGTGACTCACCCTATAAGGGAAACCATTTCAGGTATATGTGCTATGTCTCCGCCAAGGTATTGACTTGGGAGGACTCAGAGCTATTATTATTTGTTGAATGTAAGCCCAGGGCTGTATTTGTGCTGAGTTGTAACTCCATCTTGTGTAACCAAGAATGTTCTTGGATAAATTTGTAAGTTTGTAGAGCACTCATTATCTGTTTGGCTTCTATTTCATACTTGTTGTAAAATGAATGCTTGGGATTGGAACTGGGGCACTGAGATGTGAACAACATGTATTTGGTATTTGGGATTAAATGGAAATGGGTGTATGGAATAGTTAGCTAGATATATGTGTTTATCTATCAGGTGAGTTTGTTGTATAAATAGATATATCCTGCCCAAATTTTCGAGGCGTTACAAGCCCTAAAAAGTGTAACCATATATTCATCATCATACTCATCATCAGAGGATAAGGAAGAAGAAAATGATCAAAATGAAGTGAACATCATGGAATTTAAGATAGTCATTATGCTTGGTTTTCTTTCACTTATGTGTCTTTCAGATATAATCGTATCACTTGTCTGGTATATGACATATAGATAATGTGTTTATATCAGGTTTTGGAAGGAAATTATTATCGGAGGTACAAAAAATGAAAATTATGTAATGAAGGGAAAAATAAATAATAAACGAATTAGGAACAGAAAAGAAGAGGAAAAAAAATATCTGAGAATCTTAACAGGTCAATTGGCCAGTCGATCGGCCGGTCGACCCACCGGACGTCCCCTTCGCTTTTGATGCACACCATTAGAGCTACTTGTATCAGATTGAGAAAATCAATTTTTTTTATTCAAATTTGATGAAAATTATAATGAATTTTTGGAAATGCTATTAGGGAATCCAAAATAATTTAGCACATTTTTTTAAAAATACAACTGAATTGATATTTTCCAAAAGAGCCCCGGTACAGAGCCCGAAAATTGGGGCTCGAATTTGGCTCGAAATAGAGGCGAAGGCGGAAGAAGAAGAAGAAGAAGAGGAGGAAGGAGGAGAAGAAGGAGAAGCAGAATTGGAGAGGGCCATAAAATGGGGCTGGAGGCGGAGGCGGGGTTGCGAGCGACGATCTGCGACGACGACGACGAGCTGCGACGACGACGACGACTCTCTCTCTCGCCTCTCGCCTCTATTTCTCTCTCGCGTGTGTTCAAACAAAGAAGACGAAGAAGAAAAGAAAGAAAGAAAGAAAATGAAGAAAGAAAAGGAAGAAAGAAAAGGAAGAAAAAGGAAAAAAAAAAAATCGAAACGCAAAACGACGTCGTTTTGCGTTTCGAGCCAAATTCGAGGAGGCTTTTCCCAAAATAAGCCTATTTTGCATGGTATTTCCCAAACTAGGCCTACTTTTGACGAATTTCCCAAACTAAGCTAAAACGCCATTCCGATTCGTGCTTTTACTGTTAGGAGGCCAAATTTTGATGAATAGTGAAATCGCTATTCCAATTCGCGAGTTTGATTAGGAAAACGCTGTTGCAAATAGCGCTTCTAACATAATTTTTTTTAGAATAAAACGCTATTCTGAATAGCGCTTCATTTGCGCATTTAGGGTTGGAAGGAAAACGCTATTCCAAATAGCGCCTTTACTGTACATGTGACTAAAACGCTATTCGAAATAGCGCCTTTAGTGCGCACTACAGTTCTGAAGAAAACGCTATTTGAAATAGCGTTTACACTGCACACGCGACCCCAACTTTCATTTCTTTCCTCATTAGCAGATTATTTTTTTATTTTTTATTTTTTTTGTCTGTTGTCATTGTTTTGGTGATAATATGATTCATAAAATTGAAATAGCGTTTACACTGTACACGCGAGCCCAACTTTCATTTCTTTCCTCATTAGCAGATTATTTTTTTATTTTTTATTTTTTTGGTCTGTTGTCATTGTTCTGGTGATAATATGATTCATAAAATTGAAATAGCGTTTACACTGTACACGCGAGCCCAACTTTCATTTCTTTTCTCATTAGCAGATTATTTTTTTATTTTATATTTTTTTTGTCTATTGTCATTGTTTTGGTGATAATATGATTCATAAATTTTTTTTGGCTTTACTAAAGCCATTGTCATGTTAAAATATGTTTTTTTTTTCTTTTGTTTTTGTTTTGGTTTAGAATGTGTAATTCATAAATTTTACATAATATGAGAAAAACCTCTTTTCATATATTAATTTTACATACTATTTTTCATATATATAATTTTAAAATCATATTTATTTAGATATTATTAAGCCAATCATGTTCATTTATTTGGCTTTACTGAAGCCGTTCTCATGTTAAATTTTTTACTTTTTCTTTTGTCTTTGTTTTGATTTAGAAAATGTAATTCAAAATTTTTTTTCGTCTTTACTGAAGTTGTTTTCATGTAAATTTTTTTTTGTTTATTGTTTTGTGTTTGTTTTGGGTTAGAAGGTGATAATGTAATTAATAATTTTTTTTTGGCTTTACTAAAGTCGTTTTCATGTAAATTTTTTTTTTCTTTTGTCTTTGTTTTGGGTTAGAAGGTGTTATTTAGAAAATTATTTTGGCTTTACGAAAGCCGTTTTCATTTAAACATACATATATATTTATTCTTTTGTTTTTGTTTTGGATTAGAAGGTGAGAATGTAATTCAGAAAACCAGTTTAGTAAAACCGTTTTGTACCCGTTTTCATTTAGAAAATTTATTTTTTTGTTTCGTCTTTGTTATGGGTTGGAATGTGATATGCATGCTCTATAGTCCGAAGCATACCCACACACTGTGTAGCTCGACGAGCAACGACGAAGGGTGAGACGCGAAGACCACCGCGAAGTAGGCCAAGAAGACGAAGGCCACAGCGAGAGCTCCTAAAATAAATTTTGTCGACATTTTTGTAATAATACTTAATACATAATATACGAAGTCACTAATTTACTAAATACTCATACAGGCATGAAAACAACATAACTGAAGTTGCAAATGTAATAGTTTTCAGTTACATAGGTAGTACAGACATAATTCTCCCACAAAAATACATTCTGGACACCATGAACTGAACACACATTACATACATCGTGGACACCCTAAACTGAACACACAATACATAAACATAATAGTTAGACAGACAAACACCTAATTCATGACCTAATATTGCATATTAATAGCCGTAACATTTGACAGACACAATACATAAACATAAACTTAAACATAAATATAACATAACATAACAGTTATACTTACTCTAACACAGAGATTACATATTAATGCAAGTTGTTATATTGCCGAAGTGTAGACATTAACACCTAATTCACGCTTAAATCGGCAGGTGGCTCAGAGTCTGAATAATCCGAAAGCTCAACGTCAGAGATAAGTTCAGGATCCTCCATGATACCTTTGATTGCCGCAACATTTGGTTCTGTTCTGTTCTTCTGGGCATCCTTCTTAACTATGAGTAGCTGCATATCGCGGGCCAACCTACGGCCCATTTGAGAAATCTCACGTTGTAGTCTTTGACATAGTCGATCAACATTATCAAGATCTTCCTTTTGGATCTCAACAGAACGTGCTTTTGGCACCTTCAGTCGATTTTCCCGATATAATCTTTCCATTTGCACTCGCTCTATAAATAGTGCGGACCACTTCAGAAGTCTAGCGTTTGCATAACCATATCCTGTTTGATTATCTGATGGTTGCTCCACCAAACCACATAGATCTCGATAGTACTTGGGCATAACAAAATGTCGCTTCCCAAACCTATCATGATAAGCACAAGAGACATCTAACAAAGGAAATGGTGTTTCATCTTCAGCATCGCCACTTCCCCTTCCCCCTCCTCGTCGTGAACTTTCACCCCTTTGCAAGTTCCTACCACCTCTGCGATTCCCACTCCCTCCCATGAACCATGTAGCCATGCTAATTTTTTAAAGCAAATAAATGATAATTTCGTAGGGCGAAATGAGTTGTAAGGTTGTGTCTTCACCTTTACTCATTTATGTAGTTGGTTATGAACGGCTTTAGAAAGATGCCTCTGCATGACAATCCCACATATATGAACAAGGTATGAGTTGTCAGTAGATTGAAAAAATAGAGAAAAGAAAATACTGTGTACCAAGTCACGTGACTTGACAATCCATCTGTATATACGGACAAAATAAAGGCATGCTGACTGTAAGGTAAATCAATGAATTCACAGTTGCCATGTGACTTTCTGAATTGAGAATCCCACATATATCAATACGAGATGAGTTGTCACTGTAATAAAAAAGTCGAGCAAAAAATTGAGAAAACCAAAGCATGTGCACCAAGTCACATGACTTCACAATCCATCTGCATATACGGACAAAATAAGGGCATGCTGACTGTAAGGTAAATCAGTGAATTCACTGTTGCCATGTGACTTTATGAATTGAGAATCCCACATATATCAATAAGAGATGAGGTGTCACTGTAATAAAAAAATCAAGTAAAAAATCGAGAAAACCAAAGCCTGTGCACCAAGTCACATGACTTGACAATCCATCTGCATATAAGGACAAAATAAAGGCATGCTGACTGTAAGGTAAATCAGTGAATTCACTGTTGCCATGTCACTTTCTGAGTTGAGAATCCCACATATATCAATAAAAGATGAGCTGTCATTGTAATAAAAAAATCGAGCAAAAAATCGAGAAAACCAAAGTCTGTGTACCAAGTCACATGACTTGACAATCCATCTGCATATATAGACAAAATAAAGGCATGCTGACTGTAAGGTAAATCAGTGAATTCACTATTGCCATGTGACTTTCTGAGTTGAGAATCCCACATATGTCAATAAGAGATGAGTTGTCACTGTAATAAAAAAATCGAGCAACAAATCGAGAAAACCAAAGCCTGTGCACCAGGTCACATGACTTTACAATCCATCTGCATATACTGACAAGTCTCTCCATGATTTGACTACTCAATGTGTGAAAAAATGAAGCTTATGTAGCCAATGTTGTGTTTCACTTAGCTAGGCAATGTTACGACCTACTATTTGTATTTCATTGAAAAGTATGACTATTTGAATTTTTGTTGTCATTTGGAATTATTTTAAAATCAACTTTTGAATATTCAATTTGTAATATTTTGGGAAACATAATCAATCTCAACTTTTGAAATCATATTTCAAATAATGGTGTATCTTGTGAGTGAAACGTGGGTTACGTAGGATTACTTGTGTATCTTGTTCTCTTTGGGTATAAATCCGAAAAATAACAATACAGCGTCATTACAACTGGTTAGAATTCTAGTTTCTATACTAAGAGAATCATCAATTTCTGTAAAAATGTGCAGAAAACAATCTGTTTGTGTATAAGTAATTGTAAATAGTGATTAATCCCAACCAAATCAAGTAAAACCAATTGGGTTTTAAACTTAGTCCCCCAACTGGACCAACCACCATTCCTTACCAGAGTCATCATTTTTACTGGACTTCCAGGAATTGGAAGGTGACTCTTTCTTCTTTCTTGATGGATATTGAAATTCTTTACGTACAGGATCCCTATTTCACGAGCCCCAGTTAAGGGAAGCTATTCACCGACCTACCTGTTATGTTTTATGTGCTATTGAAGGCGGTAGTTCGTTTCACTGAGTTTAGTTTTCTGTCAACCCCTCATTCATTACCAGAGTCATCATTTTTACTGGATTTTCAAGAATTGGAAGGTGACTCTTTCTTCTTTCCCGATAGAGATTGAAATTCGTTGTAAATTCATCCCTATTTCAGCAGCCCCAGTTAAGGGAACCTTTTCTCCGAGTTACCTGATCTGTTATATGTGTTTTAAGTATTCACATAATTGAACATACATTAATCCATTCATTAATCCAGAACATTCATTAACTAATTGCAATTCAATAAAGAAAGTCATGAACTCATAAATGTGTAGTTATAAATGTAGTTATTTCATAAACTTCAAGTTCATAAAAAAAATACTTGAAATACATCCGTACGTTAGACGAACAACAACATTGTCTTACACTCCAGTAACGAACATATGAAAGATAACGGTGTTTGATTTCTTATTCCTCATCTGACATGTAGTAGTCAGAGAGATATTTTCCATTGTTTAAGACATTATTTCGCTCAACCATTGTCAAATCTCTGTTGCTTGCTTCAGCCATTTCAGTGGCTAGCTGAAGCATGAAATGTCGACATCTCCGCATCAACATTATGTTATTCTCCTTCTTAATTCTGCTAACTGCTTTTTCATAGTCACTCACATTTCGTCTAGCCATGGTCAATGAACGACGATGAGGTACCGGTGCCCCAAAGTTACGTAGATCATTATATAATCCTTCTTGCTTCGTTACCCTGAACGCCCATTCTGCTCGGATACCAGCATAATAATCCTTCGGACTCGAGTACTTTTCGCTCTTGTAGTCATAGGTAAATGGAGGTAGCAGCCACACTTTCGGATTTCTTTGCCGGCGTGAACTTCCTGCACCTCTTGAAGATATTGTTAATAAAATAAAAAAATTTATAATAATAGTAATTGTATATATATTACTATTGTTATGACTTCAACAAACATCATACTGGGGTATTTATAGACATCATAGTGGGGGTTAACTACAGATGATCTGGTTACGATAATGCGTGCTAGGGCACTATGGAATAAGTGATACACGTGATATTATTTGATGTTATTCATTTCATGTAATTTTGAGTACCCGTGACTTTGTGTACCTATGATGTAGTCACGGACGTGGTTGTCAGATAAAATCATAATTGTAGGCCAGAGAATCACAATGCAATCCCTTCATATTCGAGCAGAAGAAAGTCAAATAAAACAAAATGCAGTGAGTTGTCACATCGCCACATGAAACTATTTTGTCATGCTTACTTTTGTAATACAATAAGTAGTCACTTGGAATCGACGATTTTAGTACATATAGGTGTTTTAAAAAAATTATAAATGAAATCAAAAAATGAAATAACGGCTTTAATTTTTTTTGTATTAAAGTAATATTGTTCATAAACTATCGTTGTTTTTCTCACCAACATAATAAAATGGTCACCTGCTAGGTAAACACGATTGGAACTTTCGTGCCTATATTTTATCTTATTTTCAGTTAATGAACTTCACAGTCATCCGATTTTCATTGTCATTACACAACTGTCCATCATGTTTTTTTACCAACATAATACCATTTTCTGCTTCTTTTCACAGTCGTAATAATGTGACTTAAATGAATTCTGAAATGTGAGGAAAAAACAAAGCATGTAAGTTGCACTGCAGAAGTCACACGCATTACGTAATGTGAGGAAAAAAGTCACAACGTATACAAGCATGGCAAAGTCAGAAAGTCACATGCATTACTGCATCACTGCATAAAGTCACATGCATCATTGCATCACTGCACAAAGTCACATGCAGTGATGCAGTGATGCACAAAGTCACATGCATCACTGTATCATTGCACAAAGTTAGATGCATCCCTGCATTGCTACACAAAGTCACATACCTACCTACTGTGCCCATTGGAATTATGCACAAAGTCACAGGCATCACTGCATCTGCAGCACAATAGCCGATGCTACAGGCCTTTGATTCGTTCATGACTTGACAAAAGTGGAGTCCTGATAGCCGAATGCACTGGATAAGGTCAGTGGCATGCATGTGATTGAGCAGGAAATGCTCATAAATTGGTTCAGACAAAATATTATAATCAATTAAAATATTTTAGTACTTAAAATTGTAAGTATATTTCAATGCAATATTGTAGTCAAAATTCAGGCTGTGTTCAGTTATATTTGTCAATTACATTTTTACCCAATTTTACGGGCGTGGTGTTTGTTTTGCATTTTTAAATTATAATTTCACATTTATTTTTTCAAAAAAAATTCAGGAAGAGAAATTTGACTAATTCAAACGTTTAGTCGATTGATCAGCTTGCTTTTTTTTATTTTTCAGAAAATTCTACTTTCGTAATTTTCGTGTTTTTTTTTATTGAATTTTTTAAATATTTTAAGCATTTTTTTTTACTTTTTAGACACACCTAACATAAATACACTTAAAAAGTAAAAAAATTGTAAACAAAATCTTTTAAAAATTCACTAAATACGAAAAATATTTTAAAAAATACAAGCATTCAGTACATTTGTTCACAAATTTTATTAATTAATTAATTTATTAAAACAACCGTTAAAATATTTTTCATGACATATACGGTGGTTGACAAATTTAAAAAAACAACCGTTCATGTATTTATTAATTTGTTGAAATATTTTTTCACAATTTTTTTACTTTTTGTTTTCAAATAACAATAAATTATGCAATTCATATAAGTCGAAGTGACAACTCTTATCAAGTTGATGCATAGTTGTTCAAGTCATCAAAGTTGACGTGACAACTCTGATGCACAGTTGTCATAGTTGTTTACAATAATTGCATACATACAGCTACCATGTGTATATATGGTATAAATATCGTAGCATAGCATAACAAAAGTTTTACAGCTATTTCGAGTGATATCATCATAAGATATACGGTGGTTGATCTATATTCAGCAATGGGTCGCTATTGGGTTGCAGATGGAGATGAATTTCAATACCCATTAAATCCAAATTTGCGTTACTCACGTGCCACCGTCAATACCATGAGAGCTGAGTGGGAATTTCGCATAACTCGAGTAAACGTTCTCGTTGAGTTATGTCATGAAGTTAATATTAAATTTCCTCGCCGGTTAGCCATGTGTATACCAATTGACACTCCACAGTTGTTGCAAAGGGCATTGCATCGTATCCGTGACGAAGTTAATCGCATGACCCAACGCTTGCAAAGGTCCTCACTAATGAAGACCGCAAATGAGCGTGCCGAAGATGGGTTAATGGATTATGCACACCAGTACTTCGCCTGGAGCATGGATGTTATGTATGAATCTGATATTGAGATGTCAGATGATGATGATAATGAATGAAATTGTTTGGATGAATGACCAAATCATTTCTGTTGTAATGAATTTGTAATGCTTATCCATGACTTATTAATGAAGGGAGATATTTCAATTATTTTTAGGCTTGAACAAACATATTTTTTATAGGTTCTTTACATGTTTTGTTCAAACCAAACGCGTTTGTAATTTATGTTTTCCTAAAAATAAACATAAATGGTTGTCTCAAATTTATTTAAACTTGAATTTTTATAAATGGTTGTCTCAATTTGTAAAATTGAGGAAAAATCGTAAATTACTATAAATAATGCACAGACTAAGGATAATGAGAGAGGGGTAGAGATGTGAAAGAGATTTGTGTGATTCACCAATATAAATAAGAATAAAAAATTGTGAAATTATAATTGCAAATAAATAAGTATGACACACTTACATCAGCTGTACAAGTTTGACACACACAAAAAAAAAAAAAAACCTATATAGTCCATATCGCAACCGCTAATGCCCTAACCTGCCCCCAGTCCCACAACCCCGACCGTGGACCTCCCTCCTCGGTCTCCTATGGTAGACTCTCTGAATATCTGGCACTCTCTCCCCTGCATGTGGCCCTCCACTAACTGCCTGTGGAGCCTGTGAGTGTGAACCCCCCTCTCTTGCATCTGATGCCCCTGATCCTGTCTGTGCTTGTAGATTGGATACTGCTGTGAGCTGTGAAACTCCCTCATCTGGTGCAACTGTATCACGATCTGCAACTGGACCCCGACCTCTGCCTCTGCCCGCACCCCGACCTCAGTCGCGACGTCCCCCACGACCATAACCTCGGCCTCTCCCTCGCGCTCTGGGGGGGCTCAATATGGGCCTCATCGTCAACGTGGGAGATGTCAGTGAGAACTGCATCATGTGTACTCATGGGCGCGGTCGAAGTAGTCCCCAGAAAAGCAGGTGGTAACTGGGTGGGTGGGGTAACAACATCATGCATGAACCAGGGCGCGGTCGAAGTACTCCCCGGAAAAGCAGGCTGTAACTGGGTGGGTGGGGTAACAACATCATGCATGAAGCGGGGCGGTGTCCGATCAGGGTCAGGGTCAGCATGCTGGGTAAGATGTACGTGTGGGGAATCTGGAGAAATGTATGGGGTATCATGCGGTGGGGTGACTGAAGTCCAAGGACCTGCTGTGGCTGGCGCTAAAGTGGGAGGCACTGACGTGGACGGGACTGATGTGTCTGGAGCAGCTGCTGCACTGTGTACACTGTAGTCCCCAAAATGCAGACGATCTACCTGATGGGCATGCTGGATCCCCTCGTACAATAACTCTCGAATCTCTGCAAGGGCCTGCAGACCAAGCTGTCCATCACGTCTGAAAATGGCGTCCTCAGCCAAGTGATATGACCTCCCAACTCGAACCACCTGAACAAAAAATCAGATATATTAGGCTATAGTTGACTGAAAATAATCAATTATGATATTAACAATTATCTGACACATAGTACGATACTCACCAATGCCTCGAGGGAAGGCCCAACTCCCTGATATCCGGCCTCAGACAGGTGGCTCGGATTACCGACAAGTAGGTGTGTATGTCACCGATACCACAACATGTAAGGGTCGGGGTCAGGGAGGACCCCATTGCTCCAGTCAGCCTGTACAATAGTGTCGCGATGGGCATCCCACAACTGTATGTATCGCATATGATGCACACTCCAGTCAGTGCTGGCTCGGCCACATCTATCAGTCGCATGCAACTGCCACTCGGTGTCACACTGATCCAGCACGGATTGGACCCGACCAAACTATCGGAGGACACGATCAGGGAGATGCCACTCAACCACGTCAAAACAAATGAGTGGTACTCTTGCCATCCATATCTCCTCACCTAGTCGGCAATAGTCTGGAAGCGTATCGAGGACCTCAGCATAAGGCTTCCAGATAAACTACAATAACGACAAGTCTATTAAAAATCGCTCATAAACATATACACTCCATATGACAATTAAAATTTAGGTATTTAAATTTGATACCTCGCCGTCTATCATCAGGTCAAGCTGGTCTCTATACACGACGACTACGTGGGTCGATACGATCTCGTGGCCCATGTCAACCCTCCACCGGCTACCTCGAGGTCCGGCCGGCAACTACATGTCTCCCTGCCCGATGGGAACCTCACCAGGAGCAACTAGTTGCCGCCTAGACGGGGTAATGCGAATCAATCTCTCCCACGCCAAAATTTGCAATAGTTTGAACGCAATTACAATACTGATATATGCCATATAATATGAATTGACATGTAATAAAATTCTTACTAACCTGTAGCAAGACAAGGGGTCCTCCGATCTGATTCGCACCCACCTGAGCTGCTCGACATAATATCCTATACAAGCATGCCAAAGCCGCGGCGCCCCAGCTGTACTGGCCGATCACGTCAATGTCTCTCAACAGTGGCAAGTACATCAGTTTGAGCAGGTTCTGTGACTTATCAGGGAGAAGTACCCCCCCAATAAGCCACAGAATATATGCTCGCACATGCTGCTGTACTAACTCATCTGGAGCATGATCTGGAAGATGGCCCTGAAACTGCTCGGACAACCACCTCACCCTCACTCTACCTGCCTGTAAGTCTGCAGGTGTAGGTGCTACTCCCAATAGCTCAACACATAGGGCTATCCACTGCTCCGTCATCAATGATGGGTCAAGTCCAGTAACTGCTCGCCCATCAATCCGTAGACCGTATAGGACAGATACGTCCTGCAATGTGACGGTGGCCTCACCGGTCGGGACATGAAATGTATGAGTCTCTGTGCGCCACCTCTCGACGAGAGCAGTAATGAGTGGGTGGTCCAGTCTGATATGGCCTATACGATATACACCATAGAATCCCACGCATAGTAGACATTGCAAGACTCTATGGTCCAATGGACGCTCCCATAGGCCGGAATCTCCCCGCCGGCATGCCACCACGGTGCGTGCCTAGTCCTGCATAACAGAATGAGTAGTTTAAATTATAGCATTATCACGTAATATAAAACAAAATGCAGTGTATTTTCATTGTAAGTGTAAAGTCCAACAAACGTTATTGCATACCGGGTCCTCCCATATACTGTCAGCCCGATGTGGATGACTCAAAAGAGGGACCTCATCAGGTAGATGTGCCATGAAGCCTGTACAGTTGAAAAACAAATACATTTTAAAAAACTGTATTGGTGAGCATGTAATTTAACTATAACAATTAAGCTCAAATTATTCCGTACATGACGACTTGAAAAACAAATGTGGTCGATTATTTTAAAAGTATTAATTTGTGTGCCATTAACATGGAAGCAATTCACTAAAATCTAAATTTTGCATATTATGTGCTATTAAATATGATAAGCAATTCAACATAACCTATCGTTATCTATGCTTCGGACTAATATAAAAATCTTTTACAAAATCATTTTACGATCTCAGTTACATAAGCTTAATAATGACCAATAACATGTGGATAGTTTTTGTATATAAATATTTACGAAAAAATGGAATGAGAATTTTTTTTTCAAAACTTCATTGTTGATTTTGGCATATTTGACATAACCTCATTATTGATTTTGACATATTTGACAAAACTTCATTACATTTATGGCATATTTGACAAAACTTCATTATTGATTTTGTAATTTTTTTTCCCAATAAAGTATAAAATTTGTAAATTACGTACATCTAATTCATAAATTGTAAATGTACAAAATGCTTGCATCAGTCGAAATATTAAAATCTGAAAATGGTAGAAGAACTATGTGATTTTAAATAAAATTCTGTAATAAACATTTTCAATGAAGTAGAGAATAAAAACCATAGGGCTATGTGGTATAATTAAATGTTTTTGCATTGTCATTTAGCTTAATTTATTTGTTTACTATGTTACTTGTAAATTTTGTCAAGGAAATCAAACAATTACAATATATAAAGAATTAAACAATAGAAATGATCTATTACAAATAAAAAATGTTCTATTTAAATGTACGACCCCGTTTACAAATAATGAATTACAAAAGAAAAGAAAATGGTCTATTACGAATAAAGAATTAAAAAAAGATCTATTACAATATGTAAGTATTACATAGTCTTCATCGACCAAGTCGCGCCGGACATGTTCGCCTGTCATGACCTGTCTGCTGGCACTCACTGTAACGAGTGGTCAAACGCCTATTTGATATGTCCATCTCATTCGGAATACGGGACATAGATGCACGACCCCGTTTCACTTCTCGCAGACGCAGTACATTAGGCATTAAAGTCCACTGCGGATCAGCCCAATAATCTTGATGCGGTATTGGATTGAATTTAGTTTCCTAAACCCTCATGTATACAGGAAGCCTATATACTAGATCAACGTACTCGAATGGATTGTCACCGCATTCAGACATTACAGCGAGCATATGAGAACATGGATAGTGTCGTATCTCATATTTCCCACAACTGCATGTGGGTTGATTCATCCGCACAATTTGTGTATTGCGACCTCGTCCATGGAGAAAAGATGTTTGCACCTCAAACACGCGGCGTGGCCTATCAAAAAATTGTAATGGAAACTAATGAAGTTCATGTTTTTAGGTGTAGTTAAATTGACAACATAATAACAATAATTTAGTTTATATTACAAACTAACCTGTCATATGATATCAACTTGAAAGTATTTGCCCTTGCGATGCCATCCTCAATAGTTTTTTGCATCTCTCTAGGGTATTGGAACTCATTTCGTACATCTATTTCAGCTTGGGCTCCCATCTCGTCAAAATATTTTACAAGCCACCGAAATGTAAATTCAACCATAGCTGAGATAGATAAGTTCCTTGCACCTTTCAAGACGCTATTGAAGCACTCTGCATCATTGCTAGTCAATACCCCCCACCGATGTCCACCGTTATACGAAAGGGCCCACTCCTCAGGATTCATCTTGTAAACCCAAGTGATGGCTTCTTGGTCAATAGCCTATATTTGTTGTAAGTAACCATTACACTTTCGTCGTTGATGAGCACTCCCTGCTTTCCATAGAAGTTGTTTCAGCTCCTTATTTCTGAACTTAGTGTTAAAGTTACTACAAACATGTCGAAGACAGTGCCGATGATATCCAACAAATTGGAGCGAGGGATTCAACCAATGCCGCCTCACAATAGCTAAAATACTCTCAGCTCGATCAGATATCAAAGTCACTCCCTGTCGGTCCATGACAATATGTTCCTTGATATTTGAAATGAAGAACGACCAAGACTCCAAACTTTCCCTGTCGACAACAGCAAATGCAAGCGGTAGTACTTTGCCATTGGCAGTGACAATCGTTGCTACAAGCAACACACCAGTGTATTTCCCATATAAGAATGTACCATCTATGGTTATAACAGGCCTACAATGTCTGAATCCATCGATGACGGGTTTGAAAGACCAGAAAATAAAGTGGAAGACGGGCATAATGGTTGTACTTCCGGTATATCTATGCTTCCATTGCACGATAGTTCCAGGATTAGATGTTTGTAATGCATACATGAATTTAGGCAACATCATATATGATTCATCCCAATCCCCGAATACCATTCTAATTGCCTTTGCCCTTGCATGCCATGCCTTCTTGTATGATATACTATAGTTCATGGTCTTTTTTATATCTTCGATGACATTCTTAATGGGCATATCAGGTGCATTCTGCATACGACAATACCTATGAGTCAGATTATTTTGGTGTGAACACTTTAAACAAACAAATATGTATATAAATGTAAACAATTATTTTGTATACTCACCGCAACTTGTCCCAAAAGATGAGAAGCAATGTAACTGGAGCTAATATTTGTGTGGTCCCTGTTCATTCGTGGGTATAAACAATGGTGAGGACCCCTATACTGTTTTATTTCAAAAAGACCATGTACCCTACTAAGAGATGCACGCAACCACCATCTACAGTCGTGCTTGCAAGCACACACCCAAACATCTCGCTTGGAGGTTACAACTTTATACTCTCGATTATTTGTTGCATGGTACAATTTCACAGCATGTACGAGTTGCTTCTTATCAACGAAAACCATCCCTTTGTCCAACTCTGGATTTTCAGCATTCCAGATTCGGTTACGGGGAACGACATCGCGGTTACTAATGTCAAAATCACCACCCATGTGAATGTTTTCATAGAAAGGGATTTCAGGTCTAGGTGGAATGGGGGCATTCTGAATATCAACGGAAGCGTCGGCATCATATTCTTTATCATCATCATCATCTGATCCGCCCAATAAATTTTCTTCATCACACATTTCATTCTCATCATTGTCTAGGGCGACATCAGGACCGTACATGTCACTGTCAACAAACTGCACAGAATTAACTGTTTCAGCCATATTACCAGCAATTTCAATTGGAGTGGTATGATGGCTGTAGGTGGGCACATCTTCGGTGTTATTGTGAAATTCAGTGTCGTATCCACCACGTGAACTTGATCTCCACCATGGCCATGAAATGTCTGTTGTGTGTAGCCAACTGCATAACATTCATTTGATTCATACATAGGAGACTGAAACGCTGTCGTGTCAATCCCATGTGTCAGCAATGTAGTGAACGGATGAGAATCCATCTGTGTTATATTCGGAAGATTGTGTACAACCTCTTTCTCAATGTACACTTCCAAACAATTTGGTGGTTGGAAACTTCTACCAATACTTAATACGGTGTTCAATGTCTCATCGTCATTTATCGGTAATATTTTGTATTTGCTGGTTGCTTGCCACTGGCGATAAGGATATCTACATTTGAAGATCAATCGGACTGTTTCCCCGTAACTTGCCACCTTGGACATAAACATCTCCTCCAAATTGCCAAGTGTGGTGCCAAGTTGCACCCCATATATCCCTTTCGGGTCAGCATCATATGACATACCTTCATCGGGATCCCGAATTATGTTTCCCCCCCAATAGAAGATAATTGGAACAGTTACCATATACTTGCTTCAATGAAACAATAAACATTAAAATACCAACAATATACATATATCAAATTCTACTTCTAAAATAAACATTAAAAGAAGAACAATAAATTTTCCAGAAGTCACATTTATATCATAAGTGACATTTTCCTATCAAAATCAACCCTCACATTTTTTGTCAATTTATATTTTCTAGGGTTGAAGGAACTGTAGAGGTGAAACATTAATTCAATTTATATTTTGTCAGCTGTATATTTGTGTCTCAATTTGATTATTACTGTTTATGTTCTCATTTTTCTCACTTATTTTTATTCATATAAAACAACAGCTGAGATTTCATCTCTACGTAAAGTTTTTATTTACTTCTTATGTGAAGACTCTTATCTTTTCTATGTGAATGTTCTTTGTTGTCATTGCTCTCTTGTCTTAATTTAAAAAAAACATCACAACAAGTATACTTCTTGTCTTAATTCTTTTGAATTAGTGGCGAAAATAAAATTTTGAATTACATAGCAGCAATAACTTCATATGGTCCCTCCCTCAATATGATCAATTTTAAAAAGGCATTCACTGAAAATAAATAAATAAATAATAATAATTACTCAACACAACCGTTAATTTAGGCAATGATTTAATCGTACGCATGTAAGCGGGACCAATTTTAAAAACATGTATTTTGTTTTCTTTTCATAAATCTTAATCTATTTTTTAGTATTTTCATAAGGTAGACAGATATATCACACATTTAAAAAACACTTCATTCTATCAAGTATTTTTCTTATGCAGTGAGACTGGACAAAATTGGACAAATCATACAAACATCTTAAATCATAGTGTAAGTTTTGTAGATAATTAAATATTTCGTCCATTGAGTTGAAGAACGTGATTGATTTGGACAATATAAAATAGAGGTTGCAAACATTGTTATTAATTTTTTAAAACTGGTGATCCAATTCTTCAGATTTATGGACAATATAAGTTAATTTGATTTGCTCAAACTTGTGCCATTAGGGACCTTAATGACAAAGTTATTTCCTATGTGAACTAGGAATTTAATTTATAAAATTAAATTAAAACAAAAAGTTCATTTTGGATCGTTCTGAAAAGTAAGAAAAAAATTTAATTTATTTACTCTTTTTTTTTCTTAAACATACAAAAATAAAAAAATAATTATATAGATAATTTATAATGGCCAAAAATTAGAGAGAATTAAATTGAAGTTGGTAGTTAAATGTATGGACTAAATTTTGGATAGTTATCCATGTGAATCTATCGAGTCATCCATACCAATTATTTGGTATTACGAAATTGCTATGGACGTACGAAATTGCTATGGACTATTAATTAAAATAGTTTATGACTCTTTTCATGCATATATTATAACTAGTCTAACAATGACTTCTAATTATATAAATAAAAATAAAAATTATTAAAACATAATGTTTACATTTTCCTTTTCAATGGTTGTGGACAGTCACAAAGCGGAAGTGGCGATAAGTCACTTCGTTCAATACCCATTTCAAAAACTTTTTCAAATTTTCTTAAGTTTTCTTAGGAAATTTTAATTTGTACTATAATGCTATTATATGTATTACAAATTCAGCTCATTAAATTTTTTAATCATATTCTGGGTGCCTGACCTCAAATATAGTGAAATAAACCAAACGAAATTAAACCAAAATTTTTTTATTTAAATAAAATAGAGTCAAAATTAAATATTTGGAGATAACATGATATTTTCATTTATTATTTTGAAGTCAATAAAAATATATTTTTTGAATAAAATAGAGTCAAAATTAAATATTTCAGAGAACATTATCTTTTATTTAAGAGAACATGATCTTTTCATTTATTATTACAAATTTGTTTTTTAATAAAATACATTAAAAATTAAATATTTTTTTTAATAATTACATTTAGTAGAAATTAGACATTTTGATTCAAAAAATATAGACATTAACAATGTCTGAAGCATAATTTGATTAAAAAAATATAGACATTTTCATTCACAAGCATAATTTCAAAATTCCAATTTCTAATTTCAAATTTCAAAATATAGACATTTCATAATTCCAATTCAACAATTCTCAATTACATGAATTTCGTAATATGACATTAACAATTATGAATTATATGAATTTCAAATTTTTTATATTTTATTCTTAATTAAACAAAATTACTTTTAAAACCGTAATTTCAAACCCTAATTTCCTTGTAATTCCTCTTAACAAGCAAAAAAAAAAAAAAAAAACTCAACCATATTTTCAAAATTCCAATTTCTGATTTCAAAATTCAAAATATAGACATTTCATAATTTCAATTCAACAATTCTCAATTACATGAATTTCATAATATGACATTAACAATTATCAATTATATGAATTTCGGATTTTTTAATCGCGATTCTTAATTAAAAAAAATTACTTTTAAAACCCTAATTTCAAACCCTAATTTCCTTTTAATTCCTCTTAACAAGCAAAAAAAAAAAAAATTTCCAATTCAACAAATATAGGTTGGTTTATTCAAAATTTAAAATATAGACATTTTGATTCACAAGCATAATTTCAAAATTTCAATTGCTGATTTCAAATTTCAAAATATAAACATTTCATAATTTCAATTCTCAATTCTCAATTATATGAATTTCATAATATGACATTAACAATTATCAATTCTATGAATTTATGATTTATGAATTTCATAATTCCAATTTTCAATTCTCAATTCTCATATTGATGATTTATTTAAAAAATTCAAAAAATTCCAAACCTGATTTATGATTCAAAAGCATAAAAATTCACAAGCATTAACCCTAAAATGTCATCCTAAAAGGTGTGAACAATCTGATATTGAGCAACAATTATCATTAGAACCCTAATTTCATAACCACTGATAAAACATCAAAAATCCAAACCCAAATATTCAATTCACAAGCAACATCCAAAAATTGTAAAGCATAAAAAATTTCACAAATTAAAAACCATTCACATTTTTGATTTCTGATTTCCAAACCCTGATTTCTGATTTCAAAAAATTCCAAACCCTAATTTCATAACCACACTGATAAAACCCTAACACATTTCAAATAATTCACATTTTCACAAGCACAAAAAATAAATACATAAAATTAGGGTTAACTGTCATACCACGGAGAGAGAGACAGAGAGCAGAGACAGAGAGTGAGAGTTGAGAGCTGAGAGCAGAGAGCAGAGAGCGAGAGCTGAGAGCAGAGAGCAGAGGGAGAGTGAGAGTGACAGCCGAAGCAGAACGAGACCGAGTGAGTCTGAGAGCAAAGTGAGAGATGGAGTCTGTTCGAGTAAGAGACGAAAAACCTAAGTCTCAAAAACGCGAATGCAAATTGGGAGGGGGTCGTATTTTATAGAAGTGTAAAAACGCTTTTTCAATTAGCATTTTCATTTAGTTACAGTATAAACGCTATTTGAAATAGCGTTTTCTTCACAATGGTAATCTACAGTGAAGGCGCTATTTGGAATAGCGTTTTCTTCACAAACCTCCATTCGCAAATGAAGCATTATTCAGACTAGCGTTTTATTCGAATTACGTTAGAAGCGCTATTTGCAACAGCGTTTTCTTAATCAAACTCGCGAATTGGAATAGCGATTGCACTGTTCATCAAATTTTGGCCTCCTAACAGTAAAAGCACGAATCGGAATGACGTTTTAGCTTAGTTTGAAAAATCTGTCAAAAATAAGCCTAATTTAAAAAATACCATGCAAAATAGGCTTATTTTGAGAAAAGCCTCAAATTCGAGCCGTGATTTCGGACCCCAAACATTTTTCTTTTCAAAATTTACTCCAGCTTGTCCCGCGTGACAGACTAGTCCTAGTAGATACAGTGCCTGTTTGGTGCAGCTTAAAAGCTGCTTATTTCAGCTTTCAGCTTAATTTAAGCTATTTTGATGTGTTTGATTTAGCTTATAACTTATAGCTTATAGCTTTTTGGAAGTCAGAAATCAGCTTATTCTTTGAGTGGGGCAGGAGATGCTTAATTTATAAGTCAGAAATCAACTTATGTTCATAGTTATAAGCTATAAGTTATTTAGGCATAAATTATAAGCACTTTTCCACAGCTCTACCAAACAGGGCTACAGAGATTCGCGCCAACTACGTTTCCCAAATTCCAACAAACTCAAACTCTCTCTCTCTCTCTCTCTCTCTCTCATCTTCTTCTTCTTCTTACTACTACTGCTATATATCTTCTTCTTCTTCTTACTACTACTACTGCTATATATCTAGGGTTTGGAGGTGCAATCAGTGATATCATTCATCAAGAAGACAATGGAGATGGAGTCGACGACGAGATTGTTCTGGATTTCTGTTGTGGTGTTAGTCTTTTGTGTCTGTTCACTACCAAGATCGGCCGCAGAGACCGAGGCTTGCCGAAAGGTTTACCGCGAAGGCGGTGCAATGGCGGTGATTCGTTCTCCAAAATGTCCTTGTTGGGGTCACTCACTCTCATGGGGACGTTTGACTGACTCAACTACGGTGTATTGCTCAGAGGCTATTCTCGATGCTCTTGGGCGAGATTTCACTCACAATCACTTCTTTTGCGACGTTGATATTAGGTTTCCTCTCCGCCGTAAGTCTCTCCAAATTCAACTTTGATTTTTAATTTTTTTTTTAAAATTTTGTTTTTGATTTTGATTTTGTTTTTGTTGCTGAAATTTCTCAATTTTGTTTGTGTAGTTTATATTTTGGAAAGGAGAGAGGGCATAAATTTGTTGGAATCAAGTTCTAATTTAGATTGGTTTATATCTAAGCATCTGTTCTGTTTTGTTTAAATTTGTCAACAATGGAATGGAATTTATAATCTGAACTTTCAAGATAATATTCTTGTTAGGACCTTTTGTTGTCAAATTCCATGGATCAAAACCAAGGTTGTAACAAGAGTTCTTCAAGAAGTTGGTTTTCTTCAAAAATAGGATTACTTTGGAGTTCTGCAAGAAGTTGGTTTCCTACAAGAAGTTGGTTTTCTTTCCCAACTAGGATTGCTTTGGTTTTCTATAAATAGTTGGGTTTCTCCCAAATCTAGGCCATTCTTTGATTCATTCATTGAATCTCTCCAGATCTTCTTTTTGGTTCTTAAGGGTTATACCTGAAGATATTTTGTTAAGTTTTCTTTGATGTTTTTATTGAGTATTTAACTCATGGTTTAAAGAGAGTACATCAAAGGTTTGTTTGTTATACACAAAAGAGAGAGTTGTTCTTCAGTTGTGGATTCTGAAGAATTCGAGCCTGAAGCTTTGGTGGAATCCGGAGTGGCTCATCAGAAAGACAATTCCGTGGTGAAGATGGGGTTGGAAGATGCACATAGAGGTTGGTTCAATTAGGCGTTGTGGATTCGCTAGATAATTGAGAGTGATACCTGTGTAATTCCTTTAAATCTTCTTAGTGGATTGTTCTTGTGGCAGTTGCTCGTGGTTTTTTGATCACAATTGGAAGGTGTCCAATTGTGGTTTTTCTACGTAAAATCTTTGTGTCTCTTTCTCTTGATTGTTTGATTGGGATTATTATATTCTGCTTAAAATTGATACATAATCACAAATCAATATCTGGGGGGTTTCTAGATTTTTCAATTCTGATCAATTAGAAAAATACTAAACGATTCATATCCCTATTCGAGTAAAATAGTGTGTACTTGAGCACTATGTTATTATAATATCACAAATTGCAAATCAATTTACGATTCATGCACATATCGATGCAAATCTATTGGTGAATCCTTTTTTGGAGTAGAATCTATGATAAATTTCACCGTTCACAATCAATTCATGATTTGATGTACTTTTTTACGATTTATGCAATTATTGAAACCATTGTGTGTGACAGATTCCAACTATTTTTTACCTTTTTGATTTTTGTAGTGAAAATAATGCACGTGTTTATGTTTAATATGAAAATAACCAATAACTATAAATGTTTTGTTGTTATTTTGGTGATCATAGTGATTTTAATAAGATTGAATCAGACCTAACATGTAATTAACATTTTTTCGTCAATAATTTTTGTTAGTCATAATGCATTTAGACACGTGTTTATGTTAAATATGAAAATAACCAATAATTTTTGCAACCGTTGCAGCGCCCGCAACTGCTTTTTGAAACCTTGCTACGAAGGCAATGTCTTCCCAAATGGATGGTGTAATCTTGTTCTTATATAAGAACTATTTTATGACACGTGTCAAAATAAATTTATTTCATTTTCATTCACATATATCATTGTTTAACATCTTTGTTTTGTAATTTGTATTGCATCTTAATGATGCTTGATTCGATTCGATTCACAAAATTTGGATTTTGATTAACGATACGATTCTTGATTTAGCAACTGCGCTTGAGCAACGAAAAGAAAGAGACGAAAAAAAGAAGAGTTCATTGTAATGTAGTTTTAGCTTGTATAATGAAAAGAAAATGGAGAAGGCTTGCTTATATGAAAGTTGGATGATTTTTAGTTTAGTTTATTGGAATTGTTTTGTATACACATACTTATGTTGTAAACATGGTATAAATAAGTTTGACTATTGTTGCAGGTCTCCAGAAAGAAGCTACATTGGGTATAGTAGCTATTTTTGATGGCTATTATAGCAATGAAGCGAGCGAGATGGCATGGAAGTATATTGAGGAATACTTCTTCCTACACACGTATTTTCTATTTGATAGGTATTACATTCTATACTATTTACTTATTCTTAACTATTGAGATGAGCGGATAATTTGAGTGAGTCATGTTATAGATGAGTATGCTTTATTTTGAAAATTGGATGACGCATAGTGTGCTTTATTTTAAAAATTGGATGACGTGTTATATTATGATATGTGGATTGATTGACAATCTGTGTTCAAAGTTGTTTCTTGTAAATATTACTTGTATTTGTGCTTTTCTACTTGTTAATCTTTCATATCTCCTGTTTCATGCATGTATGAATAGGTTGAAAATATAATATCGAATTTGTATCTCCAGTATATCAAATTTATTTGTGCATTTTTTAATATTTCATTTTGTCCATATGAATTATTGATTGAGACGATAACACGTGCAGGATTGTTATGTGCATGTTTGTGGTTGCATGCATATCCATGGTAGAAATTGTTGGAACTCAAGCATTCAATTTTCTTGTTATTTTTTTGGTGAGTCCATTTTGTTTGTTGGAAGTATTAAACTTTATTTTCCCCCTTATACGCACATGTAATTAATTTTATTTTTTCTTGATAGACATCAAGGCACGTAATTATGTATACGTAATATATCTTGTGGACTGAAGTATGAATATGTGATACATCTACTCATTGGAAGGAATAATAGGAAGAAGCAGGCGTGTGGCTTGTGTGCGTATGCACACTCATGCTCCACTTAGGAACTAACATTGTCTTTTTATATGATGTAGTGTTTTTTAATTGTCACGTGTTTATTATCTTTGCTCTTAAGTAAATACATGACCTTGTATTTAACTTGCACATGCTCACTATACTTGTTGATTGCAAAGCATATTTTTCATGTACAAGTCTAGAATATAATGCAACAACTTTTTCTTTGGTTGCATAATTGTTATAAGAATTACAAGTGTTGGTAACTTCTTTGTTAATTCGTCAACAGGATGGAGGGTGATAATTTTGATGGTTCCTCTCACGTTAAAATGTTAAAGGAAGCATTGGTAAGAGCGATCCACGATCTTAAGGTATGAAATACTTCGTTTCAATCCATTTTTGTATCATATATTACTTTTTTACTCCTCATTATTGATTTGAGGGTGTCAACTTTGTAAATTGCAGAATAGGTATACAGCAACCATCATAGTTATGGTAGACGATCACCTATTCCTATCTAGCCTGGATGGAAGTGCTGAGGTTGCTACCGGTAGCTACAGTCGTTGGATGGCTGCTTCTCAATCTCAGTCTGTGTGCGAAGTATCTTCTAGAAGGTATGATGTAATTCTCAGCCTAGAAAAGCTATTATCATCTTCTAGTATTCTTACTTTTAAATACAGGTGGTTCCATTGAGACTAATTAAATGGGTTCGCCTGTCTTCTTTAATAAAATTTTTCTGTAATGTGAAACTTCCTTCTTATAGTTATGACATTGCACTAACTTTGCACCATTGTCTAAGGAGATACCCTTCCCCCCCCCCCCCCTTTGTGGATAAGTGTGAGATCTTTTTATGAAACAAAGAAAGAAACTGAGTGGGCATGCCTTTTTATATAGGGTACAATCACATATAATTTGTATGCAGGCTTTTCATCCATTAACATCAACAGATTCACGTTAAGGATTTACACATGAGAATAAGCTTTTATACCTCTATGGATCCTCCATCTTGAGCGAAGTCTCTCTTAATCTTGTATTTTCTCCCTTTGCCATATTTGGCATCTTCCAGTATTCCTTATTTTTTGGCCCTACGTTTGCTGCAAAACTTAATCCTTTTGCTTTATGTAACAGAGGGTCATGTTTAGCATTTTTGAGAATTTCATTTGAACTTTTACTGCTGAAGGAGTTTGAATCCTACTAATTCACATGTACTAGCAAAACAATTCAAACCTGTACTGAAAGTTCATTTAGAATTTAAGTGTTGAGTAGTTTTTGCTGAATTTCTCGTAGCTGACAGGTGCTGTCACCTAATAAGCCCCATTTATGGAGTTTATCTTTGGTTGTCAGCTTCTCTATAATATCTAATCATTCAGTAAATACTGCTAGGGGTTTTAGGGATTTTCAGTACCATTTTTTGCCATAGTACAGCAGGCCTCTTCTTTCTCATTGCTTTCCATGCAGAGCTTAAATTATAACCACCACAAGAATGTATGTTATGTATTACTTGGTCCAGTCTTCATATTTAGAAGAGCTGTCAATGTTCTTCCAAAGTAACTTCTCTCAACTCCAAGGTTACAGGAAATGGGGAGTTCCATCTGCCTTCCTTTAATCTCCACCACCATAGCATTTTTGCACTTTCTCCAACATCATTTCTTGGTCCATATCTTTCAACTGTAGATGCGGCAATTGTCCAAGTAAATATGTACACATGTATGTTTTTAAGTTCTTCCACTTGGATAAGTCACATGACATTAATATATATATATATTTTTTTTGTCAACTTGAGCTTTCTAAAGCTACATGAATATCTCATCTCTCCTTTTCTTTTGGATGATGGAGACAATATCTTGTGTTGATTGCTTTTTTATTCATATTAGGAACTGACCATAAGAACAATCTAAACTTGCGTTCAATTTATTTTATTTCACTCTTGGATAAAATTAGATGGAGACCAGTACACTTGTTTGCTGAGCAAAATTTGTTATAATGAGTTGAAGTCTGCCTGCATATTGTAGAAACATTGTTGTCTTGTTTTTTGTTCTCTTTTAAATTTTTGCTCCAGTTTTTAATTGTCCTCCTTGAATTTGATGGTTAGGGATTTTAAGTTTTAAGTTATCTCATGTATTATTTTTGGTTATTGTCAGGTTAGATGGTGATGGATGGGGCGATTCGCTGAAGAACCTCATCTACAACATATTAGGTTTCACCGTCTTAGATTGGATTTGGCCTTTTTTTTTTTTTTGTAATTTGTTGTTTGCATTTTCTTTTAGATTACGCACTAAAGGTTGAGATTGGAATTGGTCCTTTTTTTTTTTGGATATGTGTTTTCTTTTAGATTTACAAGAATGCACTTATACGAGCGTTTTAAAAGGCGTGCTTAGGAGCGTGCCTAAGCGTAAGGCGCAATGAGGCGCAGCCTTGCGTTCCAAATAGGTCGAAATGAGGCGCAATACTCAAGGCGCAGCTTAGGAGCTGAGGCGAGAGCTTTTTTTCGAGGCACGAGGCGTGGGCTTTACTTATTTTTCTACTCCAACTATTGATTAAGTTATTTATTATTATTTTTTTTGTGGGCATACCCATAGGGATTCAAAACTCTTCAATATAAAATGGCCAAACGTGGTCAAAAGAGAGCATAAAGTGATAAAAGATTGAATGTTATGCTTTATATCTTTTGTTGGATATTATATTTCTAATTTTTAGAAGATTGAATGTTATGTTTAAAGATTATCGGAAATGGTTATGATTATTGAAATTATATATATATATATTCCTTATGTTGAAAAGTTTGCCTATTTTATAATTTTGCTTTTCTTTCACTACTTGCGCTTCGCTTTGGTGAGGCGCGCGCCTCACCGCATGCCTCGTGCATAGGCTATAGGAGATCTTATCACCTCGGTGTGCCTAGAGCCTTTTAAGACATTGACTCGTATATTTTTTGGTTGATTAGTATAATTTCATTAAAGATGAGGCACCAAGGAGCTATACTAAGGGAGTGTTTGATAATCTAATTTGTCATTTAAAACTGAATGTATTAAGTGATAATCAATTAAGCTCGTTTGATAACCACAATTGATATCACTTAAAAATTTAAGTACCTTCTAAAATGTAGGCTAAAATTTAAGAAAATTTTAAGTCGTAAGAAACTTACTTCATTTTAACTAAATTTATAAATACTAAACATAAGCGTCAATGTACATTATTACCGTTACCACTACCACCACTATTGTGCCACCAACACCGCAACCATCACCACCATTATGCCACCGCCTCCACTACCAATGCCACCACCATGCCACTGCCACTACCAATGCCACCACTACGCCACTGCCACCACTACCACTACCAACGCCACCACCACTACAACTACCACCACATTCATCACCATTGTTATTGTTGCCACTGTTAGCATGTTATTCTCACTGTTAGCATATTATACTCACCGAAAGTGTTCTAATTTTTATATTAGCCGAAAGTTGGTTTGAATTATTCTATGCCCTCAGGGCCCATCTTGTAACCCTAAATCTTCATTTATAAATAAGGGATGATATTCTATCATACCCTAAGCTGGTTACTCAAGCTTCATGGTATCAGAGCTTCAGCTCTAGGGTTTCGGCTCACCCTCGTTGGTCAACCTCTACACCAACGACACACTAGGGTACGAAGCTTACCGAAGTTACTTGGGTGGATCATCTGCTGCGTCGTCCCTAGCTGTTGTCTTCCTCTGTCGATCGTCACTCAGCCACTTTCCTCAATCGATTTCGTCAGTCGCCATCGTCGATTGATCTCCTCCGCCAGTCGCCTTCCTCTGGCGATCTTGTCAGCCGCTTCCTCCATCGATCTCGATAGCCGCTAGTCGATCTTGTCAGCCACCTTCCTCCGATTGGTATACTCTAATCTCTCATCTCTGTTTAGTGTATATGTCGAGTATGTATAAGTAGATAACCTATACTGTATCCGTAACCATACATATATAATTACAAAAAAAAAAAAATGCTTTCTTAATTTTGTTATGGCCTTATAACGGTCATTGTGGTCATTGTGCCTGTTCTTTCACCACCACCTTCTGGGTTTGTGATTGCCACTAGTTTTGTTGCGGGTTTGGTAGTATTGTATCCATGACAGATTCCTCCAGTGTGTCCCCTTCTTCTCAAACACCGAGGAGTGAGAATCCCATTATACCGACTACCATGACTGAGAATCCCAACCCTAGTCTGAAAATCACCACCTCTCTATTTAATGGTCAGAACTACCTCGCATGGTCTCAAAGTTTGACTATGTTTTTGAATAGCAGAGGGAAGATGGGGTATGTTGATGGCAGGATACAGGCACCTAGTACCACTGACTCAGGCTATGACCAATGGGAGATTAACAACTCTTTGATTATGAGTTGGCTTATCCATTCGATGGTTCCAGAACTTGGTGAAGGCTACTTGTCTATGGAGACTGCCCAGGAAGTTTGGGATGCTGTGGCTGTCACCTATTCTCGCAAAGGGAATTTCTCACAGGCCTTTGAGTTGCGCCGCTCTATTGAGAGCTCAATTCAGGGGGAGCAGACTGTTCTTCACTACTTCACTTTCCTCACCAACGGCTGGAAACGCCTTGACCACCTGGAAGACTATAAGCCCGTTTGCCCTGCTGATTCTGTTGGGTACAAGAAGTTCATCGCATGGGAATGGGTCTTTAAATTTCTGGTCGGCCTAAATGTGGAGTATGATCCCGTTAGGAGTCGAGTTCTGGGTATGGACACTATTCCTTCACTTCAGGAGGCATTTGCCTATGTACAGAATGAGGAGAGTCGCCGGTTTGCTATGATGTCCCCTGTCTCTACTGACCGTTCAGCATTACTGTCTACTCCTCGAGATGGCATCAGCCTGACTCCCATTCCTCTGTCTGCTGCTAAGGAGTCTGTATTCTGTGATTATTGCAAGAAGCCGCGGCATACTCGTGAGACGTGTTGGAAGCTTCATGGGCCTCTATCTGGGGGTCGAGGTGATCGGTTTGGTTCTCGGGGCGGTCGGTCAGGCCAATCTAAAGGACGTGGTTCCTATTCCCGGGCTCATCAGTCTAGTGCCGTTGATCCACTTGATTCTAATTCTGCTTTTGTTGGCCAAGCTTCTGATACTGAGCTGGAGGATGCTTTGCGCCAATTGTTGGACCGCCGGTCTTCTACTGCTCTCAGTACAGCTTCCTCGTCCTTTGCCCGCTCAGGAAACTTAGCCTCTTCTCCTTGTGCTTTCCTGTGTCATAAGTCTTTACCGTGGATCATTGATTCTGGTGCCTCAGATCATATGTCTGGCTCCTCTGATCTTTTCTCTGTCTATAAGCCCTCTTCAGGTTAGGACAAAGTTAGGATTGCCGATGGTACTGTTTCTTCCATTTCTAGAAAAGGTTTAGTCCACGTCACTCCTACCATACATCTGTCTTCTGTTCTCCATGTTCCCAATTTTTTTGTTAATCTGTTATCCTTGAGTCGTCTCAGCCAAGATTTGAATTGTAGTGTGACGTTTTTTCCTGATCATTGTCTTTTTCAGGATCTTGTCACGAGGAGGACGATTGGCAGTGTAGTGCAGAAAATGGTCTCTACTTCCTAGATCAACCGGACAAACTTGCTTATTCTTCCACCATGTCTTCTACTACCCCTGCTGATTTATGGCTGTGGCATCGGCGTCTTGGGCATCCTTCATTTCATTTACTTAAGCATTTATTTCCTTCTGGTTTCGCAAATCATCACGTGTCTGACTTTCTTTGTGAGTCTTGTCAACTTGGAAAACAGCACAGAGCTTCTTTTGCTCCCAGTTTGAATAAAAGTTTAGTTCCTTTTTCTTTAATACATTCTGATGTTTGGGGTCCCTCTCGTGTTATGTCTGTGAAAGGTCATCGATGGTTTGTTACATTTATTGATGATTTTTCTCGTGCTACTTGGGTGTATCTCATGAAAGATAAGAGTGAGGTTTTCTCTGTGTTTCGCACTTTTCATAAGATGATTTATACTCAGTTTGGGGCCACTGTCAAAATATTTCGTTCTGATAATGGCGGGGAATACATAGATTCTGGGTTAGGACAATATTTCTCTACTCATGGCATTATCCATCAGACCTCTTGCACTAATACCCCTCAACAAAATGGGGTGGCAGAATGCAAGAATCGGCATCTTCTTGACATGGCTCGGTGCATGTGTTTTTCTATGAATGTGCCTCGGCCCTATTGGGGCGACGCTGTTCTCACTGCTGCCCATCTTATTAATCGTCTCCCTACCCAGGTCTTGCAAAAACAGGCTCCTCTTCACGTCCTCCTCGGTTCTCAGTCCTTGTTTTCTATTCCTCCAAAAATATTTGGTTGTGTCTATTTTGTTCATAATCACTCTCCCTCTCGTGGTAAGTTGGACCCTCGCTCCCTCAAGTGTGTTTTCCTTGGTTACTCTCCTACTCAAAAGGGGTATAAATGTTACCACCCTTCTTGTCGTAAGTGGTTTGTGTCCATGGATGTTACTTTTTTTGAGTCCCAGTCCTATTTCTTGTCCTCTCCGGTGTCCCCGTCCTCATTTCCGGGGGAGCCTTGGTGTGAAATGAGTCTTGTGCTTCCTACGGTGGGCCCAATCGCTCTTGCACCACACTCTTCTATTGGCACTATAGAACCCACTGTCACCAAGGATAAGGACGTGATTGCTCTTGCACCACCCTCTTCTACTGGCACTATAGAACCCACTGTCACCAAGGATAAGGACGTGCATGTTTATGTCCGAGACATAGACAGACAACATGTTAACTGGATACAAGGGACCACTTCTGCTACTCCACTGCCATCTCCTGCTTCTAATGAGAGTCTAGGTAACTTTGAATCTCTTGAATCCGTTGATCTTGATGTTCCTATTGCCAAAAGGAAGGGTGTGAGATCTTGTACTCAACATCCTATCTCACAGTTTGTGTCATGCTCTCATTTGTCATCCTCATATAGAGCATTTGTGTCCAATATTTCCTCTGTTAGCATTCCTAACCATTTTCAGGATGCTCTTGCTACCTCTGAGTGGAAACTAGCCATGATTGAGGAAATGAAAGCACTTAGGAAGAACAGCACTTGGGAATTGACTGAGTTACCTACGGGCAAACGACCTGTGGGATGTAAATGGGTATATACTGTGAAACACAAAGCAGATGGGTCTATTGAGCGTTACAAGGCAAGACTTGTGGCAAAAGGGTTTACTCAGACATATGGCATTGATTATCAGGAGACCTTTGCACCCGTGGCTAAGATGAATTCAGTCAGAGTACTTCTCTCTCTAGCAGCTAATCTTGATTGGACGCTTTATCAGTTTGATGTCAAAAATGCCTTTCTCCATGGTGACCTCGAAGAAGAGGTATATATGGACATTCCTCCTGGTTTTGAAGATCATCAGACAGAAGGAAAAGTATGCAAGCTTCGGAAGTCATTATATGGTCTCAAACAGTCTCTAAGGGCTTGGTTTGAGAGATTCACTCAGGCTATGTTTAAATATGGCTTCAAACAAAGTCAGGCAGATCACACATTGTTTGTGATACATTCCTCACGTGGTAAGACTACAACACTTATTGTTTATGTAGATGACATAGTTCTTACAGGCAATGATAGTGAGGAAATACCTCTGTTGAAGAAATATTTAGCTAATGAGTTTGAAATCAAAGACTTGGGAAGCTTGAAGTATTTTCTGGGAATTGAAGTTGCTTGCTCTAAGAATGGGATATTTATCTCACAGAGAAAATATGTGCTTGACCTGTTGAAGGAAACTGGGATGCTTGGCTGCAAGGCATGTGCCACTCCACTGGAACCCAATCAGAAATTACCTTCCTACTCTGTGGCTATCAATCGCCTCTGGAACCTCTGCACCATCGACTTCTAGACCAACTTTACCTTGAATGAAGCTCCAAGAGGAAGATCCAAATACGAGGAAGATACCTTATAATGATTATTTGGGAAAATACCATCCTGTTACTGTTACACGGTCACTTATCCCAAAAGCTAGCTATTGAGGTGAGGATGCCCTCACGTGTATACGCTTAATATTACTTTAGTACTTAGGCGATGTGGGACTTAGCTTCACAGTTATGTCTCATTATTTTCTGACTATAGTTTTATAGCCATTAAACAGTAGATATTATTACGATTAAGTCAAGGATTTTGTTACTGTTTTCTAGCAAATGTAGTAAATTCTTAACATTTTTAAGATTCTCTGCGAAATAATATTTCTTGTGATCTTGTTTCTTACCTTGCTACGCATTGTTTGCGCTGACCTTTGTTTAGCAACTTTATTCAGTAAATACCATCAGCCATCTCATCATGCAAGCAGTAGGGCATGTTTCTCTGGTAATGCACAACAACTTATCGTGCCTTACAGTTTTATGCCTTAAACTAGTTTTTTTGCTTGTACGGTGTAGTTTGATCATTAATGTGACTGTTAACCGTGCACTGGTCTGCGTATGTTGTAAGGGGCCAACCCAACAACCTCAAATGTTCACTGCAAAAAAATACTTGAACCAGGAGTTTGGCCTTTTGCCCATCTGAGTAGATGTTTAATGTATCCTGACAATTGCTGCCTTATCTCCCTAATATGAACTTATATTCTGTTTCCAGAAATTGGATTTATGTAAGCTGTGAAGTTTACAGCAAGCTGAATGTTCAAAATGAAGTTAATGTTCATTTTATTAGACCAGATATCAGAAGTGGAAAGAAGTGACGTCAATACAGTTTTCTATTTGTTTCCGGAAAGTGTAGTGTTTGTTTTCATTTGGTTTCTTATCTTCTCCCTGGGGTATAAAAATGTTTACCAATTATTTATACAAAAAAAAAAAAGAAAGAAGGTTTCCCACACTCTACTCTTTTAGAAGTTGTATGCTCAGGTCTATTGAACTTAGTGGGGTAATACAGGTCTTGGCTTGTTTCTTCACATTCAATACTAATTGATGCAGAATGTGCACGAACTAATTTTTGGCATGGAGATTTTATTTACAATTTTATAATTTTATTTATGTTTTTAATATATGTATATATATATATTTATTATAGTCTAAATAGAAGTTTTATTAATATTTTGTTTTGTTTAATTAGGGATTCTAGTTTGCTTTTTTATTAGGGTTTAGTTTCTTATTTTAATTAGGGTTAGTGGTCTATATAATATTAGGTTTTGCATTGTATTATTAAGAGGTTGATTATTAAAATTGAGAGTTTAAAGTTTTGGCCTTGTGTGATTAGTGCTGTGGCCTTGTGTTCTTCCTCTCTCCCCTTTCTCTCTTTTATTCTCCCTCCCCATTCTTCATCACCAATTTGGAGATGAAATTCTGATGTAATTACTTCTAGAACTAATATGAAACATTACGTTGTGTGCATCTTAAATTACATCATTGGTTCTCTTATATTGAAGGAGGAGGCCATTGGTTTAGTGGTTAAACCTCAGCCAGCTAACCATGAAATCATGGGTTTGAACCTAAGGGCAGCTACTTTGTGCAAATTCGTGCCAAAAGTTAGGTCTGTACCCAATTTACCCCTCCCAGACCCCATCAAATGGGGACTGTGTAGTTATTTAGTTAGTTCTCTTACATGGAACATTATATATACAATGTTGGTGGATATACAAGGTAAAATTTGTCCTTTATAAGCCGGAGTTTTTGCCTCAATATTTACAAAGCTAAAGCTATTACCTTTACAATTAAGACGTTATTAATGTCTCTAAGTAGGTGTTTGGCATCTCCTAAAATAGCTAAAAAGTCACTAAAAAAGCAAAAAAGGTAATACTATTCACGTGTGTGGGCGGGAAACAAAAGGTTGAATGGACAGAGGATAAAAAATACCCTTGGTTTTTCCCCTCCAACAGTGCACTTTTTGGTGGGGAAAAAAAAAATTGCAGCACAGTGCACTGACGCATGGAAAGCAGTGCAGCACGGAAAGCATGTCAAAAAGTCAGAAGGGTAGGGTGGTAAGTTTGTTAGTTGATACAATATTTTAATAAACATTTTTTCCGTAAAAAGTCAAAAAGGTATCCCAAACATACATATTTTTTTCCTCTACTTTTTTAGCAAAAAAGTCAAAAAGTGCACTTAAATAGTTTATCCCAAACAACCCCCAAATATATTGGTTAAATTTTTTTAGTTAATTGGACAGTCTGATCCTTTTGGAGGCTAAATAAGGCGTCAGATGAGGTTCACTCTTCATGAAATTTTATTCCAAGCTTTTGTTTCTACCTAAAGCTGTTAAACTGTAGGGGAATATTGGATGAATATGGAACGCATAACTAATTCAAAATTTTGTTCTGTGATCACTAATCAAATTTAAGTAGATTTGTCTAAAATGACTGTCATGTGACTATAAGTCTCAGTTTGTTATTTTTCATCTGTTACCATTGAAGAAATGTAAAAGAGACTGTCAGACCTTTTAAAAAAGTGTAATGTAAGACTGATGGACCTTAATTTTTTGTTAGTCTTTCCAACTAAACTAGGACCTTTTGTGGTATGAGAAATCATACCAGAGCAGAAAAAAAATTCTAGTCCCACTCCTGAGATAATGTTAGTCATTCAAGCTGATACTTGTGTTACTTTGTCTCTAGTTTGGGGCATGACGACTTACCTTTAAGAAGTAAAAAATGAGAAATTTCATAGCTGTTCACTGAAAACCCGTTGACACAAGTCGTTGTTCTTATTATTTTTAATATACGTAACGCCTGTGGAAGCATTATTGTTCTCCTTTCCACCTCGTAAAAAAAAGAAAAAGAAAAAAATAAGTAGGTATCTTTAGTGTCTGATCCTGTTTACTCAATCCAAGGAAAATAATGTTAGCTCTTTCATCCTATTCTTTGCTTGTTTTTTCTGAGATTATAATAACTAAATTATCACTAAATTCTGATGGTACATGATTAAAACTATGGTAGTTATTGTACGTCCCCCATTCCCTCCCCCCCGATAGTAGTCTTGAAACTTCAATACAAGATGTGCTAAATTACCTATGTGAACTTCCATTCTGTCCTTTCCTTTTATGTTGTTAGTTAATCTCATAAATTTTGATGAAAGATAAAGGATTTTAAAGTTTCAGTTTGACTGAATATTAACGATGAAGGGGCTTTATTTATTTTCAGGCACAAAAAGTAAGCCAGAAAGATGTTAAAGATGATATAGCTGACCTGCTGCAGGCTCCACGGTATGGCCTGTCTCAATGCCAATGTGAGTATAATTGCTCCACTCACAAGAGTTCTGAATGTTATTCCTCATTTGTTTGGGGGTGAATTCTTTATCTTTTTCTATTCTATGATGTCTTCCATTTAAGAGTATATTTGTATGTATTTTATAAGTGTCTAAATTTTGGATTTTATGTCAACGCTTCAAGTTTGCATGTGAATTGAACAGATTTGTATTTAAAAGGATAGAAGCCTGTGGCTTGCACCATTTTGGGGTTGCCTCTTTCACAGACGTTCAAAGGGACTTCTGGGCTTGAAAGGAGTTCAGTTTAGTAATTGATCAAGATCCAAGAGGTTTAAACCATTTTGAGATTTCTATCGATAGTGATGCCAATGGTCTTTTAATTCTGAAGAAAGATTGATAGGAGCATTGGTAAGGTTGAAAATTTCACCTTTATCTTGTCTGAATAAAGAACAGGTTGAAGATTTGGTTACGAAGGTGAAAGAATGCTGACTGATGTAGGGAAACCTAGTGAATTTTCAGAGTAGAGGCTATTTGACAGCATAAACAGTGAGTAATTTAAGGTTGTAATGGTTAAATAAGGCCATAATAGGTAGGAGAAGGGATTAGGGTTGAGTCGGGGTGATAGGAAGAGGTTTTGGGGCTGAAATTTGTACTATCAGAGGGATGTGAATAGTAGTAACCTAAGAATAGTGACTGGGGCATGTGCACCAAGAAGAAAGAGAAGAAGGAGAAGTAGTGAGGGAAAGAGGTGCTTCACCCTCGCAAGGGTTAGGGCAATCACATGCAAACACAATTTCTAATATTAACTCTCCATCGAATCTTTGAGATAACATATATATTTATCGGCTAAAGACTCACCTAATTCTACAAGAACTAGGAACCAAATTTAGAAACTAAGGCCTCGTTTGGGAACAGGCTATTTTAGTAACTTTCTGGCTTTTTACGAAAAGATGTGTAGAAAAGTAGGGAGGTGATGTGACAAGTTTTAGTTGGCTTTTTGGCTAAAATAGCCACTCCCCAAACGAGGTTTAAGAATATTTGGTAACTACTAATATTCTAGACCAACTAGGACTCCATGTAAAATTCAAATAACATTACTTGACCTGCAAGAGAACCCATGGATTATGACTAATATTCAGGTAATTTTTATTTGGACACCACAGAAAATCTCGATACACACCATTTGTGTCGTTTGGATATAAATTTGCAAACAAAAATCAAATATTCAGCCATATACTTGCAAATGTAAATGAATTGTTAAGATATATATTCTATTAAATAGTACTGTTTTTTGTTCGGAAGTTTATGTTTGAACATTTGACTTTTGTTCGGAAGTTTATATCTGAACGGAATAAATGATGTGCAAGAGATTTTATGTGGTGTGTGGATAGAATTTTTCCATGCTAATGTCCAATAATTATTGAAATTACTGTGATATTTCCTAGTACTTGAACCTAAAATGATGACATAAATTTTCCATGAGCATACTAATTTAAAATAAACACAATTAAAGACTCAAAATTATTCCAAAACTTCAATCTATGATGTCCTAAATGTGCTTCATGTGAAATTCTAGATTTGTCCTTTTTTCTTCTTTCCATGCTCACCATCGCTGACGTTAATAAAAGGGTGGAAGAAAAGAGCACTGATTGTGATTTCGTGGATCTTGCAAGGTTAAGGTAAAAATGGGGATGGAAACATCTTGTAGAATGGAAAAAGAGTTGAATAGGCTCCAAGTTTTGTTACTTATGGTGGATAGAAGGGGAGTGGCACTTCAGTGGGTGGGACAGCGTGAGGATAAGGATATGGTTGGGGGTTCGGTTCAGCATTCCCATTCAGGAGGTTTGATTTTACCTAAGAAACCCGTTAGTGCTTCCTCTGTTTTCACGGAAAAATTTAGAAGAAATTTCATGGAGCATCTGAAAATTACATCTGTTTGTAAAGCTGGTAGTGATAGATGAAAATCTATGTATAATGATGAAAAAGCTGCTTATATGAAGTTGGCAAAATATTAGATTTATTTCAGTTCTTGGGGGATGGTTTTTATATTTTGTATTGCGATTGTCATTGCCTATCTTTTGTATTTTTTCCCTTTCTTTTTCCTTTCATCCGATTGTACAAGGCTTTTTCCCTTGGCACTTGCTCCAGCACAATTTTCTTTGTTACTGATGGAGAAAAGGTAATGAACTTGAAATAACTAAATAAATAGGATTATTTGAAATCCTTGCCAATGAGAATTCTAGTTCTGTAAGTACTATAGTTTGATATGTCTTCATTCATGCGATCACTTTATTATTAGCTTTCCGATACAAGTTTAGTAACCCATGCTCGTCCACCTCACAAGTTTGAACCACAAAGCCCTTGATTTCGAATCCATAAATCCAAACGCAACCTAATTGTATTGCACATACGGAAAATAGAGGTGCATTTTGCTTCGTCTTTGGTTATTAAGTATATTGAAATTTCTAAATTGCTTTGATTTGGATGACAACAAGGTGAGTTGTATCCTATTCCTTTCAGGTAAACTTGCAACTTCTGATGGAGATGAAAATATGTGCAAGATTGGAATGGGGCTACTTGATTCTATTCCCGCCCTTAATGTTTGTTCAACATCTTTTGCAGATTTTCGTTATAAGATACCTGCTTCCAGGTAAGTTCTTGCACTTATTAGCCTCCAACAGCTTTATTTCTATCACACGGACACAGGTCTGTCTTATTGATGTAATGGCTTTTTTTTCTTTGCTTTTAGTAGTTGATTTTCCCATTGGCCCTAGCCTTGAGGGCTTGTGGACAGCGTAGTCTTCAGTTTAGAGTTGATATGCTATGTTCTGTACCTGTGATGCAGCACAGTTAGATAGTAATATTTCATGGAGCCATTTGGCGTTGTTTTGGATCAAATATGGGTCCTTCAGGCCTGATTTGACGACCTTGGAAAATTTCCAAATTACCTTTTTGCCATCAAACAGTCAAATTGGTCCATGAACTTGCCATCTAACCGTATTGCATTACAGAGATAGAATATGATTGCTACATATCAGTACACTTCTCCTTTTTCCATTTTCAGTTGTTATTTAATGAGTACTTGTTGGGATTTTATTGCTACAGGTTTTTTTTCTTCCTTTTTTTTCCTGAACATAAAGTTCTGTGATTTTTCTTGTTAAAAGTTATCATTAACATGCAATTTTCTTTGTTGTTAGATATGTGTTGAAGAGAAGATTAGGCCAGGGAGGTTTCGGTGAGACCTAGTTGGCTTCCTACTTAAATTGTTCCAAAGGGGAAAATGCTGTGGTTTCGATGCATGAAGACCAAGAAGTTACTTCATGAAGCTGTGATTAACCAGCTTAGGGTATGATATAAAATCATCCCTTATTTATAGATAAAATTAGGGTTTACAAGAGAGACAAGATGGTCCCTGAGGACATAGAATAATACAAAGACAAGATGTAATGCAACTTTCGGTGAATAGAAAATGCAACACTTTAGGCTAATATATTATATGCTAACACTCCCCCTCAAGCTGGTGCAAAGATATCTCTCATGCCCAGCTTGCCTAATATGTCATGAAATAGTTTATTCCCAACCCCCTTGGTGAGGATGTCAGCAAGTTGTTCACCAGACTGGACAAAAGGAGTACAAATGGTACCACTAGTGAGTTTCTCCTTAATGAAGTGGCGATCAATTTCAACATGTTTTGTCCTGTCATGTTGAACTGGATTGTGAGCGATGTAGATGGCGGCCTTATTATCACAGTATAACCGCATGGAGTCCTTCTGATCAATACCTAGATCACTCAACAATAACTTGATCCATAAAAGTTCACACACACCTTGTGCCATAGCTCTAAACTCAGCTTTTGCGCTTGACCTGGCAACTACATTCTGTTTCTTACTCCTCCAAGTAACTAGGTTACCTCCAACAAATGTGCAATACCCTGAAGTCGATCTTCTATCAGTTACTGATCTAGCCAATCAGCATCTGTATAGGCTTCCACACGAAGATGATCATACTTTGAAAAATAAAGACCTTTACCAGGAGCAGACTTCAAGTACCTCAAGATTCTCATGACAGCCTCAAGGTGAATTTGATGAGGAGTGTGCATAAACTGACTAACCACACTGACAGCAACAGCAATATCAGGACGGGAGTGAGATAGGTAAATGAGCTTACCCACTAATCGCTGATAGCTCCCCCTATCAACAACTTCTCCTCCTTCATCATCCTCCAATTTCTGATTGGGTTCCAGTGGAGTGGCACATGCCTTGCAGCCAAGCATCCCAGTTTCCTTCAACAGGTCAAGCACATATTTTCTTTGTGAGATGAATATCCCATCCTTAGAGCGAGCAACTTCAATTCCCAGAAAATACTTCAAGCTTCCCAAGTCTTTGATTTCAAACTCATTAGCTAAATATTTTTTCAACAGAGGTATTTCCTCACTATCATTGCCTGTAAGAACTATGTCATCTACATAAACAATAAGTGCTGTAGTCTTACCATGTGAGGAATGTTTCACAAACAATGTGTGATTTGCCTGACTTTGTTTGAAGCCATATTTAAACATAGCCTGAGTGAATCTCTCAAACCAAGCCCTTGGAGACTGTTTGAGACCATATAATGACTTTCGAAGCTTGCATACTTTGCCTTCTGTCTGATGATCCTCAAAACCAGGAGAAATGTCCATATATACCTCTTCTTCGAGGTCACCATGGAGAAAGGCATTCTTGACATCAAACTGATAAAGCGGCCAGTCAAGATTAGCTGCTAGAGAGAGAAGTACTCTGACTGAATTCATCTTAGCCACGGGTGCGAAGGTCTCCTGATAATCAATGCCATATGTCTGAGTAAACCCTTTTGCCAATAGTCTTGCCTTGTAACGCTCAATAGACCCATCTGCTTTGTGTTTCACAGTATATACCCATTTACATCCCACAGGTCGTTTGCCCGTAGGTAACTCAGTCAATTCCCAAGTGCCATTCTTCCTAAGTGCTTTCATTTCCTCAATCATGGCTAGTTTCCACTCAGAGGTAGCAAGAGCATCCTGAAAATGGTTAGGAATGCTAACAGAGGAAATATTGGACACAAACGCTCTATATGAGGATGACAAATGAGAGTATGACACAAACTGTGAGATAGGATGTTGAGTACAAGATCTCACACCCTTCCTCTTGGCAATAGGAATATCAAGATCAATGGATTCAAGAGATTCAAAGTTACCTAGACTCTCATCAGAAGTAGGAGATGGCCGTGGAGTAGCAGAAGTGGTCCCTTGTATCCAGTGTTGTCTGTCTATGTCCCGGACATAAACATGCCCGACCTTATCCTCGGTGACAGTGGGTTCTATAGTCCCTGTAGAGGAGGGTGGTGCAAGAACAGCTGGGTCCACCATAGGAAACTCAGTAGAAGAGGGTGGTGCAAGAGCAATTGGGCCCACCATAGGAAGCACAGGACTCACTTCACACCAAGGCTCCCCCTGAAATGAGGATGGTGACACCGGAGAGGACAAGAAATAGGACTGGGACTCAAAGAAAGTAACATCCATGGACACAAACCACTTACGAGTAGGAGGGTGGTAACATTTATATCCCTTTTGAGTAGGAGAGTAACCAAGGAAAACACACTTGAGGGAGCGAGGGTCCAACTTACCACGAGAGGGAGAGTGATTATGAACAAAATAGACACAACCAAATATTTTTGGAGGAATAGAAAACAAGGACTGAGAACCGAGGAGGATGTGAAGAGGAGCCTGTTTTTGCAAGACCTGGGAACGAAGACGATTAATAAGATGGGCAGCGGTGAGAACAGCGTCGCCCCAATAGGGTCGAGGCACATTCATAGAAAAACACATGTACCGAGCCATGTCAAGAAGATGCCGATTCTTGCGTTCCGCCACCCCATTTTGTTGAGGGGTATTGGTGCAAGAGGTCTGATGGATAATGCCATGAGTAGAAAAATATTGTCCTAACCCAGAATCTATGTATTCTCCGCCATTATCAGAACGAAATAGTTTGACAGTGGCCCCAAACTGAGTACAAATCATCTTATGAAAAGTGCGAAACACAGAGAAAACCTCACTCTTATCTTTCATGAGATACACTCAAGTAGCACGAGAAAAATCATCAATAAATGTAACAAACCATCGATGACCTTTCACAGACATAACACGAGAGGGACCCCAAACATCAGAATGTATTAAAGAAAAAGAAACTAAACTTTTATTCAAACTGGGAGCAAAAGAAGCTCTGTGCTGTTTTCCAAGTTGACAAGACTCACAAAGAAAGTCAGACACATGATGATTTGCGAAACCAGAAGGAAATAAATGCTTAAGTAAATGAAATGAAGGATGCCCAAGACGCCGATGCCACAGCCATAAATCAGCGAGGGTAGTAGAAGACGTAGTGGAAGAATAAGCAAGTTTGTCCGGTTGATCTAGGAAGTAGAGACCATTTTCTGCACTACCACTGCCAATAGTCCTCCTCGTGACAAGGTCCTGAAAAAGGCAATGATCAGGAAAAAATGTCACACTACAATTCAAATCTTGGCTGAGACGACTCAAGGATAACAGATTAACAGAAAAATTGGGAACATGGAGAACAGAAGACAGATGTATGGTAGGAGTGACGTGGACTAAACTTTTTCCAGAAATGGAAGAAACAGTACCATCGGCAATCCTAACTTTGTCCTGACCTGAAGAGGGCTTATAGACAGAGAAAAGATCAGAGGAGCCAGACATATGATCTGAGGCACCAGAATCAATGATCCAAGGTAAAGACTTATGACATAGGAAAGCACAAGGAGACGAGGCTAAGTTTCCTGAGCGGGCAAAGGACGAGGAAGCTGTACTGAGAGCAGTAGAAGACCGACGGTCCAACAATTGGCGCAAAGCATCCTCCAGCTCAGTATCAGAAGCTTGGCCAACAGAAGCAGAAGTAGAATCAAGTGTATCAACGGCACTAGACTGATGAGCCCGGGAATAGGAGCCACGTCCTCTAGATTGGCCTGACCGACCGCCTCGAGAACCAGACCGATCACCTCGACCCCCGGATGGAGTCCCATGAAGCTTCCAACACGTCTCACGCGTATGTCGCGGCTTCTTGCAATAATCACAGACTACAGATTCCTTAGCAGCAGACGGAGGAATGGGAGTCAGGTTGAGGCCATCTCGAGGGGTAGACAGTAATGCTGAGCGGTCAGTAGAGACAGGGGACATCATAGCAGACCGGCGACTCTCCTTATTATGTACATAGGCAAATGCCTTCTGAAGTGAAGGAAGAGTGTCCATACCCAGAACTCGACCCCTAACTGGATCATACTCCACATTTAGGCCTGCCAGAAATTTAAAGACCCGTTCCCGTGTGATGAATTTCTTGTACCCCACAGAATCAGCAGGGCAAACGGGCTTATAGTCTTCTAGGTGGTCAAGGCGTTTCCAGCCGTTGGAGAGGAAAGTGAAGTACTGTAGAACAGTCTGCTCCCCCTGAAGTGAGCTCTCAATAGAGCGGCGCAGCTCAAAAGCCTGTGAGAAATTCCCTTTGCGGGAATAAGTGACAGCCACAGCGTCCCAAACGTCCTTGGCAGTTTCCATAGATAAGTAGCCCTCACCAAGTTCTGGAACCATCGAATGGATAAGCCAACTCATAATCAAAGAGTTGGTAATCTCCCATTGGTCATAACCGGAGTTAGTGGTACTAGGTGCCTGTATCTTGCCATCAACATACCCCATCTTCCCTCTGCTCTTCAAAAACATAGTCAAACTTTGAGACCATTCTAGGTAGTTCTGACCATTAAATAGAGATGTAGTGATTTTCAGACTAGGGTTGGGGTTCTCAGTCATGGTAGTAGGTATAATGGGATTGTCACTCCTCGGTGTTGGAGAAGAAGGAGACACACTGGAGGAATCTGTCATGGATACAATACTACCAAACCCGCAACAAAACTAATGGCAATCGCAATCCCAGAAGGTGGTGGTGAAAGAACAGGCACAATGACCACTATAAGAGCATGACCACTATAAGAGCATAACAAAATTAAGAAATCAATTTTTTTTTTTGGTGTTTTTATTTTTATTTTTATATATAGATATATATATATTTACTGATTTATAGATATATATATATTTACTGATACACATATATTTACACATATATTGACTAATATTTGCTTATAGGAGTACGGTATATTTACTTATATGAGTACGGTGGGGTAGGTCATACCATACACAGAGATGAGCGACTGAGATCGACGAAGACGGCGACTGAGATCGACGGCGATTGAGATCGACGAAGACGGCGAAGACGGCGACTGAGATTGACAAAGACGAAGCCGACGAACTGAAGGCTGACGGCTGAGGACGACGGTGAGGACGACTGAAGGCTGATGACCGAAGATCGATGAGGACGACTGAAGGCTGACCAACTGAGGATGACAGTGACTGAAGATCGACCCAGTAGAGGATCCACCGAGGTAAGTTTCGAACCCTAGAGGAAGGGTGTGCCAAAACCCTAGAGCAGAAGCTCTGATACCATGAAGCTTTGATTAACCAGCTTAGGGTATGATATAAAATCATCCCTTATTTATAGATAAAATTAGGGTTTACAAGAGAGACAAGATGGTCCCTGAGGACATAGAATAATACAAAGACAAGATGTAATGCAACTTTCGGTGAATAGAAAATGCAACACTTTAGACTAATATATTATATGCTAACACTTCGAACAGTTTTTGCCTCGACCCTTGGACCTTGCTTTCAGATTATTCTTCATCCACTAATGATTGCCACTCTTCTTCTTCTTATGGTGATTCATTCATCATAAAGCGTGTCATGGTAAGTGATTAAACTATATAGATGTGACGTAATAATGTACACAAGTGGGTTTGATATTATAGATTGACATTTGACATGCGTGATTTCAGCCTATTTGTCTGAGTTTTGGTGTCTTTCCTTCCTCGTGATTTGTAGAATAAATTTCTATTTGAATTCAGGCTGTCACTCCAATTATTATCAATGAACACTTGGTTGACAAATTATTATTATTTTTACATAGGTGGAGAGAGGAAGTGCTGTCTACTTGAGTGGGCTGAGAGAGAAGTATTTTGGAGAAGTCTTCCTAAATGCCTCACTTCATGACGGAGAAAGTGTCGAGCATGTAGCGCGGTACATACAGTTTCTTGATTGTGGAGTCAAGGGAATGTGGCTAGTTTTCCTACCTGAAGGGGTTTCGTTATGGAACCTCTTGTATACGATGGAGGCAGTAAAAGCCACCGTTGAAGAAAGCAAAGTAGTCAACAATGCCAAGGTGCTCCAGCGTTCATCATACTGGTATTGGTTGAAAACAACTGAACAAGGGAGAGTGGAGATGCGCAGCATTATAAGGCAACTGGTAGGTACTGCCATGGCCATGTTTTCTTCTATAGTTCAAAATTGTTTTTAGCCGTGAAAAAAGTTTGTTGGATATATACTATTTGATGGCATCAAGATATATGTTTGCTTTGCTCATTTGTATTAACTGATCAACTGCAATTTGAACTTTTTAGATTGTTTAGCAGAGTTTTTGCTCATATATAGTTGTAAAATTTTAAAATCAGTCACGAAAGTACATACTTAAGGTCTGTCATTGAAGTATAGTTGGTGTTTCCCCAGTCATACAAAGTATGGTTGGGTTCCTTGTTACCACCAAAAATGAACAAGAGGGAAAATAAGTATGTCATTAAGGCGACATTACTATTTGGATCATTGTGGATTATTGTCACATGGTAAGCTTGAAGATAAGTTGAGAGAGAACACGCTAAGATGGTTTGGTCGTGTACAATGATGACCTATAGACGCAATATCAAGGCAGAGTGATATAATCCCCGTAAATGAAAATGTTGGGGGGGTGGAAAAGACCTAAGCTAACATGGAATGCAATAATAAAAAAATATATGAATTTATTTAATTTAACTGAACATATATTCCTTTATAGAGTAGAGTAACAGAAAAGGATCTATGTCGCTAAACCCCACTTGAGGAGGGCACATGGCTTAGTTTGGTTTGGTAAGCTTGATATTTTGAGATTGTAGGGAACAGAATCTTGTGCGTAAGACCCTTGTTTTGTCACTGGTTAGTAAATGCATAGGATCTATTTTTCTTTCATTTCAAAATCAGCAAGGAGGTTGTGTAATTTTTTCCTATTAAGTTACTAAATAGTATGGCATGCAGGATGATTAGAAGATGGGATTGGCTGGCTGGCCGGCTGGTTCACAATATCCAAAAAAAAAAAAAAATGTCGAACTTGCACACTTTCAATCATCTATTTTTTGTTGTCTCATCGCACGACACATTTGATATTATCTTGAAGAATAATTGCACAACTTATGGGCTATAGCCTATAATACATCCTCTGTCACACCTTTTGTAGTTTTAGAGAAGAGAAAGAGTTGGGGAATGAGTTAGACTTCATCCCCTTTTATATTGTTAATGCCATGTAATTACAGTAGTGCCATAAGGCATAATTTATGGGCCAGCCCATTACACCATTCAAGGGAATAGAATAAGAATAGATATAATCAATATTATTTCCTATTCTAACACTCCCCCTCAAGTTGATGCGAAGATATCTCTCATGCCCAGCTTGTAAAGAATGCCATAAAATGGTTTGCTCCCTAGCCTATAATACATCCTCTGTCACACCTTTAACTTTTCATCCATGGGTATTTGTTTTCTATTATGGGACCACGTAAGAAAACTACAAGGGGCAATACTATGATCTCCACCTATAGGTGTCACTAGCAAGTTCTCCCTATTTAGTGGGTAATTCTATGGGTTAATTACATCAAGATCCCCTCAACTATTAGTGCATATCACTTTATCTTCCCATCTATGGAGCCATACATATTGACCTCCTCAACTATGAAAATTGTACAGATACACTCCTTTTGGAGGTGGTCTAGAGGGGTGAAAGTGATACATTTTTATAGTTGAGGGTGTCAAAATGTACGGGTTCATATTTGAGGGGAGTGAAGTTATATTCGCTAATATTTGAGTTGGTTTTGGTGTAATTAACCCTAATTCTATTCAATCAAATGTTGTGAAGAAAATAATTAGTATGGGTCATTGACATTGTTGTTAAAATTGTATGATTCAGTGGAGTCAATCTTTAATCAATACGATTTGGTGTGGGTGAATTGATGAATTCCGAGTATGATTTGTGCGCAAAGTGTGAGTAGAAAAAATGCAAATAGACGTTGTAATGTTATGTTGCTGACAGGTTTCGTGCAATACCTGTGCAAACTAGCCTGTAATGAAATATTAATTGATGTGTTGATCGCTTAGACCTCAAGCGAATCAAGTCTATTGTTGAGACTGCCAATGGTCATAATGGAAGTGCTGACATTGGCCTGGGTTGTTTTCACGTCAAAAAAAAAGTTGACTTAGCTTACAAATAGCATAAAAAACTCAACTTTAGAAAGTCAGCTTTTCGAGCTTTTAAGCTGAAAAAGTAAATAAGCTAAAAACCTGAAAAGTGGAACCAAAGACCCACCTATTTGAAGAAAAATTGCTTATGCATGTGATACTGCAAATAAGTGGAAACAAACAAGGCCTTTGACATTCTTATACCACGAAGACCAGACTGGTCGAAGGAAAAACCTGTTCCAACATAAAATCATAAATTGTTAGAAATCCAACTGTATGCATCTAAAGCTTTGCCTAGTTCAAATTAATCTATGCGAACCTATGCAAAGTTTAGAGTAGATCATGTTTGGTTTTCATTATGAGGGCTTTAGAATGAAATTTGGTGGATCTTCTATAAAATAAACTATTAGTTGAGGAGGAGAGGGCTCATAATCTTCTGCCTAAAGATCATAGGATCCTGTAATTGTTGGTTGGGGTTCCTTGTATGTCATTTCCCCTGCAGCTTCCACTGCACCTCTCTGGGGGTAACTAATGACCAAGAGTTGAATGCCCATTGAAACAATCACTATATGGATTATCGTCACCATCTTGTATCCAGTTTGAAACTTCCAGTAAATATAGAAGTTTGAAGAGAGGAATATTAAGATGAAATAGAATTTTTTTTTGGATAGAATGTCTTCTTTGGTTTGTAGACGAGTCCTTGGAATTTATAGGTGAGAGTTTATTGATTAGAATGCAAGCAAATCATTATTACATATTACAAATTGAATTTTATAACCAAACTTTTATAGATTACTGAAATTATATTCCTTTTTCTAACAAAAGTGATTGGTATGGTGTTGCTGGACGACATTTATACAAAATTCACAGGTTACATGGAAAAGTATTTTTCCACTTGTTAAGTAGTTCTATATTTCTCATCTTGTTTTCTTCTTCACATTCTTGCGGAGATGGTCTTGCTAATTAACCAATTCTATGTTTTCTTTTGATCTAGTTGATGGCACTCAAATTTTGTCATGATCGTAGCATCATCCATAGAGACATTAAACCTAGTGAGTACCATAATTGTTCTTTTAGGTTATGTCTTGAAGTTTTTCGTCCAAGTTCTGTGTGCGAAGTAATTTTGTTGCTATAGCCTTGGTTGGTCCTGATGTGTATTGTCGGTCCCTGAAAACATGGTCCAAAACTGGTCTGTGTATTGTTGGTCCTTGAAAACATGGTCCAAAACTGGTCATTGACTTTTTTCTTATTGGTTACTGGTACTTAATGAGTCATAAACAGATTGATTGCTCTTGTATTCTCAATCTTTTAATTTTTAACAAAGTGAAAGAATCCATAAGGGCAGTTTTGTATTAGGATGGGCATTCTGAAAAGACAAAAAGATAATGAAAAAATTGTTTTATTGCATGCAACAGTATGCGCTTATTCTTCTGTAGCCTTCTGTTGATTTGTTCCTCCTCTGTGTTTCTATTCCTTCCATTAGTAAGGAGCTGTACTTCAGTATCACTTCATGCCTTCTGTCACAATATTGTTCTTTTTGGAATTGATGTGTGGGTTTGTGGAAATAATAATGGACTATGGGTTCTTCAATCAAGGTCATTCATGGGATGAACATAATCGAAAGAAGAAGAGGAATTTAATCATTTGTAATCAACTGGGGTTTATTTGGACTGGTTATGTATAGGGGAACATCCAGAAAAGTTCTCTTAAGGTGCCAGCTAGCCTAGCTAGGGAAGGAATTCTACTTTTGTACTTCTTTGCTGTTTAATTTTTATTTCTTTCATTTAGTTAGTTGTATACGGATTGTGCGTCCTCAATACATTCTCTAATACAATTTCTTCTTTGTTTCTTGCCAAAAAAGGAAAAAAAAAAAGACCCTCATTTGAACATGTTTGAAGGGACATCTGTTTAAATTAAAAAATTTTTAGTAGACTACAAAATAGCTGGTGTGTTATGTTCATTATACGTGATTTTTCTGTCTTTTTAGGTTTTGTTTCCCTTTGATTTTCTGTATGGTTCAACATGGTGCTTCGCACCCGCTTATTTACAGTATCTTTTTTGCTAATATTGACAGTAACCACAAAAGTATTGGTTAACAAAATTATTTAATAAGATTTTAATGACTACGAAAATACCTGACTAGTAAAGAAAAAAATATCTTAGTACCTACATATAAAAATGAAGAAGATATCCCAAATTACAACAGTTATAGAGTCATTAAGCTAATGAGTCATATAATAAAATTGTGGGAGAGTGATTGAGCATCTCCTAAGAGCTATGAGGGAGTTAGAATTTTGATTTATACTTGGTAGATTAGCTCCAAAAATGATGTATTTACTAAGAATATTAATAAAGAAGTATAGAGAAAAGAGGATGGATCTTTATATAAGGCCAACAATGATTTACAGGGTAGAATGTTGGACAAATAAGAAACAATACATTTATAAAATGAGTGTAGTTGAGATGAGAATGCGCATATAGATGTGTGGTCGGACTAGGAAAGATAGAATTAGAAATGAATAAATTTGTGAAATAGTGGGAGTAGCATCAATTGAAGATAAGTTGAGAGAGAACATGCTAAGATGGGTTGGTTGTGTACAACGTACACTAGTTGATGGAACAGTAAGAAAGAGTGATATGATCACCATTAATGAAAATGTTAGAGGGAGGGAAAGACGTAAACTGACATGAGATGCGATAGTAAAAAACGGATTTGGATTTATTTCTGCTGTAATTTAACTGATCATATAGACCTTGACACGGCTTAGTTTTGTTTGCTTTGGTTATTCGAAAGTAACCACAATCTGTTATTGGATTTTTGTAAATTAATCTTCAATATCCAAGCTTCTGTGAAATATTGCTACTGACACGACTGGTATTGGATGCCTATTGCGATGGTTGAGTCTAACACTAGAGTTTTCTATAATATACCCCAACAAGAGAGAGAGGGCTAAATCTCTTTACTCTATACTCTTTTTTGTTTTTTGGCCATGTTTGGTTAATCTTAATTTTCAAGTTTTCAATTCAACAATTCTGTTGAACGAGATGTATATTTGTATTTCTTTTGTTGAAGGTAACATGGTGATATGCGTTGAAGATGAAACAAATGGCAGATGTTTAGAACAAAGACCAAGTGAAGATACGCACTTTCATACCAAAATGTACGTAGTTCTTTCTCTATTGTTTCTATGTCAGTCCGTATAAGATGCTTAGTGTTATTTTATGTACTTGACGTGCCTAATCCTTTGATTGTATTTTGGGAAGTAAGTTAAAAGCCAACTATTTGGCTTTTTTTTTTTTTTTGTGAAAAAAGGTGCATTCGTGAAACCAAGAACCCTGGAATTCTAGAGTGTTGAGAAACTGAGATTTAGTTAGTTTAGCTAATAGGAAGTAATTGTTTTTTTTTTTTTTTTATATTTTATGGGGCATATTTTCTTTTTGAAATCTAAGGTTGTCAGTAGAATATGTAAAGTTGCAGAAATCTATAGTATGCTTAAGGTAATTACTTGCCAATCGTACTTCTCTTCTAACTTTGAAGATTAAACTAAGTTCATTAGTTCTTTGGTTTTCTTTATAATTATTCTTATTTGGTCAATGTCATTGTTCTTTTGAATTCAGAAATTGTTTATTTTCTATATGTTTTTGGTTTGGTTTGCTTTCTTGTTTTGATTTGGCCTGCAGTAGTCGTCTATATAAATATAGGTGGTCAGGTTTATGTAAGATCAATAGGCCGAGAAACATTATGTTAAAAATGCAAGAAGCTTTGTTTGATATTACTATTATGTATTTGATTATAACTATTGCTATTGATGTGCATCCTCTGGCCATCATTTTCATTTCAATTTTTCATTTGTCTGTTATTCTCCAGTTTTTCTTGATCCCATTTCTTTTTTCTATTTTTGGCCTTTGAATATTCTTTCCTTTTGTTCTTGTTTTTTTCACTTCTATCCTTATACTTTGCCCCTTATTATGAACTCCAAGTATTCAAGATGACTTTTGGAGCGCACCAAGATTCTGATGATTACCATGTATTCATTTTTATTAGTTGCCAGCTCATAATCCTGAGTTGATTAAATAATGCCATATCTTTGTTGTGCTTTGTTTACATCATATTTTAGTTTGCATATGTGTTCCGTTTTAGATGGATTAGAATTTATACCTAAGTTGTTTGTTTTCTTCTTTGTTTGTTTGTTTTTACTTTTTGAGAGGAGTTTGTCTAAATGTGATAATAGTATTCTTGAGTTATAGAATCTATTTTTATGATTTTTTTCCCTAAAAAAGAAAAATATATTGTTTGGTTTCATCCCTAGCATGCGTTGGCCTCTTTAGCTAAATGGAGCTACTTAGCTGGTGTGGTTTCTGTCTTCTTCTCTACTAGTTACTAATGAAGTGGGAAAATGTTTGTAACCAAAGAACAAAGAAAGAAATTTTAGTATAAATGATTAGATGATTTCACTAGAGGCATAAGAATAGGGTGACAATTGTTCTGTGAAGTGATTCTTTTGTGAACAGTATCAGTTAGTCCGTATCTTCATTATATACAACCTCTTTAGTTAAGAGTAAGAAAATTTTGTTTCTGACTTTGCAGCATGTTAGGAATTGAGCTGTTTGTCCGTTGCATCATGTGTTGCCTAAACACATTCCTCTGCCTACACAATTAGCTGGAAGAAAGAAAATTAAGCAATCAAGCTTTGATAGTGTATACTTGGGAGATGTGGATCCTGCCATGGAGGAAACGTGCCAAGTACTATGTTTCGTTTTGGGCTTACATGTCTCCCCCATTTAAAGGAACACCACACTTTTTTTTTTTTGGTTTGTTTGTCTCCAATGATTGGAGATCTGTTTGCCAATCTTAGTTTTTGGAATGTTCTCTTGTTCGCTTGTTTAGATTTTGTTTTGTTTTCTTCTCATTGTATGAGGACATCTTGTCTTCTCTTTGTTAGTGCTTTTTATTATTTCAATAAAATCTCTTTTTCTTGGTTCTAAAAAAAAAATGCTAATTACTATGTTGCAGGTGTTTATCTTTGAGAATTTTCTAATATATCTTGCATATCTCATGTAGGCGCATAATTGACTTTGGAAGTGCAATTGATGAGTTCACCAGGAAGCATCTTTATGGCTTATATGGACCATCAAGGTATGCTCATTCTTGTACTTGGGAAATAAAACTTTATAATCATGTTTGGCTGCTGAGTGATAAATTAGATGGCACTAACCCAACTGGTAACAGGTGGTGTTTCAAAATGTTGTGCTTGGCTTGAGGAAGCTTAAGAAATACTTTGTTCTATAGCTTAGATAAATTGATGGCTAGAGTTGTATCCATTCAACTTGTTTTAGTGTAGGTTGATCATCGTAGCTAGAAACTTTTACTTTAAAATTAATAACAGCTCTTGAGTTTTGAGTTCAATTTTCTCAGCCTAGACTCGAACTATTTGGAAAAAGTTATCTTGTGAGGTTTGAAGGGATTCTGAAGATAATCACTTAACCCATATACCATGTTTCTTTGGAGATTAACACCTATAAAAGTTATCAGAATTACTTGGAGAGATAGTAAAGGTGGTGAAGAACTGCCAGTCTGCCACCAATGACTTAAAATTAAATTTAGGATACTTTAATCAATTGTATTGATAACATCTCTACCATTGGGGTTTCCCTCTAACTAGAAGGCAACGTGGATGACCAAAACCCTTAGAGGGAAACCAATGAAGCTATCACCATGTGCCATGACACTGTCACGGCCTTGGATTTTCCAAGCCAACCGTGCGGCCTTAGATGCTTATCAACCCACTTGGTTGCACCTAAGTCAGCCTTCCCCACTCGACCACACTAACTAAAACACAAAGTTTAGGTGGAAGAATGTATTCACTATACAAGTATAGTTGTGTACAAAGCTTCACAAGGCTCTCACCCTCACAAGTGCTTTACTCTTAGAGCTCTCTTGGATCTCCTCTCTTCGATCATTTACAAATGAGACCCCTCCCCTTTATATAGCCATCCTCCTCCTCAATGGATGGCTAGGATCATTTTGATCCAAGGGCTACAATCTCTCATCTAGAACCCTCCATAGGAATATCTAGGACAACTACCCTTCTACTACCTTTTAGATTTCTCTATACTAGTGTAGTACATGGTAGGCTTCTCCATGATATTCTAGGATGTTCCAGACCCATCCAGACTCTTCTGGACCCTCCAAGGTTCTTCCACCGTGTTTCGGAATCTTTTAGGCCACTCCAGACCCTTCCACCAAGTTCTAGAGCTTTCCAGCATACTCTAGCTTGATCTCACACCTTCTGGAACCTTCCAACGCCTTTGGCATACTTCAAATGCTGCTCTTTGTGTCACAGAAATTCTCGGGGCGTGACACTAGGATGTCATGTCATGACTCCCTCGAATTGCGTGTGGGTTCTTCTTCCCTTGTATTTGTTTGGAGATTTCTCTCTTACATATTTGTGTTTTTCTTTTGATGTACCCCAAAAACAAAAGAAAAAAAAAACCAAATAGGAAGAAATTAGGAAGATTAGGTAAGAAAGGGGTGAGACGGAGGGGGGGGGGGGGAAAGGAAGAAAACTACAAGGGGTGATAATGTTGTGGAAAATTTTATATCATTTGAAATTACCATTTAAGCCTTTTGACTATTGCCTTGGAAAAAAACTAAAAGGGATATCAAGTGGACTAACAAAAGTTTGGTTTGATGCTTGTCCTTAAATGTAGAATAATTATTGGTGGAAGCGTGAGGTGCACTTAAGCTGAAGGCCACCTAAAGCCTAGGTGCAAAGCACCAGTACATCCTGATTGAAATATAGCACACCTTGTTAAAAATAATGTAGAAGGATAAAGGATTTGTAACACATAATAAAAAGGTTTAAAAAATATCAATTAATAATATATTTATCCTTTTAACTAAAATGCTTAGCATTTTATGCATTTGTACGAAAGTTGTAGATGCAAATTTTACATAAGCTCGTTTAATTTCTTAAAATTCTATGAAGTAAATTTGAAAACAACTATTAATGGATAATATGACAATCAAGTGACCAATTAATCATATACCATTCTAACATAGCTTTTAGATAATATCAATGTTTCTTTAGAAAATATTCATATCCATAATATTTGATAGCCAGCATAGGGTGACAAATGGGAAGGAAAAAGTTTCATAAAAAGATTGGAGGTAGGTTTTGGGAACGGGTAACGAAACTACGCAGGGACTCCCCCTCGGTCTGGCGGATGTTGAGGAGTGGGGTTATCGAACGGCGCTGGCTCTGGGCTCCAATGAAATGACTGAGGAAGGAGTCACTGAGATGCTGGAAAGTAGAGACGGAGTCTGCTGGTAACTGGCTAAACCACAGCCGAGCTGACCCCTTCAGTGTCACGGGGAAGGCTCGACATATGATCTCGTCAGGGAATACATGGAGGATCATGAGGGTTCGGTAGGTCTCTGGATGGTCGACTGGGTCCATCGTGCCGTCAAAAGAGTCGATGGTGGGCATTTTGAACTTGGGGGGTAGCGGTTTGTCTCGGATGGAGGCAACAAATGGTGAGTTTGCTGTGGTAGAGGGTTTATGCTGGATGTTCTGCATAACCCCTTGGAGTTAGAGCTTCATGGTTCGGAGAAGCCAGAGAAGTTCTCAGGAATTGATTTTAAAAGATGGTAGCAGAAAATGCTGTTTTATCTTACTACTCTCAACTTGACGTGTTTCTTCCGTGAGGATGCTTCTACTCTGAAAGGGGATACCGGCAAGTGGTTGCTGCGGTCGATGCCTGGAAACATGCTAATTTCCTTTGCCGGAACTTCATCTTGAATGGACTTGATAACACATTATACAACGTTTACAGTCCCATCAAGATGGCAAAGGAACTTTGGGAGTCTTTGGAGAAAAAGTACAAAACAGAAGATGTTGGCTCAAGAAAATTTGTAGTTGGCAAATTCCTTGATTTTGTGATGGTTAATTCAAAGATTGTGATCAGCCAAGTTCAAGATCTCCAACTCATTTTGCATGACATTCACGCAAAGACATGTCTCTCAGTGAATCATTCCAAGTTGCTACCTTAATTGAAAAATTACCACAAGGTTGGAAGGAATTTAAGAACTACCTCAAACACAAGCGCAAAAAAATGACCTTGGAGGAATTGATTGTGCGTTTGAAGATTGAGGAGGACAATCGCAATTCATAGAAGCGAGCTGGTAAGCATCTAATGGAGTCAAAGGCAAATGTGGTGGAATATGCTCCAAAAGCCAAGAAACGAAAGTTTTTTGAAGAAAGTTCCTCAGAAGGCTCTAAAGAAGGTGAAACTAAAAAACATAAGTTCAATGGCAAATGTCACATCTGTGACAAAGAGGGACATCAGGCTAAAGATTGCCATAGTAAGCGCAAAGGCAAAGGAAGATCAAGTAAGAAGCCTGCTCAAGCCAATATGACCAAAGTGGACAGAATTTTCAATGGTGTTGAGGACATAAATCTTTCTGCAGATGTTTCCGAGACAAACCTTGTCGAAAATCCTAAAGAATGGTGGGTGGACACTGGTGTAACTAGCCATATCTGTGCCGACAAAAAGAAGTTCACATCTTATTCTGTCGTGGACAACGGTGAACAACTTTTTATGGGCAACTCCTCGACTTCTAAAGTTGAAGGACAAGGAAAGATTATTCTGAAGATGACATCTGGAAAGGAACTCATTCTCAACAATGTGCTACATGTATGGGACATTTGCAAGAACCTTATTTCCGGATCTTTGTTGAGTGAAAATGAGTTTAGGCTAGTTTTTGAAAGTGACAAGTTTGTACTTACCAAAACTAGGATGTATGTAGGAAAATGTTACATGCCTGATGGCCTTTTCAAAATAAATGTAATGGCTGTTATCCCTCTGTTATTAATAAAAATACATATTCTTTTTACTTGCTTGAGTCTTCAAATTTATGGCCTGGTAGACTTGACCATGTTAATTATGGATCCTTGTGTAGATTAATTAAGATGGAATGTTTACCTAAATTTGACATTGATTTAAATCATAAATGTGAAATTTGTGTTGAGGCAAAATTATCCAAAACTCCTTTTCATACAATTGAAAGAAGCACGGAACCACTTAAATTAATTCATAGTGACATTTGTGATTTTAAATCAATTCAAATTAGAGGTGAGAAAAAATATTTTATTACTTTTATAGATGACTATACTACATATAGTTATGTTTATTTAATTTGAACTAATGATGAAGCTTTGGAAACTTTAATTCAATATAAGAATGAAGTTGAAAATCAACTTGGTAAGAAAATTAAGAAACTTAGAAGTGATAGAGGTGGTGAATATGAATCACCTTTTGGTGAATTTTGTAAAGAACATGGAATAATTCATCAAACCATTGCTCCTTACTCACCTCAGCAAAGTAGAATTGCTAAAAGGAAAAATATGACTTTAAAAGAAATAATGAATGCTGTAACGACCTCGATCCATGATTACTTGCTAAGCTACGATTAAGTATGCCTAATGAGTGATTAAGATCAAATTTTGAATTAATTGCATACAAATAACATCATTTGTGTTTATATCTGTTTATCGTAGAAATATTTATTTGCATTTCTATTTCGTTCTGCGAATTGAAGGCCTTATCGGCATCTAATTATGAAACTTACTTGATTTATATGTAAGTTGGAATTTTTAGAATTTTATGGTAGGTTCAATTGAAATTCAACTCGGAACGAATTAATTCGAATAATTAATGTCCAATTGATTACCTTAATCAATAATTTAATTAAGCCACTAACTAAGCCTATATGAGGCCTATGTGAACTCATTAGTTCACTTTACACTCTCCTATCACCCTACTTTAAAGAGAAAAACATAAAGAGAGAGGGATAAGAGAAGATTGAGCTCACCTTAGAAGAATTGCTAGAGAATTTAGAGGGTTTGGCTTGGGGCTTCAAACAATTGACCATTGAGAGTATAATTGACCATTGAAAGTAAGAATTCAACCTTCTAGCTTTGGGATTAAGTCACTTAGCACATGAATTTAAAGAATTGAGTTGTGTAGTGTAAGCATTGAACTTAGATGGTTGAATATAGGAGTATATCATGCATGCATGCATATATCATAGCATTTTGAGTTTGATTCTAAAGAATTTTCACATGCGTGTGTCTATCTTGACGTGGTTTTGAGAATTCATCACATTTCTTACCATTTGATCTTAATTGATCATATTTTGGAAAGTCTAAGGTCACAGTAATTCATGCATGTCATATTCATGGCATATTCATAAGTTTCAAGTTGACTTTTGAACAATTGGCATGCTATTGGGCCTTGATTTTACGAAATGGTTTTGAATTCAAGATGTTTTCCAAGTTTAGACTTGTTTTCTCAAGTTTTGGGGCCCAAAGGTTGAGTTTGAAGGCATTGAATTCGAGTTTTAGACTTGGAAGTGCAATTTGGAAATTTTAAATTTTGTATCCTGCACTCGAGCGACAAATCCTGCGCTCGAGCAACCACTCTGTGATCTTGTGCTTTTGCTCGAGCAACCAAAAGTTGGCTCAAGTGTGAAATGCAAGCTGCCAGAAGTTCTCATGTTTTGCAGACTGCTCGAGCGACAAGAATTGCGCTCGAGCGAGAACCTGAGTCTCACGCTTGAGCGACCGTCGAGCAGGAAAATCAAGCAATCAGTACTTTTGCAGAAGTTTACAGATTGCTCGAGCGACAGAAGTTGCGCTCAAGCGACCACTCACATTTTTCATGTCCGCTCAAGCGAAGGAAGTTGTGCTCAAGCGAGACCCCTGTTTCCAGCATTTTTGACCAAATATTTTCAAATGCATTTTGGCATCCACGTTTTATCCCAGGCATTCCTAGGCCAAGATTAAGACATAATATGAAGGATAAGGACTAGAAACACACTAAGAATGAAACGAAATAAGTTAAGTACGACCGGATCGTGTGTTTCGAAATGTGTATTTGTTATGTTTGTGTAGGTCATGCGCTATGAACTGTTGATCCATTGGCTGCTATCAAAGTTATCTGTGCAATAATCTGTGAGTAATAACTCTGTAAAGTTATGTTTAACTTTAATTATTTTATGATGATATGAATTGATCAGTTTTCTGAAATGCTATGTTTTGTATGAATTAATGATTGTCCAAGTTTCTGAAATGTATTTGTGGCATCCTTAGTATCATATGATATATGTCCCTTTATGGGTCATCGGAATGCCTTTATGGCCGTCTCTTTATGGGTCATCGGAAACGTCTCTATGCATATGAGTCATCGGAATGCCTTATGGCTGTCCCTTTATGGGTCATTGGAATGCCTTCACGGTCATCCCTTCATGGATCATCAGATTTGTTAACGCTAATAGATGTGCCACGTACTATGATGTGAAATATATGAACTTTGAATACGAAACGACTACGTATATGATTCTATTTCTACTTTGACATCTAATCATGTACAAGACTTTGTTTCTGCATGGATATCATTCAGTAAAATCTTTACTCTGTTATTATTCACTGGGCTTCCGCTCACTATTTATATTATGTATATAGGTGAGCAGATGTGTGACCAAGCCTAAGCTGTTGTCTGGAAAGTGTGGGTCAACTAGCCACCATGCCTCTCGTGGAGGTTCCCTTTTGAGATCCGATCAAGTTTTTGAGAAACAAGCCTTTGGGGGTTTTGTACTTTCTGATGTTTATATTTTGTCTGAACATGTTTTTTTTTTTTTTTAAAATTCTGTATATGTGGCTTTGGTAACGTATGACTAATGTATTTATATAACGTCACTCTTATGTATCGAAGTTTTAAGCTTTTGTTCCTTGTATGTCTGCACAACTCTATGGATTATGAATATTTTTATATTTGCTTCCATAGCCCCTTATCATATGATATTCAGGTCAGAAGCCTTTGGTAATCCTAGGATTACTGGCCGGTTACGACGCTAAACCTACAGGGTCGGGTTTGGGTCGTGACAGAGTAGTATCAGGGCACAAATTATACCACACACATGAGTCCATATGAGCTATAGGATGTCCTAGCAAAGAATTAGGGACATTTTATCTGCATCTGTGTGATAACCTGCTTTGTATTATGCTAATTAATCTTAATTACGAATGTGATTATGCGTTTGATGTTATTTTGAGTGCCATCTATGTGAATATGGTTTTGAATTTCTATCTGTTTACCGCAGGAAAATCTATTTGATTATCTACTTTAGAATTTAAATTGAAGGCCTTATCGGCCACAGAAATCGAAATTGACTACGCCATTGTAATTCGCGTAATTTTTAGAGTCTATGGTGAAATTTAATTGAAAATTGATTCGGATTAGATTAAATTGATGATATAGTGCTCAATTATTTAATATTGATAAATGTGATTAAGGGGCACTATACACTTAACTCCTCTCTTTTATTCATTTTGGCTAAAATTACTCTAAGGAAAGAGAGAGAGAGGGTCGGCTAGAGAGGGAAAGATGAAGAATTGTGCAATTTTGGCTCAAGACTTGAGAATTGGAGGTTGAACTCAAAGAATTAGCTAGAATTTGGGTGTTTGACGCTCCTAGGTGAGTAAATTCATGGATATTAGCTTGTAACTTTGTGAATTCAAAGTTGAATGATGATAAAGAACATGAATTGAGTTGGTTTTGATGAACTGGAAGTCAATGTACACATGCATGTAGGAAATTTCCATGAATTTGTATGTTTGAGCTTGGAATACATGATCCATGTTGAATCTTTAATTGAAGTTCATGTTTTTGACCATCTCTTCATCATCTAAGTTGAGAATGAGAGTTATATCTCACATGCATGTACAATTCATAAGAGTATGAGTTTTGAATGCATGAATTTGTTATGTTGGAAATGAGTTTGGTGTAATTTGAAGCATGCATGTAATTAATTCATGAAATTGAGCTTCATAATATGATGAATTTGGTATTGTATCATGTTAGTAAATGTATGTGTGAAGTTTGAGTCATAATATGCAAGATATATTGATTTGAATGCAAGTTTGAAGCTCAACATGGTTGTTGGAAAGCCCAGAATTCGGCATGTCCGCTTGAGCGGGGAAAGCTCCGCTTGAGCGCGAAATGCGAGCTCCCAGAACTTTTTGCAGAGATTGATGTCTGCTTGAGCGGGGAAGTTCACGCTTGAGCGGGGAGCTATGTAGAATGACTTCCAGCTCGAGCGTCCGAAGTCACGCTCGAGCGTAAAAATGAGACAACTAGTACTTTTGCAGTCCATAAGGGTCTGCTCGAGCGGAGGAACCCATGCTCGAGCGGGGACCCATGTTTCAGAAATTTTATAAAAGTGTTACGTGTTTCATTTTCCGTTCTCTTTCACTTCTAAGTACTCTTAGGCATGCATTGAGCATTATGAATGAGTTAAAAGGATAAGAAAGAAGCCTAAGAGGGATGTATGAATTAAGAACGAATTGAATCATTTGTGACCTATGTGTGTTATGTAATGTGTAGGGTCGAGCTCAAGGGTGAATCTACCGGCAGAACACTGTGAGTAATATCTTAATAAAGTTATTTTGAAGTATGTTATTTGTCCAATAAGTTATTTCCCTATAAGTCTTATAAGCTTGTTAATTTGAATTGTGGACAAATGTTTGCTATGCCAAATGAATGGGCCAGAGGCCGTTGGATATAAATGAATGGGCCAATGAATAGGCCAGAGGCCGTCGAATATAAATGAATGGGCTAATGAATGGGCTAAAGGCCGTTGGATATAAATGAATGGGCCAGAGGCCGTCGGATATAAATGAATGGGCCAATGAATGGGCCAGAGGCCGTTGGATATGAATAAATGGGCCAATGAATGGGCCAGAGGCCGTTGGATATAAATGAATGGGCCAATGAATGGGCCAGAGGCCGTTGGATATGAATGAATGGGCTGGAGGCCGTTTGACATGAATGATTGGGCCAAAGGCTGTTTGATATATGTGAATGAATTGGGCTTGAGGCCGTTCGTCAAAGGACCAAGTGGGACAGAGGCCATTTGATATGTTCGGGCTTGAATCGCCTAATGTACCGAATAATACATGAAGTAGAATACTAAATGGGCCCAAGGCCGTTTGATATCTATGAATCTCATTTGTGTACTTTCTTTATTTGATATTATTTACTGGGCTTTCACTCACGCTCATTCATGTGTATGTAGGTGAGCCAAGGAATGTCCAAACCCAGCCTCGGTGAAACATGTGAGAAACAGTCGAGGTTTTGAAGAGTCAGCCCAACGTCTCACGTACGAGACTTGTCTTCACCTCTTTTGTTTTTTTGTTATAGTTTTGTTACGTTGGCGAAAACATTGAACTACTTTTGTATATAAACTTTGGGTTTGACTGACTTAGACTTGAATGATCCTGTATGTACAGTTTATATGTTAACTTTCCTTTTGATGTGAGCTATTAACGAATACTTATGTGAAAGGTTATGACGTGCATATAAGCACAGTTCTATGGACAAAGTTTTAAATTTGCTTTCGTTTGGCTCCTTTACTCTGATGAGTTATGTCTTATATGGTTTGAGGTTGTAGGTAATCCCTTGATTATTGGCCGGTTATGGCCTTAACCCATAGGGGCAGGTTCAGGTCATGACAATCTGTGAGTGTGTTAATTTCTGTGAATGTGAAAACTAAAACTGAATATGAACATATGAAGTTGAAAAGCATGAACTGAAACTGTATACTCCAAGCATAGTGACAAGAATTATTGGCCTTTATTTATCATTGCTTTATTTACCTATAGCAACATGGAAAATGCAAGGGGAAATGATACAAGTGAATCTTCTAAGGCCCGAATGAGCTTTATGGAATAGATGCTTGTAGCCCCAACTGAGGCAATGACGCAACAACAGAGGCAACAACCTTTACCTCATCCTCCTCTATCGGTACAAGTTGAACCAGATAATAATGACATTATCAACTTGACCTAGAAGTTCATGAAAATTAAACCACCAACTTTCTTAGGTGGTATTGAGCCGTTGAAGGCAGAAACATGGTTGCTTGAGAGGGAAAAATTATTTGAAGTCTTTTCCTGCTCTGAGACTCAAAAGGTTCTTTTGGCCACCTATACCTTAAAAGATGAAGCCCTCGTAGATGGTGGTTGCTAATCTGAAGTAGAAATGGGAATATGACATGGGCTCGTTTCAATGAGATCTTTTATGACAAGTATTTTCCCCAATGCTTCAAGGATCGGAAAGTGTCATAGTTTCAAGAACTCAAGCAAGGCAGGATGTCAATGGCTGAATATGAGGCCAACTTTACTAAATTAGCTCGTTTTACCCCACATATGATGGACACGAATTATAAGAAAGCTCGAAAGTTTGAAGGAGGATTGGATCTAGATGTATTTGATCGGGTATGTGTTTTAAAGCTTTCCACATATGTGGATGTACTTGATAGAGCCCTCATTGCTGAATCTAACTTAGTTGCAAAGAAACAGACTAACGCTCTGACAACTGAATAGAGGGGTAAGAGATCAGGATCTAATTTTAAAAGGGGTCGGTTATTCTCAAAGAAGCAAAATACGAGATCTTACAGTAGCTCAAGCCAAAGTAGTGGATCTGCATTGACTTGCCCCAGAATGTGTAGGAAACACAAGGGGATTTGTTATTGAGCGACGGGTGCCTGTTTTAAGTGTGGTAAAATCGACCATATGATGAGAGATTGTCCTATCAGACTCGAAAATACCAACCGTCCAGTAGCAAGTTCAGTCGGGTCCACTTTTGTATCAAGAACAAATACGAAAGCTAACATCAGGAAGGAAACCTTAAGGTATGGTCGAGTATTTGCACTTTTGCCTGGTGATGTACAGAACACTGAATTTGTGGTGTCAGGTATAATCTCTATCTGTGCTCAGGATGCTTATGTGTTGATCAATTCTGGTTTCACACATTCATTTGTATCGCATGCTTTTTCTCTGAAGTTAACTAGACCATTAGAACCTATGAACTGTGTATTGTCTGTGTCTACACCATCTGGAGGTTCTATGATATGTGTTTATGTATATCCAGCATGTGATATTATGATTGGAGATATGACATTGTATGTTGATTTGTTGCCTTTGGGCATTGATCATTTTGATTGTATTCTGGGTATGGATTAGTTAACGAAATACTATGCCACCATAGATTGTGTGAGTAAATCTGTCGTGTTTAGACCACCTAGTATGCCTGAGTTTGTTTTCAATGGAAATGGGGTAGTTCCTCCGCCGTATTTGATTTCATTTATGAAAGCTAGGAAGTTGTTGAGAAAAGGGTGTCGGGGTTACTTATATTGCGTTTTGACTATGACTTCTAATAACTCTACTGTGGAGAACATCTCTATAGTAAATGAATTTCCTAATGACCTACTTGGGGAGTTAACTGATAGGGAAATTGAATTCACCATTGATGTAGTGCTCGGGACACAACCAATTTCTAAGACCCCTTATAAAATGTCAATTTCTGAACTGAAAGAGTTGAAAGTCCAACTCCAAGAACTCTTGGACAAGAAATTCATCCTTCCGAGCACCTCACCTTGGGGAGCTCCAGTGTTGTTTGTCAAGAAGAAAGACGGGTCTTCGAGGTTATGTATTGACTACCGTGAGTTGAACAAGGTAACTATTAAGAACAAATATCCATTACCCTAAGTAGATGACTTGTTTGACCAACTGTAGAGAGCACAAGTGTTCCCTAAGATAGACCTTAGGTCTGGGTGTCACAAATTAAAAGTTAAGGCATAAGAAGTAGAGAAGACTGCATTCAGAACTAGATATGGACACTATGAATTTTTAGTAATGTTGTTTGGGGTGACTAATGCACCTGCTACCTTCATGGACCTTATGAACCTGGTGTTTAAATGATATTTGGATGAATTTGTTGTTGTGTTTATTGATGATATCTTGATTTACTCCAAAAGCAGGGAAGACCATGAAAACCATTTGCGAACTGCTTTACAGATTTTGAGAGAAAAGAAGCTGTATGCAAAATTGTCCAAATGTGAATTCTGGCTTGAGAATGTGGCATTTTTGGGACATGTAATCAACAAGGACGGTATCTCTATTGACCCTCAGAAAATTGAAGCCATTGTGGACTGGCCAAGACCAACTAATGTGTTAGAAGTTCAAAGTTTTTTGGGACTTGCAGGTTACTACAGAAGATTTGTGAAAGATTTCTCAAAAGTTGCTATGCCATTAACACAGTTGACGCAGAAAAATGCACCGTTTGACTGGAACGATCAATGGGAGTCAGCCTTCCAAGAATTGAAAACTAGACTGGTAACTACACTAATTCTGACTTTGCCAAACAGAACGGATGGATTTCAAATTTATAGTGATGCTTCCTATAAAGGCTTGGGATGTGTCTTAATGCAAAATGCAAAGGGAATTACTTATGCCTCTTGGCAACTCTGTCCCCATGAAAAGAGTTATCCGACCCATGATGTAATACTCGCCGCTGTGGTTTTTGCTTTGAAGATTTGGTGACATTATTTGTGTGGTGTGACTTGTGAAGTGTACACATATCATAAAAGCCTCAAATGTTTCTTCACCTAAAAAGAATTGAACATGAGATAGAGGAGATGGCTAGAATTGATCAAAGATTATGATTTGCAGATTTTGTACCATCGAGGGAAAGATAATACAGTGGCGGATGCCTTGAGCTGAAAATATATTAGAAATTTGTCTTGTTTGCTCACCAGTCAAAGAGAGTTATTATGTGACTTAGAAATGAATGAGATTGAAATTGTATTGCATGAATAGGGCGGGATCTTGGTTGCCATTTCTGCTCAACCTACAATCATTGAAGAGATTAGAGAGAAACAACTGCAAGATGAATTTTTGAAAAAGATTGTGGATGTCATAGACTCAAAACCGAAGCTAGGATTTGTGCTGGAGAACAATGCGCTGAAATTCCAAAATAGACTTTGTGTTTTTGATTGTTTGGATTTGAGAAAATGTGTTATGACTGAAGCCCACACCTTTAAATTTTCTATGTATCCAAGGAATACAAAGATGTACCATGACCTGAAACAAAATTTCTGGTGGCTGGGAATAAAGAAAAACATTGCTAATTTTGTGGCTTGATGTTTACATTGTCAACGAGTTAAAGCTGAACATCAACGACTTGCCAGATTGCTACAGCCACTTCTAATACCAGAATGGAAATAGGCACATATCATGATGGACTTCATTGTGGGATTACCTCGCTCTCCTCGAGGTATGGACTCTATTTGGGTAATTGTTGATCGTTTGACTAAATCCGCACATTTTTTTACCTATCAAATCTTTGTATAATGCGGATAAGTTGGCTAACTTGTATGTTAATGAGATTTTGAGATTACATGGTGTGCCAATATCTATTGTATCTGATAGAGATCCTAAGTTCACTTAAAGATTCTGGTAGAGTCTATCGCAAGCTCTGGGGACTGAATTGAAACTAAGTAGTGTTTATCACCCACAGACAGATGGCCAATCTGAACGGACCATTCAAACATTGGAAGACTTGTTACAGATGTGTGCCCTAGATTTCCAAGGTAGTTGGGAAACCTACTTACCATTGGCCGAATTTGTGTATAACAATAGCTACCATTCGAGTATTGGCGTGGCTCCTTATGAAGCTTTGTGTGGTAGGAAATGCCATTCTCTGATTTGTTGGGCCGAGGTAAGTGACAGACCATTGTTGGGACTAGAACTTGTGCAAGAAACAACTGAAAATATGAAATTGATTCAACAGAGATTAAAAACTGCACAAAGCCGCCAAAAGAGTTATGTAGATGTCCGAAGGCAAGATAGAGAATACAAAGTAGGGGATCATGTGTTCATATCAGTGACTCCAATGAAATGGCAAACTTGGTTTTGTGTTAAGGGCAAGTTGGTACTGAGATATGTTGGGCCATATGAAATCCTTGAGAAAATCAATTTGGTGACGTATCGAGTAGCCTTACCCCTGATTATGGGGCATATGCATAATGTTTTTCACATATCTATGATTCGAGCGTGTTTAAGAGATCCATTCACGTGATTGAACCAACTCATATGCTTTTGAAAGATGACTATACTTATGAAGAACGACCAATTCAAATTGTCAACCGAAGAATTAAGAGATTGAAAAACAAGGAAATTTCGTTGGTGAAAGTTGATTGGCAGAACCACAGAGGGACCTATGTAACTTGGGAAATAGAAGAAGATATGATGAAAAGATACCCAGATTTGTTCCATCTGGATCCGATTTTCTTTCAGAATGAAGGTACTTCGAGTTTGGAGGACCAAACTCTTTAAGAGGGGAAGGCTATAATGACCCCGATCCCTGATTACTTGCTAAGCTATGATTAAGTATGCCTAATGAGTGATTAAGATCAAATTTTGAATTAATTGCATACAAATAGCATCATTTGTGTTTATATCTGTTTATCGTAGAAATATCTGTTTGCATTTCTATTTCGTTCTGCGAATTGAAGGCCTTATCGGCATCTGATTATGAAACTAACTTGATTTTTGTGTTAGTTAGAATTTTTAGAATTTGATGGTAGGTTCAATTGAAATTCGACTCGGAACAGATTAATTCGAATAATTAATGTCCAATTGATTAGCTTAATCAATAATTTAATTAAGCTACTAACTAAGCCTATATAAGGCCTATGTGAACTTATTAGTTCACTTTACACTCTCCTATCACCCTATTTTAAAGAGAAAAACGTAAAGACAGAGGGAGAAGAGAAGATTGAGCTCATCTTAGGAGAATTGCTAGAGAATTTGGAGGGTTTGGCTTGGGGCTTCAAACAATTGACCATTGAGAGTATAATTGACCATTGAAGGTAAGAATTCAACCTTCTAGCTTTGGGATTAAGTCACTTAGGACATGAATTCAAAGAACTGAGTTGTATAGAGCAAGAATTGAACTTAGATGATTGACTATAGGAGTGTATCTTGCATGCATGCATATATCATAGCATTTTGAGTTTGATTCTAAAGAATTTTCACATGTGTCTATCTTGACTTGGTTTTGAGAATTCATCACATTTCTTACCATTTGACCTTAATTGATCATGTTTTGGAAAGTCTAAGCTCATAGTAATTCATGCATGTCATATTCATAAGTTTCAAGTTGACTTTTGAAGAATTGGCATGCTATTAGGCCTTGATTTTACGAAATGGTTTTGAATTCAAGATGTTTTCCAAGTTTAGACTTGTTTTCTCAAGTTTTGGGGCCTAAAGGTTGAGTTTGAAGGCATTGAATTCGAGTTTTGGACTTGAGAGTGCAATATGGAAATTCCAGAATTTGCACCCTCCGCTCGAGCGATAGATCCTGTGCTCGAGCGACCATTCTGTGATCTTGCACTTTCGCTCGAGCGACCAAAAGTTGACTCGAGCATGAAATGCAAGCTCCTAGAAGTTCGTATGTTTTGCAGACCGCTTGAGCGACAATAATTGTTCTTGAGGGAGGACCTAAGTCTCACGCTCGAACGACCGTCGAGTGGGAAAATCAAGCAACTAGTACTTTTGCAGAAGTTTACAGACTACTCGAGCGACCACTCACATTTTGCATGTCCGCTGGAGCGAAGGAAGTTGCGCTCGAGCAAGACCCCTGTTTCCAGCATTTTTGACCAAGTGTTTACAAATGCATTTTGGCATCCACGTTGCATCCTAGGCATTCCTAGGCCAAGATTCAGACAAAATATAAATGATAAGGACTAGAAACACACTAAGAATGAAACGAAATAAGTTAGGTATGACCCAAGCGTGTGTGTTAAAATGTGTATCTATTACATTTATGTAAGTCACACGTTATGAACTGTTAATCCATTGGCTGCTATCAAAGTTATCTATACAATAATCTGTGAGTAATAACTCTGTAAGTTATGTTTAACTTTAATTATTTTATGATGATATTAATTGATTAGTTTTCTGAAATGCTATGTTTTGTATGGATGAATGATTGTCCAAGTTTCTGAAATATATTCGTGGCATCCTTAGTATCATATAATATGTGTCCCTTTATGGGTCATCAGAATGCCTTTATGGCCGTCCCTTTATGGGTTATTGGAAACGTCTCTATGTACATGAGTCATCAGAAAGCCTTATGGCTATACCTTTATAGGTCATCGGAATGCCTTCACAGCCGTCCCTTCATGGGACATCGGATTTGTTAACACTAATGGATGTGCCACGTATTATGATTTGAAATATACGAACTTTGAATACGAATACGACTACGTATATGAATTTGTTTCTGTTTTGACATCTAATCATGTACAAGATTCTATTTCTGCATGGACATCATTCAATAAAATCTCTACTCTGTTATTATTCATTGGACTTCCGCTCACTAGTTATATTATGTATGTAGGTGAGTAGGCGCGTGACCAGGCCTAAGTTGTTGCTTGGAAAGTGTGGGTCAACTAGCCACCATGCCTTCCATGGAGGTTCCTTTTTGAGATCCGATCAAGTTTTTGAGAAACAAGCCTTTGGGGGTTTTGTACTTTCTGATGTTTATATTTTGTCTGAACATGTTTTTTTTTTTTTTTTTTTTTAAATTCTGTATATGTGGCTTTGGTGATGTATGACTAATGTATTTATATAACGTCACTCTTATGTATCGAAGTTTTAAGCTTTTGTTTCATGCATGTCTACATAGCTCTATAGACTATGAATATTTCTATATTTGCTTCTGCAACCCCTTATCATATGATATTTAGGTCAAAGGCCTTTGGTAATTCCAGGATTACTGGCCGGTTACGACGCTAAACCTACATGGGCGGGTAAGGGTCGTGACAAATGCCATGTTAATAAGTTCTGGATTACCTCATAACTTGTGGGGGGAAACAATACTTTCTGCTAATTATATTCTAAATAAAGTACACCGAAAGAAAGTGAATCAAACACCTTATGGGATTTGGCATGGAAGAGTACAATCCTATAAGTAGTTAAAAGTGTGGGGGTGTTTGGCTAAAGTGGCTATTCCTAGTCCTAAAAAGACTAAAATATGTCCTAAAATTGTTGATTGCATTTTCATTGGTTATGCCATGAATAGTAGTGCATATCGATTTTTGATTCATAAGTCAGAACATTCTGAAATGCATGTATATACTATTATTGAATCTTGGAATGCATTTTTCTTTGAACATGTGTCTCCAAATAAAATTGGACAAGAGACTAGTATTAACAAAAGATCTTTTGATGCTATTACTAGTTATGATCAAGAACAAGATCAAGAACAAGAGCAAGAGATAGATCAAAATGAAGAAGAGGAACCTAAGCGTAGTAAACCGCCCGAACTCGCTCCGCACGCGAGGGCGCGAATCGTGTTCATAGCTATTACAGTTCGGACTCCTATCATGGTTCTGAATCTAATCTTACAAAGTGCAATGTAAGACTGATAAATCACCAAAGAGTTTAAATCTGGCAAATCATTTTGGAAAATCGATTTTAATAAAAAAAAGCGCCAAACATGGACTGCTTTGCTAGATTTCAGAATCGCCACCTAAATATTTTGTTTTGGGGGAAATTTAGGAAACCCGACTCGTGCCTAAGGCCACGTGTCCGTCATCACCAAAGTTGTCTCGGCTCGGGAACTTGGGTATGAGGGGGGAAGGTTATGAAATGAGCACCCCCGGTTGCCCGATCAAAGATCAGCCTCTACTAAGTATGATATGTTGTTTTTGAAAACACATGTGTTCTTATTCTGGTTATTAGCTAACATTACTACGTGATGCACACAGCACACAAGTATAGACTCAGTCGCAGGAATTGGAACAAAACATCTCATGTTTGTTTTTCAAAAATGGTTTGAAGTTGCTACCCTCAAGTAGGCTAAAATGCGGATTTGCCACCATCAAGTGGGCTTAAAACATGATGATTTGCCACAAACAAGTGGGCTTAAAATTCACATTTTGATGAATTGTTCCAATTCAAGTAATGAAGCCTTCATCCACAGGCATTCATGCAGTTGAGCACTTAAGCAGTTAGCCTCATGGCAAGCATGCTATCATGACAGTCACTCACACACATGCAAGGATGCTAAAGCATAAACACTTACAGTGTACTCCGAGCCAAAATAGGAAACTAGTTAGTAATCATGCATGATCCTAACTATGCAATATGCTTAATGCAACACATGCAAAATGCAACTAAATAGGCTCGGCTATCTAAAATGGCATATGAATGCACCACTTGATAACATGCTGTTAAACATGTATTTAAGTAAATGTATTGAAATACAATGCAGTTTGAATGATGCGCCAAGCTCGGTGCATGCAAGACAAATGAATGATGCACGCATGCAAGCATAAGGATGCTAATTGAAATATGCCCTAATCTAACCATCAAAAGCAGTTAAGTAAAAGGGAGAAAGACGTGGGGTTGGAAGACATTCACACACACACGCACACTTATTACAATATTTGCCCTCTTGACGGAGGGTCCGAATGAAAGCTAAGCTATTCTAAGCTAAGCTACTTAACTAATCTAATAATCTAATTAGACTAATTATTACACAACCAAATTGAATAACTAGCAGACACTAAGCTAATTATTACAACACTTTAACTAATTAACAAATTAATTTACAAAACCAACTAAGCATACAAAATATCTAAGTTAGGCTGCCTCAGCTCTGCCTTGATCAATGAAGGATGCATGCTCTCAGTTGCCACCTCGAAAAGCTCTCCGGTTTGCTCTTTAGAGGCTCTGTTTGCAGGGTGTCTTCCAGAGCTTACTGCTGAAACTTACCAAAACAGTGCTGGGGAGTGCACTAGTGGCCTGTTGACCATAAGGAGCTGCTGCCGACCCCCCTGCCGGCCAAGGATGCACACTGCCGGCCACAGATGAAAGGGTGCCGGCCAACAATGAAGAACTACCGGCCACTGGTGTGCTGTGACACCAAGCTGCAACAGAGCACAAAATAGAGGAAATAGAGGGTCTCCCAAGGGTATGTACGTACTATCCCCCTCCATATCATCTCAAAACATCAAGGGGGAGACATAATTGGATCCAAAACCATCAATCAAGCATCGCAATGCATGATGGCCAAAGATCCAACTTGTACAAATTTCAATAAATGCAATGCAAACAAGACACTAAGACCACAACCTTATCATGAGTGATCAAAGGCAATGGAGACAAAGGGGATTGGCTCACTTTTATCACTTTGAGTATGAAGTGGACTAATCCACCTTATGCTCAACGTAACGCCCGGTTGAACATCGGTCAATGCAAACAACATGCTACGCTTGGCATGAAACACAAGACTCTAACATGTAAACAACGCATGCATAACATGTTAAGGGACTAAAATGATGAAACTAGTGAAGGACACAACACTAGAGACACGCAATATAATGCTCAAATGATCATACCAGCTATGGACAGACCTAGAACATGCCAAATCAGTGGCCTAAGCATGCTGAAACTCAAGCACAAGAAGCAAGAAAAGCATGCCCAACTTATGGCTCGCAAGCAAGGCACAAAGCTCAACTCTCAAACACAATGAAAGAGTGATATGTGTGAGAGTGAGACAATGATATATGCTTTGAATTTACATGCCAAATGATGCTATATCATGCAAACAACACAAGTATAGCATGTTAGGGTCCTTAGAACTCAAAGCTAGTCAAGGGCTTTACACAAGAGGCATGCAATACAATGCACAAACAACCAAACCAGCTCTGGACAGAGCTTAATCATGCTAAATTAGAGGCTACAACATGCTGGAATTGAAGCTCAAGTAGTAAGAAATGCATACTCATGTATTGGCCCATAAACAAGGCATAAAGGCACAACTCTCAAAGCCATTGAAAGAGTGATTTAAGTGGAAGTATGGCAAAGACATAAGCTCTGAAATTACATATAAAATGAAGCCATAACATGCAAAAAGCTCAAATATGACATGCTAGGGGTCCCAAAGTGCAAGGCTAGCAAAGCCAAATACACTATAGCTATGCAAAGCCAAACATGCATGACCAAAACCACTTAAATCAGACCTCAAACATGTTAAATCAAAGCCAAAAAAATGTGCTAGAGTAGAGCATACACATGCTAGATCAATAGACTAAAATAACAAACATGCTAGGCTAGTGAACCAAAATTGCACTACAAGTGTAAGGAGCATGCAAGAGGCAACCAAACCAATACAAATCAGAGTTATGACATGCCAAATAATGGCTAAAAACATGCTTGAACTAAGAAAATTCAAAGCACAAAGACATGCTACTTTGCAAGGCTACAAGTAGGATTACACTACAAGTATAAGAAACATGGAAGATGTGACAAAGACAGCCAAAAATAGAGTTATGGAAGGTTTGAAAAGTCACAAAAATATGCTTGAACAAAGCCACAAAGAAGTAGAAACACATGCTCATTTGATAGGCCAACAAGACAAGCAAGCAAGACAAGAAGAGAGGGGACCACCCTCTCCTATTTGGGACCTCAAAACAGGGTTTTTACCTCTCAAAATTCTCTGGATTTCAGTGGTTAAAAGGCCACGAAAAGTTATTTTGAAAGGTCTTAAAAGATAGCTCAAAAGGTTTTACAAGCCAAGGAACAAAAGGGAGAGACAACCCCCTAGCCAAACAAGGCTTAAACCACCATTTTAGAACCTCAAAATCAGAGTTTTTTTATGGTTCAAAACCAGCCCCAAAATAGTCCAAAACAATGGAAAAAGGATGGTGAAGCAAGTGTGAAAGACAAGCTTAAAGGGTGAAAGTTTTACCTCTTGGAGGGAAGCACACTTTGAGGTACAAAACCAAGTCAAAACCTCCTTAATGAGCTCCAAGAAGACCTTCTAGCAACCTCATCCCAATGATCAACAACTCTTGTTAAGGGTTGACAGGTTGAAGATGATTGTATGCAAGCCTTCAAGCACAAATGCCCAAGAGAGTGAAATCTAGAGAGAATATTGAAGAGAGAGAGGCTCTCAAACTTCTTCCTTAATTGTTCTAACCCTTGAATATGAGATATAAGGCTTCATTATATAGCAAAAATGGAGCATTTGGTCAAAAATATCTCACGACAGACAGCTGGAGCAAGCTGGAGCAAAATATCTGTCCAAAACTGCTTTCTGCCATCTGTGGCTGACACTGTACCACTGTTGGCCGGCACCTTACCATTGTTGGCCGGAAGCACACTTCCTTGGACTGCAGGGGGCCGGCATTGGCCATTCATGGCCGGCACATGGCCCAAAAATCCCATTTATGGCCCACATTCTCCACATTTGGTTGGATAGAAAAATCTACTTTTTGGGCCCGACTTCAATGAGACATAACTCTTTCATATAGACTCATTTTCAGGTCATTCTTGAGCCTAAAGTGTATCCCTGGAAGTCTTCTTTCCAATGGTGGAAGCCTCACTTCAAAATTCCAAGTGTGCAAAAAGCTATGCTTGTTTTGGTGAAGCCGCTCAGTTTCGATCCTTCTCGAATTCATGCCAAACTGTTTCTCCAACTTGGTTTCTTCTCTCTTGTCCAATTTTCTTCAACTCCAAACCCCTAAGTAAGGTGTTTTGAAAGATTTTTCAAAAGAGTTCATCTTTTCTTCATTCATTTCCACTTTGTCCTTGCTCGGTTTACCAAAAAGCGCGACATTTAACAAAATGCGAGCGTCGGAACATCGTAGGAACCTATTTTCAAAAATGTTTTGAAAGAGAGGGTTTTAAGGTCTAAAAACCATTCAAAATAGTTTTGGTCCAAAAAGGGGTGTGACGTTGGGATTTGATTCTCTCCTTGCCAAAGAAATCGAACCCTTGCACTGCACAACTTTCACCACCAAGTAAACCATCAGTAGTGCCCAAGTCTTAAGGGTGGTAAAAAATAGGGTGTCTACAACCTCAAAATCTTTCAGTCCAAACTTTCTAACTTTTTTGTTCGAAAATGAGCCTATTAACTTTCAAAGAAGTTATATCCAGTCCTGAAGTTCCTTTATGGAAAGAAGCTCTAAACAACGAAGTTGAATCCATTTTACAAAATCACACTTAGGAATTGATGGATTTGCCACCAGGTTGTAAACCTCTTGGGTACAAGTGGATTTTCAAGAGAAAAGTGAAAGTGGATGTATCAATTGACAAATACAAGGCAAGACTTGTGGTCAGAGGTTTTAGACAAAAAGAAGGCGTTGATTACTTTGACACATACTCACCGGTTACTAGAATAGCATCCATTAGAATACTAATTGCTATTGCATCGTTGTACAATCTATAAATTCATCAAATGGATGTTAAAATTGCTTTCTTAAATGGTGAGTTAGATGAAGAAATTTACATGGAACAATCAGAAGGATTTTCTATTCCAGGAAAAGAAAAGAAAGTGTGTAAATTGATTACATCATTATATGGTTTAAAACAAGCGCCAAAGCAATGACATGAGAAATTTGACAAAGTAATAATGTCAAATGGATTCAAAATTAATGAATGTGACAAATGTCTTTATATTAAAAACACAAGCAAAGGTTATGTAATTGTATGTCTTTATGTAGATGATATGCTCATCATAGGTATAAATAATGAAATGATTAAAACTACCAAGAAAATCTTGAATAAACATTTTGACATGAAGGATATGGGAATTGCTGATGTAATATTTGGTATGAAAATTGCCAAAATATCAGAAGGTTATGCTTTGTCACAATCACATTATATTGAGAAAATACTTAACAAATTTAGCAAAGATGATGATTATCTTGCTAGAACACCTGTGAATGTTAATTTGTTTCTTTCTAAGAATGTACAGGAAAGTATTTCTCAATTAGAGTATGCCCAAATTATTGGAAGCTTAATGTACTTGATGAACTACACTCACCTGGATATAGCTTATTCAGTAAGTAAATTAAGTAGATATACGAGTAATCCAGGAGTAGAACGCTGGAAAGCAATTATAAGGGTTCCAAGATATCTCAAATTTACTCGTAACATTGGGCTGAATTATACTAGATAGCCAGCAAAACTTAAAGGATACTGTGATGCAAATTGGATATTGGATACTAGAGACTCAAAGTCCACCAGTGGGTATGTCTTTACTCTTGGTGGTGCGGCTGTATCTTGGAAATCTTCTAAACAGACTTGCATTGCTAGGTCTACTATGGAATCAAAATTCATAGCTTTAGATGAAGCTGGGGAAGAAGCAAAATGACTTCGTCACTTCCTTGAAGATATTCCATGGCCAAAAATGGTGCATGCTATATGCATACATTGTTATAGTCAATCAGCAATTGGTAGAGCACAGAGTTATATGTATAACGGTAAGTCACGACATATTTGTTATCGATATAACACTGTGAGACAACTACTCTCTAATGGAATTATTTCCATTGAATATGTGAAGTCTAAAGACAACATAGCGAATCCACTAACCAATGGGTTAGCAAGAGAGTTAGTTGAGAATTCCTCGAGGGGAATGGTACTTAAGCCTATTAAATAAGAGTTACCGCAACGGAAACCCAACCTAGTTGACTAGAGGTCCCAAGATCTAGGTTCAAAGAGATAATCAAGTTATGTATGACTCAGAAGTATCATTGGGAAGTCAAACTCCTACCCATTTCTTTGATGAAATAGTGATGTCTGCAGCGTTTTAGGTTAAGTAATACTCTTAATGATTCTTATATCTAGGAATACCTAGTGGAGTATGGCAGGATACTCTTCATAAGAATTATCTATATGAGTGTGAATTGGGCCAGTTTTATGAGATTTGTGAAGGGCTACAATTCTTTAGAGCACTCATGAAAGACTAGGTTATATAGGGCCAAAATGAACATAATAGTGAGAACTAAATTGTGTCTGGTAATATACTATGTGAGTTCTATTGTCTTGGTTTACACAAATGGCTGAACAGTTCAAGACATCATCTTCACTGGTTAGCTAGTAAATCTGATAATGTCTCACAAGGGAAGGTTCAAATCCAAAAGCTACCTATCCTTGGCAGAATATTTCCAATTTCTGTACTCTCTGTAATTAGGTCATGTTGTTGTATTTTCTCTCTGTCAAATCCCATTCATGTGGGGGATTGTTGGAAAAAAAAAGATTTTATAGGCTTATTTTGGGCCAACTTTGAGCTCAAAATTGAGTGGATTCCATACGTCTTTTGAGGTGGGTCCAAAGAGATGACATGTTCCTTGCTACATGGCAAGTCACACGGTGGCAAATGGTTTGTCAAAACCATTTATGAGTAAATGGTAAGTTGACGTTGTTTTCGAGTTTGTGGAATGGACAATTAAAGAAGTAAAATGTGAGTTTCCTTGTAATGGTTGTCCCACATTAGAAACTTAATAGAACTTATGTGTGTATATAAGTTCTAGGTAGCAACATTTGGGTTGGGCCTCAAGGGGCACCCTAAGTTTGTAGAAGGGAGAAGTTATGGACAAAGTGAACCTTGGCTCAAACCACCACACATGCGCGCGAGCCGCCGCTGCCTGTCCGTCTGTCCGATCGGCCTACCGAGCTGGGTGCGGTTGTGGGTCGAGTCGGTTCTAACATTAATTTTTTGGACAAAATTTATTTGAATTTTTTCAAATTCTAATAGGAAAAAAATATTTGAATTTCAGAACGAAATTAATTTAATTTTTGCGCCAAATTTTTTTGACCAAACAAGCCTCCTCTGGTCCAATTTCCAACTGTTTAAACTGCTCTAAACTGCCCAGCAGTTCGGACAGATTCAAACCTATGTCAACAGATTCAAATTTAAAACCATACATGTTCAGTTTGTAGACTGCATCTATTCAGGTTGTTTTATACGTGTTCGGCGCTTCTAAATGGTCACCTATCTGCCTATAAATACCATGCCTTTCCAACAGATTTAGACATCCTAAAAAATTATGAAATTCTCTTGGTTCCCTTTCAGTTTTGCTTCTTTGCAAAAATTCTCTTCATACTAGTTTTTAGGAAAAATTAAGAGAGTATAGAACACAGGTTTTGTTCGCCGTACAAATTGTTTGGCGTGCTACTACAATTTGTATAGATCATTATATCTTGGGAGATAGACGCCTTTTATCCGTAAGTACTGAAGTGAGGTGAATCTGTCTTAAGGATAGAGTGTCACACACTCGACTTGATCTATTTTTGTACTTGTATATTTCGGTAAATAAATTCTGTAAGTAATTTATTTTATTTGTTTGATTTGGTTTCAAGTTATTTATTTTACACCAAAGATTGTTCCAATAAGAAATGCTTGGGAAATACATGTGGGACTTAGACACATGACTTGGGATTCAATTATAAAAGAAAAACAATGTAGATATACATATTGATCTCTTTTCTGTTTATATTTTAGGAATAATGTTTGGTTGCACTTTTTAAAATTATCTTTGGATGAAATATTCGTATATATGACATGTAATAAATATATAAGTACTAAACTTTTATATTTGTGTGGGTCCCCCATGTATCCTGTCCTACAGTTTTTGAAAATTGTTATGTTAGTGTGTTCATGTTGTGTCGTGTGTCTACGCTTCTTTGTATGGTTTCATTAGTTTCAATTACTATATCAACCAAACTTAGAGAATGCTTTGGCATTCTAATGGTTTAAAGATATGGGTTATTTTTAGCTTCATTCCCACTACACCTTGCTAATATTTACTCTTCGCAATTATAGTGACGAAATAGAGTTGATTTTTTGTTTCCTTTTTTCAATGTTGCTTAAGCTACGTGCATACTTTGCTGAGTGAATGATATCAGGGGAAACATTACGGAGAAATGTTGTTATGCAAAGAAGATATGGTGATCAGGTGCACATGATACTGAATTGAGAAAATAGTGCCTTTATTTATTTTAGTTTTTAATCATGGGGTTCTTCTTAACTGTGCATATTTAAGAATAAGATTTTTAGTAATTTAAAGTTTTCTGTGTTTACCCCTGCTACAAAAGTTCTTCAGTTGGTGAAATCTGCCATCTGAAATATCCTTTCATATTGTTTTACATGCAAATAGCTGATCGAATTGGAGATAACTAAATACTGCTAGGCTCTATTCTTTTTATTTTTATTTTATTCTAAGGGGAAGATTGAAAGATTACCTTACATATCCTTAGGCAACTTGGTTTCAGTCAAGAGCAAAACAAGGGTTTTTTTTCTTTTGGTGGGAAGGGGGAAGGGGTGCTAAACAAAATTGTTAAAATCATTTTTCCTATCAAAGCTTCGCAAAAAATATAAATCACAAATAATATCGAAAATTAAAGTAACTGCACATGATATATAAACTAATAACTATTATTAATGTCAACTTTAACATTGATTGCTACCAAAAAAAGGGGAAAATATTTTTGATTAAATTATAGTATGTGTTCCTCTATAGGTTTGTTGTGTTATATTAATATAAAGGTTAATATTTCCATTGGTTCTATTATAATATTTTTATTAATAAGGTATGAAAATTTGAAGTCAACGAATATATACATGCATGTAATCAAGGCTTTAGTCTTCCAGAAAGCAATATTTTTGCATTGCACGCAAAGTTCTATTCTCATACCAACAAAAAGTACTGGTTGTATTTTATTTTTTCTTTGGGGGTGGTTCCACTGCCGCTTGCAAGACATCTCAGATAATTCATTCTGACATCTGAGTGTTGATCTAATAAAAATTAGACTAGTAAACACATGGTGGAGTTGGACATTAGCTGAAGAAAAGTCCGGATGAGTAGATTTGTTATGACTTATTTTAGCAAAACGAAATCCATCTCTGGTTGTTGTAGATTGTTTAAGTTCTAGAATGCTTGAAACCAAAATACATGAATTTATGAATAAATAAATGCTAAGTTTAAATATATTTCACTGCCAATTTTGATCACTTTGGCACTTAGACTCTTCTCAATCATCCAAAGTAGGAAGAAGGTTCGGTTCTATATGACGACTGCATGTAGTAATTCTTCTTATGTGGGTAATATTCCATTCCTGTTAAGTATGCTAATTAATTTCATTTCAACTAACATCTGGAAACGAACGAACGCACACAAAAAAACCAAAAAACAAACAAACAAACAAAAACTCAAAACAAAAAGAGAAAAAAAAAAAAAAAATTAACACAAGTCAAGCTTTCTCACCCAAACCATTTTAGTATGAACAAAGTTGTAAGAATTGTGGTTCTTGGGTAGTGTTTTGATGTTGTGGTTCCTTTCCCCGTTAATGGGAGCCTGTCTCGACTTGGTTTCCAATCTCCTATTTCTAGATCTAAGAAAACACAACCTCTATTCATGTTTGGTCTTAAGCAAATCAACACAATGAGGTCTAATATGACCCATAACCTCATTACGACCAATGAAATGTCTTCTACGCCATGAGGTATTAGAATTTCTCCCACTCTATGAGACACTCTCCCATATAACTCATAACAATAAGGGCGAATATGACCATAAATACCACAATGATGACAAATAAAAACAGTGTGTACATTATTTTCTTTGACCTTACCAACTTTAGGAAGATTGAGAAGTCCATCCTCATGTTGAATCGTTTGCTTTTCCTTTCTTTGAGTTCTTGTATCATGAGATGTAGATGCACTCCATTTTTGCTCTCTGTCACCACAAAAGCCAATGACACTCTTGTCATAACACATTTGTTGAAACCCATTGATATTTTCCAAAGTTTTTGATCCTTTCTTCCACAGACCAATGGTAGCCATAGCATACTTGAGCTCTTCCACTTTCTTGACAACTAGCTCTTCCAAAGCAACTTGAGACATCTCAAGAGTTTCAATCTTTTCTTCATATATTGCATAGATTTGTGGTAGCTCATTCCTCTCTGTCTCATAAGTCAAGAGTTTTGCACATAGCTTGTCGATCATTAAAGATCTTGATGGCATAATTCCTAGCCTCGAAAATCTCCTCCTTTAGTTTGACATTCTCACTCTCAGAAGTTTTGAGTTTCATAGTGAGTTTGTCATTCAATTTGGATAAGTTAAGAGATTCCTTGTACAAATTTTCATAAGCTTGCTAAAGCTCTTCACCATCTACTTCATCATCACTCCCCAAGGATTCATCATCAGTGACATTCTCAACTGGCCTCTTGGGATACTCCATTCATCCTCTAGCTCCGAAAACTGCCATGAAAGCAAGAAATTATTCATGCCCCCCTTCACCTTGAGCCTCCTTGTCACTTTCATTTTTGTAAGACTTTGATTCATCATTCCAAGTGATAGGGAAAGCTTTCTTCTTCCTCAAACGATTAGGGCATTCTTGAGCAAAGTGGTTAAAACCTTGGCATTTATAGCATTGGACTCTTTGAGAGTTCCCTTGTATTTTTTCATTCTTCTTCTCGGTTATAGAATCAATTTTGAGCTTATTATCTTTGCCTTTGAATTTATGAGTTGATTCCAAAATATTAGACTTCTTTTTCAGAAAAGACATTTTGAATTGTTTTATAAAAGTATCTGTAATCTTGGAATCAAACTCACAATCCTCATTGGAATCCTTTCTAACTCTATGAGCACTATTAAAAGCAATATTATCTTTTTGTTTCCTTCTGAAATTCATGTGTGCCTCATAGCTTTGGAGATTTCCAATCAAATGATCCAGCGTGAGGTTGTCAACATCTGGAGTCTCCTTGTAACAACCCTCACTTTATCTTAGCCATGCTCACGTGCACTTGCATGATCCTTGTCTTGATTAAACTTGCATTTTGCAGACCTTGATTTGTTTGGTCTAAGTGTTGCTTGCATGCTTCGTTTCTTGCTTAGTGTGTGTCAAGCCGAGGTCATCTTAAGCCTAGGTCACACCCTTGAACCTCTCATAACTAGGACCATCTTGGAACCCCTTTGGTTGACCTCCACCTTCGCCTGGCGTATTGGCCGAGATGTCATCATCTAGGCCGAGGTGTGCATCACCCAGGCCGAGATGTGTATCATCTAGGCCGAGATGTTATCATCTAGACATCCTAAACATTTGATCCTTGCACCTAGTGATCTTGTTCCCGGGCTGGAATGACCTAGACCGAGGTGTGGCACATCTAGGCCGAGGTGTGGCATAGCTAGGCCAAGTGTTGTCCTTCCTAGCCGAGATCATCGGAACCTTCTTGCCGAAGCGTATGTCTTGACCCGAGATCATTACCTACCGGAGTGCCCTTGTCACCTTGCTTGTCATACACACGTTGTCATAGCCTTGTCTTTTCACTCAGTCACCTTTTTGAGGAAATCTAATCCGGTAGTGCCACGTGTCACATCAGAGGGTTAAGTCAGCCGGCAATAGAGGAAAACATATCATTTGTTATATCTTTGTCCTAGAAGAGAGAGAAGCTCTAGGAAGAGAGGAAGAAGAGTTCTTAGAGTGAGAATAGATTTCCAAGCTTGATCCTTAGAGTTTAAACCGTTTGATCCGTGTTTTGAGGTTAGAATCTCGATCTGCTCTTATTGTTCTTTATGTTTATTTGATCACATTGCATGATCTGGCATGATTCATAAGCCATGCATTTGATTTAAAGTTGGTTTTAGAAACAGAAAATGATGTTCATGTGTTCTTGAAGAAAAGCCTTGTTTTGATCCGAAAGTTTATACCAAGTTCCATGTTTTTGTGTTTGTTTTCATGAAATCTCCAAGTATGGATACCAAGGTCCATGATTTTGAACTCATATCATGAATCTCAGATTTTGAATAAAGAAGTTATGATTTTAGCATTCATGTTCTTCATGTTCTTTAAAAAGAAACCCAGAATTTCTAGACTTCATTTCCCTGAGTGTGGTCATCAGGACCATACCTCGGCCAAGAGGTGTGGGACCTCGGCAAAGACCTGGTTAGTACCCAGCATGTTTTCCCGAGATGGAAAACAGAGTTGTAACTCCCAGTACATGTTTTGCTTTGTCTTGACTTAGTTTTGAAAGAAATGCCGAGATCATTTATACTCATGCAAAGCTTGTTTTAGGAATGCATTTCATGCCCATCTTTGAGCATCTCTTCTTGTCTTCTTGAAATGCATTCAATGGGATTTGTTATGTACTTGTAGGCCTTGGATCCTTGCTTGTAATCCCCACACCCGAAGAGCTATGTGAGTGGTATTTTTAATAAAGCTATGTTATAAAGTTTTGATAAAGCTTTGCTTCGTTTTGAAAAAGTATTTGATCAAGCATGAATGATTATCCCTAGTTTTTGGTGTCAAGTATTATCTTGTTTTGATGACATTCTTGGAAAGTCCTTAGTGCTAGGGGACTATAATGCAACTAGCGCGTTTGTTTTGGAAAGTCCTTAGTGCTAGGGGACTATAATGCAACTAGCGCGTTTGTTTGAGATATCTCCTTTGTCTTGCCATCGACGGTTCACCGTGTGGGTTTGTCCGGAATGTCGTCCCTTGTATTATATTGATGCTAGTAAGCATCCCTTGAAGCTTTGAAAGACTTGATAGATGAACTTGGTTCATCCCTTGATTTTGTACGAATTATGATATGTATTGTTTTGATAAAGATCTCGGATATCATTCATTTAAACCTTTATTACTAATATCATTCACTGAGTATCCAAGTTCACCCTCTCCTTATATATATGTAGGTGACGAGCAAGAAGGCGGTGACGCCTAGATGTGTTTTGCAACATATTTTTGGATTCATATTTTGTAGCATCTTGAAGATTATGCTTCTTGGCTTATAATTCATTTCCTTGGTATATGTCGGCTCGAGAAGCCTCTTGATTAAGATGTATCGTGTACCTTATTTTATTTGTATTCAAGTTGTAAGACCATGTTAAGATGTATGTCATTTCATTTGATTTATGCACAACTCTTGTGGACTATTTAGATTTAAATTTATTGCTTCCGCACATGTAAGCCCCATATGTATACTCTGATTGTGTGTGACTTCGCATATTGGCCTTTGGTAATCTCGGATTACTGGCCATCATGACACCATTCTACTAGGGGCAGAATAGGGTCGTGACAGATTGGTATCAGAGCACCGGTTCTTTATAGTACATTATTCACACACTTTGAGTCCTAAAGGGCATAGGATTTCCCTTGGAATGATGTTAGGATTGCATCACATTGCTTGCTACTTGACAAGATGTGCATCATCTCGGCATGACCATTTGTTATTTGCATACATGCTTATTTGTTCATTTTGTTTTAAAGTCACATTTTGCATACTCCTAGCACCATAAGAAGGGGTAGACCTCCAGTTGGCTAAGATCAATCTGAGGAGAGGTTAGACAGATTAGAAAGGATGGTAGCGGGTTTGGCCCATGAGTTGAGGCGAACAAGGCAACAGAACACCAGTACTACCTCTACTCTGGCCGAGCAGACAAACGGTCGAGACGCAGTTCCGCCTCCACCTCCTCCAGTACCGCAAGTGCCTGCACAACTAGCTTTGTATGGGGACGACACATTGACTTTGATTAAAGAATTCAAGAAAATGAATTCGCCGAAGTTCCATGGGGGTATAGAGCCGATGAAAGCCGAAGCGTGGGTTTTGGAAATGGAGAAGTTGTTTGAGATTTTTCCCAGCATTGACACTCAAAAGGTGTCATTGGCGGCATTCACATTGGACGACGACGCTCGAAGATGGTGGATGATGATTCGAGAAGGTAATCCAGGTTTGACTTGGGCCAGATTTTTGGAATTGTTTTATGACAAGCACTTTCCCTTCAGTATCCGAGATCGCAAGACCACCGAATTCTAGACTTTGACACAGGGCAACAAAACCGTGGCTGAATACGATCGTGCTTTCACCAAGTTAGCAAGGTATGCACCCCACATGGTCAATAATGAATATAGAAAAGCCAGAAAATTTGAGAGTGGACTTCGTGGACCCATACAAGATCGGGTGAATATGCTCAACATGCCGACTTACGCCAGAGTATTGGATAAAGCCATCTTGGCAGAAGCTAACTTAAACAGATATCAGAGTTCAGGGGAGAGCCAGAGAAAGAGACAGAATTATGAAAACCGTTGAACATCGTTTGATGCCAAGAAGAGAGTAAATGTCGGCAATTTAAGCAACTCAAATCGATGAAGTGATACTAGGCCGACATGTTCAAGTTGCGGGAAGCCACATTCTGGAGTTTGTCGTTGGGAGTTTGGAGCTTGTTTTGAATGTGGTGAGATGGGTCATCGCGTTAAAGACTGTCCCAAGACTAAGTCTAATGATGGTAAGAACAATGGGAGTACTTCGGGAGCTGCACAGAAAAGCAACGTCGGCTAGGCACAGACGAGGCAGGGCAGAGTATTTGCATTAGTGCCATGAGACACCCAGAGTGCCGAGACAGTAGTGTCAGGTACCCTTCCAATTTGCTCTCAAGATGCATATATATTGATTGATTCGGGTTCTACACATTCATTTGTATCTACTAAGTTTGCCGAGAAGTTAAATAAGGAACTAGAACCCCTTGGTTATGTGTTATCTGTATCTACTCCATCTGGGAGAACTATGACTGTTGCATCCATTTATAGGGCGTGTGTTGTTGTGATAGTGGATATTGAATTATTAGTTGATTTGATGCCGTTGAAAATGACTCATTTTGATGCTATATTGGGAATGAATTGGTTGGTAGTTAATCATGCATCCATTGATTGTGTTTCCAAAAGTGTCACATTGAAACCCCCAAACCAAGCCGAGGTTACGTTTCAGGGTAAAGGAGTAGTACCCCCACCATACTTGATCACGTCTATGAAAGCTTATAAGTTAATCCAAAAAGGGTGTTGAGGTTACCTGTGCAGTGTACTAAGTAATCCGAATGGAAACGTCGAAATGGCCGATATCCCAATTGTTAATGAATTCCCCGACGTCTTTCCAAATGATTTGCCCGGCCACTTAGTCGATAGACGAGTAGACTTTACTGTTGATATTATGTCGGGAACCCAGCCTATCTCCAAAACACCCTATAGAATGGTCCCAGCCGAGCTTAAAGAGTTGAAGGTACAGTTACACGAGTTGTTGGATAAGGGCTTTATTAGGCCGAGCACTTCACCATGGGGGGCACCAGTTCTATTCGTGAAGAAAAAAGATCGTACATGTAGATGTCCCCGAACGTCCTGGGAAACATCCCGTTTCGTTTATTGGGGCTTACTATAGTTCAGGACTCAATGTCATGGTCTTGTATCTAATCTCGCAGAGTGCAATGCAAGACCGATGAATCATCAAAGAGTCCGAATCCGGCAAATTGTTTTGAAAAACTGATTTTTAAAAAGAAGTGCCAAACATGGACTGCTTTGCCAGATACAGAGTCACCACCTAAATATTTTATTTTGGGGGAATTTAGGAAACCCTGACTCGTGCCTAAGGCCACATGTCCGTCATCACCAAAGTTGCGTCGGCTCGGGAACTTGGGTACGATTGGGGAAGATCAGCTATGAGCACCCCCGTTCGCCCGATCAAAGATCGGCCACTAATAAACATGATATATTGTTTTTGAAAATACATGCGTTCTTATTTCGATTATTAGCTAGAATTTACTATGTGATGCACACACCACACAAGTATAGACTAGATCGCCTAATTTGGAACAAAGCATCGCATATCCGTTTGTTTGGAAAATGGTTTGAGGTTTGCTACTCGCAAGTAGGCTAAAATACGGATTTCAATGAATTGTCCCAATTCAAGCAATCCAACCTTCACCCACAGGCATTCAGGTAGTTAATCACATAAGTAGTTAGCCTCATGGTAAGCATGCTATCATGGCAACACTCATACACATGCAAGGATGCTAAAGCGTAAATGCTTACCTAGTACTCCAAGCCAAAACAGAAACTAGTTAGTAATCAAATGCATGATCCTAGTTCATGTTAAGATGGATAATGCAACACATGCAAAATGCAACTAGAAATAGGCTCGGCTATTCTAAGATGTCATGTGAAATGCAACTTAATACATGTATTCAAATTGGAATTAAAATACAATGCAGTTAGCATGATACGCCGAGCCCGGTGCATGCAAGACTGATGAATGGATGCAAACATGCGAGCATAAGTATGCTAATCAAAACACGACCTAGAACTAACCATCAAAGCAGGTAAGTAAAAAGGAGAAAGACGTGGAGTTGGAAGACATGCAGCACACACATGCACACTTATTATAACATTGCCCTTTCTCAGAGGGTCCAAAAGAATAATACAAATTAACTAACTAATAAGCTAATTAATTATTTACAACACTTAACTAATTAAATGAAGTAATTAAGCTAAGAAAGCAGTAAAGAGGCCTCGGGAAGAGGGATGAATGCATGCACGTTCGGTTTCGCTCGTAAATCCATCGCCATACTCATGCTGCCTTTGTTTACACTGCTCCGCACTTCTGAAAACTGCACAAGTCTCCATGATGTCTCCGAACCACCTTCTGAGCACTGTGGAAGGTCATCGGCCAAAAGGCAAGGCCACTGGCCATGGGAAACTGGTCATCGACCATGTGTGAGGCTCTCGGCCAACAATGCATAGCCGGCCGGCACTGAAGATGGCAGACCGGCCATCTTTTTCTGCAGAATCCTATTTTGCTGCAACAGAGGACAAACAGAGCATGGCAATGCATTTTCAAAGCAATGTTTGCACAACCACCCTCCTTATCATGTTTAAGACACAAAGGAGTATGGTTTTCGACCCTTGGACCATCAATCACGCATTTCAATGCATGATGGCCAAAGAAGCCAAGTGTGCAACTCAATATGGAATGAAATGCACAAAACACATAAAAGGGCCCCAACCTCTATCATGATTGATCAAGAGGCAAGAGATGCACAAACAATGCAATGCAACCAAGGCAAGCAAGCAAGTATGCAAATAACTCAAGTGTGCAACGAATCTAATGCAACATGAGCATGTTAACATGCAATATAAAATAGGCATACAACCAAAATATGTGGACATGTATAGCATGCAACAACATGCAAAATAAAACAAGCATGCAACAACATGGTGAGATGGACTTACACTAACATGGGTAACTCTCAAGCATGCCAAAATCAGTGGCCAAATGAGATGAGAACAAGGCCCAAGATTCATGCAAACATGCACAATGCAAGGGCTCCAAGCCTAAGGCACACAATGCAACTCTCCAAGAGCAATGCAATGATGAAACACGACATACAATGGCATACATTCCAACTCTAAAATGGCATACTAAATGATTCCAAAATGACTCTGAAGCATGCAAACACTCATGCTATGCATGCTAGAAGGCTTAAATACCGAAACTAGTGAAGCACACTTCACTATAGGTATATAAAGCAATGCTCAAATGGAAAAACCAGCCCCAAACAGATCCTAGGTAGGTCCAAGACAGTAGCAAAATGGCCTAAAATGATGGCTCAGAATGCACAAAGATGAAGCTCATGCAATGGCTCATGAATAGGGCATACGAACACAACTCTCAAGGGCACTCAAAGCATGGAAAATATGGAATTATAGCAACCCTATAAGCTCTGAAATGTCATGCTCAATGATGCCAATACATGCAAATACTTCAAGTTAGGCATGCAAGAGTGCCCAAAACTCAAAGCTAGTCGAAGCTATTACACAACAAGTATGCATGGCAAGAATTTTTCAACCATGAGGCCTCAAAACAGAGCTAAGGCAGCCCAAAATATGAACAAAACATGTTTGGTGTGTGGCCAAAAGGTGCTAGAATAAGGGGCCAAAATAACATGCAATGTGAGCTAGTAAGCATGATTTACGCTACAAGCCTATGAAACATGTGAGGGGCCACCGAACTAGCCAAAAAGAGAATCATGGCATGCCAAAATATGACCAAAAATCCACTGAAACATGGTCAATACATGCAAGAATGACATGCTCCTTTGATAAGCTATGAATGGGATTACTCTACACATGCAAGAGGCAAACAACAGAGGACCAAACTAGCCATGGAAAGAGGCTAGGAAGGTCCCAAAAGTTACCAAAAAGTGCCTGAAATAGGCCTCCAAATGATGTAAACATATGCTCCTTTGATAGGCCAAATATGCTAGTAAACAAGACAACAAAGGAGAGGGGATGGCCCTTTACTTCTTAGGACCTTAAAACACCATCCCCACCATTGAAATCCCTTTGGATTTCAGTGGTGAGAAGGCCAATACAAGGTGGTCCCAAAGCTCACAAAAAAGGCACAAAAATGAGGCCAAACAAGGCCTAAGAGGAGGTAAACAAACCCAAATACAAAAGTGATCTTAAACAAAGATCAAGAGCATGCAAAATCAGAACTTTTATCAGTTATACACTAAGCTCAAAACAATATGAAAATGGGTCTAAAACCTTAAGAAAAAATGGGGAATAAAAGGATAAGTTCTCACCCTTGATGCACAGCTGCAAAACCAGTAGGTTCTTGGACTAAGAACCAACTCTTTAACCTCTGAAAATGACCTCCAAGAACCTTAGATGAATGGTGGAGGTGTGTGGCTATGAGGCGTGGTGTAATAGGTCAAGAACATTGCACTTTTGGAGCTCAAAATATAGAGATATAAAGAGAGATATCTGTTTGTCTTAGACAAATTTTTTTCAACCTCTCTAAAGGAGAGGGAGGCCCTCTCTTATAGAGAAACAAGAGGGTTCAAGCTTCTTGGAGAAGCTAAAGAGGTTCAAGCTTCTTGGAGAAGCTAAAAAGGTTCAAGCTTCTTCAAGAAGGTAAAAAGGTTCAAAAGGTTCAAGCTTCCTCAAGAAGCTAAAACAAGGGTTTAAAAGGTTGAAGCTTCTTCAAGAAGCTAAAACAAGGGTGCAAATCCTCCATACACGTGTATGGAGGATACAGTATGTGCCACCTGGCACTAAATATCTGCATAAAGCAGATGAACAGGGTTCGGCCAGCATAAAAGGCCGATTGACCAACACAAAGGGCCGGCCGACTAAAAACATTGTCGACCGGCCAACACTTTTGGCTGGTAGCAATAAAACAGGGCCGGTGGCAACATGCCAAGGCCGGTGGGGTGTGGGGATAGCCAACAAGCCATTTCTCGCCCTCAGTTGCAAAGATCACAAGTCCTTGGTCCAACCAAGCACAAAACAAATAAGTCGAGAGATCTTGAGGCAAGGCGCGCAACCGAGACCTCTGAGAACTTAAGACAAACACGAACATGGATGATCATCGAGTGTTCAAACGATGACGTCCAAGTCTTGAGGACGGTCAAAAATGGGGTGTCTACAGTTGCCCCTCTTTGACAGAACTCGAAAGTCATAACAATGATGGGAGTGAATGTCAAAGCCTAGAGACGACCCATTTTTGACAAGGCCGAAGACTTAGACAAAGCATACAAGCTACAGATGAAGATATGCGCCCGAAGGCAGGGGCAAAATGCAAGAACAATGCACAAAGCCGAGCATAACTTGTGATCATGCAAAGAAAGTTGTAACAAAGCATATCATGCAACAGTTTTAAGCAAGCAAAAACCAAACTACATTACAATGCAGAAAGGATGTAAGAGAATTATTCAGTTTTCGCTACGTCTCACACAGAGAATATACAATACCTGTCTGGTTCGTCTGGTCACGCCAGCTTCAAATGAACCGTACATACAATATCGTGCCTGCAAAGGAAAGAAACTTAACAGGTACAATATTGTTAGCAATATGCATAACAATGCTAGTGAAAAGCTGCGTGACAACGTGAGTGGAAGGATGCAAGACAATGCAACCTAAGGGTGATGCATAACAATGCGGGATTGATGCAAAACAATGCAACCCGAGACAAATTCCAAACACGCTGAACATGTGTAAGGAAAGGGAGAACCTCTCAGCGTGGCACACGTGAGAGATAAAAGGGGATGGTACAAACATTGAAACGTATTCCAAATGCTCCTTAACCAAAGAAGGAGAAGAACAGGGACATATCTCGGTATTCAGAATGTCATAAGCATTGGAACATATTCCGAATGCTCTGATCCAAAGAGGGAGAAACATGGGGACGTATCCCGGTGTTTCAGAAAGGTATAAGCATTGAAATGTATTCCAAATGCTCTTAGCCAAAGAGGAAGAAACATGGGGACGTATCCCGGTATTTTGGAATAGTGTGAGCATTGGAACGTATTCTGAACGCTTTTAACCGAAGAGGGAGAAACATAGGGACGTATCCCGGTGTTTCGGAATGGTGTGGGCATTGGAACGTATTCCAAACGCTTTTAACTGAAGAGGGAGAAACATAGGGACGTATCCTGGTGTTTCGAAAAGATATAAGCATTGGAACGTATTCCAAATGCTTTTAGCCAAAGGGGGAGAAACATAGGGACGTATCCTTTTGTTTTGGAATGGTATGAGCATTGAAACGTATTTCGAACGCTGTTAATCGAAGAGGGAGAAACATAGGGACATATCCCGGTGTTTCAGAATGGTGTGAGCATTGAAACGTATTACAAACGCTTTTAACCGAAGAGGGAGAAACATAGGGACGTATCTCGGTGTTTCAGAATGGTGTGAGCATTGAAACGTATTCCAAACGCTTTTAACCGAAGAGGGAGAAACATAGGGATGTATCCCGGTGTTTCGAAATGGTGTGAGCATTGTGTAGACGTCCCCGAACGCATCCCGGGCGAGGGGAGTGCGAGTCCCCTCCCGTTACGGTTTGATATTGGGTCACTACAGTTAAAAGGACTCAAAATGTCACGGTTCTAAATCTGAACCAAAGAGTCCAACTCTGGCAAATTGTTTTGAAGAAAAACAGATTTTGAAAAGAAGTGCCAAACATGGACTGCTTTGCCAGATACAGAGTCGCCACCTAAATATTTTTAAAATGGGGAAATTTAGGAAACCCTGACTCAGTGCCAAAGGCCACGTGTCCGTCATCACCAAAGTTGTCTTGGCTCGGGAGCTTGGGTACGATCGGGGAAGGTCAGCTATGAGCACCCCCTTTCGCCCGGTCCGAAGACCGGCCTCTACTAACCATGATATCCAATTTTGAAAACATTATGTGTTCTTATTCCGGTTATTATCCTAGAATTACTATGTTATGCGCACAGCAAACAAGTATAGACCAAATCGCCTAAATTGGAACAAAACATTGTAAGTTTGTTTTGAAAATGATTTGCTACTCGCAAGTAGGCTAAAATGCAGGTTTTGCCACCCTCAAGTGGGCTTTAGAAAAAACGGTTTTGCCACTATCTAGTGGGCTTTAAAACTCACAGTTTTAATGTGTTGTCCCAATTTAGGTAATTCAACCTCCATCCACAGGCATTCATGCAGTTATATCACATAAGCACTTAGCCTCATGGTAAGCATGCTATCATGGCAACATTCACACACATGCGATATGCTAAAGCATAAAAGCTCACCTAGTACTCCAAGCCAAAACAGAAGCTTATTAGAAATCCATGCATGGACCTAAGCATACTGAAATGTCTAATGCAACACATGCAAAGATGTAATCTAGGCAGGCTCGGCTATCCTAGACATGGCATGTGAAATGCTACAACTATCACGTATTCAATTTGGAAATTGAAATACAATGCAGTTTGTATGATGTGCCGAGCCCGGTGCATGTAAACGAATGCATGGATGCACACATGCATTGCATAAGGTATGCTAAAATAAATATGCCCTAATCTACCATTCTAAGCAGGTAAATAAAAGGGAGAAAGAAATGGGGGTTGGAAGACATACATGCCACTCACCCACACTTATTACAGATATGCCCTCGCACGGAGGGACCGAATAAATAAATAATACAGACCGAAGAATAAATGAATAAATAAATTATTACAAATTTCTAAGTACTAAAATTAAAGCATCTAAATGAAATGAAATGGGGCCTCGGCCCTGCCTTGGGATGCGCGAATGATGCATGCCCGATGCCCGCCTTGCCCGAAAAGCCCACGCCTTGGCACTACTGTCTCTGTTTTTACTGCTCTGCCTCTCCAAAAATTCTCAAAACTTCAGAATACCTTCCAAGAGGCCTGAAACGATCCACCGGCTGGGCAGTGTAGTCATCGGCTTCTTCCAGTGACCACCGGCTGCACTTGGTAATCATCGGCACAAAAAATAGTGCCGGTCGGCACTATTTTCTGCCGGTCGGCAGAAAGTTCCTGCACCAGACAGATGACAGCAGCAGCAACAGACAGCAATGCATAGGCATGGTTTTTGGGCAAATGTGAGCATGTCCAACACCTCCTATCATGTTTAGGGACTCAAGGGGGTGTGGCTCTTGGTTCTAGGGCTATCAATTGTGCATTTGATGCATGATAGCCTAAGGAACCAAGATTGCTCATTTTAATGTAAATATGCATGCAACACAACAAATGAATACTAAGTCCCTATCATGTGGAAATCAAGGGCCTTAGTGACCAAGGATTGAGGTGAGTTACACCACTTGAAATGTGAACTCCCCTCAATCCTAGGCTTGGCTTGACAACCCCAAACCAAGCTATGAGATGCAAGCATGCAAGCAAGGCTCAAATGCAATGCAACCTATCATGTTAAGCATGCAAAGAGCTAAAGTATGTAGGATACAAATGGCATGCAAGATGGGCCAATTAAACATGGAACTAACAAGCATACATTCAAGGCTACATTGACCAAGCAAGCAACAATCATGAAATAAGCATGCAACAATGGACTTAAGCCATAGAGGGCAGCCCTCAAACTCCCAAAAACAGTGGCAAAACAAGCCTCACAACATGATCAAAATGCCACACAAGCATGTTATTCGATGGGCCCAAGTCTAGGGCGCCAAAGAGAGTAATTTGACATCATTCATACAACCGCTCATGGCATGCATTCAACAAACAAAAATAGATTTTAAGCATGTGGAATGACACTCAAATCCCCTCATGGCACCCCCAAAAATGCACCAAACATGGAAGCATGCACAATGTCTATTTTAAAGCATTCAAGAGCATATCTTTAAAACATGAACTAAGCCACATATGCCAACATGCAAACATGACTAATGGACTGAAATGAGGTCTAATATGATGCCAAATCACTAGATCAAAACAAGTCAATCATGCTAGAACTCCATGGAAGCAAAGTTTACAAGCCTAAAATGCAAAACATGCACATCAAGCATACCAAGGGTGTCCAAAACAGTGGCTCACAGCCCTATTACATGACAAATAGATGCTTATATCCTCATGAAACCAAGCTAAAATATGCAAGAATCAAGGCTCAAAGCATGACGCTACTTATAAGCATGAAAGAGCATTCTAAAGCCAACATGGAAAGCATGCAAGAGGCCATGAAATCAACTAAAAACAGAGGTCACACATGACCTAAAACACACAATAAAGCTCTGAAATGAAAGCTAAGGAAAGCATGCATGCATGTTATGCTATGAGCCAAAACAAAGGCCAACCAAAGGACCAAAGGGAGAGGGGTGTCTCTCCCTTAGATGAGGCTCGAAAATATCATCCTCACCACTGAAAATCCACTGGTTTTCAGTGGTGAGAAGACCCAAGAACACCAAAACAAGAAGGCCTAAGAAAAAGGCAACAAAGAGGGCCAAACAAGGCTTAAAGTGATGAGGCTTAACTCAAACCATAAAATGACCTTAATGAAGGTTCAAGAACAAGTAAAAACAAGACTTTTTTATCTTAAACACAAACTCAAAATCACAAAGTAAAGAGGGTAGAAATAGGTTGCAAGAATGGGGAATCTAAAGCAACAAGCTTACCCTTGAAGATCCAATGAAGAACAGGTGGTCCAGCCCTCCTCAAGTGATCAAAACCAGTCCAAAATCACTCAAAACAAACCTCCAAGTCTCCCAATCTCGGAGCTAGGTGTAATAGTGTGTGTAATGGTGCAAAAGTGAGGTAAAACACACTATTTGGGGCCTAAAACACACACACAAGAGGAGAGAGAGGGAGATATAGATATATATGGATGTATATCAGAGAATGTATGTATAATCTCTGGTTCTTGACCTAAAATTGCTAACCCTTGAGCAATGGAGATGAATGGTGCTTATATAGGCAACATAAGGCTCTAAACTTAATGGCTAAGTAAGAGCAAAGGGGTCAAGGGGTGCAAAGGGTTCCTAGCTTCTAAGGGAAGCCAAGACAGCTGGCCAAGCTTCTCCAAGAAGCTTGGCCAAAAGGGGTCAAGCTTCTAGAAGCTTTAAGGGGGTTCAAAGGGCAAAGGGTGCAATGTTATGCACGGGGAGGAGTGATGGTGTAATCCAGCTGGCACAGCTGGCATGCACCATCCCCAGGGGGGTTCAGAAGGGTCACCGGCCGGCAAAAACAATCACCGGCACAAAAATGTGCCGGCCGGCATCATACAGTGCCGATCGGCCAAGGATTTGGGTAAAAAAGTGCCGATGGCTACTATGGATAGCCGGTGGAGGTGTGGGGCAGCCGGTGGGTTCTAGGGATGGCTAACAAGCCTTCCCCTACCCTCAAATGCAAACACACACAAGTCTTGGTGAAAAACCAAGCACAGAACAAACCGGTTAAGAGATCCTGAGGCACGGCGCGCAGTCGGGACCTCCGGGAACTCAAAACGAACACAAACATGGATAATCACCGGGTGTTCAACCGGTGACGTCCAAGTCTTGAGGACGGTCAAAAATGGGGTGTCTACAGTTGCCCCTCTTTGACAGAACTCGGAAGTCATAACAATGACGTGAGTGAATGTCAAAGCCCAGAGACGACCCATCTTTGACAAGGCCGAAGACTTGGACAAGCATACAAGGCAAACAAGATATGCGCCCGAGGGCAGGGGCAAAATGCAACTGAAAATGCAAGAAGCCTAGCATAACTTTATGAAAATGCAAAGAAAGCTGTAATGAGGCACACATGCGACAGTTATAAGCTAACATGCAACAGTCTACACTACAATGTAGAAAGGATGTAAGAGAATTATGCAATTCTCAATACGTCTCAACTCGGGAGATACAATACCTGCGCGGTTCGTCCGGTTTCACCGGCCTCAAATGAGCCGTACATACAATATCGTGCCTGAAAAGAAAACAAACTTAACAGGTATGACACTGTTAGCAATATTCATGACAATGCAATCAAAAGTGCGTGACAACGCAATCAGTGTGTATAGAAAGTTTATAATTGAACACATGTCAGTAAAGCAAAGCACGCATACAATGCAATGTGTATAGTGAGATAATCGAACACATGTAAGTGAAGCAAAGCACGCATACAATGCAATGTGTATAGAAGGTACTTGAACACATGTCAGTAAAGCAAAGCACGCATACAATGCAATGTGTGTAGAAGGGGTAATTGAGCACATGTTAGTAAAGCAAAGCACGCATACAATGCAATGTGTATAGAAGGTAATTGAACACATGTCAGTAAAGCAAAGCACGCATACAATGCAATGTGTGTAGGAGGTAATTGAACACATGTAAGTAAAGCAAAGCACGCATACAATGCAATGTGTGTAGGAGGTAATTGAACACATGTCAGTAAAGCAAAGCACGCATACAATGCAATGTGTATAGAAGGTAATTGAACACATGTCAGTAAAGCAAAGCACGCATACAATGCAATGTGTGTAGAAGGTAATTGAACACATGTCAGTAAAGCAAAGCACGCATACAATGCAATGTGTATAGAAGGTAATTGAACACATGTCAGTAAAGCAAAGCACGCATACAATGCAATGTGTATAGAAGGTAATTGAACACATGTCAGTAAAGCAAAGCACGCATACAATGCAATGTGTATAGAAGGTAATTGAACACATGTCAATGTGTATAGAAGGTAATTGAACACATGTCAGTAAAGCAAAGCACGCATACAATGCAATGTGTATAGAAGGTAATTGAACACATGTCAGTAAAGCAAAGCACGCATACAATGCAATGTGTGTAGAAGGTAATTGAACACATGTCAGTAAAGCAAAGCACGCATACAATGCAATGTGTGTAAAAGGTAATTGAAATTGAGCATATTAAAACATGACATTGAGATGCAACGTACTGTAACACAGTATGATTTGAAACAACTTCTTTTGAAAATCACAAGATATAAAAGGATACGAGAAGGGACATCCTTCACATGTTCCGAGCATCGCTCATACAAGTCATGGCTTGAAATCAACTCGAAGATCCATTAACATTCCAGAAGTGCACTTTCCCGCACTATTCTTGAGTGATGAAGGAGTCAGACTGCACAGCCAAACCAGGCACGAGCGCAGGAGGTGTTCTGACTACGAAGGGGAGGTTCCTGGTATCCAACCCAGCATTCTGCTTTACATTCCTTTTCATTAGTTGTTTAAGCACATTGCACTGCCTCAGGCAGGTTTTATATTCTTTTGAAGTTGCGGGTTTTTACAAAAACACATGACGAAAATGAAACAGCTATTCGCTTGAAAAGGTATCGCACTTGTGTGCATCGCATCGCAAGACATCACATGACAATGTGAATGGAATTGAAACTGTTGTTTGAAAACAAGGCATCGCATCGTAATAACCAGGTAGTGAACCAACTTACAACTCGATAAGCAAAACAAAGACTCGACAGACTAGCCAAGTGCAAGTACAATCTTGGTAGACAAAGCCAAGACTTAAAGAGAGTGACATACAACTCGATAAGCAAATATACAACAACTCGATAAACAAATACGCGCGATTCGGCGGGAGTCAATCACCGGAGAGTGCTGGAAGTGGTGGAATTCCCCAATATTCAGCATAAAAAGCTCAGGGAACACAGGGGAGAGCCACCGGCCCAATAGAAAGTCCACCGGCCTTGATCAATTTGCATCGGCACAATACTTGGCCGGTCGGCACAAAAGTATAGCCGGTCGGCACTATACACTGCCGGTCGGCTGTAGACTGTCTGTATCAGCAGAATGTTGACATGTGTCCTCCACTCAACCCTATCCTCTTCAAAAGGATCTCAACTTCGTGGTTTTCTTCATTTCAACACTGATTTGCTCCAAATGGAAGCATTTCTTGCTCAAAATCTTGCAACTTGGATTAACAACTTGGATGGCTCGGAAAAGCTGAATTTCCGGGCTTTCGGCATAAACGCACTATTCACTTTGCGCCGTACTCCGCTGCATTTTCCATTCCTCCATGCCGCGGCACGGTTTTGGAACCCGGTAACACATGTCTTTAGCTTTAGCGGGCAAGAGGTGTGTCCCACTTTCGAAGATTTCCAAGCCTTAATGGAATCCGACCGCGATGAGGAGATTCTCCCTCAACTTCGTTTTGGCCATGCTCAAGCCTTAGGACAAATGTGTGGGCTCTCAATACCCGAGGCTCGTTCTTTGATTTGTGACGGGACATTAGATGTTCCGAGCTTGGTCTGTCGTTTTTCCGAGACTGGTGGTCGTGGCGACCATCGCTGGCAAGGTTTTCGGCGACACGCCCTTTGCCTATGCATGCTATCTCATTTTCTGTTCGTTTCCTGTTCCGGAGGAGCCAGTGTCCGGTTGGTTGAAGTCGCCCAAGGCTTGAAGGAGGGCAAAAGCTGCATTGCCATGGTCCTAGCTGAGACATTGCTGGGCTTAGACGCCTTTTATCGTCGAGAGACGATCAGATTAGCAGGGAGTCCGCTATTACTGCAGGTAATGTTTCCCACCCAATCTCACATTTTATATTCGCTCACATCACTCGGCCCTCAAGCTCGGTTTTTCTCACAAAACCCTTTTCTCACTTTTTCTCTCATCGTACATCTCTCTATTCTTTATTCTCTCATTTTTCATCCCTTCCCAGGTGTGGTTAATGGATAAATTGAAGGTCGTGGACTCTTGTCCTGCATATTCAGCTCGCGGCTATTTCTTCAGGCAACGCCTGGTTGACGCCCTTGATGAGGGTTGGTGGTTTGAATGGATGTGCAGTTTATCCGCAGATCGTATTGCTTGGCGGTGCCCTTGGCTCAATCTTCCAATGATGAGTTACAGCATGACCCGTCAACCTGGGATCCAATTGATTGGCTTGACTCACTGTGTCTTCTACTTCCCCTTCCGTATCCTGCGTCAGTTTGGTCATGATCAGACCTGTCCACCGGAAGGGATAGAGTACCCGGCTACATTTCCGGTTCGGGGCGCACAGCTGGCCCGATATGTCACAGCATGGAGGACGAGAGAACTCCTGGCCCCTGCTCCCACTTTCAGTTGTACTTTGTCTGATGAGTGCTTGGATTGGCTTAATGAAGAGGCACAGGAAGGGCCCACTTTGGCGTCAGAGGCTTCGACCAGCTCTGGGAGGGGGCGCAGGGACATTTGACTTGACCATGCCCCGGATTTATTGCTTTATTAGTACTTTCAAGTTTTCTTTATGAATGTAATAAAAGCAACTTCAATTGTATGCAAGAGCAAGAGAACTCTATTTGAAATCAATGAAATTGAAGGTTGTGGTACTGAAAAATTTCCGTTTTTGGTCTGGAAATGGTCTTAGTTGTAAAAAGATTTATTTGAACAAAGTCATTTTCATTAAAACTTTTCAAAACCATTTTCGATATGGATCAGAACTGGACACGCCTGAGATCTGTCACTAAGGTGCACAACTCCAGATTCCTGCAATTGGAAAATTGCCCCTAGTTTGAATAGTACCGCGGCACTGCCTGACAACGGAAAGTTGCCCCTAGTCTGAATAGCACTGCACCGGAGATTGCGATGAATGCTGATGGACGAAGATGACCAAGATGATCAAATGGACAAAGCTGATCGGGGAAAATGTTTGTGGCTGAACTTCAGGATGAAGCTGCCTACGCATCCCAATGATGGGAATCAAGCCTTACGTAGTTCAGGCTTGGGTTCACTCGAGTATTTTCACTCTCCTTTTGCGCTCTAACTTTTGCCAAGGCCGCCCTTTGCGGGTTTTCAACCTTGCGAGCTCAGTTTTTATATTTTCTAATTTTTTGTGCTCTGAATTTTGCCTAGGTCGCCCTTTCGGGTTTTCGGCCTAGCGAGCCTCTCAGGGGTGATATTTCTTCAGCTTATCCATGTTGATCGGTTGGGAGAACTCTAGGCCATCTAGGTCCATCAGAACCACAGCTCCACCTGACCAGATAGACTTGATGATATAGGGACCAGTCCAATTGGGTCTGAACTTGCCCCTTGGGTCGTGGATGGGAGCTCGGTTATCCTTGAGCACCAAGTCTCCTTCCTTCAAATTCCTGGACTTAACCTTCTTGTTAAAAGCCCGGGCGATTCTGCGCTGATAACCCTGGACGTGGTACAGTGCTTTCAGTCTCCTTTCATCGAAGAGCATGAGTTCCTCGAACCTACTCTGCTGCCAATCTGCCTCAGCTATCTGACACTCAGCCAATACTCGCAATGACGGAACCTCAATCTCAATTGGTAGAATGGCTTCCATGCCATAGACCAGCGAATAAGGAGTTGCTCCAGTTGAAGTTCTAATTGAAGTCCGGTAGCCCCACAGAGCGAACGGCAACTTATCTGGCCAATCCCGATAGGTTTCTACCATCTTCTGCAGTATGTGTTTGATGTTTTTGTTGGCGGCCTCAACTGCTCCGTTGGTCTGCGGCCGATACGTGGACGACTTATGAAAAGCGACATTATACTTCTCCAACAAATCAATCACTTCTTTCTTGAAGTGAGAACCATTGTCCGAAATGATCTCATTCGGGACTCCATACCGGCAGATAATGTTGTTCCTGATAAACTTCGCGACATGTGAAGCCTTCAACACTGCATAAGACTGGGCCTCGACCCACTTCGTAAAGTAATCTATCGCTACCAAGATATACTCATGTCCGTTTGACCCCTTCGGAGTTACAGCTCCAATCACATCGATTCCCCATACTGAGAACGGCCATGGTGATGTCATGTTGTACAGTTTTGACGGCGGGATGTTCATCCGGTTCGCATAGATCTGGCATTTGTGGCATCGCCGAACAAAACCGATACAATCTTCTTCCATGGTGGACCAGTAGTATCCTTGTCTGAGGATTTTTCTTGCCAGCATCACCCCATTCATATGTGCACCACATTCTCCTCCATGGATGGCCTCCATCAGGCGCTTCGATTCTTCAGCTTCCACACACAGCTTGTGCATTCCCAGATGACCTCTTTTGTACAATTTACCCCCGCAGATGATAAACTGAACAGCCATTCTTCTAATTGCCCTTTTATCCTTGGCATTTGCCCCTAGTGGATATGTCTCCTTTTCCAAGAAATTCCATATGTCGTAATACCAAGGGTTGTCATCCTGCACTTCATCTATGGCAGAGATTGACTCATACGCTGGCGCAAACTTTTGATCAATGATTACTGGACGCATCCGAACTCCCGACGGGATGTCTATCATGGAAGATAGAGTTGCTAGTGAATCTGCGAACCTGTTATTCTCTCTCACTAGGTGAGTGAAACTTAGCTTTTCAAACCGAGGAATTAACAAATCTAGGGTCTGGTGGTAAATTATCATCTTTTCCTCCTTGACTTTCCAGTCTCCTTTCGCCTGAGACACAACCAGGTTCGAATCTCCAATAACGTCCAAACGTCTTGCCCCTAGTTCTAGGGCTGCTTCTAACCCGGCAATACATGCCTCGTACTCTGCCTCATTGTTCGAGACTTTGAACCGGAGCTTGAATGCTAAGGGGATACGGGAGTCGTCAGGCGTTATCAGCAACACTCCTATCCCGTACCCATATTGATTTGACGCTCCGTCAAAGTACATCGTCCAAGTTTCATCTTCGATGTGCAGGATACCTTCATCTGGGAATAGGTACTCAACCGCTTCATCCCCTTCAACCGGGTGGTCGGCAAGGAACTCTGCCACTGCTCTTCCTTTTACGGACTTGCGCGTCACATACTTGAGGTCAAATTCGGAGAGCAACAGCAACCAACGAGCTAGCCTACCCGTAAGTGCTGGTTTCTCGAAAAGATATTTGATGGGATCAAGTCGTGAAACCAACATTACAGAGTGAGCTAACAGGTAGTGCCGCAGCTTCCTAGTAGCCCATACCAAAGCTAGACAAGCCTTTTCCAGCGGAGTGTAGCGGGTCTCGTAATCCAGCATCTTCTTGCTCAGATAGTAGATGGCCCTTTCCACTTTATCTTCCGACTCTTGTGCGAGCATACAACCCATTGTAGTCTCAGTCACTGACAGGTACAGTATCAACGGTTTTCCTGGCTTTGGTGGTGACAACACGGGCGGATTCTGTAGATACTCTTTAATCTGTTCAAACGCAGCTTGGCATCGGCCGTCCCAACGGAACTTCGTTCCTTTCTTCAAGAGACCAAAGAGTGGTTCACAAGTCAAGGTTAGTTTTGAGATAAACTGCCTTATGAATTGCACTTTACCCAGAAAGCCTCGCACCTCCTTTTCAGTCATTGGTGGTGGCATTTCTAAGATGGCCTTGATTTTGGAAGGGTCGACTTCGATGCCCCTTTGTGTAATCAGGAATCCCAGCATTTTTCCCGCTGTAACACCAAACGTACATTTCTGAGGATTCAACCGCAGCCGAAATCCTCTGATCCTTTGAAAAAACTTTTGCAAGGCGGTGTAGTGGCCCTCTCTTTCTTTGGACTTGACAATCATGTCGTCCACATACACCTCGACCTCTTTATGGATCATGTCATGTAATATCGTGGTTGCAGCCCGTTGATATGTAGCCCCAGCATTCTTCAACCCAAACGGCATTACTCTATAACAATATGTACCCCACGGGGTGGTAAAAGCAGTCTTCTCCCGGTCTTCGGGTGCCATTACTATCTGATTATAACCTGAAAAGCCATCCATGAACGAGAGCAAAGCATGCCCCGCTGTGAAATCTACCAATTCGTCAATATGCGGCAAGGGAAAGTCATCCTTCGGACTGGCTCGGTTCAAATCCCTGAAGTCCACACATACCCGGATTCTGCCATCCTTCTTCGGCACTGGAACAATGTTGGCCAACCAAGTCGGGTATTCGGATACCAGCAGGAAGCCTGCGTCAATTTGCTTGGTGACCTCTTCCTTGATCTTAATGGCCCAGTCAGGGCGAATCCTTCTGAGTTTCTGTTTGACAGGTCGGGCCTCAGGGTCAAGAGGGATCCGGTGCTGTACAATCTCAGGATCGATTCCAGGCATGTCTTCATAGGACCACGCGAAAACATCTTTGAAATCTTTTAACAAAGCGACTAAGCGCTCGCGTTCCTCTGAAGACAACGTGGACCCGATCTGGACCAGCCGCGGGTCCTTCTCAGTACCAATATTCACAGTATTGATTTCATCAATTAAGGGTTTAACAAACCTCTCCTGCTCTTGTTCAATTAGTCGTTGTAAAACCGGAGGAATTTCGTCCTCGTCGTTTTCATCAAAATTTTGAAAGTCCTGATTTAAGCAATAAACCAAAGGCACGGAAAAGTACTCGGAAACCACAGTTACCTCATTCTCATTAGATACTTCCAAGCCGTCCGATTCTTCTGTTACAACAGACTCAAAAGAGAAAGAGAAAGACGACCTGGACAGGACTGTGGCATCCGGGTTATCACCCCCAGGAATACCGAACTCAGACTCAGACGAGCTGGAACCTGATTCCGACTCACAAGACTTGGTGGAATCAGATTCCGGCTCACTACCTGACCCGGTGCTGCTTGATAAAAATCCCTCCTCGTACTGCCAGGTGAGGGAGGGTGCGATGGATGCATCCAAAATAGCTGATTGTAGGCCCGCAGCCGTTTCATCTCCGATCATGGACACCGAGGAGTCATCCCCCAAGCACAACTGATCGATCAAAGGATCTGAAAGTAGACATGCCAGTGCTACCCCCATTTCAAACTCTGTGTCCGCAGACTCCAATCCTTTGCTATGTTCAGCCTCAACTGTCGGGTCTGTCTGCTCTTCAGCAACATCATCCCCAAATAACTGTAAGTCGAAGAAAATTTCAAATCCCGGCACACGTTTCTTCTCTGCATTGAGCCACGGCTCAGGAAAACCACAGAATGGGAAGTCTTCCCCCTCCCGGACGAAACGTCCGTTCAGAGTACCCCAAATGGGGCGATGTATCAATTCAAAAGGTTTCCCCATCTGTTTTGCTTTGGCCCTTCCAGCCATCTCTTTTCCTTTTCTTACCCAATCTTCCTTGGTGGGCAGATAACCCAAGCCGAAGGTATGGGGATTGTGCGGCACTTCGGCCAACACTGCAATGCCCTTACGGCCGCTCTTCCCTAATCCCATCCCGGGGACATATTGGAGTTTGTTCATGAGGTACACTGCTTGGGCGCTAACATATATCCCTTCATTAGCGGCCATGATATTCTGTATAACCTGAGCCTCAGCCAAGGTAAAACCTGATATGAATATGTCCTCCAGGCCATGCTCTATCTCCAGAACAGGCGTGGATACTTCCGGTGGTGGATGAATTGATGAATTCCCGAAAACGATGGCTACTCCCTTCCCATAGGGGTATTTCACCATTTGGTGCAAAGTAGAGGATACTGCCTTCACCTGATGCAGCCACGGCCGCCCCAATAACAAATTGAAAGTTGCAGGTACTTCCAAGACGTGAAAATCTATCTCCTGCTGTCCCGGCCCAACCTTAGTCTGGATTTTAACGGTTCCCATCACTTCTCGGCTTGTATTGTCATATGCCCTGATGACCTGGGCTGTTGGTACAAAGTCCGCGACTTTCAGACCAATCGCGTAAGCTGTCCTCGCAGGGCAGACGTTGATGGCGGACCCTGTATTAACAAGGACTACCGGTATCCATTTATCCCTGCACTCTACGGAGATGTAGAGTGGCTTGTTGTGATTTGTGCCCTCAGGCGGTAATTCCTTATCAGCAAACGTCAACATCGGGGTAGCTCCTCCCGGAAAGACTAGCCCCACTAACTGTTCTGGTGTTGTTTCTATTGAAAGCTTTGCCTTATCCATGGCTGATAAAACAGCCTCCCTGTGTACTCGTGAAGCCATGAGCAGTCCCCATATAGAGATGTCTGCTTGTATCTTTTTAAGCTGTTTGAGTACAGCTTCCTCTTCGAGCTGCTTCTCTTTTTGCTTTTCAGCCTCCCTATCCTTCCCTGAGGCCTCTGGTTGATCCAAGTGCGGAGGTTTGAAATATCGCCCACTCCTTGTCATGTGGTCGACCTCTCCAAGGTACCAAGTGTTGTCGGGTTGGTTGTTCCCCCAATCCTCGTCCGTGTGGGCAAGACATAAGTCTTCATCTTCCCACCACATTCCCTCGGCGACCGACAAACATCTGTCCGGCTCTGGTATGACTGTTCTTGCGCTCGTAGCACCTTCCATCCGTATACCCGCAGCATTTTCGGTTTCTGTGCACACAGCAGTTTCCACTCCCATATGGGCCTTCGCTTTTCTGATTCTCTCGGAATCCTCAAAACTTGCTTGTTCTGATACAACTGACTGTTCGGCCATCTCCGTACTCAAAATGTTCCAATCTCGGGCGAAATTCTTGACACCGGCGCCCTCCAGCGATGTGTTCTGCTCTCCGACCCTTCCGGTCGTCACTGATATTCTCATTCCCACGGAACTCTGCTCTGCCTGAAATTCTCCTACTACATCGGGTTGATCGTCCAACCACCCGGTGACTTCCACTGAATCCTCATAATCGGACCATGCAGCTACTGCGTCTTCTGGGTATCGATCATCGTAAAATTGAAGGTCGGTGAAGTATTCCCCCTTGGCCACTACATCATCTGTTCCCTGTTCTAGGCTATCTCCTTGAATCACACATAATTCTTCTCCTGTTGGCAATTCCACTCCGGGCCCATCTTGACCCATCGATGAAATGTAGTCACTTGGACTGTATGTTTTCCCATTGTAACTCCCAGATTCCGCAGACTCTGACTCAATAACCTGCTCCTCCTTTGGAATTCCCCTTTTATTGTTCTCGGTGGTCACCACCGTTGGCTTAGGTTGGGTCGAGGAGATGTCCATCATGCACAAGTCGGTGCAATCGGGAAGGAATACCTCTGGCTTAGGCAGGTGGGTAGGTGTGATGTAGATGCTAGGGTCGTAGGACACGCCCCCAGTATGAATGAAATTGAGCCTTTTAGGTGGTGGAGCCTGGTTGTGTATGGGGAGGGGATTGGTGGTAACATTGGGTTTTTCGGGAGGTAAGATTACCCCGTTATCGATAAGGTCTTGAATTTCATGGCGTAACCGGTAGCACTGGTCGGTGTCGTGACCGTGCTGCTGGTGAAACGCACAGTATTTGGCCGGGTTATGGTTAGGAGGAAGTTTTTCTGGTAGGGGCCTCGGCTCCAGGGGCTTCAGGTGCCCTTTCTTGATCAACACCCCCAGAGCTTTGGATAGGGGCATATAGAGTGGAGCGAAAGTTCTGGTGTTTCTGGGTGGGTATTTGGTCGTTTGTGGGTTGCTTCCGGACGCACCGGAAAATGGTGAGGCTGCTGTGTTTCTTTGCGAGGGGTTGGTGGTGACCATGCTCACTTCCTGAGTTCTTGCAGTTGTAACGCCACTCGGGCCTGCATTGCTATTACGATTGAAGGCTCTTCGGGGTTGCTCCCGGTCATTGTCAATCCAGCCTTGCTTCAAGGCGTCCTCAATCTGCACCCCCATTTCATGTAGGTCAGAAAAAGTAGGGAAGGGAACTACTATCATCTTTTGCATCAACCTCGGCTGTAGATTGCGCACAATCATCCGAATCTGGTCCTTGTCCGTAGGCCTCAAGGTCATCATTGAAGCCTTGGCCCTCCACCTAGTCACGAACTCCGAAAAACTCTCCTTAGGCTCCTGCCTAGTTGTTTCAAGATCGCGGGTCGTAATTTCAATCTGTGTGTTGTACGAATACTGTGCGATGAAGGCCTCAGCCATTTCGTCCCAATTTCTCTTGACGTCGTCTTCTAGTTTAGCGTACCAGGCGGATGCCACACCTGACAGGGTCCGACCAAATAAAGATAACTTCTGGAGCCTACTGAGGCCCATCGGCCTTAGAACGTCTGAAAACAGCCTTAAATGTACCATGGGGTCCTCAGACCCATCAAATCGATCAATGTGAGGCATTTTAAATCTGTCGGGCAGCATCACAGCTGCGTCAGTGTAACCATCTTCAATGTCGGGGATAGTCTTGGTTCCTTGGGACCTCTTGAACAACTTTTCAAGCTTGCTCAATTTGAGTGCGGTGGGATCAGTCTCGAACTCAAAGGGAGAGTCCGGTAGATTGGTGGGTGTTTTTGATAGTTGAGGTTGAATTTGAGGTAGGACCGGAGGTGGGGGTGGTCCTGCGGGTGGTTCTGTATCAGTCTGAACATTGGCTGTCTCCCCGACATTAGGAGCTCCTAGTGGGGGAGGAACTTGATGCGAAGCAGATGCCCCGGTTTGCTGTTCCAGTCTGGCAATTGTCTCTGCCTGTTCTCTCACAACTGTGGCCTGTTGCCTGGCAAAATCTGCCTGACGGACGGCATCCTGCTGCATTGCTTTCATGCTTTCTTGAAGGTGGCGCACCATCTCCTCCAAACTGGCCATACTATCCTGCTCTGGTTGGATTACCGGTATATACTCTCTCTCTGTTGGTGACACAGAATCTTGATCCCTACTGAACACAGGTGGGGTAGACAAAGCTCTCTGAACTGACTGCTGTACTGATGTCCTCTGCCTTACTGACCTCCGTTTAGTAACCGGGGGTAGTGAGTAGTACACTGGTTGTCCGTCTATCAGATCCTCAGATCGAAGGAGTCGACGGCCTCTGACCCAGGGTGCTTGGGGGATATCTATCGGGTCGGTAGCAATCGTGCTCAACTACCTAATAAAAAGATAAATAAAGCGTATAAATAAACAGAAAATCGGACAGCATAACAGCATAAAATAAACAACACACGGTTGGGTAACATGCTGAACTTAATGCACTGTTCCTCAAATACTGCTCACTGATCATGAACCATTGCCCCTAGGCCTGAATCTGATTCCCACAGACAACTGATCCTCAGAACACTGACACTGATGCCCTCAGGCCTGATACTTTAAACTTGCAAACTGATCTGTACGTTCCTGCAGAGTTACACTCTAAAACACATAACAGATAAATGAGAACCAAAACACCCCTATATTGGGGTAGGGTTTCCCTGTCCTATTTTGTCAGGAGCTAGGGTTTCACTACGCACGCAGCGGTTTCAAACAACCTATGATCGGGTAAGCAACCTGTCCTAATTTGGAATGGTCACTATGGATTTCGATATGCACTAGGTCGAATGGTCAAAAAGGGTGCCCCGGTAAAACCGGGGTTTGTGTTCCCATACTGGCAGAGCCCGCAACCGGTCAGCCTTATGGACATGCCTTGACAAGACAAGCCTCCAGCAAACCGCTCAGGAATAGCAGATGACCAACACGGTGTCCTAGGCGCACCAATGCACATGCAATGCAAAGAAACACATAAGTGTAGTCAAAACAGGATATCACGAGTTCGAGTCAAGCTCTCTACAATCCCCAGCAGAGTCGCCAGAAACTGTAGACGTCCCCGAACGCATCCCGGGCGAGGGGAGTGTGAGTCCCCTCCCGTTACGGTTCGATATTGGGTCACTACAGTTAAAAGGACTCAAAATGTCACGGTTCTAAATCTGAACCAAAGAGTCCAACTCTGGCAAATCGTTTTGAAGAAAAACAGATTTTGAAAAGAAGTGCCAAACATGGACTACTTTGCCAGATACAGAGTCGCCACCTAAATATTTTTAAAATGGGGAAATTTAGGAAACCCTGACTCAGTGCCAAAGGCCACGTGTCCGTCATCACCAAAGTTGTCTTGGCTCGGGAGCTTGGGTACGATCGGGGAAGGTCAGCTATGAGCACCCCCTTTCGCCCGGTCCGAAGACCGGCCTCTACTAACCATGATATCCAATTTTGAAAACATTATGTGTTCTTATTCCGGTTATTATCCTAGAATTACTATGTTATGCGCACAGCAAACAAGTATAGACCAAATCGCCTAAATTGGAACAAAACATTGTAAGTTTGTTTTGAAAATGATTTGCTACTCGCAAGTAGGCTAAAATGCAGGTTTTGCCACCCTCAAGTGGGCTTTAGAAAAAACGGTTTTGCCACTATCTAGTGGGCTTTAAAACTCACAGTTTTAATGTGTTGTCCCAATTTAGGTAATTCAACCTCCATCCACAGGCATTCATGCAGTTATATCACATAAGCACTTAGCCTCATGGTAAGCATGCTATCATGGCAACATTCACACACATGCGATATGCTAAAGCATAAAAGCTCACCTAGTACTCCAAGCCAAAACAGAAGCTTATTAGAAATCCATGCATGGACCTAAGCATACTGAAATGTCTAATGCAACACATGCAAAGATGTAATCTAGGCAGGCTCGGCTATCCTAGACATGGCATGTGAAATGCTACAACTATCACGTATTCAATTTGGAAATTGAAATACAATGCAGTTTGTATGATGTGCCGAGCCCGGTGCATGTAAACGAATGCATGGATGCACACATGCATTGCATAAGGTATGCTAAAATAAATATGCCCTAATCTACCATTCTAAGCAGGTAAATAAAAGGGAGAAAGAAATGGGGGTTGGAAGACATACATGCCACTCACCCACACTTATTACAGATATGCCCTCGCACGGAGGGACCGAATAAATAAATAATACAGACCGAAGAATAAATGAATAAATAAATTATTACAAATTTCTAAGTACTGAAATTAAAGCATCTAAATGAAATGAAATGGGGCCTCGGCCCTGCCTTGGGATGCGCGAATGATGCATGCCCGATGCCCGCCTTGCCCGAAAAGCCCACGCCTTGGCACTACTGTCTCTGTTTTTACTGCTATGCCTCTCCAAAAATTCTCAAAACTTCAGAATACCTTCCAAGAGGCCTGAAACGATCCACCGGCTGGGCAGTGTAGTCATCGGCTTCTTCCAGTGACCACCGGCTGCACTTGGTAATTATCGGCACAAAAAATAGTGCCGGTCGGCACTATTTTCTGCCGGTCGGCAGAAAGTTCCTGCACCAGACAGATGACAGCAGCAGCAACAGACAGCAATGCATAGGCATGGTTTTTGGGCAAATGTGAGCATGTCCAACACCTCCTATCATGTTTAGGGACTCAAGGGGGTGTGGCTCTTGGTTCTAGGGCTATCAATTGTGCATTTGATGCATGATAGCCTAAGGAACCAAGATTGCTCATTTTAATGTAAATATGCATGCAACACAACAAATGAATACTAAGTCCCTATCATGTGGAAATCAAGGGCCTTAGTGACCAAGGATTGAGGTGAGTTACACCACTTGAAATGTGAACTCCCCTCAATCCTAGGCTTGGCTTGACAACCCCAAACCAAGCTATGAGATGCAAGCATGCAAGCAAGGCTCAAATGCAATGCAACCTATCATGTTAAGCATGCAAAGAGCTAAAGTATGTAGGATACAAATGGCATGCAAGATGGGCCAATTAAACATGGAACTAACAAGCATACATTCAAGGCTACATTGACCAAGCAAGCAACAATCATGAAATAAGCATGCAACAATGGACTTAAGCCATAGAGGGCAGCCCTCAAACTCCCAAAAACAGTGGCAAAACAAGCCTCACAACATGATCAAAATGCCACACAAGCATGTTATTCGATGGGCCCAAGTCTAGGGCGCCAAAGAGAGTAATTTGACATCATTCATACAACCGCTCATGGCATGCATTCAACAAACAAAAACAGATTTTAAGCATGTGGAATGACACTCAAATCCCCTCATGGCACCCCAAAAAATGCACCAAACATGGAAGCATGCACAATGTCTATTTTAAAGCATTCAAGAGCATATCTTTAAAACATGAACTAAGCCACATATGCCAACATGCAAACATGACTAATGGACTGAAATGAGGTCTAATATGATGCCAAATCACTAGATCAAAACAAGTCAATCATGCTAGAACTCCATGGAAGCAAAGTTTACAAGCCTAAAATGCAAAACATGCACATCAAGCATACCAAGGGTGTCCAAAACAGTGGCTCACAGCCCTATTACATGACAAATAGATGCTTATATCCTCATGAAACCAAGCTAAAATATGCAAGAATCAAGGCTCAAAGCATGACGCTACTTATAAGCATGAAAGAGCATTCTAAAGCCAACATGGAAAGCATGCAAGAGGCCATGAAATCAACTAAAAACAGAGGTCACACATGACCTAAAACACACAATAAAGCTCTGAAATGAAAGCTAAGGAAAGCATGCATGCATGTTATGCTATGAGCCAAAACAAAGGCCAACCAAAGGACCAAAGGGAGAGGGGTGTCTCTCCCTTAGATGAGGCTCGAAAATATCATCCTCACCACTGAAAACCCACTGGTTTTCAGTGGTGAGAAGACCCAAGAACACCAAAACAAGAAGGCCTAAGAAAAAGGCACCAAAGAGGGCCAAACAAGGCTTAAAGTGATGAGGCTTAACTCAAACCATAAAATGACCTTAATGAAGGTTCAAGAACAAGTAAAAACAAGACTTTTTTTATCTTAAACACAAACTCAAAATCACAAAGTAAAGAGGGTAGAAATAGGTTGCAAGAATGGGGAATCTAAAGCAACAAGCTTACCCTTGAAGATCCAATGAAGAACAGGTGGTCCAGCCCTCCTCAAGTGATCAAAACCAGTCCAAAATCACTCAAAACAAACCTCCAAGTCTCCCAATCTCGGAGCTAGGTGTAATAGTGTGTGTAATGGTGCAAAAGTGAGGTAAAACACACTATTTGGGGCCTAAAACACACACACAAGAGGAGAGAGAGGGAGATATAGATATATATGGATGTATATCAGAGAATGTATGTATAATCTCTGGTTCTTGACCTAAAATTGCTAACCCTTGAGCAATGGAGATGAATGGTGCTTATATAGGCAACATAAGGCTCTAAACTTAATGGCTAAGTAAGAGCAAAGGGGTCAAGGGGTGCAAAGGGTTCCTAGCTTCTAAGGGAAGCCAAGACAGCTGGCCAAGCTTCTCCAAGAAGCTTGGCCAAAAGGGGTCAAGCTTCTAGAAGCTTTAAGGGGGTTCAAAGGGCAAAGGGTGCAATGTTATGCACGGGGAGGAGTGATGGTGTAATCCAGCTGGCACAGCTGGCATGCACCATCCCCAGGGGGGTTCAGAAGGGTCACCGGCCGGCAAAAACAATCACCGGCACAAAAATGTGCCGGCCGGCATCATACAATGCCGATCGGCCAAGGATTTGGGTAAAAAAGTGCCGATGGCTACTATGGATAGCCGGTGGAGGTGTGGGGCAGCCGGTGGGTTCTAGGGATGGCTAACAAGCCTTCCCCTACCCTCAAATGCAAACACACACAAGTCTTGGTGAAAAACCAAGCACAGAACAAACCGGTTAAGAGATCCTGAGGCACGGCGCGCAGTCGGGACCTCCGGGAACTCAAAACGAACACAAACATGGATAATCACCGGGTGTTCAACCGGTGACGTCCAAGTCTTGAGGACGGTCAAAAATGGGGTGTCTACACATTGGAACCTATTCCGAATGCTTTTAACCGAAGAGGGGGGGAACATAGGGACGCATCCCGGTGTTTCGGAATGAAGGAGAAACATAGGGACGTATCCCGATGTTTCAGAATAAGAAGGAGAAACATAGGGACGTATCCAGGTGTTTCGGAAAGATATAAGCATTGGAACGTGTTCCCAAATGCTCTAAACCAAAGAAGGTCTAACCCGTCGCACGTGCGAGAAGAAATAACAACAATGCAAGTGAAAAGGTGCATAACAATACAACTGGAACGTGCATCACAATGCAAGTAAAGTGGGTGCATAACAATGCAATTGGAACGTGCATCACAATGCAAGTGGAAGTGGGTATGCAGCGCAAGTTAGAGATGTGTGCAAGGTAATGCAATACAGGTACACAAGACAGTGCGATGAGGTGCACAAAAGAAGTGCGATAAAATGCACTTTCTATGCAAGTATGGGGGCATTTTCTATTCAATATTGAAAGCATATTCCATGCATGAATCATAACGATGCGCGATACGCATGCAATAGAAGTGTAAATGAAAGTGCACATTCTATGCAATAGAGGGGCATCGAATATGTACTCTGGTGCCTCCGATTTACCTCTCGGAGGACTTGGCAACACGCTCAACTCAATAGGGAACACCCTATCTATATTGGCGATAGATAATATCTGCATGTGAAAACCACAGGTGCTGCTTGGACTGCCATTCTGACTTGAAGCAAACTTACACTTGGGGTCGAGATAGACTCATACTCCAGAGAAACGGCGAGGCCTGAGAAAGTGCACCTGGAACGCAGTCTTGGAATTCACTGGAGTTAAAATACACTAAGATGCTCCAAATTTTCCCTTTTTTCTTTTGCTTTGCAGTTTGGGACCTATATAGCTTTAGATAGGTCCTGGTTTTACTGCTCTCACATGACCTGGGTTGAACCTTGCGGTTTTTATGAAAGAACAAATCTTGTTTTGCACAAATGCAGAGAACGGCACAGCACTCCTGAGCACAAAACAATTTATTTGAAATTGAGAGTGAGAATAAGTTCTCAACTGGGTATTGAGCCTCCCACTGACCACAGTCAAAACGACTCAAAAAAAAAAGGAAAACAAAGGTAAAACAACCTGAACACATCTATTGACACTCGAAGCAACTCAAAATAAGAATCGTGACAGACAAAATAAAACACAAGACTCAAATGTGCACAGGGAGCCTATTTCTCCGGATATTGTTTCCCACCCTTTCTTATTTGTGATTCTCACATCACTCGGCCCTCAGGCTCTGTTTTTCTGAAAAAACCCTTTTCTCACTTTTTCTCTCAATGCACATCTCTCTATTCTTCAATCTCTCATTTTTTCATCCCTCCCCTGGGTGGTTGATGAGTAAACAAGATGTTGTGGGTTCACGCCCAACATTATTAGCCACGGCTATTTCCTCCGGTGACATTTAGTCGATGCCCCGGATGAGAGAATGGAGTATCTTGTTCCATCTCAATTCGTGCTTCGCACTTGGCTTGATGCTTGGAGGGTATGAGAGCTTTCAGCCCTTTGTTGTTAACCTCAGTTGTGCCTTTTTCTGGTAGATAGAGTGCCCTTCTTGGCAAGTATGTTGACAATGGGAAAAAGACAAAACACCTGACTCAACTGTGCCCTTAGTTCATTAATTTGACCATTTTTTGTTTTGGTTTTCTACTAAAACAATTTTGACCAATATGAGAGTTAGATCAACAAACTTGTTCAACTTTTCTGATTCAAAACCATGCAAGTTAGGTTATGAGCACTGAAAATTTTCCTGTTGTAGGTCCAAAGAAAGGTCCAATTTTTTTGGAAAAATGGAATAATTTTCGAGACAATTAGCCAACCTCAGTAAAAACTCTCAAAAACTATTTTTGCAAACGGTCACTGCTCAACGAGCACGGAACCTACTCTCAAGATGCGCAACCTCTGATCCATAACAATGGAAAATTGCCCCTTGCTTGAACGGCACTGCATAGCAATGGAAAGTTGCCCTTTGTTTGAATGACACTGCAGCGTGCTGTATGGCGACAGAAAGTTACCCCTTGTTTGGATGGGTACCGTAGTGCATTGTAATCAATCCTCATAGCGATGGTCACAACTGAACTCTCGGATACAGAGAAGGCGAGGATGATCAGAACCATTACATGGACATAGTCGTTTTTGGAAGTGTTTATGGCTGGACTTCAGAATGAAGTTGCCTACGTATCCCAAACATGGGAATCAAGCCTTACGTAGTTTGGGGTAGGTACACTAGTGTATTAACTCTCACCTTTTACGCTCTAACTTTTCATTTCTTTTTCATCTTTTCTTTTCAATTTCTTCATTTTTCTTCTTTTCTTCTTCTTTTTTTTTATTCTTTGCATTTTTCTGTTTCTTTGTTCTTTTTCTTCTTTTTCTTGCTCTAACTTTTGCCTGGGTCGCCCTTTCGGGTTTTCGGCCCAGCGAGCCTCTCAAGGGTAAAAGTTTAGCTTTGTCCATGTTGAATGGTTTGAGATCTCGGAGCCATCTGAATCCAAGAGAATGGCTGCTATTCGCTGATGATGTAGAAGTCCATCCAATAGAGGGTGAATTTGCTTCTAGTGTTGTGGATAGGAACTTGGTTGTCCTTCAACAATACTTTCTTCTTTCTTCCCTTCTAGGATTTGGCATTCTTGCCGATCTTCATTGGTTTGTAGAATGATCCATCTTCGGCTCTTCGAGCGTATCGGACATCTTTGCCCCTAGTTCCAGGGGTGCTTCTGATCTAGCTTTGCAAGCTTCTTTTGATGAGATCTGATCTTCTTGATCTTTTCTTGCCCCTAGTTCGTGGGCTGCTTCAAATCTGGCCACGCAAGCTTCACATTATGGTTGACCTTTGAACTTTCTGAGTCCGAGTTCAAGGCTTGAAAGCAAGGAGTCGAGTCTCGAGGCTGAGAGTGATCCTCGGCTGCACAATCTCAAGAGCGATTCCACACAGGTCTTCGCAGGACCGCGTAAAATATTTTTTGAAATCTTTTAAGAAAGCGACTAGTTGCTCGCATTGAAGACAGTGTAGAACCAATCTGGATCAAGCCAGAATCCTTCTCAGTACTCACACTAACAAGCATGATTTCATTCATTAAGGGCTTAGCATGCCTCTCTTTCTCTCAATTGATCAAAGTTTTGCAAATCTCGAGGAATTACTTCCTCTTTGTTTTCATCACAATGTTCAAAAGGTTTTGAAAAACTTAGGTCAATGCAATGAGTTCGAGGCACAGAAAAGTAGGCGAAAAGTACTGCCGTTTCATTCAGACTTCTGGTACAACTAGCATAAGACAGAAGCAAACAGAAGAGTGTGAGAATTACTACTGTTTCATTCAGATCTATTGGCGCAACTGGCTCAAAGTAGCAATAAGTACAAAACATGACAGCCATAGTTGTTTCATTCAGATTTCCCGGTTGCAACTGGCTCTACGGCAGAAACAAACTCAAAAAGAAAGCAAAGAGACAAACACAAAACAAAATAGTGACATCCGAGGTAACATCCCTGGAATCACTCGACTCTAACAAAACAAGACTGACTTGATACAACCAGACAGACCTAACTGACTCAGTATGAAAAGACTGACTCTATACAAGACAACAAAACTGACTGAATACCCAAGTCAGAAAGTACAAAACTAGCATTCGCAAATACTCAAAATAGTGCGTGCCGTACGCCACATCTGAAGTAAACTGAGCGCTGCCCGCAGGTGGTTCATCCCCTGATCACATCACATTATCCCCCACAAGTTCACTGATCAAGTGCCGATAGACTTTACTGAGCTGGTGCGGCGATGACCTTGTTGTCAATCAAATTTTGTATCTCATGGCGAAGGCGAACGCAACTGTCAGTGTCATGACCGGTTTGTTGATGGAAAGCACAGTACTTAGCCGGGTCATGCTTTGGAGGGAGAGGATCGAGTAAAGGCCGTTGTTCTAACGATTTCAGATGTCCTTTCCTGAGTAGGCCCACTAGAGCTATTGACAAAGGCATATAAAGTGGGGTGAAAACCCTCTTGCCTCGGGGTAAATAGTCCGAAGTTCGGCGGTTTGGATTAGATATACCCACAAAAGGGGTGGCTATCTTCGAGGTGGTGGTGACCATTCCAACTTCAGAAGATCTTGCAGCTGCATCGCCACTGGTGGTTACATTCGAACTACAGGAAAACACTCTCCTGGGCTGCTCCTTCTCCTGGTCAATAAGGCCTTGCTTCATAGTGTCCTCGATTTGTACCCCAATCTCATGGAGGTCTACAAAGGTGGGTAGGGGGACGATGATCATCTTCTGTATGAGCTTGGGTTGGAGGTTGCGTACAACCATCCGAATATGATCTTTGTCAACAGGCCTGATGGTCATCATTGAGGCCTTAGCCCTCCACCGGGTTACAAAATCAGAGAAACTCTCCTTCGGCTCTGGCCTAGTGGTCTTGAGATCACGGGTTGTAATCTCAATCTGCGTATTATAGGAGTACTGAGCGACAAAAGCCTCGACCATCTCATCCCAATTCCTCTTAACATCATCTTCCAATTTCGCGTACCAGATGGCCGCTACACCCGACAAGGTCCGGCCAAATAGAGAAAGCTTCTGTAGTCTGGTGAGGCCCATTGGCCTTAGTATGTCTGAAAACAACTGCAGATGCACCATAGGATCACCGGATCCATCAAAACGGTCAATGTGTGGCATCTTAAACCGGTCCGGCAGAGTTACGGCCGCATCGGTATACCCATCCTCAATATCTGGAATGGACTTGACACCCTGAGATTTCTTGAATAGCTTTTCAAGCTTGCTCACTTTTGATGCCGTGGGGTCCACCTCAAACTCAAAGGGTGAATCCGGTAGGTTGGTGGGTGTGGGTGCCTTGGACAGCTGGGGTAGGATTGGGGGTGGAGCCGGCCCTGTTGGAATGTCCGTATCTTCCTGGACATTAGCTGTCTCTCTGAGTATCGGCACTCTCGGCGGGGGAGGAGCTTGGTGTGAAACAGATGCCCCAGCTTGCTATTGTAGCCTGGTAATTTACTCTGCCTGTTGGGCCCTGACTTCGGCCTGTTGTTTAGCAAACTCTGCTTGGCGGGCAGCATCTTGTTGTATGGTTTTCATACTTTCTTGGAGCTGACGCATCATCTCCTCTAAGCCTGCCATATGGTGCTGATCTAGCTGAATAACCGGTATATCTGTCCCTATAGTAGAAACTGAGACCTCAGCCTGACTGTTCACTAGTGGGGTAGGCCACTGATTTGCCGACCGCTGTACTGATACACTGCACCTTTTTGATCTGCTTCTGGCGAAGGAACACTGATTTGCCCTTGAATTGAATTTCTGACCTGACAAAGTCTATCAACACAAGTCCAATGTACCCGAGGGATGTTGGAGCCTTCTGAAGCTATGGTTCCGAGACTACCCAGCAAAAGAAGAAAATAGACAGCATCTCAGCCTGATTTCACCAAAACAGATATGAGCATAGCTGAATAACTGTATTCTCTACTGAATTCTGCCCAAAATTCTGCCTGTAAATTGATACCCTCAGGTAAAACTGATTCCACCAAATACTGATGCCCGCGGGCCTGATACTCAGACTTGCGAACTGATACATGCATTCCCTATAGAGACACACTCTAAAAGCACATAGCAAGCAAGTAAGAGCCAAAACACCCCTATATTGGGGTAGGGTTTCACTACGCACGCAGCAGTTTCAAACAACCTATGATCGGGTAAGCAACCTGTCCTAGTTTGGAATGGTTACTATGGATTCCGAATATGCACTAGGTCGAATGGTCAAAAAGGATGCCCTGGTAAAACCGAGGTTTGTGTTCCCATCGTGGCAGAGCCCGTAACCGGTTAGCCTTATGGCACGCTTCTCGAAGCGAGCCTCCGACAAACCATTCAGGAATAGCAGATGGCAAACACGGTATCCTAGGTGCACCAATGCAAGTACAATGCAAAAAAACACATAAATGTAGTCAAAACAAGATATCATGCGTTCGAGTCAAGTTCTCTAAATCCCCAGCGGAGTCGCCAGAAACTGTAGATGTCCCCGAACGTCCCGGGAAACATCCCGTTTCGTTTATTGGGGCTTACTACAGTTCAGGACTCAATGTCACGGTCCTGTATCTAATCTCACAGAGTGCAATGCAAGACCGATGAATCATCAAAGAGTCCAAACCCGATAAATCGTTTTGAAAAACTAATTTTTAGAAAGAAGTGCCAAACATTGACTGCTTTGCCAGATACAGAGTCGCCACCTAAATATTTTATTTTGGGGGAATTTAGGAAACCCTGGCTCATGCCTAAGGCCACGTGTCCGTCATCACCAAAGTTGCATCGGCTCGGGAACTTGGGTATGATTTGGGAAGGTCAGCTATGAGCACCCCTGCTCGCCCGATCAAAGATCGGCCACTACTAAACATGATATCTTGTTTTTGAAAACACATGCGTTCTTATTTCGATTATTAGCTAGAATTTACTATGTGATGCACACACCACACAAGTATAGGCTAGATCGCCTAATTTGGAACAAAGTATCACATATCCGTTTGTTTGGAAAATGGTTTGAGGTTTGCTACTCGCAAGTAGGCTAAAATACGGATTTCAATGAATTGTCCCAATTCAAGCAATCCAACCTTCACCCACAGGCATTCAGGCAGTTAATCATATAAGCAGTTAGCCTCATGGTAAGCATGCTGTCATGGCAACACTCACACACATGCAAGGATGCAAAAGCGTAAATGCTTACCTAGTACTCCAAGCCAAAACAGAAACTAGTTAGCAATCAAATGCATGATCCTAGTTCATGTTAAGATGGCTAATGCAACACATACAAAATGCAACTAGAAATAGGCTCGGCTATTCTAAGATGTCATGTGAAATGCAACTTGATACATGTATTCAAATTGGAATTGAAATACAATGCAGTTAGCATGATGCGCCGAGCCCGGTGCATGCAAGACAGATGAATGGATGCAAACATGCGAGCATAAGTATGCTAATCAAAACACGACCTAGAACTAACCATCAAAGCAGGTAAGTAAAAGGGAGAAAGACGTGGGGTTGGAAGACATGCAGCACACACACGCACACTTATTACAACATTGCCCTCTCTCGGAGGGTCCAAAAGAATAATACAAATTAACTAACTAACAAGCTAATTAATTATTTACAACACTTAACTAATTAAATAAAGTAATTAAGCTAAGAAAGCAGTAAAGAGGCCTCAGGAGGAGGGATGAATGCATGCATGTTTGGTTTCGCTAGGAAATCCATCGCCATACTCATGCTTCCTCTGTTTACACTGCTCTGCACTTCTGAAAACTGCACAAGTCTCCAGGATGTTTCTGAACCACCTTTTGAGCACTGTGGAAGGTCACCGGCCAAAAGGCAAGGCCACCGGACAAGGGAATCTGGTCATCGACCATGTGTGAGGCTCTCGGCCAACAATGCATAGCCAGCTGGCACTGAAGATGGCCGGCCGGCCATCTCTTTTTGCAGAATCCTGTTTTGCTGCAGGAGAGGGCAAACAGAGCATGGCAATGCATTTTCAAAGCAATGTTTGCACAACCACCCTCCTTATCATGTTTAGGACTCAAAGGAGTATGGTTTTCGACTCTCGGACCATCAATCGCGCATTTTAATGCATGATGGCCAAAGAAGCCAAGTGTGCAACTCAATATGGAATGAAATGCACAAAACACATAAAGGGCCCCAACCTCTATCATGATTGATCAAGAGGCAAGAGGTGCATACACAATGCAATGCAACCTAGGCAAGCAAGCAAGCATGCAAATAACTCAAGTGTGCAACGAATCTAATGCAACATGAGCATGTTAACATGCAATATGCAATAGGCATACAACCTAAACATGTGGACATGTATAGCATGCAACAACATGCAAAATGAAACAAGCATGCAACAACATGGTGAGATGGACTTACACTAACATGGGTAGCTCTCAAGCATGCCAAAATCAGTGGCCAAATGAGATGAGAACAAGGCCCAAGATTCATGAAAACATGCACAATGCGAGGGCTCCAAGCCTAAGGCACAAAATGCAACTCTCCAAGAGCAATGCAAGGATGAAACACGACATAAAATGGCATACATTCCAACGCTGAAATGGCATACTAAATTATTCCAAAATGACTTTGAAGCATGCAAACACTCATGCTATGCATGCTAGAAGGCTCAAATACCGAAACTAGTGAAGCACACTTCACTATAGGTATACAAAGCAATACTCAAATGGAAAAACTAGCCCCAAATAGATCCTAGGCAGGTCCAACACAGTAGCAAAATGGCCTAAAATGATGGCTCGGAATGCACAAAGATGAAACTCATGCAATGGCTCATGAATAGGGCATACGAACACAACTCTCAAGGGCACTCAAAGCATGGAAAATATGGAATTATAGCAACCCTATAAGCTCTAAGATGTCATTCTCAATGATGCCAATACATGCAAATACTTCAAGTTAGGCATGCAAGAGTGCTCAAAACTCAAAGCTAGTCGAAGCTATTACACAACAAGTATGCATGGCAAGCATTTTTCGACCATGCGGCCTCAAAATAGAGCTAAGGCAGCCCAAAATATGAAGAAAACATGTTTGGAGTGTGGCCAAACGGTGCTAGAATAAGGGGCCAAAACAACATGCAATGTGAGCTAGTAAGCATGATTTACACTACAAGCCTATGAAGTATATGAGGGGCTACCAAACCAGCCAAAAAAAGAATCATGATATGCCAAAATATGAACAAAAATCCACTGAAACATGGTCAATACATGCAAGAATGACATGCTCCTTTGATAAGCTATGAATAGGATTACTCTACACATGCAAGAGGCAAACAAAAGGGGACCAAACCAGCCATGGATAGAGGCTAGGCAGGTCCCAAAAGTTACCAAAAAGGGCATGAAATAGGCCTCCAAATGATATAAACATATGCTCCTTTGATAGGCCAAATATGCTAGTAAACAAGACAACAAAGGAGAGGGGATGGCCCTCTCCTTCTTAGGACCTTAAAACACCATCCCCACCACTAAAATCCCTCTGGATTTCAGTGGTGAGAAGGCCAATACAAGGTGGTCCTGAAGCTCACAAAAAAGGCACAAAAATGAGGCCACACAAGGCCTAAGAGAGTGTAAAAAAACCAAAATACAAAAGTAATCTTAAACAAAGATCAAGAGCATGCAAAATCAGAACTTTTATCAGTTATACACTAAGCTCGAAACAATATGAAAATGGGTCTAAAACCTTAGGAAAAAATGGGGAATAAAAGGATAAGTTCTCACGCTTGATGCACAGTTGCAAAACCAGCAGGTTCTTGGACCAAGAACCAAGTCTTTAACCTCTGAAAATGACCTCCAAGAACCTTAGATGAATGGTGGAGGTGTGTGGCTATGAGGTGTAGTGTAATAGGTCAAGAACAATGCGCTTTTGGAGCTCAAAATATAGAGATATAAAGAGATATATATGTTTGTCTTAGACAAATTTTTTTCAACCTCTCTAAAGGAGAGGGAGGCCCTCTCTTATAGAGAAACAAGAGGGTTCAAGCTTCTTGGAGAAGCTAAAGAGGTTCAAGCTTCTTCAAGATGCTAAAAAGGTTCACGCTTCCTCAAGAAGCTAAAACAAGGGTTCAAAAGGTTCAAGCTTTTTCAAGAAGCTAAAACAAGGGTGCAAATCCTACATACACGTGTATGGAAGATACAGTATGTGCCACCTAGCACTAAATATCTGCATAAAGTAGATGAACAGGGTTCGGCCAGCATAAAAAGGCCAATCGACCAATACAAAGAGCCGGCCGACAAAAAACATTGCCGACCGGCCAACACTTTTGGCTGGTTGCAATAAAACAGGGCTGGTGGCAACATGCCAAGGCCGGTGGGGTGTGGGGATAGCCAACAAGCCATTTCCTGTCCTCAGGTGCAAAGATCACAAGTCTTTGGTCCAACCAAGCACAAAACAAATAAGTCGAGAGATCTTGAGGCAAGGCGCGCGACCGAGACCTCCGAGAACTCAAGACGAACACGAACATGGATGATCATCGAGTGTTCAAACGATGACGTCCAAGTCTTGAGGACGGTCAAAAATGGGGTGTCTATAGCACACTTCATCTTTGTATTGATTATCAAGAACTGAATAAGGTAACCATTAAGAAGAAGTACCCATTGCTGAGGATCAATGATTTGCTTAATCAACTACAAGGAGCATGAGTCTTTTCTAAAATTGATCTCAGGCCGGGGTACCATCAGCTCAAGGTTAAAGCCGAGGATATTAAGAAGACTGATTTTTGGACAAGATATGGCCACTACGAATTTCTGATAATGCCTTTTGGAGTGACTAATGCTCCCGCAACATTCATGGATTTGATGAATAGAGTCTTTAAGCCATACCTAGATGAGTTTGTAGTTGTTTTCATCGACGATATATTGATCTATTCCAAGAGTGGAGTTGAGCATGAGAAGCACCTGAGACTTGCCTTACAGATTTTAAGAGACAAAAAGTTGTATGCCAAGCTTAGCAAGTGCGAGTTTTGGCTTTCCAACATATCATTTTTGGGGCATGTGATTGATGAAGAAGGTATTTCGGTCGATCCTAGCAAAATCGAAGCCATTGTGAATTGGCCGACATCGACTAATGTGTCCGAGGTTTGTAGTTTTCTGGGTTTGGCAGGTTATTATAGAAAATTTGTGAAGGACTTCTCGAAGATTGTAGTACCGTTGACACAATTGACTCAAAAGGGAGTGACATATGAATGGACCGAGGATAGAGAATCAGCCTTCCAGGAACTCAAGACGAGGTTAGTTACAACACCAGATCTTGTACTACCATCAAGTAATGAGGAATTTCATATTTATAGTGATGCTTCACATAAGGGTTTGGGTTGTGTATTAATGCAAGGGGGTAAGGTTATAGCGTATGCATCTCGCCAGTTGAAGCCCCATGAAAAGAATTATCCTACCCATGATTTAGAACTAGTAGCCGTAGTATTTGCCTTGAAAATTTGGCGCCATTACTTGTATGGAGCTTCTTGTCAAGTTTTCACGGATCACAAGAGCCTAAAGTACTTGTTCACTCAGAAAGAATTGAATATGAGGCAGAGAAGATGGCTTGAGTTATTGAAAGACTACGATATGCATATTCAGTACCATCCAGGTAAAGCAAACTCAGTGGCTAACGCGTTGAGCAGGAAGTTAGTTGGGAATTTGGCATGCTTGGCAATGATTTCAGTGGAGCCGACTATTATAGAGGAAGTGAAGACAAGACAGAGGGAGGGTGAATTCTTCAAGAAGGTAATTGATGAGTTTGTCACAAAGCCAAGGTCAGGGTACGCCATTGAGAATTAGGTACTTAAGTTTGAAGGAAGGTTGTGTGTGGCCGACGTCCCGGAGTTGAAAAGGAGAATTTTGCAGGAATCCCATGGTTCCAGATTTGCCGTTCATTGTAGACACCCCATTTTTGACCGTCCTCAAGACTTGGACGTCATCGTTTGAACACTCGGTGATCATCCCTGTTCGTGTTCATTTTGAGATCCCGAAGGACTCGGCTGTGCGCCTTGCCTTAGGATCTTACGACTTGACTGTTTTGTGCTTGGTTGTGGACCAAGGACTTGTGGTTTTTGCACCTAATGGTAGGAAGTGGTTGGTTAGCCATCCCTTAAACCCACCGGTTGTGGCATGAAGCCCCCGGCGTTTCTTTCTTTCTACCGACCATTTGTTTGGTCGGTCGGCCCTGGTATATGGTCGGTCGGCCATTTATTTGGCCGATAGTCTCTTTCTCTGGCTGATACCTCCTTTTTTCCTGTTTTAGGCATTGTGCATGCCAGCTGTGCCAGCTGGAGTGCACGGACCTGTCTTCCATACACGTGTATGGAGGAATTTGCACCCTTTGCACCCTTTTGGTCTAGCTTCTTGAGGAAGCTTGGACCTTTGTCTTAGCTTCCTCAAGAAGCTTGGACCCCTGTCTTAGCTTCCTCAGAAAGCCTTGGCCCCTTAGCCTTAGCTTCTTTAAGAAGCCTTGATCCCTTTTGTTTAGCTTCCCTTAGAAGCTTAGCACTTTGTCTTCCTCTATAAAAGGAAGCCTTCCTTCTCCTTTGAAGAGGGTCAGCAAATCAAAGTTATATAGCATATATACACCACTCTCTCTCCATATCTCCCTCTCTTTATTTGTGTGTTAGAGGGCCTAAAAGGGTGTTTTGTTCTTAGTTTTGCACTAAGACACCTAGTATTACACCATACTTCGGTTTTGGAGGTGTTGAGAGTTTGTTCTTGGAGTTTTGAGTTGGTTTTGATCAGAAAAAGGGGGCTGGACTTGCTGTTCTTGAAGTGTTCTTCAAGGGTAAACACTATTGCTTTATATATCCCAATCTTGCACTAGCTTTTAACCTACTTTGCATGCTGTTTTGAGCTTTGTGTATAACTAATAAAAACTCTGATTTTTCATGCTTAAGATGTTCCATTAAGGTCTCTCTTGTGTTTGGGGTCGACCTCCTCCTCTTAGACCTTGTTTAGCCCCTTTTGTGCCTTCTTTGGTTGAGCTTTGAATACTTTTTTGCATTGGCCTTCTCACCACTGAAATCCAGAGGATTTTCAGTGGTGAAGAAGAGGTTTTGAAGTTTTGCATAGGGGAGGGACACCCCTCTCTCTTTGTGTCTCATTTGTTCATGTTTTTGGCTCATAAGGGTAGCATGCATGCTTAGTTTTGTTTGGTCTTGTTTCAGAGGTTATTTGGAGTTTATTTAGCATGTTTTACCTCTGTTCTATGTTGGTTTATTGACCCCTTGCATGCATAATATACTTGCCTTGTATTCCTTCATTTTGCCTAGAAATGCACCTTGCCTCTAGACCTCCATGCTTGCATGTTCTAGCTTGACTTCATGAAGCTCTTGATCATATTTCATCATGCTTAAGGTCTGTTGGGTGCTGATTTGATCATGTTTTCCATGTTTGGTATAGCCTCTTTGCATTTTGGCTTGTGAGCCTTGAGTGTGTGAGTCATTAGCTTGCATTACCTAGGCTATTTCAATGATTTGGAATCACTTATTATGCCATTTTAGTCCATGTTTTGTGCTTACATGCTTGCATTTGCTACCCTTTCAATGCCTTGAAGAGATGTGATCTTATGCTCCATGTTAGGGCCTTGGTGTATGCCTGTGTTTGAGGCTTTGGGCTGCCATATCAGTGGGTTTTGGGGTGCATTTTGATGTATTGAAACTCTGTTTTGGTTGTCTAGTCCATGCCATGAGCAGTTGGGGTGGTTGTAGTAGAGTGCCCTCCTTGTGGTTTTGAATGCCCTTTGTTTTGGGCCCATTTCTTGGCATGTTTTGACCATGTTCCATGCATGTTCTAGTCTTATTTTGGTCTGCCCTAAGTCTATTTTTAGTCATCTTGGCCTTGCGGGGCTTGGTTGATATGGCCTTAGTTCAAGCAGCTTGACTAGCTTTGGACCTTAAGCCCTTTAGCATGCTTTATTCACCTTAGGTGCATGATTTGGTAGCATTATTGACATGATTTCAGAGCTTGTTGTATTGCCATATCCTCATGTTTACTCCATCTTGCTCATTGTGCATAGTGGTCTAGCTTATAAGCCAATGTTGTGTATGCATCCGCCTTCCCTTTTGGCCCCTTAAATTGGGTGTTTTGGCCACTGTTTTGGGGCATGGCTGAGGCCTCCTATTTCAGTTTAAGTCCATCCTTGTACATAGTTGCATGTTTGACATGTTGCCTCTAGCTGCATGCTTGCATTATACCGTGTTTGCATGTTCTTGTTACAATAGTTTAGCTTACATGTTAGGTTACATTGTATTGCATCTTGCATGCTTAGCACATTGTACATTTGCATGCTTAGGTTGCATTGTATTTGGCATGCTTTGTTAACTTAGCCTCATGTTGCATATTTGACCCATGTTGCATACTTGAGCCACATTGCATACATGCATTACATTTTGCTTGGTTTGGGGTGTCAAACCAAGCATGAGGGGTGAGTTGTGTTCGTACTCAAAGTGACGAAACACATCTCAACCCTCGGTCGCCGATGCCCTTGACCTCAACATGATAAGGCGTAAGGCATTCATTTGTTTTGTCGCATGCATTCACATTGATTTGCAAACTTGGTACCTTTGGCCATCATGCATCGAAATGCGTGATTGGTGGCCCGAGGACCAAGGGCCACACTCGCTTGAATCTATAACATGATAGGGAGAGTGGACATGCGCATATTTGCTTGAAAATTCCATGCCATGCCTTGTCTGTCCTCTACTGCTGTCAAAACAGGTTTCTGTAGGAAGATTTGGCCGACCGGCTACCTATAGTACCGGCCGACCAAAAATAATTAGCCGATGGCTCAATAATTGGTCAGTGACCATTTATCAATGGCCGGTGATCTTATGCCTTGGTCGGTAGCATCTCACAATGCTCAGGGAGCAATTCAGAGTCATCTCCTGGATTTTCACAGTCCGCAGAGGTATAGGACAGTGCAAACAGAGGCAACAATGGCATGGCAGCGAGTTTCCGGGCAAGGCAAATCGAGCATGCATCATCCACGCATTCCGAGGCAGAGCTGCGGCAGTCTCTTTAGTTTCATATTTAGGCTGTTTTTTTTTTGTAATTAATTTGTTAATTAATTAGAAGTTTTGTAATAATTAATTAGCTAGGATAGTTGGTTCATTATTCGGCCTGTATTATTCTTTCGGACCCTCCGAGCAAGGGCAATTGTGTAATAAGTGTGTGTGACTGTGTGTATGTCTTTAAACCCCCACTTCTTTCTCCCTTTTACTTACCTGCTTTCAATGGTTAGTATTAGGGCATATTTAAATTAGCATACCTTATGCTATGCATGTGTGCATCCATACATTTGTCTTGCATGCACCGGGCTCGGCGCATCATACTAACTGCATTGTATTTCAATTCCAAGTTGAATACGTGTTAGTTGTAGCATCATCATATGCCATCTTAGAATAGCCGAGCCCATTGTAGTTGCATCTTGCATGCGTTGCATTAGCCACCTTAACATAAACCAGGATCATGCATACGATTATTAACTAGTTTTTGTTCTGGCTTGGAGTTCTCGGTAAGCATTTATGTTTCAGCATCCTTGCATAAGTGTAAGTGTTGCCATGATAGCATGCTTACCATGAGGCTATGTGCTTATGTGTTATAACTGCCTGAATGCCTGTGGGTGAAGGTTGGGTTGCTTGAGTTGGAATAATTCGTTGAAACTCGTGTTTTAGCCTACTTGCGAGTAGCAAATTTCAATCCATTTTCAAAACAAACAGATATGCAATATTTTGTTCCAATTTAGGGAATTCAGTCTATACTTGTATGTTGTGCGCATCATGTAGTAAATCTAGGCTAATAACCGGAATAAGAATGCATAATGTTTTCAAAACTAGATATCATGGTTAGTAGAGGCCGATCCTTGATCGGACGAGCGGGGGTGCTCACGAAGTGACCTTCCCCAATCGTACCCAAGTTCCCGAGCCGAGGCAACTTTGGTGATGACGGACACGTGGCCTTAGGCAACGAGTCAGGGTTTCCTAAATTCTCCCAAAATAAAATATTTAGGTGGTGACTCTGTATCTGGCAAAGCAGTCCATGTTTGGCACTTCTTTCTAAAAATCAGTTTTTCAAAACGATTTGTCAGATTTGGACTCTTTGATGATTAATCGGTCTTGCATTGCACTCTGCGAGATTAGATACAGGACCATGACATTTGAGTCCTGAACTGTAGTGAGCCCAAGATGAACAGAACAGGATTTCTCCCAGGGCGTTCGGGGACGTCTACAATTTCTGGCGACTCTGCCGGGGACTTAGAGAGCTTGACTCGAACTCGTGATATCTTGTTTTGATTTCACTTATGTGTTTCTTTGCATTGCATTTGCATTGGTGCGCCTAGGACACCGTGTTTGCCGTATGCTATTCCTAAACGGTTTGCCGGAGGCTTGCTTTGTTAAGCGTGCCATAAGGCTGACCAGTTACGGGCTCTGCTACGATGGGAACACAAACCTTCGTTGTTACTGGGGCACCCTTTTGACCATTCGACCTAGTGTATATTCGGAATCCATAGTGACCATTCCAAGCTAAGACAGGTTGCTACCCGATTATAGGTTGCTTGAAACCGCTGTGTGCGTAGTGAAACCCTAGTTCCTGACAAAATAGGACAGTGAAACCCTACCGCAACATAGGGGTGTCTTGGTTCTCATTTACTTGCTATGTCCTTTTAGAGCGTATCTCTACAGGAACGCACATATCAGTTTGCAAGTTTAGTACCAGGCCTGAGGGCATCAGTATTAGTGTTTTGGGGAATCGGTTATATCTGCGGGTATCAGATTCAGTTTTTTGGGGCAGTAATTTTGGGGAACAGTGATCAGTAGTAGAGTACAGTTATTTAGCTACGCCTGTGTCTGTTCCGTTTGGGCTGAAATGCTGCTTGTTTTCCCATTCAGTTCAGAGATTTGGGTTCAGAGATTTGGTGTTCTCCTTCGCTGAGGCAAGGTAGACGCCTGATCCGTCAATCGCTGGTTGCATAATCTCCGTTCAAGTTCAGCGGACTTATGATGACCCAAAGTTTAGAGGAAATCGTGGTTATGGCAGCCGCACTGGACCGAGGAACCATCTTGTGGGATGAGACTTATGTCGAAGTACCATATCCGCCCAGGTCGCCTGCTGCGCGCCTAATTTGGGAGCCCCAGTTGTTTCAAGCTCGTGAGCTCACCACGTTTGAATTGATGGGAATGATTGGTGACCTTCAGAGGTCTGTGGCTGATCTCATTTACGGAATGTCGGCTTCGCCACCAAATGCGCCATATGCCAGGAATTTTGTACCGCATGAGGACCCGCTATTGGGGCGAATTGTGATCGAGCTTAGCCAACCTGAGGTTGTCCCAAGCTATGACCGTGACGTGCTAACAACAACTGGGTTTCGCTCTGATATAGCAACCCAAACCCTCGATCAGGTTGAGGCTAGAGGTAAGAACAAAGTGGGAATAGATGCTGATCCCGTTGAACAACTGCTGTGGGCAGTCGAGGCTTTGAAAGCCGGGGGGATGAATAAGCAACAAGTACTCGCAGTCATGGCTAAGACTATGGATGATGTTTTCCCCACTCCAACCGAAGGCAGTTCAAGCCAGACAGAAAATCGGGATAGGCCCCGTCATGCCAGAATAGTTCCTTTCGCTCCCAACCCTGCACCGGGAAAAGATCAGAAAGCCAAGGCAGTGCCTGCCGACCCTTTCGCTAGTGCGTCTAGCAAGAACCCTCAGACTTCGAAGTATCTGCCTCGAGGGAGCAGAGTCTTTCATGCCCTTTACATGCCTTTGTCTAGGGCATTTCAAATTTTGGCTAAAAAGGGGCATCTTAAACCCCTCGAGCCTCGACCTCTCTCGAAGAATCTTCCTCTCACACATGATGCTGCCTTGTACTGCGCGTACCACCAGCAAACCAGTCACAGCACTGACGGTTGTTTCCGCCTTCGCCATGAAGTGCAAGATTTGATCGACAATGAGGTCATCCTCCTACCCACCTCAGCAAAATCTGTCACTGCTGAATTGTTGGATTTCAAGGATACTGCAAGTATGTGATCAGGGGTTAGACCACCTGCGGGCGGCGCTCGGTGTATTACAGATGTGGCGTTTGGCACGCACTGTTGGGAGCATTTGCGAATGCAGTTTTGTAACTTCTGGCTTGGGTGCCGAGTCAGTTCTTTGTTTTTGTTTTGAGTCTGTCTCTTTGTCCTGAGTCAGTCTTTTTGTTTAAGGGTCTGTTTTGTTGTGTCGAGTCAGTCCCATTGTATAGAATGTCAGGTGATTCCGGGGTTATTGCCTCGAACACCGTTTTGTTTTGTAATTACCCTTTTGTTTTCTTTTGAGTCTGTCTCTGCTGTGGAGCTAGTTGCAACCAGGAAATCTGAATGAAACAGCTGCGACTATTATGTTTTCCGTGCCTATTGCTATTTCGAGCTAGTTGTGCCAGAAAATTTGAATGAAACAGCGGAGCATCTCACTTACTCTTCTGCACCTCGAATTCATTGCATTGACCTAAGTTTTTCAAAACTTTTTTAACATTGTGGTGATGAAAACGAAGAGGAAGGAATTCCTCGGGATTTGCAAAACTTTGAACAATTGAGAGAAAGAGAGGCATGCTAAGCCCTTAATGATCAAAATCATGTTTGTTAACGTGAGTACTGAGAAGGACCCTGGCTTGATCTAGATTGGTTCCGCACTATCTTCAGCGCGAGCAATTTGTCACTTTCTTAAAAAAATTTCAAAAATAAAATGTTTTGCGCAGTCCTGCGAAGACCTGTGTGGAATTGCTCTTGAGATTGTGCAGCTTAGGATCGTTCTCAGCCTCAAGACTTGAGCCCTTGCTTTCAAACCTTGGACCTTAGTTCAGAATGTTCAACGGTCAACTACAACATGAGGCCTGCGTGGCCAAATTTGAAGCAGCCCTTGAACAAGAGGCCAAAAAAGTCAGATCAAGACGATAAGACCTCATCAGAAGAAGCTTGCGAAGCTAAAACAGAAGCACCCCTCGAACTATGGACAAAAATGTTCGATGTGCTTGAAGAGTCGAAGATGGATCCTTCTGCAAGTCAATACAACAGCCACCCTCCTGGATACAGATGGCTTCAAGATCCTAAAACCATTTGGCATGGTCTTGTTACACTTTTACCCTTTGAGAGGCTCGCTGGGCCGAAAACCCGGAAGGGCGACCCAGGCAAAAGTTAGAGCAAGAAAAAAAGAAAAGAAAAGAATACAAAAAAAATGCAAAAAAAAGAGAAGAGAATGAAAAGATTTGAAAAAGAAAAGACAAAAAAAATGAATAAAAAAAAAAGGAATTGAAAAGAAAAGAAGAATAAAGCTCGCAAGGTTGAAAACCTACAAAAGGCGGCCTTGGCAAAAGTTAGAGCCTAAAAAGTGAGGGTTAATACACGAGTGTACCACACCTGGAACTACGTAAGGCTTGATTCCCATGTTAGGGATACGTAGGCAACTTCATCCTGAAGTCCAGCCACTAAAACTTTCAAAGTGACTGTGTCTATATATTGGTTTTGACCATCTTTGTCTTCTCTGTATCCGAGAGTTCGGTTGTGATCATCACTAATGAGGACTGTTTACAATATGCTGCGGCGTTATCCAGACAAGGGGCAACTTTCCATTGCCATGAGTTGCCATTCAAACAAAGGGCAACTTTCCGTTGCCATGCACCTCTCTTCAGGCAAGGGGAAATTTCCCATCGAGTCCGAGGTTGTGTATCTCAAGAGTAAGTTTCATGCTCGTTGAGCACTGGCCGTTTGCAAAAAAAAAAAAAAAGTTTTTGAGAATTTTTCCTGAGGTTGACTATTTTCTCGAAAATTATTCCATCTTTTCCAAAACTGGACCATTTTCTTGGACCCAAAAAGGAAAATTTTCAGTGCTCACAGCCTGACTTGCATGATTTTCAAAATCAAAAAGTTGAACAAGTATGTTAATCTAACTTTCATTTTGGTCAAAATTGTTTTAGTAGAAAACCAAAACAAAAAATGGTCAAAATGATGAACTAGGGGCACAGTTGAGTCAAGCTTCCTATCTTTCCTCCATCGCCAGCATATTTTCCAGAAAAGGCACAACTGAAGCTGTCTGTAAAGGGTTGAAAACTCTCTCACCCTCCGAGTAACGCGGTATCAAGCCAAGTGCGAAGCACGAATCAGAATGGATCAAGATACTCTATTCCCTCATCCAGGGCATTGACTAGACGTCACCAGAAGAAATAGCCGCGAGCTGATAATGTTGGGCATGGACCCATAACTTTCTATTTATCCATCAATCACCTTGGGGAGGGATGAAAAAAATGAGAGAGTGAAGAATAGAGAGATGTGCGTTGAGAGAAAAAATGAGAAAATGGTTTTTTCAGAAAAACAGAGCCTGAGGGCCGAGTGATGTGAGAATCACAAATAAGAAAGGGTGGGAAATAATGCCCAGAGAAACTGTCTCCTCATGAACTGAGAGGTCTCCTATCTTTGTAACACGTCTGTGTGTTGCGTCTTCGGTTTTTGTTTGTCTCGATTCTTGTCTTGAGTCGTCTCGAGTGTTTCTCGATGTGTCTAGGTTTTTACCTTTTATTTTTCGTTGTTGAGTCTTTTTTCTGCCGTGTTCAGTCGTAGGCTCAATATTTGGTCGAGAACTCATATTCTCAATTTCAAATAAAATCGTTTTGTGCTCAGAGTGCTGTGCCATTCTCTGTATTTGTGCAAAGTAAGATTGGTTTTTTCAACAACCGCAGGGTTTGACCCAGGTCACGTGAGAACAGCAAACATATGGACTCCGGATTGTGAAGCAAAAGAAGAGGGGAAAATTTTGGAGCATCTGAGTGTGTTTCAACTTCTGCAAGTTCAGTCATTACACCCCGTACACTCAAAATGAGCTGTGTATTCAGAATGAGCGCTGTGTTATGGGCTGAGTGTTCAGAATGAGCAGTGGGTTGTATGAGCTGTTTGTCGTTGGTCGGTTCATTATCTGGTTATTACAATGCAAGTGTCCCAATTTTCAGACAAAAGATCAATCTCATTTACATTGTTCTGTAATATGATGCGATGCAATGCGATACGATGTATGAAATGTACAAATGTAATACTTTTTCAGGCAAAAAGTTTTTTTTCATTTCATTATCTTTTCAAGTACAAAGTTTCGAAGAAAATAAAACCTGCCTGCGGCAGTATAAGGTACTCAAGCTACCAGCAAAAAGAAAAAGTAAAACAAAAAGAAGAAAAGCAGCAAAAATCTGGATCAGCATCGATCGTCTCAGGCCTAAGAGTCTGTCCTCGTCCTCTTCCTGGATGAAGGTCCAGGAGCGTCATCGCCACCTCCATAGTCTGAGCCCGAGTCCGAGTCATCTCCGGTCTCCTCCGCAGATGCCTCCGCCTCTGTCTCTGCCTCGGACTCATCATCATCTGGGATCGGTGCTCGAGAGCTACTCCCAACATGAGTGCGCCCCACTTTGGTGCAGGGGAATATTGTGCCACCTCGCCCTCCTCCTGGAGCAGGAACAGAAGGCCCAACTGGAGCACCTCCTGCAGTAGGAATGTAGAATGGAGGCTGAAAAGCACAAATGGCAAACGCATCAATATGCTACGCAAAAGTAGAGTATGAATATCAAGTACAGTGTATGAATACCATGAGCAGTGTATCAGTATAGAATGCAGTGTATGAATACAAAGTATGAATGCTGTGAGTAGTATATCAGTACGGAATGCGGAGACTAAGTGTAGTGTATGAATGCCGTGAGGGCCGTGTATCAAGTGCTGTGTTGATAGTGCGATACATCAGATTGTGTAAAGTTTGAGTCGGTGGTCAGAAAGACTTACCGGGATACTGTAAAGGGCCAGCAGGTCTAAGCTCCGCTGGAGCATCCTCATCATGGAGGCATTCAACTCCAGGGACTGGCGAGTGTACTCAGAGGAAGCCTGCAAAAGTGTTAGAAGTATCAGTATTCTGCGGAATATCAAGAGAAATGAAATGAAATGACTGTATAAAATGCAGTAGTACATACCAGAGGCAAGTCGTAGAAACCGACTAGCTCATGATCAGCCGGAGGGGGAGCGATGGGGATATGATAAATCTCCCCACTCTACCCTCTATATGTCATCATCGTGGGCAACGTTGGCCATCCAGCTCCCCGTCCTCTCCGGGACCCACTTCTACCACGGGCCCGAGCCATCCTTGGCGCTCCTGCTCCTGCTCCAGCCGCTTGCGCCACAGGCCTCTCTCTCTCAACTCGACGGCCACTGCTCAGAGGCCGCATGATGTAGGTCTAGACGTACTCCGTGTAGTCGCCCTCACCCCTGAAGCCCTCTACATCCCAGCCGATCGTGTAATCAGCCATCTCCTCTAGAGTGTACCTCTCAGTGTCCCTTATGTGGGTAGGAGGCGGACCTGGAACTATCTGCTCTGGTAAACCTAAGGCCTGACGCAGGAAGTGCTCGCCCAGGTACCAAGCCCGACGGACTGGGCCCTCCAGCAGAATCCTGAATCGGGCAGTCTCCTCAGTACCAGCATACCGCTCCAGAACTGCAGCTGGCAACGGAGCCCAAAGCTGCCAGGTGATCTGTAAATGATACACAATTGGTTATCTACTGTTATCGAAAGAACAATGCATAGCGAAGCTTGAAATAAACTCTAAAGTTGAACATACCTCTACGGCGGTGATGGTGTCGAAATAGCGGCGAAAGAATATAAAAGACTCCCGGGGTCTCCGCATGCATCTCACGTCAAAGCGGTAGGAGAATGGAATGTCGGGGGGGTCCCTCGTCCGGCACTGGGGCAAGCCTCGGGAAGTAGGCATAAACCCACAACTGCAGAGCAAATATCAGTATGCTTATCAGATAAAGCAGAATGCAGAATAAAGCAGAAATTGCAGAACCGTGTATTGTGCAGTGTATTGTGCAGAGTGTACAGTGTGTGCAGATTGCTTGTTTGCAGTATGTGCGATGTATAGTCAGTTGGCATTAGATTGTGCAGTATGTAAAGTATTGTGCATTATACAGTCAGTGTAAAGCAGATTATATGTGTGGCGTGTGTATAGTATACAGTCAGCGTGAGGCAGACCGCAATGTGTGCAGTGTACAGAGTATAGAAAATGTAAAGCAAAAATGTAAAACAGAGAAAGAAAATGTACCTCCCATGCTCCCCAGTAGCTCCCGAGCAATTGTCCGCTGCAATGAGAGGATGAACTCATGTAGCCGTACAGTGTGGCCAAGCCTGCGCCACCCCAGTCATAGCGGCGGATCCGCGTGACGTCCACTAAAGCGCTCAGCAAACAGAGAGGTACGACATTCGCCCGTCGGCGAAGAGGGTCGTCCCCAGCAAGAACATAAGGAAGCCGCGTGCATACTACTCTGCCTCCTCCTGAGCCATCAACGCCTCCTCAGCTAAGGCTGGCTGAATCCTGAAGTGGTCCTCGAACCATGAATATTTGAAAAATCTTGGACGGGCAAGAGGCGGTAGGTCGCCAAGAAGGTATATCTGGGCGGCCTCCCACTCGTCCATATTTGTATCGAAGGAGATCGGATCACCCCCTACCCCGATGCTGGTGAGCACCGAGAAGTCGAAGGGAGTCATCGTCATGTCTCCCGTGGCGGAAAAGTGGAAGGAATCGGTAGTGTCCCACCACATCTCCACCAGAGCGGCAATAAGAGGCCTGCTCGCAGTAAGGCGCGACAGTCCCCTGCAGAAAGTGCCGAAGCCGGCCTGATCAACAATATGGCGTACCGCGTCCGGTAGCTCCATATACCATGCTCTGGCGGCAACATTCCCATACCCCCGGAAGGCATGGGAATCCGCTTGTATTCAAAAGCGAACAGTTGCGAAGCAATATTAATTGTACAGTTTTGAAGAACAGTCAAAATTGATGCAAATATAGCATGTGTGCACGTTTTCAGATTCAAACAGATATCGGGTGCCGGTGTGCTCGAAGTGAACTACAGCATATGATGTGTCAGTGTGTCTGATTGGTTCAGTGAAAACACAGCGTGCGTGCATGTTTTCAAGTTCAAACAGATATCGAGTATCAGTGTGCTCACAGATGAATTACAGTGTGTAATATATCGGTGTATCCGGGCTAAGCAGTTAAAGAACAGAATCAACTATTGCAATTATGTTCTACATTGCGGAAAATGAAACGGGGAAGAATGTACCTCAGAAGCGCCGTATAACAGATGTGACTCTGGCTCGCGCAGAAGAAGCTCCGATGGCACGGCCCTATCAAAACTCCTGAACTGGCGAAGTCCGTCAGGAGGCAACACGTGAATCATCGGCCTGTAGGCCGCCGGATCGAACGGTCGGATGTGAAGAGGCAAGAGGTCGGCCTCTGGGTCCACATCCATCTCCGGAGGAGCCCCACCACCTGGAATATTGTCTGCCATCTCAAGGGTAGCGTGAAAATGGCCGGAAATGTGAAAACCGGGCGAGAATATGAAAAGTCAACTAAAAAGTCAACCCCGGGAGGGTGAAAAATGGCCGGAAAGGTTAGGGCGCGGAAAAGGCACAAAGATCAAGGAAAACTCGAGGGAAACAAACCCCGAATAGTGGACATCGAGAAAGAGACGAAAACAAAGATTTGTTCAGTTTAAAATGTTCGAAACGCGAAGGAGTTCGCGAATCGAACGATGAAATGGGCCCTAAAATCAAGGAAAATGGAGGATAGAAGGTTGGAAAATAACCTAGAGGAAGAGGGAAAGGGTTTTTGAGTTTGTGGGAAGTGAGAAATGAGGGCTATAAGCCCTATTTTTAAAGACCTATGCCGAATTGACCAAACTGCCCCGATTCAGGCATATTTGGCCGGTCGGCCACATTGTTGGCCAGTTGGCCAAATATTTGGCCGATGGCATTGTTTTGTGGCCGATGGATGGCCGGTGACCTCCCCCGATGGCCGGTGACCCTTCTACACCCTTGTTTGGGTCATATATGTGATTTGGGACATTCTTTGCTCAAGACAGTGCAAGGAAATACATTTCCGAAGCTTAACCGGTCTCTGTGCCGTGTCTTCTGTGCGTAGCACTCGAATACGTGCAAGGTGTATCCTTTTTGTATCCTTTTGTCTCTTGAGAGACTCGGAAATTGCTTTACATACGTTACGTTACAACGTTTTGTCGTGAACGCGCGTTGAGTTATACGTCATTTCACTCACATTGTCATGCTTATCATACTTGCATTGTTATGCATTTCATTTGGTCTAGGAGCAAGTCCTTTGGTGTTTGTTGTGCCCGAACGACTCTTGGCAGGTTTTATCTTAGGTTGCATTGTCATGCACACCGCACTCGCATTGTTATGCACACACCTTGTGCATTGTAGTGCACGCCATACTTGCATTGTTATGCATCTTCTTTAGGCCGCATCGTCATGCACACCTTACATGCATTGTCATGCATGATCCTTATCACACGTCGTCATGTGCACCTTACATGCATTGTCGTGCATTTTCCTTACCTCGCATTGTCATGCGCAGTTCATTTGCATTGTCATACGTGTCTCATGTGCATTGTCATTATCATGCATTTTTCATTCGCATTTCAAAATACAAAAACAAAAAAATGCATTATCATTTGCATTTCAAAAAAACAAGAAAACAACAAACCAAAAAACAAACATACATTGTCATGCATCATTGTAAATAGTGCATTGTCATGCATTTCATCATAAATATTACATTGCATATTGTATATATTGCATTGTAGCTTGCATGCATTCACTGCATCACCCCCATCTATGGCTTGCGCCTTTCCATGTTGAGCCTGGTCTGGTATGCGCTCGTACTCTTCACGTTGAAGCACAGTTATGATATTATGTGTACGCACCTAGTGTTGTGGGTGACGGCACCGTTTCTTTGTTAAACGTGGTTTGTATGTGTCCATGCCTTTCCTGGGCAAGATACGGTTCGGCCGCAGGCCTTATCCATCGTAAATATTACATTGCATATTGTATATATTGCATTGTAGTTGCATGCATTCACTGCATCACCTCCATCTACGGCTTGCGCCTTTTCATGTTGAACTTGGTCTGGTATGTGCCCAAACTTTTCATGTTGAAGCACAGTTATGATATTATGTGTACGCACCTAGTGTTGTGGGTGACGACACCATTTTTGTGTTAAACGTGGTTTGTATGTGTCCATGCCTTTCTTGGGCAAGATACGGTTTGGCCATAGGCCTTATCCATCGTAAATATTACATTGCATATTGTATATATTGCATTGTAGTTGCATGCATTCACTGCATCACCTCCATCTACGGCTTGCGCCTTTCCATGTTGAACTTGGTCTGGTATGTACCCATACTTTTCGCGTTGAAGCACAGTTATGATATTATGTGTACGCACCTAGTGTTGAGGGTGACGACACCGTTTCTGTGTTAAACGTGGTTTGTTTGTGTCCATGCCTTTCCTAGGCAAGATATGTTTTGATCGCGCACCATATCCATTTCATTCATTACATTGTAGTATAGTGTTTTGCATCCAGCATTTAGGATCACGATCTCTCCTGAGCAGAGCATTCCCTATTTATATCATCCCACCCAATTACTTGTATCTTGTGTTCCGTCTACACACTCATAGTTCTGCATGTGTACGCGCCTATTCCACTGCTGGTATTGTGGTTTGAAGGTGTTGGCACATTTTCTATGGTAGACGGACTTTGCATCTCCATCATCTTTATGATATTTGTGTGGTTTTGAACTGCTTATGGTTTGACCATGTTTCAATTGCATTGCATATCATTTGCATTGTTTATATATAGTTTTGTATATATTGCATTATCATGTTGCATCCATTCCGCATTGTTATGCGTTGTCACACATAGGTTGCATTGTCATGCATTCCTTCACTTGCGTTGTTACACAGCTTAGATTGCATTGTTATGCATGTTGCTAACGATATTGTACCTGTTAAGTTTTCTTTCTCTTTCAGGCACGATATTGTATGTACGGTTTATTTGAAGTTGGTGCAACCAGATGAGCCGCACAGGTATTGTATTCTCCGTGTGAGACGTATCGAGAATTGAATAATTCTCTTACATCCTTTCTGCATTGTAATGTAGCTTGGTTCTTGCTTAAAACTGTTGCATGTTATGCTTCGTTACTGCTTTCTTTGCATGATCATGAGTTATGTTCGGCTTCTTGCATTGTCAGTTGCATTTTGCCCCCGCCTTCGAGCGCATATGTTTATTGTCTTGCATGTTTGTCTAAGTCTTCGGCCTTGTCAAAAATGGGTCGTCTCGGGGCTTTGACACTCACTCCCGTCATTATTATGACTTTCGAGTTCTGTCAAAGAGGAGCAACTGTAGACACCCCATTTTTGACCGTCCTTAAGACTTGGACGTCACCGTTTGAACACTCGGTGATCATCCATGTTCGTGTTCGTCTTGAGTCCTCAGAGGTCCGGCCACGCGCCTTGCCTCAAGATCTCTCGACTTGCCTGTTTTGTGTTTGGTTTTGCACCAAAACATTTGTGTTTTACTTTTGAGGAGCAGGAAATGGCTTGTTGGCCATCCCCACATCTCACCGGCCATGGCTTGAGGCCACCGGCCATTGTTTTGTTGCCATCGGCCAAATATTTGGTCGGTCGGCACTCTGTTTGGTCGGTCGACCATTTATTTGGTCAATTTGGCATTTTTGGCTGGCCGACCACTGTGCATCTGCTTTTGGCAGATATTTTGTGCCAGCTATGCTAGCTGGCACCCACTTTGCACCCCCTCCATACACGTGTATGGAGGGATTTCACTCTTGCTTAGCTTGTTTTGTAAGCTTTGCAAGAGTGATCCTCCATAAAGGGAGGCCTTCTCCTCCCTCCTCAAGGGTTTCAAAAAAGAGTTCCAGAGGTCTGAATTAGGGTTAGGTCTTGTGTATCTATCTCTATAACTCCCTCTCTTTTGCTCTTTGAGTGTGTATTAAGGTGTTTTGTTCATAGTTTTGCACACAAACATCTAGAGTTACACTTTCCTTTAGCTACTGAGGTACTAAGGAGTGATTTTCAGAGTTCTTGAGTTGATCTTAGCTTGAAGAAGGGGCTGGAGTGGTCCTTGTGAAGAAGGTCTTCAAGGGTAAGAACTTTACCCCTTTATTCCCCATTTTTGCATAGGCTTTTAGCCATCCTTGCATTTGTTTTTAAGCTTAACTTATAACATATAAAAGTTCTAATTTTAAGTGCTTAAAATAGTTGTTTAAGGTTGTTTTGGTGTTTGGGGTTGTTTGACCCCTCTTAGGCCTTGTTTGGCCTCCATTTTGTGCTATTTTGGGTGAGCTCCGGGACTACCTTGTTTGGGCCTCCTCACCACTGAAATTCGAAGGGATTTCAGTGGTGGGGATGGTGCTTTGAGGTCCTAAGAAGGAGAGGGTCATCCCCTCTCCTTGTTGTCTTCAAAAGTTGTCATTTCAGCCTCATGTGTGAGCACCATTGTTGAGTTCATGTTGGCCATGTCTTATCTAGTATTTGTGCTTATTTTGCCATGATATAGCACTGTTTTAAGTTGGTTTAGGCACACCATGCTTGCTTTGCATACTTGTCTTGTAATGCTATGAGTTGCCTTAACATGCTTTGTGCTTTGAGCCTTGTTTCTAGCATGTTTTTGGCCTGGCTTTGTGAAGCTTTTATGCATGTCTTAGTATGCTTAAGGTCTGTTTGGAGTTGTTTTGGCCATCCATGACATGCTTTGCATAGCCACCTTGCATTTTGGCTTGTTAGCCTTGGTTGTGTGAGTGTTGATCATGCATTCCTTGGCTTGTTTCAGTGGTTTGGCACCACTTATAACATCATTTTAGTCCTTGTGGTATGCTTGTATGCTTGCATTTGATGCTCCTTTAATGCTTCAAGAGGTTGGTATCTTATGCTCCATGTTTGAACGCTTTTGCATGCCTTTAGACTTAGGCCATTTAGATGCCATCTAGGTGTGCCTTTGACCTTGTTTTGATCTGCCTTGGGGTGGTTTTGAGTCCCCATGGCCTTTTGGGACTTGCTTCATATAGCTATGGTTTAAGCCCCTTGGCTTACCTTGAGTTTTGGACATAATTGCATGCCTTGCTTGCATTGATAGGTTGATTTGGCATCATTCCTCATGTATTTTCAGAGCTTGCTATGCTTGCCATTAGTCCATGTTCATCCTCTTTTAAGTGTGCTTAAAAGTTGCTTCTTTATGCTTAAGAGTTGGGCCATGTGTGCATGCATGTTTGTTTGTGTTTTGGCCTTCATTTCCTTAGCATTTGGCCACTGTTTTGGACCTAGTAGAGAGCTGTCCATCTTGGTGTAAGTCCCTTCTTTGCATGTTGTGGCATGCTCGCCTTGTGTGTTGTTGCATACTTGGCCTATTGCATGTGTTGCATGCTTGAATCACATTGCATTTAGCATGTTTTCTTCCTTTGGTCCTGGTTGCTTAACATGTTACGTGTCTTGCATGTTTGCATGTTCGCATTGCATATTGCATGCTTGTTAGCTTGCACATGTTGTTACATGCCTTGCATGTTTTTTTGTTTAGGTTGTGTGCTTTGTACACATTACTTGCTTTCATGCTCATGATTGCATACTTAGCTCACATGTCTAGGTTGCATTGCATTGAGCATCCATGCCTTGTCTCTTGATCAAGTGATAGAGGTTGGGCCTTATGTGTTTATTTGGTTTGCATTTCATTTGACATCAAAATGCATAACTTGGCTTCTTTGGCCATCACGCATTGAAATGCGCGATTGGTGGCCCGAGGGTCGAGGACCATCCTCCTTTGAGTCATGAACATGATAAGGAGGGTGTTTGTGCAAACATTTGCTTGAAATGCATTGCCATGCCATGTTTCCCCTCTGCTGCTGTCAAAACAGGATTCTGCAAATAAATATTGCCGGTCGACTGCATAAAGTGCCGATCGACCAATGATGGATGGCCGAGAGCTAAATATTTGGTCGATGACCCTTCTACCATGGTCAGTGATGTTTCCCCTTGGTCGGTGATGCTCCACAGTGTTCAGAGAGTGTTCCTCGAGACTTGTGCAATTTTCAGAAGAGCAGAGCAGGGTAAACAGAGGCAGCTTGTGCATGGTGATGGATTCCGAGCAAACCCGAGCACGCATGCATTGGACCCTCTTCCCGAGGCTATTTTATTGCTTTATTAGCTTAGTTAATTTGCTTAACTAGTTAAGTGGTCTGTAATAATTAATTAGCTTGTAGGTTAATTAATTTGTATTATTCTTTTGGTCCCTTCGAGCGAGGGCGAATGTGTAATAAGTTTGGGTGTGTGTGTGCATGTCTTCCAACCCCCACTTCTTTCTCCCTTTTACTTAGCTGCTTTTGATGGTTAGTACTAGGGCATATTTAATTTAGCATACCTTATGCTACGCATGTGTGCATTCATTTATCAGTATTGCATGCACCGGGCTCGGCGCATCATGCTAACTGCATAGTATTTCAAATTTAACTTGAATACATGTTACTTGTTGCATTTCACATGCCATCCTAGGATTAGCCGAGCCTATTCTAGATTGCATCTTACCTGTGATGCATTAGCCATTTAACATGGACTTGGATCATATGTTTGATTGCTAACATGTTCTTTGTTTTGGCTCGGAGTACGTTGTAAGTATTTATGCTTTAGCATCTCGCATGAGTGTGAATGTTAACATGACAGCATGCTTACCACGTGGCTATGTGCTTATGTGATATTACTACCTGAATGCCTGTGGGTGAAGGTTGGATTGCTTGAGTTGGAACAACTTGTTGAAATCTGTAATTTAGCCTACTTGCGAGTACCAAATTTCAAACCATTTTCTGAACAAACGGATATGCAATGCTTTGTTCCAAATTAGGTGATCTAGTCTATACTTTTGTGTTGTGCGCATCACATAGTAAGATTAGATAATTAATCGGAATAAGAACACATAACGTTTTCAAAACTAGATATCATGGTTAACAGAGGTTGATTTTTGATCGGGCGAGCGGGGGTGCTCAAGAAGTGACCTTCCCCAATCTCACCCAAGTTCCCGAGCAGAGACAACTTTGGTGATGACGGACCCGTGGCCTTAGGCAAACGAGTCAGGGTTTCCTAAATTCCCCCATAAAAAATATTTAGGTGGCGATTCTGTATCTGGCAAAGCAGTCCATGTTTGGCACTTCTTTCTAAAAATCTGTTTTCTCAAAACAATTTGCCGGATTTGGACTCTTTGGTGATTTATCAATCTCACATTGCACATTATGAGATCAGATTAAGAACCGTGACAATTTGAGTCTAAACTGTAGTAAACCCACAAACGAACAAAACGGGGGATTCATCCCTCCCGGGACGTTCGAGGACGTCTACATTCATCCAGGAAATACCAAGATGTACCAAGATGTGAAGCAGGCTTTTTGGTGGCCAAATATGAAAAGAGAGATAGCCGAGTTTGTATCTCAGTGTCTATATTGTCAACAAGTGAAAGTAGAGCATCAGAGGCCAGCAGGACTTTTTCAACCTTTGTCAATCCCTGAGTGGAAATGGGAACACATCTCCATGGATTTTGTGATTGGGTTACCGAGGACACAAAAGGTTATGGATTCAATTTGGGTTATCGTTGATAGATTAACTAAGTCAGCACACTTCTTGCCTGTTAAGACTGCCTTTAATGCTGATCGACTTGCTTTGTTGTATATGAATGAGATTGTTAGATTTCATGGAGTGCCGATGTCCATTGTGTTAGACCAAGATACTAAGTTTGTTTCTAGATTTTGGCAGAGTCTACAAAGGGCCTTGGGAGCCGAACTGAGGTTTAGCACAGCTTTTCATCCTCAGACCGATGGGTAAACAGAGAGAACAATTCAGACACTTGAGGATATGCTTAGACTATGTGTATTGGATTTCAAGGGAAGTTGGGAACTGCATTTGCCATTAGTGGAATTCGCTTACAACAACAGTTATCAAGCTAGCATTGCCATGGTGCCGTATGAAGCTTTGTATGGAAGGAAGCGTAGATCGCCGATATGTTGGACCGAGGTAGGAGATAAAGCTTTGATTGGTCCCAAACTGGTTCAAGTGACAACTGAGAAGATTAAACTTATCCAACAAAGGATTAGAATTGCTCAAAGTCGACAGAAGAGTTACGCCGACCAGAGGAGAAGGGAGTTAGAATTTGAAGTTGGGGATCATGTATTCCTGAAGATTTCGCCGATAAAAGGAGTTTCAAGATTTGGGAAGAAAGGTAAATTAGCACCTTGTTATATTGGACCATTTGAAATTCTTCAGAAAGTTAACCCTGTTGCTTAAAGACTTGCTTTGCCGCCAGAACTGAGTCAAGTCCACAATGTGTTTCATATTTCGATGTTGACGAAGTATATTCGGGATCCATTGCATGTGATTGATCATTTCGGGATTGTGATTAATGAAGATTTGGGCTATGAGGAGAAGCCGATACGGATTCTTGATAGGCAAGTGAAACAGTTAAGGAACAAGTCGATACCGATGAGGTTGAATGGAAAGAGCATCATGGCAAGGATGCTACATGGGAAATGGAAGAATAAATGAAAATCCGACATCCGGAGTTATTTGTGGGACAAGGTAACTCAAGTTTGGGGACCAAACTTCCTTAACGGGGGGTAGGATGTAACAACCCTCACTTTATCTTAGCTATGCTCACGTGCACTTGCATGATCCTTGTCTTGCTTAAACTTGCATTTTGCAGACCTTGATTTGTTTTGTCTAAGTGTTGCTTACATGCTTCGTTTCTTGCTTAGTGTGTATTAAGCCAAGGTCATCTTAAGCCTAGGTCACACCCTTGAACCTCTCATATCTAGGACCATCTTGGAACCCCTTTGGTTGACCTCCACCTTCGCCTGGCATATTGGCCGAGATGTCATCATCTAGGCCGAGGTGTGCATCACCCAGGCCGAGATGTGTATCATCTAGGCCGAGATGTTATCATCTAGACATCCTAAATGTTTGATCCTTGCACCTAGTGATCTTGTTTCTGGGCTGGAATGACCCAGACCGAGGTGTGGCATAGCTAGGCCAAGTGTTGTCCTTCTTAGCCAAGATCATCGGAACCTTCTTGCCGAAGCCTATGTCTTGACCCGAGATCATTACATGCCGGAGTGCCCTTGTCACCTTACTTGTCATACACACCTTGTCATAGCCTTGTCTTTTCACTCAGTCACCTTTTTGAGGAAATCCAATCTGATAGTGCCACGTGTCCCAGCAGAGGGTTAAGTCAGCTGGCAATAGAGGAAAACATATCATTTGTTATATATTTTTCCTAGAAGAGAGAGAAGCTCTAGGACGAGAGGAAGAAGAGTTCTTAGAGTGAGAATAGATTTCCAAGCTTTGATCCTTAGAGTTTAAACCGTTTGATCCATGTTTTGAGGTTAGAATCTCGATCTGCTCTTGTTGTTCTTTATGTTTATTCGATCACATTGCATGATTCGGCATGACTCATAAGCCATGCATTTGATTTAAAGTTGGTTTTAGAAACAGAAAATGATGTTCATGTGTACTTGAAGAAAAGCCTTGTTTTGATCCGAAAGTTTATACCAAGTTCTATGTTTTTGTGTTTGTTTTCATGAAATCTTCAAGTATGGATACCAAGGTCCATGCTTTTGAACTCATATCATGAATCTCAGATTTTGAATAAAGAAGTTATGATTTTAGCATTCATGTTCTTCATGTTCTTTAAAAGGAAACCCAGAATTTCCAGACTCCATTTCCCTGAGTGTGGTCATCGGGACCATACCTCGGCCAAGAGGTGTGGGAACTCGGCCAAGACCTGGTTGGTACCCAGCATATTTTCCTGAGATGGAAAACAGAGTTGTAACTCCCAGTACATGTTTTGCTTTGTCTTGACTTAGTTTTGAAAGAAATGCCGAGATCATTTACACTCATGCAAAGCTTGTTTTAGGAATGCATTTCATGCCCATCTTGGAGCATCTCTTCTTGTCTTCTTGAAATGCATTCAATGGGATTTGTTATGTACTTGTAGGCCTTGGATCCTTGCTTGTAATCCCTACACCCAAAGAGCTATGTGAGTGGTATTTTTAATAAAGCTATGTTATAAAGTTTTGATAAAGCTTTACTTCGTTTTGGAAAAGTATTTGATCAAACATGAATGATTATCCCTAGTTTTTGGTGTCAAGTATTATCTTGTTTTGATGACATTCTTGGAAAGTCCTTAGTGCTAGGGGACTATAATGCAACTAGCGCGTTTGTTTTGGAAAGTCCTTAGTGCTAGGGGACTATAATGCAACTAGCGCGTTTGTTTGAGATATCTCCTTTGTCTTGCTATCGACGGTTCACCGCGTGGGTTTGTCCGGAATGTCATCCCTTGTATTATACTGATGCTAGTAAGCATCCCTTGAAGCTTTGAAAGACTTGATAGATGAACTTGGTTCATCCCTTGATTTTGTACGAATTATGATATGTATTGTTTTGATAAAGATCTCGGATATCATTCATTTAAACTTTTATTACTAATATCATTTACTGAGTATCCAAGCTCACCCTCTCCTTATATATATGTAGGTGACGAGCAAGAAGGCGGTGGCACTTAGATGTGTTTTGCAACATGTTTTTGGATTCATATTTTGTAGCATCTTGAAGATTATGCTTCTTGGCTTGTAATTCATTTTGTGGTAGCCGAATAATTGGCAAAGATGGAGGAGGTATATTTCAGAAGCTTGACGCTAGCCGGCAGATATCCCGCAAGGATAAGGGGCCGAATACGATAAATAGGCCGAATAGGGGAGGATCCCTAGAGCCGAATAGTGGAAAAGATAATGATTGAAAAAGTAGGCCCTGGCCCCGAGGATCAGAGGAAACGAGTATAAATATAATGGCAATGGACTAGAAAAGGTATGTAAGATTCACTTCATAAATTTAGTAAGCAAGCTTTCTTGAGTAGAAGGACTGACTTGTCCGTCGGAGTGCTAATTCCGGCACCCTCGACCGGAGTATTCGTGTCTTTGCAGGTGACTAGCTGAGGATCATTGGCGTCTTCCAGGATCTGAAGAGTATTTCCAAACCACTTCCCCACAATTGGCGCCGTCTGTGGGAATACTCAAATACATCCGTGGAAGGCGTGACCGAAGATCCTCCAATAGCCACCGACGAGATCACACAGGGAGACGACCTCACCCCAGCTAATATGCTCGGAAAAGAAACCATCGTGGCACGACGCGCCTTGAACTTCGGTTTGCCAACAACTTCAGCGCAAGAAACAATGCAGGCTATCATAGAACAAGCAAAGCAGAACAAACAAAGGCTCGAGAACATGATCGCTGAAAACGAACGACTCCGTCAAGATTTGGCCCAGGAGGTAGCAAAATCTAGAGAGGCCATGCGCCAGGAACCAGAGTGACCTCCGAGGGCAGACGGGCAACGACCTCGGGCTCGACCAAAGGATACCGATAGCAACTCCAACTCATTATCCACGGAGCTCGACGCAAGGGGACGATCCGAAACCTCCAGCTCCTCCGAAAAGGATCTACGAACAAGGAACAAGCGCAGGAAAAGCAGCTCAAACGAGGAAGACCAGCACGATCCTTTCGTTCGACGGATTGCAAGGGCGGCCCTGCCCAAGAAATTCAAAGCTCCGTCATTCACTCTTTACGACGGAAAATCAGACCCCACTGATCATATCCGTCATTACAAACAGGCCATGACGCTGCACGCAGACAATGAAGCCCTCATGTGCCGAATATTCCCTAGCAGCCTAGGTCCACTAGCCGTCAGGTGGTATTACAAGTTGGAGCCAGCTTCGATCAAAAGCTTCCGCCAACTGCAGAAATCCTTCAGGGCCAGGTTCATCACCAACGAGGTACAACCGAAACAGGCCGATTCCCTCTGGGCTATGCAGATCCAGTCGGGAGAAACGCTCAGAGCGTACTCGGCACGATATTGGGAGTGCTTCAACCTTGTTGACGACGCTTGCAATGACTCCATGGCCATCACTGCTTTCAAAATGGGCTTACATCCCTATAGTGCTCTTCGCAGTTCCCTGACCAAAAGGCCCCCCAAAACAGTTTGGGCATTAATGAAGAAAGTTGAAGAGTATTGCAAAGTCAAAGATGATGCCTTGAGGATAAAAGCCAGACAAATTTCCAGCAAAACGGCCCTCCCCGAAATTGCTCGACCAATAAGCTTCGTGCCGCCACCGAGCCCTGAGCCCCGGCAACGAACCAAGCGAGACAAAAGGCGGGACTCCCGCCGATCAAATGATCAGTGCCCCCACCGAACGAACGAACAACTACAAGTCGACAGCAGACGCCCAAGGCGAACCGACAAGAAGTATACGGAGTTGACAGAGCCGATCGTGGCAGTAATGACCAAAATCCAGCACCTCCCATTCTTCAAGTGGCCGACGAAGATGGTGGGGCCTCCCGACACACGGAGGAGGGACAGATGATGCGAATACCACAAAGATCACGGCCACGAAACCGAGAGCTGTTATGCGCTAAAGGATCATCTGGAAGAACTGGTGCAAGATGGTCGACTGCAGCAATACGTGAGCAAGGGAAGGTCAACCAAAGCACTAGCCTTAAGACAGGATTCACCTCCGCTTGGTGTGATCCACATAATCTATGGTCTGCCAACACCCCCAACCGTGCATACGATCCAGTCGCATCCAATTTCCCAAAGATGTAACATATCAACCGGTAGGCCCAGAGAGACTCCCACGATTAAGTTCGATGACTTCGACCTCGACCGAACAGTGGCCAGCCACATCGATCCCTTGGTCGTCAAATTACGCGTACATCGGTTCAACGTTAAACGCATTCTCATAGACCCAGGAAGCACTTTGGAAATCTTGTACTACAAAACTTTTGTTGAACTCGGCCTCAACGGGTCAGATCTATCACCGTCGCCGCAGCCGCTGTTCGGCTTCAACACAAATCCAGAGTACCCGTTGGGAAAGGTCGTGCTACCTGTTCGGGCGGGCTCCAGGACAGTTGACATGGAATTCTTAGTTGTGAAGCTTCCATCGCCGTATAATGCCATCATGGGCGCTCCTGGTTGCATGTCATGAAGGCTATCCCAAGCACCTACCACCAGCTTATGCGCTTCCCAACAGACCGTGGCATTGAAGAGATCCGCGGCTCACCGCAATCAACGCGAACGAAGACTTCATGAAGATCCCTTACGGACCCGACTTGTGGGACCTGATGCTTGTACTGGAACCACATTTTAATGAAAATTGATTTTCTTTGTCAAACTCGCCTTCAAGCCCCTTAGGGCCGAATAAGCCTCTAGATTCGGAGCGCCCTTCGTGGATATCGTGATCGGCCAAAACAAGTCTCCGGATTCGGAGCGCCCTTTGGTGCAAGACACCTTAAGGCCGAATAAGCCTCCGGATTCGGAGCGCCCTTCGTGGATATCACGATCGGCCAAAACAAGTCTCCGGATTCGGAGCGCCCTTTGGTGCAAGACACCTTAGGGCCGACTAAGCCTCCGGATTCGGAGCGCCCTTCGTGGATATCACGATCGGCCAAAACAAGTCTCCGGATTCGGAGCGCCCTTTGGTGAAAGACACCGTAGGGCCCAATAAGCCTCCGGATTCGGAGCGTCCTTCGTGGATATCACGATCGGCCAAAACAAGTCTCCGGATTCGGAGCGCCCTTTGGTGCAAGACACCTTAGGGCCGAATAAGCCTCCAGATTCAGAGCGCCCTTCGTGGATATCACGATCGGCCAAAACAAGTCTCCGGATTCGGAGCGCCCTTTGGTGCAGGACACCGTAGGGCCGAATAAGCCTCCGGATTCGGAGCGCCCTTCGTGGATATCACGATTGGCCAAAACAAGTCTCCGGATTCAGAGCGCCCTTTGGTGCAAGACACCTTAGGGCCGAATAAGCCTCTGGATTCGGAGCGCCCTTCGTGGATATCACGATTGGCCAAAACAAGTCTCCGGATTCGGAGCGCCCTTTGGTGCAAGACACCCTAGGGCCGAATAAGCCTCCGGATTCGGAGCACCCTTTGGTGCAAGACACCTTAGGGCCGAATAAGCCTCCGGATTCGGAGCGCCCTTCGTGGATATCACGATTGGCCAAAACAAGTCTCCGAATTCGGAGCTCCCTTTGGTGCAAGACACCTTAGGGCCGAATAAGCCTCCGGATCCGTAGTCCGTTTTAATCAACAAATTAAGCCGGATTTAATCATATGGTTGGCCGGACAAGACATGCCTCAGCCGACTCACGAGTCGGATCCATCCCGGTTAAACTCGCATTCGCCTAAAGTAAGGGACGATCCCTGAATTCAGGGAAAATATTTAAGTTACACAGCCGATGCAGTAATCCTTCCGGAGGCAAACTACTAGCAAACCATCAAACCATCTGAAATGACGTGCTTAACTATTAAAAGTTGGCATCATGCATCCGTCATAAGTTAAACAAAAGATTTTCAAAGTAAGACGCAACGATATGAAATAAATCTTTTTATTTGATTAAAAAGTTGTTACATAGACGCAATCCGCGTTCGAACATTACAATATCTATCTCTAACTTCTAAGACAAATCAACGCTTGTCATTTGAACAGCCATCGCGACTCAAAACGCATCGATCTAACCGCGCCCAAATCGGCATGTCGCTGGGCCACTGACACCATCGACAATGTCAAGGCCAAGATTCAAGACAAGGGAGGTTAGGGGCAGCGGTCATTGTGTCTCCTTTCGGGGCAATTTGCTTCAATGACTTGGAGGCTGACATGTTTCTAGTTTCCCCTTTCAACGGTCCACCTCCCACACCGGAGAATCCTTTGCCGCAAGCCATCTGAGCGCCAAGTTGAGCTCCTACAACTAACATCACCATCTGATGATGAGAAATCTTGATCATCCCACGCAACAGATGCTGGTGAACCAAATATGTTCGACTGCACGAGGCGCCTGCCGCTTTTATTCTCCATAATGGCCGTGATCTCGAGGCCCAAATCCCGAAGTGATCTTATCAACGATAAACCCCAAGAGACGAATGAGACAGGCGTCGGTCAACATTCCCCACGATTTAGCTAACCCAACGGTTGGCTAAAACGCGCAAAGGCTACCTAAAAGCAAAAGTTATCTAGCCCAATTTGCTGCATAAAGGCAAAAGTTGTCTAGCCCAATTGGTTAAGACATCTGGGATCTGAGCTAAGTCAAAAATGCCGTAGCCCCTCCGATCCCTGATTCATGGCTCTTTTGAATTTCAACAACACCCGCCGCAATGGCTTATTTACAAATTAAACGGCCATTGCATGTAGGCCGATCGCGCCAACGAATCAGCGCATTGATTTAACAGATACTGGGGCCGATTGATGTATATACGTCTATTCAAACATCTATGCAATAAAATTAAACACGCACACGCCGAATGCGGGCGACAATTTGATATTTTCAATAAAGCGCTTTTTATTCAATAAACAAAAAAAAAAAATTACATAATTGCGAACGCAACCAGCGTCTGAACCTTACAATGATTAAAGTCATACGGCGTCTCCCTCATCCTCACTCTTCTCAACCTCGAAAGCAGAAAACGGAAAGTGTTTACTGTGGTAGAGAGGTGACACCGAATCAATGCCTCTCAAACGAAGAGATTCGGCGACTTGAGATGCCTTGATCCAACCATGCCTAAACCCACGATTTTCACATCGGCAAACCTCTTCGGCAAGCTTCTCCTTGGTCTTTTGAATTCCAACCAATCGGCCTTCGTGAAAGCCTCTTTCATAAGACCTCCCCTTCGCGGACTCCAATGCGAACATGCTCGCCGTTTCACGATCGGCAATCGCAGCGCTTATGAGCCGACTGGTAACCCTCTCTTCCACGATTGGATTCACCTGCCTCACTGCTTGTACCTGAGCCGCTTTGATCTTTCTTAACTCACGTTCAGCCGCCTTCACGCGAGCCTCCAAACTGCGAATATGCTCTTCATTTTTCTCCATTTCTCGGCGGGCGGCGCGCAATCGCATGCCGACTTTATAAGCAGTATAGAGCCCTTTCACCGCCCCATGAATGCCCTCGCGAAACACTTCGTAGTCCTGACGACCAACCATTGACTGCTGAACTTTCGGAGGAAATATTTGTCAAGCAAACTCGACCGCCACGTCCGGATCTCGAACGATCGAGTCCGCTTCCGTCATGGGTCTATTCTTCACAAATACTGCAAAACTTAACGGGCACGGATTCGCGTCTGATCTCTTTTCGACTTGGGCATGTGGCGATCTCCCCTGGGGCTGCCTATCCCGTCTGGGCGACCTACTGCGACGTCGAGGAGATTGACGCCTCTCTCGACCCATAGAACTCTTACTCCCAGCACGCAAGAGCGCATCACAGTGTTCACTTCGATTCATATCACCGCCAAGCTCAGCCAATGTCTTGGCTTTCCCTTTGCTGTTAAAGAAGAGTTTGTTCGACATTCGCACAATAGATTTTCTCTCAGGGGTTTGAATCAGATACCTACCAGACTCTTAAAAGCTGTACCTTTGATCATTTAACACACGCAGAGGCAGCACGATCGAGGCAAGTTCATTAATCGCGAAACCCAATCGCCTGACGCCGACTAAGTTGACGGCAGGGTAAGCTTTTGGCTCAAGATCTTCAGCCTAAGTGTGTAGTACCCCCGGGGCAAGGGCCGATTCATCGATCTATTCGGCCCAAGTACCCCAGTCGACTACGAGTTGATTGGGGCAAGGGCAGATTCATCGATCTATACGGCCCAAGTACCCCAGCCGGCTACGAGTTGATTGGGGCAAGGGCAGATTCATCAATCTAAGGGTCCAAGATCAGTAGGCAGTGAAATTACAAATGGTGATTTTGATGGGATATGTATTGGGTCTGCAGGAACCCAGATATTGACCAATTTTTTCCTCTCCACCCTCAGTAGTTAGCGAAATAAAAAAGAACGCACAAGAACTGTTGGTGAAAACTTCGGAGTCAAGTAAGGAAAAAGCTAAAGTTTGGACAAACGATATTGTATGTACGGTTTGTTTAGAAGAGTTCTAGATAAAATCATTCGTGCCACAGTAAAATCATCAATCTATTCGGCCCAAGTACCCCAGCTGGCTCACAAATTGATTCAGAGCTAGAATTCTTTTCATAAACCCCCTGGGGCAAGGGCAGACTCACAAATCAGGGCTTCCCTACAGTATATGCAATTCCATTTTACCGAATGCAATGACAAACACAGAACTCTTTCATTAAAATTAAAACACAGAACTCTTTCATACAAAGTGTGTGGTGGTAGCAAAAATTACAAGGAAATTTTCATTAATAAATTGCGCGCAGATGCTAACCAATTTATACATGAAAACTACCCTGAACCAACAAAGCACTATCCAAAAGAAGAAAAATAAAAACAAAAAGACGCCTGCTCAGTAAACGGCTCCCAGATCACTCGTCGATATCGGATTCAAGTGACTCAACATTCACCTACTCATAAGGAATTGGCAAATCCAATGTAACCTCAGCGGTAGCAAGGGCTTTGAGCCACCCATGTTTGAACCCGCGATTCTCAAATTTGGACACTTCTTCAACATATTCCGTTAGAGCGGCGCTTCTCCTCGCCTCAAAGGCCTCCGATTCGGCTTTCTCGCGGGCCGCCTTAAGCTCCTCTAACTGAGCTTCCACTTCAGCAAGTGCTTTCTTGGCGAGTTCGAGTGATTCCTCGCTCGCATTTGCCCTAGCCTCAGCATCAACACGAAGCCGCTCGGTGGCGCAAACCCTCTCTTTCTCTGCTTCGGCTCGCGCGCTCTCCATCTCAGCTCTCATAATTTCGAACTCGGCCCTACTTTTCTGACCCTGCACCTCTGTTTGCAAATGGTCAATTCTCCCGAGAGCATCACGCAAGCGGCGACCCAAGTCGGCGATCCTTCCGATCGTCTACAAAACAATTTGGTATGATTAGATACCCTTAATAAACAAGAGCGAAATGAAGGTGACCTACTAGGAGTGCCGATTGAGCAGTTAGGGCAACGGCCATAATATCAGGCACGACACCGAAGGCTTTGTTGTTAGCCGGCAGAGAAATTGAAGCCGCCAGGCTCAGAGCCACGGCTGGATCCTCGATGGCCGAAGCGTCGGATAAAATCGGTATATCCCTGATCTTTGGCTGAATAACGAAAGGAGCGACCACGTCCGGTTCTTCAAGCCGAGGCCGTTTGCCACCAGGGCCAGCTTCTGAACTAGCTTCTCCTTCGGCACCACGCTTTTGGCCCTGCTCCGGAATTGGCCGTTCCCACCGGCCTCTTGTCCACCCTCTTTTCCCGTGTCGGACGCAGCAACCTCAACCGTCCCCTCAGAAACGGGTACGAAGGGCTTGATCAAGCTGGGATCTGATTCGGCGCATTCAGCCCTCTTTCGAGCGGCCATCCGCTCGGCATTTCTTTTACGCGCCATCTGCGTTAGGCTTTCCTTCGCCATACCCTCAAAAAAATCGCCGGGTAGATCCCCAAATTCGCAAAAATATCCCCAGAAGAGAAGTCTGCTCATCCTGAAGCGGATGGTGAGGAGGGATACTTAGGCTCGGTGGCCTCAAGTGCCGAGCATACGGCCTCGTCGCCCTCTACAACCCCCTCAGTAGACTCTCCTGCCGGATCGGAAATCACCTCTACAACCGGCTCAGCGTCTTCCCTCGAATCAGAAGGTACGAGACCGATCTGCCTAAGGTTTTTGAAGCTGGGAAAGACAAGGGCCGAGAGCTGTTGATTGCTGGATGGAATCGGAATGTTATCTGCAGCCGAGAAAGTAGTGTAAGTGGGTTCGTATCGAAGGAGAATATGAGCGGCCCTCCCTTGCCTTTGTACGTTTGGGCGGCCGAAATATTTGAGTGCAGTCTTGATTTCCCCAAGAACTACGTCATCAACCGAAGTCAGAATTTTCTTCAACCTATTACCTGTAGAAGATAAAGAGCGATTTAGGGAAGAAAGCCGAATAAAAGATAGACCAACAAACACAAGACATTGCGTGGCAACCTGGGTCACCCTTATGTCTGGGAATAGGGTCCAGGCGATCCTCCCCTTCAGCGAGCTCCCAATTACCTCGGACGTTGAACATCACGTCGTCAACCCGCTTACCAGAGCTGGCAAGCATAGTCACCAAGTGATGGTCAGTATCCTTGGCCCTGAGAAAATACCGCCCCAGCCGACCGGAGGATTTGGCTAAGGCGTAACAATGACGAATGGCCAAAACCCCAAGGTTAATCCTAAGGCGTCGATTCAACTCTACAACCCCCATGATGATTCAAAAGAAATTTACATTGGGTTGAGAAGGAATCAAACCCCAATAGCGGAGAACGGCCCTAAGAAGTGGGTGTAGGGGGAAACGAACCCCGCCCTCCGCAATGGATAAAAGAGGGAATACGATCGTGTTTTGATCTTCCCTCTCCATGTCGAGAGCGTTGTCCGTTACAAGAGATAAATGGACATCATCAGGAATGGAAAAATGTCGCCGAAAACCGGAGATACGATCCTCAGAAAGGAGGTCTTTCAAATGTTTGGCCATCTTAGCAAAGAACTAAATATTCGCCGAAGCTAAAATAGCAAACAGAAAATAGGATTACAAAGAAGGGAGAAAGAGACTTACGAAGAGCAGATGAGACAAGGGAAGACGGGAAGAAGTTGCAGAAAACGCGAGTCGCGGAGGGATATGCACTGGCGATCCAAAAGTCTCAGAAAATCGACGAAATGTGAATTCGAAAGGACCAAAGTTTCAAATCGCAATAAATGCTGAGATACACATGAATAGAGCGGGAAAGCGTAATGATGAGCAAAAAGGCATGCGCCTCCTGACATATGTATTGGGGTGCGCGAAGCCGCCTGACGCTAAACCTCTCAAATTCTGAACCGAACACGCCGATTAACTGCCGTCAATAGGGAGTTCGGAGGGCAATTGTGGTAGCCGAATAATTGGCAAAGATGGAGGAGGTATATTTCAGAAGCTTGACGCTAGCCGGAAGATATCCCGCAAGGATAAGGGGCCGAATACGATAAATAGGCCGAATAGGGGAGGATCCCTAGAGCCGAATAGTGGAAAAGATAATGATTGAAAAAGTAGGCCCTGGCCCCGAGGATCAGAGGAAACGAGTATAAATATAATGGCAATGGACTAGAAAAGGTATGTAAGATTCACTTCATAAATTTAGTAAGCAAGCTTTCTTGAGTAGAAGGACTGACTTGTCCGTCGGAGTGCTAATTCCGGCACCCCCGACCGGAGTATTCGTGTCTTTGCAGGTGACTAGCTGAGGATCATTGGCGTCTTCCAGGATCTGAAGAGTATTTCCAAACCACTTCCCCACACATTTCTTTTGTATATGTCGGCTCGAGAAGCCTCTTGATCAAGATGTATCGTGTACCTTATTTTATTTGTATTCAAGTTGTAAGACCATGTTAAGATGTATGTCATTTCATTTGATTTATGCACAGCTCTTGTGGACTATTTAGATTTAAATTTATTGCTTCCGCACATGTAAGCCCCATATGTATACTCTAATCGTATGTGACTTCACATATTGGCCTCTGGTATTCTCGGATTACTGGCCATCACGGCACCATTCTACTAGGGGCAGAATGGGGTCGTGACACTCCTTAATAGCCGAAACTTTTGGTTGGAACCGATTGGGCAAGGACCTCAAAATTTTTCTCAGAACCTTGGATTTCTGTATTTTTTCACCTAACTGAAGTTGGAATTTACAATGTCACTCAACTTTGCATAAAGTTCATCAAAGGTCTCACTATTTTTCAGTGAAAGGTTTTCAAAACTAAAAGTGAGCCTTTGAAGTTTTGAGCGTTTAACCAAAGGAGTGCTCTCATGAATAGTTTGTAAGATATCCCAAACCTCTTTTGCGACTTCAAAATTATAAATACGACTACACTCTTCTAGTGTGATGGCGCAAAAGAGAGAATTGATAGCTTTACTATTTCAGCTACTATTTTGGTAATCAGTTGTGTTCCATTTATCAATTAGTTTAGGGAATGTTATTCCATCAATGGTAATCGTCGGTTCAGTCCACCCACACATGACGGATTGCCAAACTTTTTCATCAATAGAATTCAAAAATGCTTTCATCCGAGCTTTCCAAAAAGAATAATTAGATCTGTCAAGTAGGGGTGGTCGAACTATAGAATTTCCCTCATGGATTGAATCCATTATCACAAATCAAATAAAATATTGCTCTAATAGTTTTGAAAAACAAAGATTGAGCGACCTGCTCTGATACTAATTGAAAAATCTAAAATCCCCGATATATTGATTCGTGATTATGTTTGAATTTTAAATAGTGAATACCAATCTCAATCAAACAATCAATAACAAATCGACACAACGATTTAACGTGAAAAAAAAAATCACAATTGGAGTGCTTCCAATTGTGATAAAAAATCACGGGCCAAAGTCACAAAACAATCGACTAAGAAGATAAAAAGGAATTACACAAGAATACTCTCAATTACCTAGGGAATCCACGCCCGAATTGAACCAAACTTAATGTGCCTCTTCCAACATCGTCTTCACCACAAAACTGCTTTGCCCAACGCTGAATTCACAACACTAATGTCGAATTCACGATGATGGACCACTCTGGAATCCACCAAAACTTCAGGGCCAAATTTCCTGTAATTCACCAAAAAGCATCTCTTTTGTGAACGTAATTGATCAATATGAAGCTCAGAGATTCATTGATCACTCTTAAATCATCAAGAAAACGCTTATAAAACACTCTCCAATATACCACACTTTGGTTTTTCTTTTTTTTCAAAAGTTTGGATCGGTTAAACCCTAAAACAGCAAACAACACACTTCATAGAAAACATGATCGCGAAGACCACTCGTGCGGTGTGAGTAAAGGCAGTGCAAAACAAATACGCTGACTGCTCAAACATAACATTCACCGCTCGAGCAGTAAAATTTGCTTCCCAGTAGTTCAGTTTGCAGACAGAGATACTTGATGCTCATCTCCACCACTCGAGCGCACAAATGATAGCTTGAGTAGTCAAACCACTTAACTCGATTCCCGTACATAGTCAGCGAAATGACAAACAAAAAAGGCTCAAGATCACAAACTCCTCTGTATAGGCATAATTTGGGTTTGAATTTGCATCTAAATACTCATATCCTTACTAAAACAAAAGAGCAAATAAAATTACAACTAAAATGATTTTTGTCAAACCTAATAAAGGTAAATGGTGGGAAATAACTGCTTTGTTATAAACATAGATAAAATGTTAAAATAACTAAAATTTTAATACATTATTTACATATAAAGTAAGATTAATGACCTATTTAAGCTTTAAGCCTCATGATCATGCTTTAAGAGTTTTTTTTTTTACGCTCAAATCATACACATGATATGATTTGATGTTTCTATAGATGTTTGGTCATATAGTGGTCATGGTGGTATGTTATCGTATCATTAGTATATCAAGTCCTCTTTGAATTCAAATCATTTACTAATTGTTTTTGCTTTATATTCTCCGCCTAATATATATTGTTGTAGATGTGTTTTGAATGAATGAATACATGATGAAAGAAAAATTCACCAGTGGCTTTACTAATGATTAAAGAAAAAAAAAATAGATTTTTTTTTTTTTTGGGGGTGAAAATTGTGCTTGTAGTATGTTTTTGTTTTTTCTAGATCAACAAGAAGTGAGACTTTATTGTTAACCTTTATTTATTTTTCTTGATATAATTGTATTGAATTTCATTTTTTTCTGCTTTTTCTTTTTTCAAATTTTTAGTTAAAATTTTAGTTGCGCTCGCAAAATTCTATGTGACATGTTAGATTATTATTATTATTATTACAAGACTCACAGATTGAACAATTAAAAAGGAACTTCTTGTTGGCGTAAACGAATTTCTTGTCGACAAAAGTTCTCTCTTGCCTTTTTCTCTCTCTAGAATGAGAGGCTCTCTACCCTAGGTAGCTCCTCTGGATTTTCCCAACTTCTACGCTCAACTGCGCTAGCTCTATTTTTCCCACGGTTTCCTATCTGGAGTATAGACGAGATCATGGAACCTGATTCGAACTCCATTGAATTGGAGGATGGGCCCGAAGCTCGGGACGAAGTTTCCCACCGATGTCTGCTGGGAAAAGTTTTAGGCTCAAAGCAATTGAATAAACAAGCGGTCTCCTCAATCATTCATGGGGCTTGGAAGGTGAGAGCTCCCTTTTCAGTCACTCCATGGAACGATAACCTGTTTCTATTCACCTTTGATGATGACGAGGACAAAAAGTGGGTTTTGGAGGAAGCCCCTTGGTCGGTCATGGGCAATCTGATGGTCCTCAAACCTTTGGAGATCAAGAGTCTGGTGTCTCAAATGGACTTTACTTGGAGCCCTTTCTGGGTTCAGGTACATGGTCTGCCCTTGGAAAAGATGACTAGAACCAATGGAGAAGCTATAGGGAAGAGACTAGGGCATCTCATAAGGGTTGATGGACATAGTGAGGGACTTCTTCTTAACATATGTTTCCTTCGAATACGTGTGGAGCTAGATATCACCAAACCGCTACCTAGAGGTTTCTTTATAAAAAGTTTGGTCACTCCATAGAGGAAATGAAAGAGCTATGGATTGATTTCAAAATAGAGAAACTCTCAGATTTCTGCTTTGACTGTGGCCATATAGGCCATGATCGGAACAGTTGTAAGTTTGTTACTCGAGAGGAAGGAAGAACTTCTGGGTATGGACCTGAGTTGAAAACTGGGATAATAAGGAGTTCTGGGTTTCTGGTGGAGTACTTTAAGAAACAAGTGGAAGAAACGAAGACAAGTAGCAGAGCCATGGCACACCGACTACAGGTGACCAACTGGGGCCCATCGTCTTCATCGGCGCATGAAGACAGTGTGCGTGTGGGGGAGACGAGCAAAACATTTAATGTTAATGCGCATGGTCGAGGTCTTGAAACAGCAGAACGTCACCCTGTGGTGCTAGGTGGAGATACTGAATCTATAGAAAGTAACCCTGCTAGGATAGATGGAGACGTGGTGAATAAGGAGGTGGACACGGACAAATCGATTTCTCCAAACAGTTCCCACTACAAGAGAGATTTTCAGAGTATTAAGGCAAGACAAATTTTGAGGGTGAAAGAAGCTATAAGTAGTTTGACTAGGCCCAACAATAGGCCTACAGATGCACGGGCTAGTACAGGGCCTAGGTATTTTGTTACTGAACCTGTGGACCCACATTTATCGCTTTCCCTTCAGCCCAATATTGCTAAGCCCAATACAAATTAAGGAAGTTAGTCCAAACTCTAGCCCCATTCGTAATGATTTAAGAACCCAAGTAGTTGACGACTGTATGTCAACGGTCTTTAATTGGCTCTCTTTAAAGAGAAGAGCTTGTGACGAAGAAGATGATGGCAGGAGCCCTAAATTGCTCAAGAGGATTGAACTAATTGATGTCCCACTTCAGCCATCCCACACCTCCACAACCTTGTCTCAAAAGGTTTCTACTGTGCTGTCCACCCCTAGATCGAAGAGGAGCATCATCAAAACTAAAAGGCCTGGTCAGAGATTGAGGATGACAGGGTTATTTAAAGTGAAAGTTGAGTCTGAAAAACTAATCCCTGTTAAGGAACTCTTGAGCTACTCTCAGTCTTCTCTGACCCCTTCAGAATCGGATGAGTGTTGCTCACAAGTCCTGAGTACGTTCCCACCTATCTACAGTGATGAATTTGAATTTAGGGTGTTGGTGGCTGGCCCCAAACAGCCACAACCTCCATGCTACTTCTCAGCTGGAACTGTCAGGGGATGTGTAGACACCCCATTTTTGACCATCCTCAAGACTTGGACGTCACCGTTGGAACACTCGGTGATCATCCTTGTTTGTGTTCGTTTGGAGTTCCCGGAGGTCTCAGCTACGCACCTTGCCTCAGGATCTCCGAACTCGACAGTTTTGTGTCTGGTTTTGCACCAAACACTTGTGTTTTTCCTTGGAGGGGACAGGGAATGCCTTGTGAGACATCCCCACTTACCACCGGCAGTGGCTAGAGGCCACCGGCCGAATTTTGTTGTCATCGGCACTAAATATTGCCGGTCGGCACTATTTGTTGCCGGTCGGCAGTCATTTTTGTCAAAATGACATTTTTGGCCAGCCGACTACTGTTCATCTGCTTTTGCAGATATTTTAGGACTGCTGGGTGGCATTGGCTCCCCCTCCATACACGTATAGAGGGATGAACCCCTTGTTAGCTTACCTTGTAAGCTTTACAAGTTTGGCTCCTCTATAAGAGGAGCCCTTTTAGGGTTGGCATTTTTAGAGAGAAAACAACTCAGAGGGAGCTCTGGTTTTTAGGTTTAGGGTTGATATATATTCTATCTCTATACCTCTCTCTTTAAGGGTTCTAGGTGCTTTTGTCCATACTATTGCACACAAGCACCTAGTGTTTCACCTTCCCTTGGTTACTGAGGTTCTAAGGGCCTATCCTTGGTGTTCTTGGCTGGATTTGAGCTCAAGGAAGCAACAACATCAGCATCTTTGAAGAGGTCTACAAGGGTGAGAAACTAGTCCCTTTTACCCCATTTTTGCATTGCTTTTCTACCTATCTTAGAGCTGTTTTTGTGTCTAGTGTTTAATACAAAAAAGTTCTATTTTTTAAGCCTCTAAATAGTTTGTTAAGAGTGCCTTAAGCTTTGAGAAGGGTTGACCCCTCTAAAGGCTTGTTTGGCCCTTGTTTTGTGCCATATTGTGTGAGCTCCGGGATTTTGGTGCTTGGGTCTCTTCACCACTGAAATCTTGAGGGATTTCAGTGGTGAAGATGATGCCTTGAAGTCCCAAGAAGGAGAGGGCAACCCCCTCTCCTTGTTGTCCTTGAAAGGGACACTTTTTGGCCTCTAGAGGAAGCCTTTGTTAGAGCATTTGTAGATCATGTCTTGGCTGCATTTCATGTTTATATTGCTCTAATATAACATCGCTAAGTGTTGGTTTTGGTACACCTTGCATGTTTAGCATACCTACCATGTAATGCCTTGTGATTGCCTTAACATGCCTTAGGTTGTGTGCCTTTGTTTTAACATATTTTAAGCTTAGATTTGTGAAGCTTGTGTGCTTATTTTGCCATGCTTTAGGTCTGTCTTATGTTGTTTGAGTCGACCCAAGCATGCTTAGTATGGCTCCTTTACATTTTTGGCTTGTAGGCTTAAGTATGTGAAGTGTTGAGCGCGAGTTGTTTGATTTCTTTTAGTGGTTTGGCACCATTAGTAACATCATTTCAGTCCCTTTGACATACTCATATGCTTGCCTTGGATGCTTCTTTGAAGCTTTGAAAGCTTGTCTTGAATGCTCCATGTTTTGGTCATTGTGTATGCCTTTGATTTTGAGCCACTTAGATGCCATCTAGGAGGTTCCCTTCGCATGGTCTAGGGCTGCCTTAGACCTATTTTAAGCCTTCTTGGCCTTGTGAGGCTTGGTTGGCTTAGCCATGGTTTAGGTCCCCTTTGACTTGCTTCAAGCACTTGGACCATTTGCATGCATTTGCTTGCCTTGCTAAATTGATTTGGCATCATTTTATAACATGATTTCAGAGCTTAATTTGCATGCTAGTTGTTCATGTTTAACTCCTTTAAAGTGTGCTTAAAGGTTGCTCGTTGATGCTTAGGTTTGTGCCTTGACATGTGCATGTGTGTATATGTGTTTGGTCCTATTTCTTTTGCATTCTGGCCACTGATTTTAGGCCTAATTAGAGTTGCCTAAGTCATGTTTAAGTCCATCTTTTCATTAGTTTGCATTGCCTCATGTTAGCTTGTATGCTTGCATAAGTGCCTTGCCATGCCATGTTGCATCCTTAGCTTGCATGCCTAGGTTGCATTGCATCTTGCATGCATGCCTTGTTCCTTGATTTGGTGATAGGAATTGGGCCTTTGATTTGTTTGGTTTGCATTTCATTTGAAATAGAAGTTGCACACTTGGTCCTTTGGGCCATCATGCATAGAAATGTGTGATTGGTGGCCCGAGAATCGAGGCACATGTCCTTTTGAGTCACAAACATGATAGGGGGCATGATTGGTGCATACATTGTTTGAATTGTATTGCCATGCAAGTCTTGTCCTCTGCTGCTGTCAAACAGGTTCTGCAAGCATTCATTGCCGATCGACTTCATTCAGTGCCAGCCGGCAATAAATTGGAGGCCGATGGAGCCATTCAGTGTTGATGACCACATACCACTGCCGGTGGTAATTCTACTCAGCCGATGGTGACTCTCAGTGACCAGGGAAGCTGTTCTGAGACTTTTGCAGTCTTCAGAGGAGCAGAGCAGGGAAAACAGAGGCAGTCTATGCATGGCAGTGCACTTCCAAGCGGAATTCGAGCGCGCATGCATTGAGCCCTCGCCCCGAGGCGGTTTACTGTTTTCCTAGCTTAGTTAATTTGTTGATTGATTAGGCAATGTGTAATATTTAATTAGCTTGCGTAGTTAATTAATTTGTATTATTATTCGGTCCCTCCGAGTGAGGGCGAATCTGTAATAAGTGTGGGTGTGTAGGTGTGTATGTCTTCCAACCCCCATTTCTTTCTTCCCTTTTATTTACCTGCTTATGATGTCTTCCAGATCCTTCGAGGGTTGGTTGCAACCCATCGCCCCACCGTGGTTTTCCTTATGGAGACCAAGAATAAATCGGTGTTTTTGGAAAGAATTCGCAGACGTCTCTCTTTTAATCAGAAATGCTATGTTGATCCTAAAGGTGCTTCAGGGGGTCTGGCCCTATGGTGGACTGATGAAATTCAGATGGATATTCGTTACAAGTCACAGTATATGATCAGAGGTGTAATAACCTCCAATAGTAATCCTAGTTGTTGGGCTGCTTCGTTTGCTTATGCTCCTCCTCAACGATCAGTTCGTTGGGTTTTCTAGGATCAGTTTCGGAAAGTTGCTTCTGAAAATCTATATCCATGGTTATGTATTGGGGACTTTAATGAAATTGGGCATTTGAAGGAAAAATTTGGAGGTGCAGAGTGCAGGATGAGTCAGCTATAATCCTTTTAAGCTTTATTATCTGATTGTGCTCTCATGGATTTGGAATTTAATGGCCTCCCCTTTACCTAGTCAAATAACCAACGTGGAAATGCTAATATACGTGAAAGGTTAGATAGAGTAGTTGCAACTGTGGATTGGTGAGCACTATTTCCTTGTGCCCAGGTATTCCATGAACTTCTTGTTGGGTCAGATCATTGCCCTGTGGTGTTAAATTGCTGCGTACCTCTCAAGAGGGTGCCTCGGCTCTTTAAATTCGAAACCATGTGGTCAAGGAGTCCTGATTGTGTGGAGGTTATCCGCTCCAAATGGGTTGTCACTCAAGCTAGATCTTCTATGTTCCAATTAGTAAAGAAACTTCAGTGCTGTGGAGATGGGCTTAGAAGGTGGAGTAAAGAACATTTAAAAAACAATAGCTTAAACATTGCTCTTATAAAATCTAAGCTTTTGTCTCTTCAGTCCCAACCCTGGACAGAGGTTAATATGCAGGCTCAAGACCAATTGAAATCTGATCTTGAGACAACTCTTTCTAGTGAGGAAATATTCCTTCATCAAAGATCCCGTATCCGATGGCTAAATTATAGAGATAGGAACTCTTCGTTTTTTCATGCCTCGATGATCCAACGTCGCCAATGAAACCAGATTCTTCGCTTACAAATAGAGGACGGGACTTGGATAAACTCGGAATCAGATATTAATCAACATCTCTTGGGTTTTTTCTCTTCTTTATTTATGAGTGTTGGAAACAGAAACTTCATGGAGGCCTTATCTGTTATGGATCCTATGGTGTCCGATGTTATGAATAGGAGCTTAATTCAACCGGTCAGTGATGAAGAGATCAAGGCAGCAGTATTCCAATTAGGGGCAGTGAAGTCTCCAGGACTGGATGGCTTTCCAGGGTTTTTCTATCAGACTTATTGGGAAGAAGTGGGAGCAAAGGTCTGTGAAGCTGTGCAGAGTTTTTTTCTGGGTGGGTATCTGCTCAAAGAACTCAATCACACCAATCTGATTTTGATTCCCAAGGTTTGCAATCTGGTGTTGTTATCCCAATTTCACCTAATCAGCTTATGTAATTTCAACCTGAAAATCATTACAAAGATCCTTGCCAATTGTCTGAAGCCAATCCTGAAAAACCTTATCTCTCCAAACCAATCATCTTTTGTTCTGGGGAAAATGATTCAAGACAATATTGTTGTGGCCCATGAAGCCTTCCATGATCTCAAATTAAAAAAATCAGGGGTTGTTGGTAATATGGCTATCAAAATCGACTTCAACAAGGCCTATGATCGGATCGAATGGGACTTTTTAGCTGCTGTTCTGCAAAAGTTGGGGTTTCACTCTAAATGGGATAATTGGGTTATGGAATGTGTTTCTACTATGCGCTTCTCTATTTTTGCTAATGGTGAAAAAAGAGCCTCTTTTATTCCTTCCCGAGGGCTCCGGCAGGGTGATCCCCTCTCCCTATATCTTTTTATTTTAGTGGCGGATGTTTTATCAAAACTCCTCAACCGGAGTCTCACTCAAAATCAGATCTCGGGGATGAAAATTACAAGGCATTGCCCAACTCTTTTGCATTTATTTTTTGCGGACGATGTGCTTCTCTTTCTTAAGGCTGATACTCAGGAATGTAAATTTGTGTTGGAGGTTTTGGACATTTACTGCAGGGCATCTGGTCAACAAGTAAATTTTGACAAGTCAAGTGTGCAATTCTCCACAAATGTTCAGCTACAGGTGTGCAACTCAATCAGTGCCCTCTCGGGTCTCAAGACTGGCCCTGCTAATGCAAAATATTTGGGTTTACCCTCATTATGGGGTCGGTCAAAAGCGGAAGCTTTTCAATTCATAATTGAAAAAGTTCTCTCCAAGTTACAAGGATTGAAATCAAAATTGTTATCACAAGTGAGGAAAGAGATTTTGATCAAAGCAGTAGTACAAGCAATCCCGTCCTACACTATGGCATGTTTCACTTTTCCAAAATGGTTTTGTACACGGTTGAATGCATATATTAGCAAATTTTGGTGGGGTGGGGATCCAGAAGGAAAAGGATTCATTGGATTAATTAGGACCTTTTGGCGCTATCAAAATTTAAAGGAGGGTTAGGCTTCCGAGATTTCAAAGCTTTTAATTTGGCCCTTTTAGCTCGACAAGGTTGGAGATTAGTGAAGTATCCGAACTCTTTTTGTGCTCGCATCTTGCAAGGTATCTACTTTCCTCACTCCTCCTTCTTGGAAGCGGTGAAAGGGTGTAGGGCTTCATGGGCTTGGGCTAGTATTTTGCAGGGAAGGAATGTGCTTATGGAAGGGTTGAAATGGAAATTTCATAGCGGTGAAAATGTTAAGTTCTGGAAAGATAAATGGGTGCCAACTCTCCCTAAATTCAAGCTATCCACTCCACTACCTGATGGATCTTTGATCTCGAAGGTAGAATATGTTATTGACTCTACCTGTAAGAGATGGAAGGTTGATGTTCTTCGAACCTTGGTATCTGAATCTGAAATGGAAGCAATCAGGACAATTCCTCTTCCGTTGGCACCTAAAGAAGATGCACTGATTTGGCATTTTGAATCAACAGGGGTATATTTAGTTAAATCTGAATATCATGTAGCTTTGTCAGAAACGCAAAACCAGTAGATTCAGAGACCCTCTTCCTCTTTTAGCCCCCCGGACACTTTTTGGAAGTTGATTTGGTCTCTCAAAGTTCCTCAAAAAATCCGTCATTTCTGGTGGAGAGCGTGTAAGAATGTGTTGGCCTCCAAAGAAAACTTGTTTCGAAGACGGTGTGCCCCTTCTAATGTATGCCCAATATGTCAATGCAAACTTGAATCGGTGGAACATTTGCTTTTCGAGTGTGGATGGGTTAGAGTCGTTTGGTTCGGGAGTGATTTGAACTTCAAAGTTGATTATGGAGCTATTCAATCGATTGCGAAATGGTCGTGTGAGCTGGTGGCAAGCTCCAAGAATGAGGAAGACCGAGCTTCCTGCCTCGGTAAAGTAGCTTGGATTGGCTAGTTCATTTGGAAGGATCGAAACAATTATGTTTTCAACCATCACCTTGTGGAGCCCTCCTCGACTTTACATCGAGCTCGAGTGGCAATGGCGGAATATAAGTATGTTACGATAAGCCCAGTTGTTTCCTTTTCTCACGGGCCTTCTCTGAACCCAACTGAAGTGGGAACCTAGATGCTCCCTGATCAAGGCCAATCCAAAATCAATTGGGATGTGGTTACGAAAAAAGGTTCCTCCCAGGCCTCTGTTGCAATGGTATTGAGGAATGCTTCAGGACGGATTCTGCATGGCTTAACTAAGAAAGAATATATCTCCTCTTCATTCCAAGGTGAAGCTCTAGCTTGCAGATGGGTCTGTCTTTTACCAGGGGCGATTATTGAAGGAGATAACAAATCAGTCATCCTCCTCAGTGTATCAGAGACTGTTCCTCCTTAGGAGTGTGGACTGATTATTGATGATATTAAGAGATTGGCTTGTCAGGAAGTGTTGCTCCTTCAATGGAGACCTCGATCTGCAAATCGTGTAGCCCATTGGGTGGCACAAGCCTCGTTGCATGGTCATCTCCCACCGGACTGGGTCCCAAACCCACCAGCTGGCCTTGTTGCTTTGTTAGGTGCTGGTTAGTTTTTTTTTTTTTTTTTTTTTTTTTTTTTTTTTTTTTTTTTTCTGATGTTGTTTTGTTTTCTTTCTTTGGCTGTTAATCCCCCTGTTCCAAAAAAAAAAAAAAAAAAAATTCTTGTCGACGAACACTCATAGGCCAGGACCACCGTCAATGCTTTAATCATGATTTGAAGCGATTGGAATGAAAGAGACAAAGGTTTTTGCCATTCAAAATTCTCAATTATTTGCAATTATGATCAGATACCATTGTAAAAAGAGAGGAGAAACCAGAAAGTAGAGAGTAAGAAACCAAAAGCAAAAAAAAAATGATAAAAGTAACTAACTGATTGTGAAAGTATAGAGTAAGTTGAGATGGGAAAATATATATGGAAAATGTGGGGTTTTTTTTTTTTTTTAATTTTTATTCTTCAGAATACCAAATTTGAGTGATTGTAGGAGTGTAGAGTTGGTTGGAATGAAACTTTTGAGTGATTGTAGGAGTATAGAGTTAGTTGGGATGGAGAACGTGGAGGTTCTTTTTTTTTTGTTTTTTTTTTAATCTATTAAAATTTGAGTGATTGTAGGATTGTAGAGTTAGTTGAGATGGAAAACATGCAGGTTTTTTTTTTTTTTTTTAATCAATTAAATTTCACAAGGTAGAAGCTTCACTACACTAAATTTGGGGCCCACTTAATATAGTGGTATAAATTATTATTTGGTTTCAAAATTGTAGAATTCTGAAAACTTTCATTCTAAACATCCATGTTTGATAAAATTTATATGAGCAAAATTTTCAAACAAGATAAATTTAGAATTCTAAACTTTCATTCTAAATATCCATATTTGAAAGAAATTTAACTAAACCAAATCAAATCAAGCCAAGCCTCCTATAAAATGAGGTCAACTATATGAATCATTTTTCTCTATTTGATTCAATCAATGGCCATTTGGTTAGCTAAATTAAGAGATTCATATCTTTATTTACTATACTAGTCTATGTTAATTTAGGTCTACCCATTCCTCTAACACTTCCATCTATTGGTATCGCGTCTCTTCACTGGTCTCCTTTGTATATGATCAAGCCATCTCAATCTATTTTCTTTCAACTTATCTTCTATCGGTACTACTTTTATCCATTCACAAATATACTCATTTCTAACTCTGTTTTTGTGGTATTGCCATACATTCATCTTAGCATACTCATCTCAGTAATGCTTATCTTATCTACATATTGTTTTTTAGTCGTCCAAAATTTATTTGAGCAAATTTGTCAAACAAGATCCAAACGCAATATGAAAATTTCTAAAAAAAGATTGAGAAATTTCAAAACTTTTGAAACTATAAAATTACTCGTTTTGAAACTTAGAAATTTTATTGAAACTACAACGTTTATCAATTTTCAAGGACATTTTGACATAAAGAAATTGAGAAATTACTCAATTTTGAAGGAACTGAAAAATTACCTTTCTTATTTAATTTCGTATCAAATTAAGTCTTTGGAGTCTTATTTGATAGATTTTAATAAATAAATTACCCAATAAAACTTATAACACCTTAAAGTTTGAAACCAAAAAATAACACTTAAATGATGACAAATAAGTCTAAATATTTGCTTAATATTTTTTTTTTTGGGAGAGGGGGGGGGGGGAGAGTAGTAATGGAGTCTAAGAAGTAGGGTGCAAATGAATTGAAATGTTCACGAATAGGCTTGGCTCAGTTCGTTTAGTAAACGAGCCGAATTCGAGCTCGAGCTCGAATATTAGGCTCGTTTAGTAAACTAACTAGTTCGAGCTTGAATAAGTTCAGCTCGTTTATCTTTATTTAAATTACATAATAAATATATTATTTATATATTAAATAATATATAAAAAATAGTATAAAAACATTATTTATATAATAAATAATATAAATAGTATTAAAAAAATCTTATCAAGCCAAGCTGAGCTAAACTTAAGTTTCATTAATATTAACTCGTCGAGCTGAGTTCAAACTCAGTAAGGCTTGACTTGTTTGCAACCCTACTAAGAGTCATGGACTGGTACTGACATTGATTGGCCAAACCATTATGGTGTTCCTTCATCTGCTGATAGCCTAGTAGGTCACATTTGTTTTAAATGGGATTGTTAGTGAGGGGATGATTAGTGAAAAGATTGTTAATGTGGAGATTGTTAGTGAGGGAATCAAGTAAAAGTGTGTTTGTTTTGATGATAGTGGGAGTGATGATTAGTGATATGATTGTTAAATTATTTTTATATAAAATTTTAAAAAAATATTTCTATATTAAAAAAAATCTAAAACAAATATATATATATATATTTACAAATAACAGGTTGCACTTGGGTAAAAAAAAAATATATAATAAAGTAGCACTTAATCCCCTCATTATTTTTTCAATCACATACCTTCTCCAACTTTGTTAATCCTGTTGTATTGGGGGATTATCAATCCGACTGGACTAATAATCCACTCATAAATTTCCCCTGTCAAACATGTTTTCATAGGTCTAACCTCACTATCATTCCAATCCTACCACTCATGGGGGATAACAAACATGGCCTACAGTTCTTCTGTCTTAATTGAAGGTTAAAAATAATAATTTTGAAATAATGGTCAATTTTCTAAGATTTCAATTTAGTTTTTTTTTTTTAGGTCTAAATTAGAGATTAAAATTAACCATTTGATGATGCTTGTCAATTTTCTAAGGTATACACAAAAATTAGGGCAAATTACTTCGATAGTTCCTCTATTTTGGTTCTTGTGTCATTTTGGTCCCTTGTAATTTCAATTGGTTTGATTTTGACCATGAATTTATAACTTTGTTTCAATTTAGTCCAATTGATTGCAAATGTTAGCATTTTTTTAATAGAAAATGCGTACATAAGTGATATATGTCATGTTCTTAAAAGTAAAACTTGGTCTACTTAGTAAGTTAATTTCAACCAATTTAGTGATTTATCTATCAAAAACACTAACGATATTATCAATTGTGCTAAATTGATACAAAATCTAAAATTAAAAGTCAAAATTGAGCCAATTAAAAGTGTGGGGACCAAAATGATATAAGAGACAAAATGTAGGGATTATTGGCGTAATTTACCCCCAAAATTAACAAAAATTTAAACAAAATGACTAAATTAAAACTAGACTTAAAAGTGCAGAGACCAAATTATTTAAATTAAAACTATAGGAATTAAAATAAAATTTGAGTTGTGAAAAGTGTAATTAAGCCTTTAAACAATGATAAAAAATTGTGCATTAAAAAAGTTTTCTCGGAAAGACTTAAATTTTTGGGTAAAAAACACTGATCTCATGTGAAGTTTGAAAAAAAATTACGATAAGCCTCTTAATTTTGATATAATTGCATTGAGTTCTCTTAAAATTTTAATTCACACACTACAGGAAATATCAGTTTTGGAGGCGTATTTTTAACGGCGTTTTTGAAAACGCCACTGTTTGTAATATTTAACGGCGTTTCATAAACGTCGTATTTTTCTCTAATCAAAACGGCGCCATTTTATGTATAGAAGACGTTTATAAACGACTTGAAATGGTTTTGTCCCACACGCTCCCTCTCCCTGTTTCACCTTTATTTTGAATCTGACTCTCACTCTCGCTCTCACTTTCACTCACACTCGCGCTCGCTTTCACTCTCGCTTTCGCTCTCGCTCTCGCTCTCAAAATCGAAATCAATTCAGATCGGTGAGCGTTCATCAAAGCCACTTCGAAGTTCGAAGTTCATCAGAGCCATTTCCAAGATCTTACATCGGTGATTCATCAGAGCCATTTCGAAGTTCTCTCTCCAAATCGATTCAGATCGGTGAGCGACTCTCTCTCTCTCTCTCTCTCTCTCTCTCTCTCTACTGTCTAAACCCTAATTATCTCTGTCAGTTCAGTTCTGTGATTCAGAGATTCAGCTCGGTCTCAGCGAAATAGATCGGTGATTCATCAGAGCCATTTCAGACTTAACCATGTCAGTTTAGCTCTGTGATTCAGAGATTCAACTTGCTTACTACAATACATATACTGTCTTTACAAAAATAAAATAGATTATTTTCTTTTCATGTTGATAATTAAACATTATCTATCTATAATTAGACTTTACCATCTACTTAAGAAGAAAATCAATATTTCAAAATCAAGCATCTCCTTCATAAGCTTAATTGAGCAACAAAACTATATCTTCTTGGTGATTTATTTTCTCTCCCAAATATGACAATTTTATATGGTTGTTTATTTTTTTGGGCTTGGTGTTATTCAGTTTGATGTAATGATTTTTATGAAATTTATAAATTGGTACAAAATATATTTTTTGATTGGTGGAGGGGAATGAGATTTATGGGATCAATACACTTCTTGATAAGAATGACCCACAGTCTACACCAATCATAAATTGTGTTTTGTTCACAAACATCAAAAGTATGTAAACAAATTTGTTTTCCATGTTTTTTGATTGGTGGAGGGGGAACGAGATTTATGGGATCAAACAAATTTGTTTTTCATTTATTTTTCATATTTGTAATACGTTTATCAAAAAAAAAAAAAGTAAATAAATAAATAAAAAGTCCACAATTATTTGGTGGATTATGTTTAAAAAGAGGTAATTGAATGGTGACTTGGGTGAAAGCAAATACCAGTAGTGATATTGCTCATGAGCTTTAATGATTTGATTAACAATTGGGAAGGAGTTTGTGGAAGATGACTCGTGTTTAATTTGAGCAATCTATGGATCAGTTTTGGGATATGATTGTAGTGTTGCCTCTGTTTCTATTCTCTGAGTTTTGTTCCTTCATTTTGTTGTTGTTGTGTTCCATCTGCTGGTATCTTGCCAACATTTTTTTTTTCTTTACTTGTGTTGTGAAGTTAATGGGGTTGAAAGGCAATGGGGGAGTATTTGTGTATGATTAAGGGGAGTACTTTTGTATTGTTTTCTTTCATATGGAGTGATTGAGTTTTTTTTGCCAATAAAAAAATATATATAAAAAAATGAAGGATTAGTTTGAAATTTAGATAACACAAGGCATCCTCAAAATAGCTTTACTTTCCCAATTGTTAAAAATTATTCAGTTTTTTTTTTTTTTTTTTTTACTTCATTGGTAAAATATTGCGATGAATAAATTCTTTGCAAAAATGAGAAAACCTGCCAAAAAATGAGATTTGACTTGGGTGTTGTGCTAGCCAACGCCCTTCCAATGTCTAAATTAGTTGGTTAATGAAGACAATGAAAACTGTCAAAATGGAATGTGTGAACATTATTTCCCAAGTTGAATGCAGATTTAAATACTGCAGCACGTTTTTGATTGCATATACATTAGTATATATACATCTTTAAATTACATAAACATTCACCCATAAATTTAGAGTGCAAATTTCAGTTTGCCCCCATGGTTCAACTCAAGCTTCATGAACTACACAGCAGGTTTTTTATTGCATATTCATTAGTATATATCTATATCTTAGTTGCAGGAATCGTCCAAGTAGGTGGCGATTCTCACTGAGAATCGCGATTCCGCGATTCCTACAAAGAAACGCCTAAGAATCGCGTTTCTGTGGAGAGAGAAACGCGATTCAACCCAAGATGGGATCGTAAAGGGGGGAGAGAGAGAGAGAGAGAGAGAGAAACCCTAACCTTCGAAGTCGACAGGAGAGGAGAAAGGGCTTCGATCATCTTCGTCACTCTCGCGATCGTCTTCGTCACTCTCTCGATCGTCTTCGTCTTCGTCACTCTGTCTGTGCTTCATTCTCTCTCTCTCTCTCTTCGTCTCCGTTTCTTTCCCTCTGCATCTCTGGTTTCGTTGTTCTATCTCTTCGTCTGGATCATAATCATATATCATATATCATATATAATATAAATATAATTTATCATATATTATATATGTAATAAAATAATTAAATCATATATCATATATAATATATATAATAAATATAATTTGTCATATATTATATATGTAATAAAAAAATATTTAATTATTATTTCTTAAAATATCATATATAATAATAATTTTCGTAAATTATTATTTCTAATAATATAATAAATCTAATTAAATCAAATATAATAAAAAAAAATCTAATAAGATTTATTATAAAATAAATTATTATTTTACTATTTTTTATTATTTTACTGTTTTTTAACATATTTTATTATTTTACTATTTTTTATTTATAATATATATCAATTAAAAATTAAAAAATATATATAAAAAAATTAAAAATATTATCAATAAAAATAATACCTAAGATAAAAATAATAAATATATTTAAAAATAACTATTTAACTCATCTTTATATAATAAATATATTTTAGAAATAACTATTAAATATATATATATTACCGCTTCCCGAGGCGCTCCCAACTTAGGGAACTTCTATCAGCTCACGCTTCCCCGCTCCCGCTCCCGCTTCGTGCAACTAAGATCTGTATGTCTTTTCTCAATTATTTTGCTGGATTTTTGATTAATTGAGTGGTTGGGTCAGTGAGACATTGGTTAAAGTTTGGATTTGTGATAAATTTTGCCGGATAAAGTGAAGACTTCTCATGATGTCTACATTTCATATTTTGGATTTTTTTCAACATACTTCTATAACAATTATTTAAACACAAAATTATATAATGAGGTGCATCATTTGTATATTCATTATGTTAGTCATATAAGGTGCATCATTTTTCATGTTTCTGACTAGTAATGTGTGCTTCAAGTCAAGGATCATCTTTGATTATATGTGTGGGAATATTGACTGGCTACACAGATACATTATACAAGAGTTTATCTCAGCTCACAGGTAGATGCTTAAATAAGAAATTATTCCAGTGTCTGTATTCTATCTATCTAGGTAATTATTCTACTGTCCTTTTCTTTTCTTCTCTGTTTGGGGTTTGTCTGCTGTGTAGAATTAGTGAACTCGATTAGGATGAATTGATAGAGACTAACTAGTTACTTCATGGATGCCTATTGTACTTTCAGTTGTGCCTGAGTCCCTCAGTGCTCTTGGTTCATGGGATATACATTTTTGAGTTGTGGCTCTAATTTTGTAATGTTGAATATTTCAGGTCCTAGTAGCTTTGACATCTTTGAAGGCCATTCAAAAGCTACCATGCTTCTAATATTTAACAATGTAGCACAAGGAATCCTATCCTCATTTTTCTTCAAATATACAGGTTTGATTACTTTCCTTAGTAGTTTGAGGTCTTCTTTCTATGCATCAACCTTCAGATGTTGTTCTGCTCATTTGAGACTTTAAGAATTATATTTGTTATTGTTCAATATGCACCATTACACGAGTTATTGCATGGGGAATTTTCTTAGTTGCAATCTGACATTTTGTTTGATGTGACCAGATACAATCTTGAAGAAGTATTCATCAACTATTGCCACAATATTCACAGGCATAGCATCTGCTGCATTATTTGGCCACTCTGACTATAAACTTTATGTTAGGAATTACAGTTGTTTTCATCTCAATGCACCAGGTACTACAAGAAAGAAAAATATATTTCAATGATTACCATGTTATTTTCAGGCTTACCTTGTGTTTCATTTCCCCCCTCCCCCCTTTGCAATTCTTTTCTCCTCTTTCAAAGGTCAAAGATGAACAGCAAAATGGTGTGGTGGAACTAAAGGATGTTCAAGATAACCACAGGTATTTGCTTCTTGTTTTGTCTGTTATAATTTAGAATGCCTTCATTTCAAGGACGTGTTTGGAGATGTATGTGGAATTAGGAGATTAATTGCCTGTATGAACTGAAAGTGTACTAAAAATTATTATTCTTGGTGTTACCCACTTGAAAATACACAAAAAGAGATCTAATAAACTGTTAATTTTAAAATGGGAACAGTCTAATAATGGAATGAAATATTGTAATGTGTACATATATATATTGAGATTTAAGAGTTGCAATATTTTGCCTGTGGATATCGATGATAAATTCCATCATGTATTGATGGATATATCGCAAACACTAATACTACAGATACAGAAGCAACATCTGAACATGTATAAAGTGGTTTGTATATATAGATGTGATCCCCCTCAACTTTAAAAACCTACCCTTAAATCCCCTCTACTCCTGTTTAAAGTGAATACACAGATGGCCTCAACAAGAAATGATTCTCACTCAAATTTAATGCCTTTGTTCTTATCTTTTATCTCACCCTCCCATTTTCTCCCTCGCTGTACCTGGACTATGGATTTTGTGGTGTGCCTTTCACCTGATTCAATGAGGCCTCTTGAATCTGATGAGTAGTTCATGGATAATGTCTATATAAGTAGTTCCCCATGCTTATTTTTGTGGTAAATTAAGAATTTTAGAGGGACATATTTACTCAGCAATTATGCTGGTATGACTTTGATGTTGAAGTGCAAAATCCTCAAGAGCTGTGTTCTTCAGATAGCAGAGGGGCTGCGGAGTGGGACCGGTAAGGTGTGGTAGGGGTTAACCTGAGACAGTGAACTCGGCTGTGGCATTGGTATCCTTCCCTTGTGATTATCCTTGTCGAGAGCGAGTTCAACCATTACCTTCTCAAACAAATCATGGTTTTTATTGAATTTAGGTAGAGTAATAACAGTCTTGCAAAGCTGTGGGAAGGACAACAACTAAGGAGCCTTTTTTATATGACTCGTGCGTGTATTTATCTTGATTATAAGTTAGTATGATGTTGGTCACTAATAAATTTTTTTTTTCCCTTCATCATACCAGCACACTTGTTTTCTTCATACTTCCAACGGTGGATTCCATGAAATTCTGTTTTTGTTCTTTCTTTGTTCAACCTAAAGTGCTGTGCATCCATTTTTGAGGCTATTCATTTCTTTTTGATTTTTGGTCTTTCTAATATGATATGATATGACCCAGTATCATGTTTAATGCTGAAGTTGTCATTATCATTCATCTAACAATTGAAACTACCCTCTGATGTACACTTATTTTTATTGGTGACGTAATTTTTGACAATGGTATCTGCTTGTTATAGGTTAGTCTTCTCGAAAGTATTGCAAAGCTACACTCATTTGATTTCTTTACCATGAGCACATCTTCTATAGATGACACTATCAATGAGATAGCACATGCCTGGCCTGAAAGTAGAGGGAGGTTTTTGCATATAGTTTCTGATTGCAACAAGGATGTGGCTCTTAAACTAGGCAATCACGGTTGGTTGATCATCATTCTAAGTAATTACCTCTATACGTCTATATTCCCCTCTAGTGAATTATTCTTAAATAACCATGAGGAATCCTTATTAAATGTTAGTACATGTAAGTTGAGCCTTGCAGAGCAAATTGAGAACTTATTAATGTAACTATCTCACTTGCAAAGATAGATGATGAGCCACATGTTGATTCCATCCCCAAGGTCTGTTCTGTTGGATGCTTTTGTGTTATGTTTGGATTTCTATACTTTCAAGTTCTTTGATTTATTTTAGGGATGTGCACCATCTCCTATGATCTAATGCCTGCAATCATTTTGTTGGTGTTGATTAAAACCTTTTAATCTCAATTCATTTTCATAAGAAGCTGAATTTGAAAGGTAATTCTATTCTAAGTGAATTTATACACACAACACTGGTGTAATGATGTGCTTGTTGCGCATGTACAAGTACCGATCTGCCATAGAACGGGGATTTCTTGGGATTGCACCTATTAAGTTCTTGACCTGCCTTGGTTTGTGAAACATGTGGCTTCTATCTATAAAAAAAACGTACGCCTGAGTTCATACAATTGGCCTTTTTTTTTTTTTAATATGCAAGATCTCCTGGGCAAGGATTAGCTGATGGTATGCATTATTCCCTCCCATTCATTAAATGCTACTTTTATATATTGTTCCAGCTGTATTGCTTATTCTGTGGTGGATTTCATATGTTATATTGCCTCCAATTATACCCTAATTTGTTGGGAAAAACATGATAGGGCTTTCTTGAGTCCTTGACTTAGCAAAGCACTTGAAGTTTAATTCTATACTAAAACTACTTCTCCTTTCCTTTCAGACATTGAAGGTGGTGGCACAAGTGAAAATTCAAGCATGCTTTACATTCACAAACTAGAGGAGTTACCTTTAACTGTTTTTCACTTGAATAGAAAGGTTGTTAATTGTTATTCTTGACCCCATACTTTGATATTGGGATGTGCATATTTGTCAAATAAAAAATTGTATTGTGAATCGAATCCTAATTTTGAGAATCCTGAATCGAATCACTTTAACTAAACTACAGCCTCCTCTACTGTGCCACTACCTGACCCTTCAACTAAAATACATCGAAGTCCCTATCATCCTTGATTCCTCTGCTAAACCACCACGCAGTTCATCTTCTTCTATACCCCTGCTATTATCCTTTAAATCCACCCCTACTGAATCCCCGAACTCCCCTCAAGAACTCTTTTGTCCCCTCATAGTCATCCACCTTAAAAAGATGCCATTTACCTTAATCTTCATCTGATCACTAACCACCCATTTAATTTTCACTGGAACCCTCCACTTGAAGTATCCAAATGCTCCCCATCTCCATAATCACCACCATCTGCTCAACCTATGCCTGCTCTACTATCTTCTTTCTCAACAAGGCCCTGCCATCTATTACCTATTCAAGTGACTCACCTACATTTTCCAAATCCAGATTATCCCTTAAACCCATAGTCCTCGTCTCTGCCTCACCCCCAACCTCTTCCAAAAATGGTCTCTTTTCCTTAAGGCATCTACTAATATCTCCCTCTTCATTGTTGGAAATGGTTATATAATTCTGGGTAAAACCAGAATTTTTTCCTAAGTTTGGTCTAATTTTTAGGTGGGCTCCGTGCGTCGATTTACGCGGGTCAAAGTGGCAACGCGTTCTATGCCGCGTTTTGATTCACGTGGTATATTTGGTTACTCAAAACCATTACTGAGTGAATGGGAAATTGAAGCCAAAGTATGCTTCATGAAAATGAAGTTTTTGTGGAAATTCCTTAAAGGTTTGAATAAGGCTTGTCCCACATTGATTTGATGGGAGGTTTTGAAAGGGTTTATAAGGCATGGGTTTTGTATTTGGGGTGTGCCCCAAGGGGTACCCAAGTGTTTTAGAGGGAGAGGTTATGGGCAAAATGGGCTAGACCCATTGGACTCAAAAATCACCACACGCGCGCGCGCGCATCGCCGCCGTCCGTCAGGTCGGTCGGGCGGGCTGTGCTTGGGCGCGGGTGTGTGGTTAGGTTGGGCTTGTTCGGCCCAATACTAATCTTTTTGGGCCAAAAACATTTGAATTGATTTTTATTTTTTGGTAAAATAAAATTCAGAATTCAAATTAACCAGAAATAATCTGGTCCGGTTTTTTCTGTACATCCAAACAGGGCCCTTCTCGAAATAAACTAGTTTGGTATTAACGCACATCCAAACAGGCCCTTCTCGTTTTTTGCTATATGTTTGAATTATAAACAGATTCAAATCTGTTTGAATTCAAAACCAACAGGTATCATACCTGTTCAATTCAAAACCAAGAGCCACCTTTACATCTATAAATAGGACCACCCTCATTTGATGTTTGTCATTCAGAAATTTCGTATTTCACGTCTGTTTATTCTATTCTTCATATTGCTGCATTTTATTTATGAAAGAAAGAGTGTAAACATTTAGTGTGTTCGTAAGGCAAACAATTTGTAGTGCTGCTATTGTTTGTGGTAAGATCATTTCATCCTGGGAGATAGACGTCCAAATTCTGAAAGCACTGTGGAGAGGACGAATCTGTCTTAAGGACACAGTGTCAAACACTAGACTTGATCAGAAAATAATTCGAAGAAATTAAATCAAGTAAGTTATTTAATTTATTTTCAGTGTTGGTTTTATTTGTTTATTTATTCAGATTTTAATTTTGTTTTTGTAACAAAATAAAATCTGTTTTTATTTATTTATTTTTATTTCAAGTTTGATTTTTGTAATCAAACAAATTCTCTCATTTTCTTTATTTCTTTATATTCTGGTTGTTGTTTAGTACACAACAGAATTTAATTAATTTAAATACAGTTAAGATTGTCCAACATTCATTACTCTACAAGGACAAGATTCCCCAGAATGAACACTATTGCTTTCATGAAATAGGGTTGATGTTTGAAAGCCCAAAGGAGATAGGTTGACCTTGGGCTTGGTGGAAAGTTTCCTATTGGTTATTGGTGTGCAAGATGCTACATGTATAAATTAGTGACAGAAGGACAAGGTTGAATACCAAGTGGTTTATGTAAGAGTTTTTCTTCACTTCCAAAACCATTAAGGGTCTTTTTCTTGTATATCATGACATATTCTCTTATATACAATGGTTTTATTAAAAAATTCATTTTCTTTTTCTACTTTTTTTTATTGTTTTCGTGATTTATATGGGATATTGATTAACTTTTTAATGAATTTTTTTTTCCTTTATTTTCAATTTTTTTTTCTACTACATACTCAAACAGGCAATGGGGAATGACAATGTATCAATTTTTCTATGAACAACAACTGCACTTGAATTTGGATCCTATTTCTTAAAATCAGCTTGATGAATATAGGCACACCTTGATTTGGTTTCAATTCAATTATTTACAGTCCAATAATACCTCTTGGGATGGGGGATGTTCTACCCCAAAACCTACTAATTTAAAAAATCATCCTCACTAAGGCAGATCTTTGGTCTCTTGTTCAGGGCAACCAAGTCGGGGTCTTTTATTAGGAGTGCATGTTTTATAACTTCTGTTTCATTGAAATAAATAGATTGGTTTCACCCTGAGTAGTAGTCCAACCAAGAGGGAGGGAGAGAGGCTGGAACAAATAGATATAGGCTTTATTCATATGGACAGTTAAGTGTTTTTTCCTTTCAAATTTTAGGCTTCATTGCCTATTGCTGAATCTTAAAGCATTGCTGTTTACGTTCAGGTAAAACCGCTGAAGCTGTTTCCATTTCTTTGATTTATTTCTTTCTCTATTTTCTGAAATAGTTTCTATGTGTTGATTTATTTCTTTCTCTATTTTCTGAAATAGTTTCTATGTGTGAAATGGTTTTGAAATGATTTATTTCGGTTTTGAAATGTTTTGATTTTTGTAACATCTGTTCTTTGATTGAAATGAGTTTCTGAAATAGGTTTTATTTTCTGGAATGAGTTTCTGAAATAATTTTATATTTTCTGAATCTAAAACGGATTTTTGAAATGGTTTCCATGATCATTTCATTTTTTACAAGAGCCGTGCCAGAGATGGAGATGTTAGAAAGGAAAGAAAAGTAGGTATTCCCATCAACCTGGGCTCCTCTGCGTGCCTCTCTCATATATTTTTTTTTCTTGGATCAAAGCCGATCAAAATGGTTGAAACCAGATGAAATTCAACATACTGTTAGTTCTATTTGGTAATTTATTCTTTTTTATTTTTAATTCTCTTCTTTTTATTTTTGTTGACCTCCAAAATCCATATCCACAAATTATGCAAGTACTTTCTCTGTTGGCTACTCTTGATTGCTGTAGGTAAAATTGTGGGATTGGTCAAGCAACCAACCAGTAATTGCTTATTTCTATTTATTAATTGGCTCTTAACTTAGTAATATCTAGTAAATCTGCTAATTTTAAAGACTCTTGTTTAGTTTTTTAGAATTTGTTGATAGATAGTAAATTTTGATCATAGTGAATGCTTTTAACTATTTGTCTTGTGAGTATTAATCTTTCTCCTGACCATATTCCTCTCCCAGAGAAGTAAAGAGGTTATATTTTTGATCAAATTTTTGGATTCTTGGTTATACCGTAAAAAACCAAGTGTTGACTCCCAATCTTTTTCAAAATATAGATTGAAATATTTTTCTACATAGCACTGGAACTTATTTCATTTCATCCAAGGCTTACTGTGATCCACTATCTAGTAAAAATGGAAGCTAGCTGGTGCTGGAACTATGTTTAAGACTTCAATTGAGTTATTGATTTATGCAGATTGTACATGATGAACTTGTGAAATTGATGGGTGGAGAGGTTTCTGAATTGGTTTTTGCAAAATAGCTAGGCAATTATTGTATTTTGAACTGTTAGTGGTTTGCACCCGAAAGAAAGCATGCTGAGCAATTATTGTATTCTGTATTTATTATGTTTTTTTTGCTTTGTTACCGTTCATGTTTGATTCAAATTCATGATCACGTAATTCATTCTCATATTCAATGATAAGCTTGGGATAGGTGGATGTGCCTGTTTATGCAGCAGGAACTGGTGTTAAACCTGCAGAAATAGCTAGGCAAGGCCAAGAAGCTGCAGGTCTTTAACCTTATTTTACTCCTTTGTCTCTGTTGAAGTTCTTTTATATTGGCCATTTTTCATAATTTTGTTGATGCGTTGGCTAAAGGTTTGCGACTATTCATTTTGTTTGATATGGTGGCTAAATCAGATTGTGCCTGGTTCTGATTGAGATCTTACTTATAGCTTGCAGCTAGGCCTGGATCTCTAGAGTCATTACAACAGCTGGTTGAGGTTGCCAGGAATCCTACTGCCAATCCTGCTACTCTTTTTGCTGTTTTTGTTAGGGAGGATAATACCAGACAAGCTATAGAGCAGAAGGTTATTAGAAATATTGGTCTTATATAATTTTTAATTGTCTAATATTTATTTGCATCTTAACATTTTAATTTCTGCTGGCACAGGCCCCTGGTCTCTGTGTAGCAAGCATGGAAGATTATAACATAGTGGAGTCAATGGAACCTGATCCTGTTGGTTTTCGTGAGTAGGTTATATATGACCTTTTGTTGTTCAGCATGCTCTTCATAATTCTGAATCAGTAGAAATGAATTTGGTGCTTTTTTGCCATGGTTAAAAATTGGCTGAATAAGGATTAATGAATTTTCCATCCACATAAAAATGCCCTCTCTCTCTGTCTATTTATTTATAATCTTTTCTTATCTTTTGAATGAGTGTGACGGGTGAAACTCATCAAAAGTTCAAAGGAAAGAGTTTCAACAATTGTTGGCAAGAAAAAGGAAGTATTATATATGTCTTGAATCCCATGATAGTAATTGTTGACAAATTAACTTTGATTATAGGTTTTTTGGTTGAACTACCCTTTCCAATGAGCACAAAAATTGACTTTGGATGTTAATCAGCTTGCCAAAAAAGTAACCCTTTTCATATGGCATGATCATATTGTTGTTTAAAGGGAGGATAATAAATCTTTTGATGACAGTAACTCTACTTGTAAATAATTAAATTATTAAAAAGTATACAGATGGTATATATTAATATGATGGGATTCACTAATACCTCATAAAAGAGAATTTGATGACAGTAACTCTACTTGTAAATAATTAACTTTCTGTGTCACATTGCCTATCTTTTGAGGTGACAGTAACTCTACTTGTTTAGATGAATTCAAATTTCTTTTTTTCTTGGAATAACAGCCATCAAGCTGAGGTATTTGATTCAAAAGCAGGGGCAGAACTTCTTGACATAATTCTCAAGGAGGTATTAGCTCATATTATGTTTTAGGGCCTTGTTAATGTGTGTCCTAAAAGTTTGGATTTCAGAGGGTTCAGGATCTTATATTTAAATATATATATATATTTTTATTTTGGTACAAATCTAACAGGTGGTTGTCATGGAAAAAAAAGGTTAAACAGGACGTCTACTATGCATAAGTATTGGGTACAAATTTTTCAATTTATGTTTATTTTGGTAAATTTGATTACACTTTATGTTCTGATGCAGGCATGTACACCAGTGAAGACCAACAATGAACTCTCTCATCAATTTGAATTTAACTCATCCAACTTGAAATTTATGTTATAAGTAGGAATATATTTTTGAGTTGGGGATAATTTTTTTGATAGTAATTTGCCATCTCTTGTATAGTTGGATCCATTATTATAGCTCAACATTTCTTTATCTACTAATGTCTTTGTTAAAACATGATTTTTGGATATGTTATTTTGTAATTAATGGTGATTGGATATTTAATTGAATGGGAAAGTGAATTAATGTTGCATTTTGAATGGGAGTTATTATTTTATATTAGTGCTATTTTTCAATTTAATTGCAGGTATTTTTTTGTTCAATAACATAAAATTAGCACAATTTAAAAAAAAGAAAAAGAAAGAGGCTATCACAGCTGTAGACACCCCATTTTCGATCGTCCTCAAGACTTGGACGTCACCGTTGGAACACTCGGTGATCATCCATGATTGTGTTCGTTTTGAGTTCCCGGAGGCCTCGGCTGCACACCGTGCCTCAGGATCTCTCAACTGGCTTATTCTGTGCTTGGTTTTGCACCAAGAACTCGTGTGCTTTTGTATCTAAGGGTAGGGAGTGGCTTGTCAGCTACCCCCGAGACCCACCGGCCATGGGTTGAGGCCACCGGCCGTGTTTTGAGGCTACCGGCCATCGGTGGGTTACACACATTGCCGGTCGGCACTTTATGTTGCCGACCGGCACTTTTTTTGACCAGTGACCTTCTTTCTTGGCCGGTATGCACCCTTTGCACCCTCCAAGCCTGGTGCATGCCAGCTGTGCCAGCTGGAATACACCATCACACTCCCTCGTGCATAAGTGTGACCACTTTGCACCCTTGACCCCCTTTTCCTTCTAGAAGGATGAACCCTTGGCCAAGCTTCTTGGGGAAGCTTGGCCAGCTGTCTTAGCTTCCTCTAGAAGCTTTGACTCCCCTAGACTCCTTTGCACCCTTTGCCCCTTTCATTTGGCTTCTTGGAGAAGCCTAGAACCATTTGTTTTGCCTATATATAGAGCTCTCCTCCTCCATTGTAAAAGGTTGTTGGTTTTTGATAGAAAAACCAGAGCTCATATATCTATATATCTGTTAGATACATCCCCTCTCTCTACATTCCCCTCTCTCTCCTCTTTTATGTGTGTTTCTAGGCTTAAAAGTGTATTTTGACCTTACTTTTGCACTAATACACACACCATTACACCTTGTTCCGAGATTGAGAGGGTTTGAGGGTTGATTCTTGAACTTTTGGACTGATTTTGATCAAAAGAAGAGGGCTGCATTGGCTGTTCTTGAAGTGTTCTTCAAGGGTAATCACTTTGCTTTAGTTTCCCTAAACTTGCACTAGTTTTCCCAAACTTGCACTAGTTTTCCCAAACTTGCACTAGTTTTCTACCTGTTTTGCTTGCTGATTTAGGCTTTGTGTATAACATAAAAAAAAAGCTTATATTTTCATGCTTAAGGACTTTCATTAAGGGTGTTTTGTGGTTTGAGTTTAAACTCACCCTCTTAGGCTTTATTTGGCCTTTTTGGTGCTTCCTTTGTGAGGCTTTGTTTGCTTGAGTGTTTTAGTCTTCTCACCACTGAAAACCAGTGGATTTTCAGTAGTGAGAAAGGTGGTTTGAAGTCTTGTACAGGGAAGGGACACCCCTCTCCCCCTTGTACCTCTTTTATCCTTGTCTTTTGGCTTAAAGGGCAACATCCATGCTTGACTAATTTCGGCCCTATTTCAGAGGTTTTTGGGTGTCTCTAGGTCACATGTTATCTCTATTTTTGGTCAGATTTGTGCCCCTTTGCATGCTTAACATACTTGCTTTGCATTCCTCTATTTGGCATAGAAATGCATCTTGTGTTTAGGCCATGATTCTTGCATGTGTTAGCCTAACTTCATGGAGGTATTGGCATTACTTTACCACGTTTAAGGTCTGTTGGCCATCTGTTTCAGTCATGCTTGCCATGTTTGGTGTCATCTCTTTGTGTTTTGGCTTGTATGCCTTGAGTATATTGGCCTCTAGCATGCTTAACTTAGACCATCCTCATGATTTGGCATCATTTAGGATCGTATTTCAGTCCATAAGTCATGTTTGTATGTTTGCATATGTGACCCCTTTCATGCTTTTTAGGATGTGTCCTTTTATACTTAGAAATGAGCTTTGGTGCATGCATCTCATTGAAGCCACTTAAGCTGCCATATCAGTGGATTTTGGAGCCCATTTTTGCATGCCAAGATTCTGTTTTGTCTTGTCTAATTCGTGCCATGAGTGGTCATGTTAGTGGTAGTAAAGTGCTCCTTTTTGTGCCTTAGCTTTAGACCCATTGGCTTGCATGTTGGCATGAGTGTTTGTCCACCTTTTTGGGCACTTTTGGCCACTATTTTGGGGTGGATTGAGGTCTACCCCTTTATGGTTTAAGTCCACCATTGCATGCTTGTCTTATGTTTGTTCCATGATTGCTTCATTTGGTGTTGTAACATGATGATCCTATTGCTTAAATTGTCCATGTTGGCATTGCATTTGCATCTTGCATGTCTAGCATTGCATACTTGCCATGATAGTTGCATGGCATTTGGCATGCCTTGCATCTTAATCTCATGTTGCATCATTGAGCCATGTTTGCATAACATGCATTGCATTACTTGGTTTGGAGTGTCAAACCAAGTATGAGGGTTAAGAAGTGTTCATACTACAAGTGATGTAACACGTCTTAACTCTCGGTCACCGAGGCCCTTGACCTTGACATGATAGGGTCTTGGTCATCATTTGTGTGTTGCATGCATCTTCATTGAAATGCAAACTTGGCCTCTTAGGCCATCATGCATCAAAATGCACAATTGGTGGCCCGAGGGTCGAGGGCCGTGCTTCCTTGAGTCTAATGCATGATGGGGAGCATGGCCATGCTTACATATGCCTGAAATTTCATGCCATGCACTGCCTGTCTTCTGTTACTGTCAAAACTGTCTTCTGCAGGAATTTTCTGCCGACCGGCAACATTCAGTGCCGACTGGCCATTGGTGAATGGCCGATAACTTCACCAGTAGCCAATGGAAATTCTCTAAGGCCGGTGGACATTTCCTCCAGCCGATGGTATTCTACAGTGTGCAAGGAACATGTCCCAGGACTTTTGCAGTCTTTGGAGAGGCAGGGCAGTGTAAAACAGAGGCAGCAGTAGCATGGTACGGGTTTTCCGGGCAAGGTAGACTGAAGCATGCATCATTCACGCATCCCAAGGTGGGAGCTGCAGCCATCTTCTCTTTGCATTTAATTTAATTAGGAGTTTTGTAATAATTAATTCAATATTATTCATTCGGCCTGTATATTCTTTTGGACCCTCCGAGCGAGGGCAATTGTGTAATAAGTGTGCGTGAGTGTGTGTATGTCTTCCAACCCCACGTCTTTCTTCCCTTTTATTTACCCGCTTATGATGGTAGATTAGGGCATATTTAAATTAGCATACCTTATGCTATGCATGCGTGCATCCATACATCTATCTTACATGCGCCGTGCTCGGCACATCATGCTAACTGCACTTATATTTCAATTCCAAGTTGAGTACTTGTTATCTGTTGCATTTCACATGCCATGTTTAGGGTGGCCGAGCATGTTTAGATTGCATCTTTGCCTGTGTTGCATTAGCCATTTTTAACATGAACTAGGATCATGCATATGATTACTAACTAGTTTCTGTTTTGGCTTGGAGCACTCTGTAAGTCCTTTTGCTTTAGCATACCGCATGCGTGTGAGTGTTGCCATAATTGCATGATTACCATGAGGCTAGCTGCTTATGTATTATAACTGCTTAAATGCTTGTGGGTGGAGGTTGAATTGCCTAAATTGGAATAATGCATTAAAACTGCGAGTTTTAAGCCCACTAGATAGTGGCAAAATCATCTTTTCTAAAGCCCACTTGAGGGTGGCAAAACCTGCATTTTAGCCTACTTGCGAGTAGCAAACCATTTTCAAAACAAACATGCAATGCTTTGTTCCAATTTAGGCGATTTGGTCTATACTTATTTGCTGTGCGCATAACATAGTAATTCTAGGCTAATAACTGGAATAAGAATACATAACGTTTTCAAAATCGGATATCATGGTTAGTAGAGGCTGATCTTCGGATCGGGCGAGAGGGGGTGCTCATAGCTGACCTTCCCCGATCGCACCCAAGTTCCCAAGCCGAGGCAACTTTGGTGATGACGGACACATGGCCTTTGGCACCGAGTCAGGGTTTCCTAAATTCTCCCATTAAAAAATTATTTAGGTGGCGACTCTGTATCTGGCAAAGCAGTCCATGTTTGGCACTTCTTTCAAAAATCTATTTTTCTCAAAACGATTTGTCGGATTTGGACTCTTTGGTTCAGATTAAGAACCGTGACAATTTGAGTCCGAGCTGTAGTAACCCAAAACGAACAAAACGGGACTTCACCCTCCCGGGGCGTTCGGGGACGTCTACAACAGCGTTTTTAAAAACGTTGCTAAATATTATACCAATGGTTGAATTTTTTGAAAAAAGATACAACGGCGTTTTAAAAACGTCGCTAAATAGTATGGTGACGTCATATTACCGTTAGTAGAACTTTTAGCGGCGTTTTTATAAAACGTCATCTGTAGTCATATAGCGACGTTTCTAAAGCGCCATAAAGTTATAGCGATGGCCGCATCTTCGACGTTTGGTATTAGACGTTGCAAAAGGATTTAACGGCGTTTTTGAGACCTATAGTGGCGTTTTGTAAACGCTGCTAAAACCCTTATTTCCAACAATGACATAATACTTAATCCAATATTCATCAATAATTTGTTAGGTGAATAAATGAAAAAAATAATAATAGTATTGCCATTTTTTTATATGAAAAAATATATATTTTATATTGTTTATTTTTGTATTTTCATAACATCTCCATTAGTTTCGATCTATTTAACTATATTAAAAAGGAGGTCAATATAATTATATCATAACTTTAAAATTTATTATATTTTTTTCTAAATTTTAAGAGACATCATTGTTAATTGTCCTAATTTTTTTTATATATAGATCTGATTCTGGTATAAATTTTAGAGGTGAATATTCAGTACTCCAGGAGTATGGACACATGATGCTTCATAAGGTTTTGATTAGTGGAGAGGCGTAAGGGCCTACAATTTATGTTGAAGATGGGGGAACAACATAAGACTAAGTAATTAGTGATTGGCTTAGAGTATAGTCACGTGGTGTTCCGGAAGTATTGAATAATTTCTCAAATTTTAGTTGCAGAAGGAATTTTAGGGTAGTGATGGTGGTGGACATGGAAAGATAGTAGGATTTTTGGGAGTTAAGCCAATGCAACCGAAACATAAAAAAAATAGAAATTCTATTTTTTAAAATATATACATATTTGTTTATGGGTAAATTACACTGACACCCCTAAGGTTTGGTCTAATTATATCTCACCCCTTGATGTTTTGAAAATTATATTCTCACCCTTGTGGTTAATAGTCTCATTTTACAAAATCCCATGCTTATATAAAAGGTAATAACTCGTAATAGAAAACAGAGGAAATTACATTGGAAAAAAAAATAAAGCAAAGGAAAGGAAAACAAAAATAGAGGAAGTAAGTAAAAAAAAAAGGGTGCATGAGTTCAATGTCTTCATTCCGTCTAAATAATTACAATGACGGGGGGTTAGTGTAATTTCTCAAACGTCAGGGGTGATATGTATTAAACTTAAACCTCAGGGAGTGTAAGTGTAATTTACCCTTTATTTTTATTTGTATTTTAAAATTTGGGTAAATTACACTTACACCTCATGATATTTGGATTTAATACATATCACTCCCTGACGTTTGGAAAATTACACTAACCCCCTTGTCATTGTAATTATTTAGACGTAATGAAGACATTGAACACATGCACTCTCTCTTTTCTTGTTTTGTTGTACTTTCTCTGTTTTTTTCCCCCCCTTTCTTTTGCTTTACTTTTTTTTTTCAATGTAATTTCTTCTATTTTTTTACTAGGAGTTGTTACTTTTTATATAAGCAGGGGATTCATGAAATGAGACTATTAACCATGGGGTGAAAATGTAATTTCTATAACGTCAGGGGGTGAGATGTAATTAGACCAAATCTTAGGGGGTGTCAGTGTAATTTCCCTTAAAATTTTAATTAAGAAATTTATATATTTATCATTAAAATATGACTAATATCTTTACATCTAAAAAATTATTCAAGATCATATCGAGCTAACCCATGATTTATGGTTTTGGCTTAGAACTTAGCTTAGAGGAGTGATCTGTTAATTTATAAAAGATTTTTTAATTATTAATTTAAATTTTTTATTTAGAAATTTACAATTTTTCAAAAATATTTATTTCAATAGGATAAAGACAAGTGTACTTGAATTTATAACCATTTGATAAATTACTATTTATATCTAAAAGTTTCATTTAGATTTTTCATTAAATATTTTCAAATTACATACGATTAAAATTACATTTAGATTTTCATTTTAAATGTAAAATTAGATGCAATTTAGTTATGGTTCAATTCATTTTCTTTTCACAACTAATTTTCAAATTAGATATAACTAATTAGATTAATGCTTTATTCTATGTATTATATGGTTAAATTTTAAAATTTCAAGACAAGTGTATTTTTTTAGTCGTACCAAAAAAAAAAAATTAATATTTTGAAGTAAATATTTTAAAATTGTGGCTATTTTCAAGTAAAATTTTTATTAATATTAATCAAAATTTTGAAATAAATATTTAATCATGATTCGTCTTTGTTATATAATGATTTGGGAAGTTGGTTAAAAGCTGATTTTTTTGACTTTTTTTTTAAATAACTTTTTTGTCTTTTTGTGGATAAAAAATGTTAGAGATAATGTAATCTAAAATGAGTTAAAAGTTAAAAAAAAAAAAAGACAAAAAGATATAAATAGTAATTTATATCAAAATTTAAAAACTAACTTTTAACTAGCTTGCCAAAATTGATTATAATACATAGTATAAAACATTAATGGCAGCATAAAAAAAAATGGGGGATGCACCAATAAATCCAAAATTAATAACTTATACACTGTTTAGTCCTAAAAGTTGTCTTATAGACTGAAAGGTCTCATTACAATGTTTCAAACATCAGATTACTGTTTCAAACATTAGATTTCAAACATCTAATGTTCATCAGATTTCAATAATGTTTGAAATTATAAGATGAATGTTTCAAACACTAGATTTCAAACATCTAATGTTCATCAGATTTCAACAAATTTTGAAATTATAGAATGAAATATCAGATTCATTTACATCATGAACATCATGGTGATGTATAAATGGGACTAAATGGAGCATAAGAAAACTTTTAGGACTAAATGATTCAATTTTTCAGAAACTAGGATTTATGGGTAAATTTTCCAAAAAAGAAATTAATGTAACTCAATTAAAAACCAGGAGGATAATGAAATATCAAAGAAAAAATAACTGAGAGAGATTTATGATGTGAAATTTATTACAAATTAGTAGATATATATGTGAAAAATATTATGTAAAATTAATTTGTGTTATATATAGATCAAACATATTACGCAAATTAGTGTTACATATTATGCAAATGCTTAATAATTGTTTAAGAATAGTCTTCAATTAATTAGTAAATTGAAACCGCTCAAATCGCGGTTTGGTTATTTGTTAATCCACCATTTGTGGGTTGATTTATAATTTTACTTTCAAACCGCTCCGTACACACTCTACTCATGGTTATGAATTCGTTTCAGTGATTTGAATCGTTCATTTTGTCAGAAACTTCATGTATTTTATCCAAAAAAATTTAAGTCGATTTAATAATCGTAATTTATTCAATTTATTGTATTTGTCACTAAAAAAATGAATAATAATTGTGTTTTTAAAAGTAAACCATCTATTTTTATTTTATTTTTTTGTGACAAACACAATAAACTAAATAAGGGCAAATTACTTATACCTCCCTTGAGGTTTAGCTAAATTATAGATACCCTCCTAAGGTTTCGAAAATTACATCCCGCCTCCTGAGGTTTATATTTTCATAACAAATTACCCCATGAGGTTTATATTTCATAACAAATTACCCCCTAATTTGTTATGCAAATGTAACATTTAGGGGGAAATTCGTAATTTCTCAAACCTTAGGGGGTATCTGTAATTTAGCTAAATCTTGAGGGGGTATATGTAATTTGCCCATTAAAAATAAATTATGATTATTGAATCAACCTTCTTGTTTTGGTGTGTGTGCGTGGATGAAATATATTATAAAATAAATTTGAATTATTGAAACGAGACATTTGATAAACTACACAAATTCAAAAAATGCCTTCCAATTCGAATAGATGGTAGGAAACCTACCTTGTAAAAATACCTGAAATTTACTTGATCTTCTCATTGTTAGAGCACAGAATATTTGCATAAAGTGGCTAGTAAGAGCATAAAGATTTAGATTAGTAAGTGCTTGAGAAAATTTCTATGGCAATAATTTCGGTAGGAATGTGAACCCTTTTTGTGTGATTAGTGGGTTTTTTACTTTACGAAACTTCATTGAAAGGTTTATGTCAAGAAAAAAAATTCCACATGGCAATGTTTGAACACCCTCTTATGAGGATAAGGATTTAAGTCATATATTCATGTAACATATATGTTATACCACTACAACAATTTGCACATTTGGTGACTAAAATTGGCGATCAAAACAATTTTAGTCGCCAAAAATAGCATATTGGGTGACTAAAAACCTGATTTAGTCGGCATTGATTGAATCTTTTTAGCTACTACATTATTTTGGTTGCCATATAGTCTTATTGGCGACCAAAATTAGTTTTAGTCGTTGTTTGTTAACATTTTATGCTACTAAATCTTCATTTAGTCGCCGTATAACAACATTTTGCGACAAAAAAAATTTAATCGCAAAAAAATGAACATATTTTGATGAAATTTTGACAACCAAAACTAATTAGTCGTTGTAGATTAAACATTGCCGACGAAAGTAAACATTAGTAGCCAAAAATGTAACGTTTGGCGGCCAATGGTTAGTCATTGTTAAGGATATTTGGCGAAAAATAAGCATTTAGTCGCTAAAGCTTCGAAATTTTTTTAGAGGGAAACTCATTAATATTGGCACCCAGTATCCCACTTACACAGACGCATTTTTGTTCTGTTATGTCTCACACACCAACATACAGAGCAGTTGATACCAAACCTCACCGCCACTCACCACCGCCGATCATCACCATCGCTGGGCACCGGCGCTCGCCACCACGACCACTGCAAATCGGCACCACCACTGATTACGTGTATTTGTCTCTCGTTTCTCTCCATCTCTGTCAATCTGGCTCTATCTCTTTCTCACTGTGTCTCCCTTCCCCATGTCTCACGATTTCTGTAGGGTTTTTATATGTTTTTCTTTCTTTCATTTTCTGTTGATTTTGTAAATGGTTTTTTAGGGCTTTTTCTGATTTTGTGAATGGGTTTGGTTGAAATTTCAGATTGTGGATTTTGGATTGTTGAACTATATGACCCAATGTGCTTCTATTTCAGGAATATTTCAAACTAACCCTATATATATATGCATGCATAGGTGGAGAAATATAATTAATGTTTTAGCTTGTTTCAACTGTTAGTGAGAGGAGTTGAGACCACAAGGAGAAAGCCTTTACAATCTAAGTAAGCCAAGGAGCTTAAAGTGACATTCCATTTCCCCTTCTGGTGTTCTTTTTGGGGGCTTTAAGGTACCTTTCTTTGAAAATAATTTCACTCTAATTTGCTTATAATTTTTTTTTTGTTTGCTCTGATGATTAAATTCCTATTTATGTTGTTCCCACCATTTAGAACAACATATGTTTTGAATGTAATCAAACACACTAATTTAGAGTAATAGAAAAAATAATTTATTAGTTGGTTAAATTTGAAGTCTTGGTTGAGAATGAAAATCAAACAAGAAAGTATTCTCCATTGTAGGTGTTTTTAAGGCACTTATTGGGGAAATTAATTTCCTTAATTTGTTTGGTTTTATATATCTCTATACATATATGAAAATGGTTAAATCTTAAATTATCAAACAAGACACTTCATCATTAATCTTAAACTCTTGAAAAATTAGAAAGAGGGCAAACATGCTTTCATTGGATACAAAAATAGTCCCATCCTACACCTCTTTACTTCTCTCAATCAAGACAGAAAAAAATGCCTCTTCATTAGAATTATTTTGATTGTGAAGGTTAGATATGTTATAAATCTTCAATAAAAATTATATCATCAAAAAATAAAACTACGTTATAAAAAAATTATAGTGTCCTAACTAGATTTTTTATTTTTGTCTAGGCCCTCATTAGGCTTGAGCCATCTCTAGTGTAGACCAAAATGCCCTTACTGCAAAAACACGAAAGCCATCAGAAAGTAAAGAACTCATAAAGGGGTGGTAATCTATGTAAATATATCACATTTGAACATTCTAGACCAAATGTAGAATGTAATTAGTAGTAGTTATTGGGTTTGAATTTTGGATTTTAGTAATTGATTATTAGATTTTGTTGACTTTTTAACTATTTTAAGTTAATAGTCTGTTTCATGTAATATTTTTCATATTTACAATTATTTTTCTACTGATTGGAAAATATATATAGAAATTAGTAAAATGTTTGTTAAATATAAATTAATATTGCACCAAGACTAGCAAATGCCCATATTAATTAATATACAATTCAAGAATCATATTAAGGGTATATATTTGGAATACTACTTAGAAGGAACAATCAATGCATGTAATTAAATTAAATATTTTGTAATATGAAAATAAATTTGTTCACACACTTTTTTAGTATATGAACAATACAAAATATAATTGGTTTAAATATAATTGTTGTCAACTTGATTAACACTCTTCTCTGATCAAAAGAAGAAAAAATATCCCAAATCATAGTTTATTGACATATTATGCACAAAATTAGACCCTTTCAACAAGCTAACATCTTCGAGCTACCTTGATAACACATAAACGTCAAGTAATTAAAAAATCTTTTATATTTTTCACAGCTTTAGCCCCAAATATGCAAGCAGCAAATAGCCAATGGTCGTCTACTACACTTTACTCACATGAACTTGTACTTTGTCTAACAGAGTATTGAATACACTACAACTAGTGGGTAATGCTTAAAAGAGTCTTGAATACACTCTTATTTGTGAATAATGCATAAAAATAGTATTGAATACAGTAATATTTGGAGGTGTTAGTTTCACATATGGAAAAGAGCGGCTGCTGATTGCATCTTCAATGGGAGTTACACTAAATTTTTTTGTTGGGTCTTTGTTCTTTGTTATTTGTGCATAACAACCAAATTAATGTATAAAGCAATTACTTTATTTTTTTCAATGTTTGAAAACTTTAAAATTTCATTACTTTTGTTTTACACATCTGATTTTCATAAAATTTATGTTTACAAAATGTATTTGCTGAGATCTATTCAAGTCCAATCTATATTGAATATCAAATTTAATTTCCCTTTCTAAGGGTTACAATTATATGTCTCCCTCTAAGATGACTTCACATAGAATTGTTCATGTATGTCACATTTGCGTATGAATACATGCCAAGTTAGTAGTCAAATTAGCCAACTATATGCAATTGACAAATAGGCAAAACATCCTAATCTGTTATTACTATTTTGTTTACTTCAAAAAGCAATGATAATAGAACCCCTAAACTTACTTAAGCTCTCTTCCATTACAGAGTATTTTCCCATATGCTGTCCATTCCTATGTTCATCTTTGCTTGATGTGTACTGTTCCAATAATGGACAAGAGTTGGATGATGACAAAAGATAGGCTTAAAAGTAAAGAGTATGTAGAAGGTGTTCAGTCATTTATTAAGTTTGCTACGAAGAATTTAGGGCCGCAGGATGAAATCTGTTGTCCTTGTGTTGATTGCTTGAACGACACAAAATTTAGTCGACACATTGTACGGTTACACTTGATTTGAAGAGGAATCGCATGTTCTTATCGAACTTGGGTGCTCCATGGGGAACATGTTCCCATGTTTCATAATCATCCTACTATGCGAAACGATGATACTGAAAGCAATGGAGCTGGAATGACAACCAATCATGAAAATGTGGGTGAACTTCCTACCATGTTAGAAGAGATTTACATGAGTGTCATGGACGATCATATCGACGAAGAATGTACTAGTTTGGAGAGGCACAATTTGTTGAAGTTCATGAAGTTGTTCGATGATGCTCAACGCAAAGTATATCCAGAGTGAAAAGTTCTCCATCTTGTCTTTCGTAATTAAGATGCTTCACGTGAAGGTGTACAATAAATGGAGCAACAAATCTTTCGATATGGTTATGCAAGTTTTCAAAGACATTCTACCAAAGTGTGATGAAACTGTTCCATGGACCCTTTATGAAGCGAAAAAGTTCTTACGTGAATTGGGTTTGGGATATGAGGCCATTTATGCATGCAAGAATGATTGTACTTTATTTTGGAAGGACAATGCCACATTGGAGAATTGCCCTACATGTACGAAGTCTGATACAAGTTGAACGACAAGACGGGTAAAAAAATTCCACGCAAAATACTGAAGTACTTTCCTTTAACACCGAGGTTGAAGAGATTGTACATGTCGAAAAAAACAGCCACATATATGAGATAGCACAAAGATAAGCGTGTGGATGATGGAGTATTGCGACATCCAACTGATGGTGAGGCATGGAAGGACTTTGATAGGCTGCATCCTATGTTCTTTGCGGATCCTCATAATGTAAGGCTAGGGCTTGCCACAGATGGTTACAATCCATTTGGAAATATGAGTACATTGTACAGCATGTGGCCCGTAATCTTAATGTCTTACAATCTACCCCCATGGAAGTGTATGAAAGATCTATTTGTCATGATGTCATTGCTTATTCCCAGACGATCCGCACCTGGAAGAGACATCGATGTTTACTTGCAACCATTAGTAGAAGAGTTAACTAATCTGTTGGAGCATGGTGTGCAAACATCTGATGCCTCTAACGGCCAAATATTTACAATGCATGCAGTAGTCATGTGGACCATTAATGACTTCCCTACATATGGTTCCTTATCTGGTTGGAGTATAAAAGGTTACTTGGCCTACCCTAATTGTAACATGGATGCATCATCTCAAAGTTTGTGAAGTAATATAAGGTATATAGGTGCTCGGCGGTACTTACTTGAGAACCATAATTGGCGAAGAAGTAAGCTATTCAACGGTGAAATTGAGAATCAGTCCAAACCTCTAGAGTTATCGGGAGAACAAATATTGGAGCAAATTAATTTGGGGACGTACATGCCGTATGGAAAGCATCTAACCAACCAAGAAAGACAAAGGACTGAAAATCCAACTTCGAACTGGACAAAAAGAAACATTTTGTTCGACATACCTTATTGGAAAACACTTAAGCTTCGACATAACCTTGATGTCATGCACATAGAGAAGAATATATGTGACAATCTGCTTGGGACACTATTGAGCATAGATGGCAAGAACAAGACACGGACAAAGCACGCTTGGATCTGGAGGACATGCGAATATGAAAGGAGTTACACTTGATAAGGCATGCGAATGCGAATGGCTCTTTTGAGAAGCCTCCGGCATTGTACACATTGTCCCTGGCAGAGAGACAAGGGTTTTTTGATTTCTTGAAATCAATTAAGTATCTTGATGGCTATGCGGCAAATATATCCAATTGTGTCACTGTGAATGGTTGTAAGTTAGTTGGCCTCAAGAGTCATGACTGTTATGTTCTTCTACAACGACTTCTTCCCATTGGGATGCGAGGATACCTTCCTACTGAGATTGGGACCACATTGTTTGAGTTGGGAACTTTTTTCGAACAGCTGTGCTCAAAGACATTGAGGGTGACTGATTTGGAGAAATTGCAAGAACAAATCGTACTTATACTTTGTAAGCTTGAGAAGATTTTTCCTCCTGCTTTTTTTGATATCATGGTCCACTTGGCAATTCATTTGCCTTACGAGGCTATGCTTGGAAGGCTTGTGCAATATCGATGGATGTATCCTATTGAGAGGTATAACTACGAGTCAGTTTTCATTCAAATATAGTTCAATATGACCATACTGACGATCAAGCTGATGTTTACATATAGGATGCTCGGACTTCTTAAAGGATTTATGGGCAATAAAGCTCGGCCAGAAGGTTCCATTTCGGAGGGCTACATATCGAAAGAGTGTACGACATTTTGTTCAATGTATTTGGATGGAGTTGAAATGGTGTTTAACTGGGAAGAAAGGAACTACGATGGGGGTGACCATGGCTGGGGTTGGCGATTTTCACTCAAAATGTTCGTCCTTTTGATCAACTCCCAAGGGCAATTGATGTGTCTGTAACTGACCGCGAATTGGCTCATTGGTTTGTCCTACACAATAGTTTGGAAGTGGACGAATATATAGAGTATGATTCCTCAACATATATGCAACATACATTTTCTACATGGTTTTTATTTTTTAAAGTCTTCATTATTCCAATTACTTATGAATTACATTGTATTAACTAGGGAACACAAGCTCGTGTTGCAACAAAAATATGGTAGTTCATGCAACATTGCAATGCGACAATGCAAAGAATTTCCTAAATGGTTTAAAGATCGCGTAAGCTAAAACTTGCTAGTATATGGTTTGCAGATAACGTTAAATTATTCTAAGTTTGAATTAACATGACATACTTTCTTGTGTAGATGAACCAATTGCGAAATCAAAAGTCACCCAAAGCAACCAATGAGATGTGGTCATTAGCCAATGGACCTAATGCCTTAGTGAACACATATTCGGGATGCATTTCTAATGGCGTCCGATTCCATACTATCGATCGTGATAACCGTCATAAATGTCAAAATAGTGAGTTGGTAATGGAAGGCGACCACCAAGGCCAATTGATAAAGTTCTATGGCTACCTTTGTAAAGTGTGGGAATTGGTATATTTGTTTGGACATCGGGTTGTTTTATTCCAATGTGAATGGTATAACATCGGTAGTAGTCAAACTTTGCGTGTCGAACCACATGTGGCAACTGTTGATGTAAGAAGTTGATGGTATAAAGATGACTCGTTTGTGTTCCCAAGCCAAGTTCAACAAGTTTTCTATGTTCATGATACGAAGTTCAACAAGTTTCAAACATCGACAAATTTGGGATGTGTCAGAGTTGGATGTGCCAGAATTTGATGAAGTGTTGCAAGAAGATGAAACCACTACTGTTGTACCAACTGAGCCTATTGATGATGATGCTGTTTTGCGTCGCGATGACATTGAACCTGAAATTATTTCAATGGAAGTTTCTCAGTCTAACGAGCATGTACAACCTGAGGGTGTTATGGATGATGCTTTCATCTGTGATAACGATGATGAACTAACAATCGCGGGTGATGATGAACAAGAAGATGAGATAGAAAGTGATTTTGATACAGATACAGACCTAGAGTTTTAACTCATTTTGTTGTAAAATTACTTTATGTGTTCTCTAAGTAGATTGTTGATGAACTTTGTTTCTTTGTCCGACTTGTTTTGTTGATGTAATGGGGGCAATTAAGAATATGGTGTTTGTTCTTCTTGTATTACATTGTCAGATGTTATGTACAATTCCTTAATTTTGTGCAATGTTTAACCTCTTAAATTGATGAACCTTGTAATTTGAATTTCATGCCTAATCTTGGTTATTCAGTAAATTAGCTTTAAATGCGAGTAGACTAGTTATGTCTCATTTCTTCTTTTTCTTCTTCTTCTTCTTCTTCTTCTTCTTTTTCTTCTTCTTCTTTTTGTTCGGACCCCAATTTCCCAAGTAGATTCATATTCTATGAACTTAATACGATTGTAATTAATTTCCTCTACGATTTCTATGAACTTTGGCCGAAAATTGAAAAGCAAATTCATACTCAAGTCAGATTTTCCATTCAGTCTGCTGTGCTCTTTGACTGGGGGACTCAATGGCGCATCCCAGAATCTGTGGTAGATTTACTTATCTGCTCTATCTTTGGTTGCTGACTTGGAGAGTTTGCTGCTTTTTTTTTTTTTTTCCAGTTTGGCTGCTTGATGCTTGATTGCTATGCTTAGGTGCTAGCTAATGGTAGGATGGTTGATTGGCTGAGTTGGGATGTTGTGTTGGTTGCTTAAATGTATTCATGCTGCTCTGCTGAGGCCTTGTTTTGTTGTTTTCTGTGCTGCTGTTTGGTTGTTAATCTGTTTGGTTGTTATTCATGTTGTGTTGGTTGTTAATCTGTTTGTATTCATGCTTGACTGCTATGCTTAGGTGCTGCTGTTTTATTGTTTTGTGTTGGTTATTTTAAATGCTTAGGCCCTATTTTTTGGGTGCCACTGCAAGATTTTTATGACTATTTGTGCTAATATATGCTAATCTGACTATGTGTGACTAATATGTGTTAATCTGTGCTAATCACTGCAAGATTTCCTTTTAATAACCATTCTTTTAATATGTGGGAATCATGATTAGCTTAAGATTAATTTTTTTTTTCAAATTGACAAAACATGTTGAGAAATGTGAAAGCACAAATTAAAAGAAGACATCTTGACTTGTAATCCCAAATTGATAAAACATTGACTGAAAATTGTTGTGTTTGACACTTGTATTTGCTTTGTATTCTTAAAAAAAGGACCTCTGACTTAGATCATTAGGTGGTGACACTAAATACAAGTGCAATGGAGATGTGTTGTTGTGACTATCACACTATGTAATTATATTATTAAAAGTGTCAATGGCACCATGAAATATGTTTTTCACATTTTTCCTGTGTAAAGGTTGTTACATGGACTTGCGGCATAGACTAGAAGGCAACAACTTGCTGGTTTTAAATCGAGATTGGCTTAATATGTTGAATTTGTTGAATCTATAACTCTATTTTTTTCGGTGGATGGGTTTGTTTGGGTTGGGAATGTGATCTGTTTGTTTCATTTGTAAGGGAAAATTACTATTGAGGAGGTGTTTTCATAAATTATTACAAAATAAAAGTTTATGACTTTAATTATTAGCATTTACGAAGTTTATCACTTTGTTGTAATTTTTTTTTTGACACACCACTAGTGTGTAGGTCCCCCTATTTTTAAGCATAGCTGCTATAAGAGATCTTGGGGATTGTCATGGCCTTTTCCTTTTAAACAGTTTTTTTCATGTTGAAAAATAATTGTTGCTGATTGGAAAACAAAGAAATGAAGATGTATGAGTGAACAAAGCCATGATTAATGAGCAATTTATTATTGAACTTTGACATGTTGTGTCATTATTGAGAAAACTGATCTACTAAAACATTTTGTGTTGCTTTTAGACGTGGATGGTTCAATAATTTGGTTGGTTATTAGAATGCAAAAGTAGATGCAATTTACTAATGTTATTATTTTCAATGTTTTGTTATTGAACATAGAGGCTCTACTAAACATTATAAGCAATTGTAGCAGTTACACTACTAAACATTATCCTTCTTCCTTTCAACAGAGGCATATGAATTTCATACCTGATTTGGTCTTCAATTTTCGTTGTGTGATTTTTATTTTTTATTTTTTATTTTTCATAAACTTGAAGTTAGGTCTTTCTTTTTGAATAATTCTATACATACTACCAATCTTACTTTATTACAAACTACAAATACAAGAGTCCAACTGTGATTAGTTATCCAAAAAATAATGACATTTAAACATCCAATGATGTTTGGACATTTATGTATGTGAGGTTTATGTAAATGTATGTAAATGACATATGTGAGGTTTATGTAAATGTATGTAAATGATGTATGTGATGTTTATTATTCATGTATTGTTACGTAATGTAGTTACCATGGTTCCTAGAATCAAGATGGGGCGGCGGAAGAGAGCAACAAGTGGGAACGTATTATCAGCCTTTGAAGCATGTCCACAGGAGATTGGCACCCCGCTGACATTCTCTAATGAGACGCAACTACCAGATGATACACAAACAATGGTCGAGGAGACGCAACTAGGTGGCGTGGGTAAGAGCATTGAACCTAATTGTTTATGGCTTTTTTGTTTTTGTTTTTGTTTTTGTTTTTTTTTTTTTTTTTTGGGTGCATAAGTCATAATGTAATGCAATGAAAACCTCATAAAGACAAAGAAAAACAAAGGAAAAAAACACAAACATTACTTTACACATAACAAGGACACTTACACAACAAAGAAAACAAAAACAAACAAGCTTGAAATCAGCTACAACAACTGTAGCAGCCAACAGGCAGTTGCCCCAGCTGCATCGATAGCAGCAAAATCCAATTTGTAGCAAAATTTACCAACACTTCATGCAGCCAAACAGAAGCAGGCAACAACAAAACTAATAGGACCCACAACCAGCACCAATTTTTTTCACTTTCATTAGCAATGTTTGTAATTTGTGACTTGCTTCCCCTTTTGTACCAGGGTGAACAAGGTCAACTCGTGTACGAGGACCTACATTAGGCAAAGGAGTGCAGAAAAGAATAGCTGGGAAAAAAGAAGAGAAATTACATGTCTATGTCAATCGGGTGTTGAACACAATCACATGAGGGAATGCCACCCCAGTGACGAATGAGTTGGGATTGCAAATTAGATGGTTGTGCCCTCTTCAAAGCGTGAAGTCATGATGAAAAATCGATCAAAGTACCAAAGATGCGGTTGTCCAAACGGTGCTAGTATGAGATTCATCTTGCCATAATGTCTATGTTATGTTATTTGTAATTGCTTAAATTAATTGATGTACTAATTCTCTTATTATGTTTGTAGGACAAGTTTGTTATCGGCGATGATTTTGATAATGATGAACAAGCTCAACAGATGCTTGATAGAAAGGCATATTTTCTATACAAGGATTGGAGGTACAATCTAAAGCAAGAGTTCCTCGAACTTGAGGAAAAGGGTGTTGATGACCCCTATAGTCATCCGCCTAGTGGAGTGAGCTTGGAGAACTGGAAATATCTGATTGATGTTGCTTGGAAAGACGAATCTCACTTGGTAACAAATTAATTAGAAAACCCATTCTTGAAATTAATTTGTGCGTTAATATGTAAAAATTCTTCGCTAATTATTTTTATTTTATTTTATTTTAGAAACGCTCTAAAGCTGGTAAAGCAAATAGGGTTATGCTCTCCTATAATCATACAAGTGGATCGCGATCATTTCCTATAGCAATGTCACTTATGGTGAGAAGTTGTTAATTTACTAATATTATGGATAATTGATTCTTCTTGATTTTGAATATTACTATGTACTAATTCCTCAATGGAATTTTTTCAAGCCTAACAAGCAAATGAGGATGGAGATATAGATTTTCCTGAATTTTATAAGAAATCACACAAGTCCAAGAAGATAGGAGACTAGATTGACCCCAAATGTGGTGAGTTACATGTGAGTATTGAATGTTGAAACCAATTGTGTTGCATATCAATTAGTAAAGTTGTTTTAAATTCCTTCTGCCATCTTGACTTTATTGTTTTTTTTGCCATGACAGGATGATATGGTGAATCTACAAGTGGTAGCCATTGATGTGGGGTTGCCATTGACCCACGAAGCACTATCATGGCAAGTGCTCGGGGCAAAAAAAAAAATTACTTGTGTGGATTTGGGATAGGCCCACAACCCTCTTCCATAGCTTCTAGTGCGGCACGAGCATGTGATAAACATATGGAGTCAATGCGAGCGGAACTGGAGGTTCTTCGTGAGGAGCATCGAAGAGATCACGAGGAGTTGATGAAGGAGAAAGAAGAGCGCCAAATAGATCACGAGGAGCTATTGAAGGAGAAAGAGGAGTGCCAAAGAGATCACGAGGAGTTGCTCAAGGAGAAAGAGGAGGGCCAAAGAGATTGGGAAGAAATTATGAGGGAAAGAGAGCAGCTGATGAAACAAGTCGAAGAAGAAAAAAAAGCACGGGAGGCGTAACAAGTACAACTCAATCATTTGAACGATGTGGTGTCACGACTCACAACCCTCATGCAGGGTTCAAATGGTCATCATACTATTCGGTAAACAGAATTTTATTGATAAGCTACTGCAAGTTCTACAAAAATATGGATCATATTAACATAGAATTGTTTTCTAAAGTTGTTATGCAATTTTTTTTTTTTTTTTTGTTATGTGCTTCGAATAGATTTTGAGGCATAATGTGAGTAGACATTGCAGCAGACGACCTGGTGTTTTGATACATTACACAAAGGACCGTAATCTGATTTCCATAAGGTAACCATATGATTTCAATGAAATATTAAGTTTCCCAAAATTGGGTACGATGAGCCTATGAATATGAGGGCAGTTACTATATTAGGAGCCCCATCCAATTGAATGCCATTTGAGATTTAAGACTAATTGAATAAACCAAGTGAACTTGGAATGAATTTACAATTACTACAATATACCTAGTACAACTGGACTAGTCTAATGTGCATACCAGCCATTATTGGTTCACAGTGATGAGTTTGAGAGAGAGAAGAGCTATGAAGATAGAATGCAAATTGAGAGCACTTAATGAAGAGAGAAATTAGTACTTGCATTGTTTTGCAGACACCTTTAGAGTATTTTTTAATCCAAACAGGCTACTGCTTGGGTTGTCCTAGTTATGTATATTGAAGGGTGTGTGGTGTAAATTGCACTGATGCCCTTAGGGCATTTTGGCATTCTGATTTCGAATACAAAAAGTGAAGGCAATCTTCCCAACACTGAGTTCCTACTTACCTCTCTTACAGTGTGATGTGATATTCCTCTCCCTGCCAATACTTCTTCAAGGTACAAAAAGGAATTGGTCGGTTTTAGTGTTCACAATAAAACCGAACTGAAAACTGATTTTTTAGAAAACTAAAATCTTATCTGAATTTTTAAGTTAGAAAAATTTAGTAGATTTTAGTCGAGTCAATCAGTATATATTTTTTTAACGCTTCTATCTACAAGGAACCTAGTTATTGTTTCTAGAGTTTTGGGGTCTGTTATTGGACAACAATTATAGTTGTTATATACCCAATTGTTTAACAATATTTACATTTCACAAGTATTTTGTTTGCCATGTCTCAATAATTCCACTATAAAATTGTATTTTTTGTTGCCTAAAAAGGATGCTAATACGTGAAATAAATTAATGAAAGCCTCATTATGCATTAGGAGTTCTCAACATTGCTCAAGGATTTGATTTGGGTTGTAATCAACATAATTCCGAGTCCTTTTCCCCCTATCAACCATGTTGAATCCGTTGGACAATTATGGCCTTCGTTATTGTCATATTGTAAAAATATATTAGTTCAGTTGATATTATAGATCCTAGGTTATTTGTTGTCTTACCAAAAGCCATAAACTTAGCCGAAAAAGGCCTTCGAGGGTAGAAAATTGAAAGCAGCCCCCGAACTAGTGTAGGGATGGCACGGGTAGCTTCCTTATATAAAATAGGACCTGTGGGGACAGACGAGACGTAAGTAGCACGTATACGTTAGGAGTTGGCATGAAAAACGACATAAACTAAGTCGAAAAAGGCCTTTGAGGGCCGAAAATTCAAATCAGCCCCCAAAATAGCCTACGGATGCCACGAGTAGCTTCCTCATGTCAAATAGGAACTTTGGGGATAGATGAGACATAATTAGCACGTGTACGTTGGGAGTTGGCGTGAAAAATGCCATAAAATTAGTCGAAAAAGGCCTTTGACGGCCAAAAATTCAAATAAGCTGGTAAAACAATCTAGGGATAGCACGGATAGCTTCCTTTTGTAAATAGGATCTGTGCGGACAGACGGGACATGATTAGCACGCATATGTTGGGAGTTAGCGTGAAAAACGCCTTAAACTTAGCCGAAAAAGCCTTCGAGGGCAGAAAATTGAAAGCAGCCCCCAAACCATAGTAGGGGTGGCACGGGTAGCTTTTTTGTGTCAAATAAGACCTGTGGGGACAGATAGGACGTAATTAGCAGGTGTACGTTGGGAGTTAGCATGAAAAACGCCATAAACTTAGCCGAAAAAGGCCTTCGAGGGCCAAAAATTGAAAGCAGCCCCCGAAGCACTATAGGGATGGCACGGGTAGCTTCCTCATGTCAAATAGGACCTGTAGGGATAGACGGGACGTAATTAGCACGTGTACGTTGGGAGTTGGCGTGAAAAACGCCCTAAACTTAGCCAAAAAAGGCCTTCAAAGGCCGAAAATTGAAAGTAGCCCTCGAACCACTGTAGGGATGGCATGGGTAGCTTCCTTGCGTCAAATAGGACTTGTGGGGATAGACGGGATGTAACTAGAACATGTACGTTGGGAGTTGGCATGAAAAATGCCATAAACTTAGCCAAAAAAGGCCTTTGAGGGCCGAAAATTCAAATTAGCCCCCGAAGCACTCTACGGATGCCACAGATAGCTTCCTCATGTCAAATAGGACCAGTGGGAACAGACGGGACGTGATTACCACGTGCACGTTGGGAGTTGGCTTGAAAAATGCCATAAACTTAGCCGAAAAGGCCTTTAAGGGCCGAAAATTCAAATCAGTCCCCAAAGCACTTTATGGATGCCACGGGTAGCTTTCTCATGTCAAATAGGACCTGTGGGGATAGACGGGACGTAATTAGCACACGTACGTTGGAAGTTGGCGAGAAAAATGCCATAAACTTAGTCGAAAAAGGCCTTCGAGGGCCGAAAATTGAAAGCAGCCCCTGAACCACTGTAGGACCTGTGGGGATAGATGGGACATAACTAGCACGCGTATGTTGGGAGTTGGCGTGAAAAACGCCATAAACTTAGCCAAAAAAGGCCTTCGAGGGCCGAAAATTGAAAGCAACCCTCGAACCACTATAGGGATGGCACGGGTAGCTTCTTTGTGTCAAATAGAACCTGTGGGAATAGAGGGGACGTAATTAGCAGATGTACGTTGGGAGTTGACATGAAAAACGTCATAAACTTAGCCGAAAAAGGCCTTCAAGGGCCGAAAATTGAAAGCAGCTCCCGAAGCACAGTAGGGATGGCATGGGTAGCTTCCTCATGCCAAATAGGATTTGTGGGGACAGACGGAACGTAATTAGCGCGTGTACTTTGGGAGTTGGCGTGAAAAACGCCATAAACTTAGCCAAAAAAGGCCTTCAACGGCCAAAAATTGAAAGCATCCCCCGAACCATTATAGGGATGGCACAGGTAGGTTGCTTACGTTGGGAGTTATCGTGAAAAATGCCATAAACTTAGTTGAAAAAGGCCCTTGAGGGCCAAAAATTCAAATCAACCCCCAATGCACACTACTGATGGCACGGGTAGCTTCCTCATGTCAAATAAGACCTATGGGGATAGACGGGACGTAATTAGCACGCGTACAATGGGAGTTGGCGTGAAAAACACCATAAACTTAGCCGAAAAAGGTCTTCGAACGCCGAAAATTGAAAGCAGCCCCAAAACCACTATAGGGATGGCACTGGTAGCTTCCTCATTTCGAATAGGACCTATGGGGATAGACGGGGGGAAATTAGCACGAGTACATTGGGAGTTGGCGTGAAAAACGAAATAAACTTAGCCGAAAAAGGCCTTCGAAGGCTGAAAATTGCAAGCAGCCCTAGAAGCACGGTAGGGATGGCACAGGTAGCTTCCTCATGTCAAATTGGACCTGTGGGAACAGATGGGTAATTAGCACGTGTACGTTGGGAGTTGGCGTGAAAAACGCCATAAACTTAGTCGAAAGGGGCCTTCGAGGCCAAAAATTGAAAGCAACTCCCGAACCACTGTAGGGATGACATGGGTAGCTTCCTTACGTCAAATAGGACCTGTGGGGACAGATGGGATGTAATTAGCATATGTACGTTGGGTGTTGGCATGAAAAACGCCATAAACTTAGTTGAAAATGGCCTTTGAGGGAAGAAAATTCAAATCAGCCCCCAAAGCACTCTACGGATGCCACGGGTAGGTTCCTCATGTCAAATAGGTCCTGTGGGGACAGAGGGGGCGTGATTACCACGTTTACGTTGCGAGTTGGCGTGAAAAACACCATAAACTTAGCCGAAAAAGGACTTTGAGGGCCGAAAATTCAAATCAACCCCCGAAGCACTATACGGATGCCACATGTAGCTTTCTCATGTCAAATAGGAACGGTTGGGATAGACAGGACGTAATTAGCACGTGTACATCGGGAGTTGGAGTGAAAAATGCTATAAACTTAACCAAAGAAAGCCTTTGAGGGCCGAAAATTCAAATCAGTCCCCAAAGCACTCTACGGATGGCACGCGTAGCTTCCTCATGTCAAATAGGGCCTGTGGGGACAGATAGGATGTAATTAGCACGCATACGTTGGGAGTTGGTGTGAAAATGCTATAAACATAGCCAAAAAAGACCTTCGAGGGCCAAAAATTGAAAGCAGCCCCCGAACCACTGTTGGAATGGCACGGGTAGCTTCCTCATGTCAAATATGACCTACGGGGATAGACGGGACGTAATTAGCAAGCGTACGGTGGGAGTTGGCTTGAAAAAGCCATAAACTTAGCCGAAAAAGACCTTCGAGTGCCAAAAATTGAAAGCAGCCCCTGAACAACTGTAGGGATGGCATAGGTAGCTTCCTTGCATCAAATAGGACCTGTGGGGATAGATGGGACGTAATTACCACGTGTATGTTGGGAGTTGACGTGAAAAATGCCATAAACTTAGTTGAAAAAGGCCTTTGATGAGCGAAAATTCAAATCAGCCCCCGAAGCACTCTACAGATGCCACGGGTGGCTTCCTTATGTCAAATAGGACCTGTGGCGACAGGCAGGACGGGATTATCATGTGTATGTTGGGAGTTGGCGTGAAAAACGCCATAAACTTAGCTGAAAAAGGCCTTTGAGGGCCGAAAATTCAAATCAGCCCCCAAAGCACTATATGGATGCCACGGGTAGCTTCCTTATTTCAAATACGACCTATGGGGCCAGACGGGATGTAATTAGCACGTGTACATTGGGAGTTGGAGTGAAAAACACCATAAACTTAGTCAAAAAAGGCCTTTGAGGGTCAAAAATTCAAATCAACCCCTGAAGCACTCTACGGATGGCACGAGTAGCTTTCTCATGTCAAATAAGACCTGTGGGGGCAGACGAGACGTAATTAGCATGTGTACGTTGGGAGTTGGCATGAAAAACGCCATAAACTTAGTCGAAAAAGGCCTTCGAGGGCCGAAAATTGAAAGTAGCCCCCGAACCATTGTAGGGATGGCACAGGTATCTTTCTCATGTCAAATAGGACCTGTGGGGATAGACAGGATGTAATTAGCTTGCGTACGTTGGGAGTCGACGTGAAAAACGCCATAAACTTACCCAGAAAAGGCCTTCGAGGGCCAAAAATTGAAAGCAGCCCCCAAACCACTATAGGGATGGCACAGATAGCTTCCTCGGGTCAAATAGGACTTGTGGGGACAGATGGGATGTAATTGGCACGTGTACATTGGGAGTTGGTGTAAAAAATGCCATAAACTTAACCGAAAAAGTCATTCGAAGGTCGAAAATTGAAAGCAGCCCCCGAACCACTGGAGGGATGGCACAGATAGCTTCCTCAGGTCAAATAGGACTTCTGGGGATAGATGTGATGTAATTGGCACGTGTACGTTGGGAGTTGGTGTGAAAAACGCCATAAACTTAACCGAAAAGGGTTTTTGAGGGCTGAAAATTGATAAAAAGCAACCCTCGAACCACTGTAAGGATGGCATGGGTAGCTTGCTTGCATCAAATAGGACTTGTGGGGACAGACGAGACATAATTAGCACATGTACGTTCGGAGTTGGCGTGAAAAACGCAATAAACTTAGCTGAAAAAGACCTTTGAAGGCCGAAAATTCAAATCAGCCTCCAAAGCACTCTATGGATGCCACGGGTAGGTTCGTCATGTCAAATAGGACCTGTAGGGATAGACGGGATGCGATTACCACGTGTACGTTGCGAGTTGGCGAGAAAAATGCCATAAACTTAGTCGAAAAAGGCCTTTGAGGGCCAAAAATTCAAATCAGCCCCCCGAAGCACTATACGAATGCCACGGGTAACTTCCTTATGTCAAATAGGACCTGTGGGGACAGACAGGACGTAATTAGCACTTGTATGTTGGGAGTTGGAGTGAAAAGCGCCATAAACTTAGCCGAAAAAGGCCTTTGAGGGTCGAAAATTCAAATCAGTCCCCGAAGCACTCTACGGATGGCACGAGAAGCTTCCTCATGTCAAATAGGACCTGTGGGGATAGACATGACATAATTAGCATGCGTATGTTGGAAGTTGGCATGAAAAACTCCATAAACTTAGTCGAAAAAGGCCTCGACGGCCGAAAATTGAAGCAGCCCCCGAACAACTGTAAGGATGGCACGTGTAGCTTCTTCATGTCAAATAGAACCTGTGGGGACAGACGGGATGTAATTAGCACACGTACGTTGGTAGTTGGCGTGAAAAAAGCCATAAACTTAGCTGAAAAAAGCCTTCGAGGGCCAGAAATTGAAAGCAACCCCCGAGCCACTATAGGGATGGCATAGGTAGATTCCTTGTCTCAAATATGGCCTGTGCGGTCAGACGATACGTAATTAGCACGTGTACGTTGGGAGTTGGCGTGACAAACGCCATAAAGCTTATAAATATATATTAAAGTTTATAAATGTATATGTTCTATAAGCATCTCTAGATATGTAGTTTTATGAATAAAATATATATATGTTTACACGTTAGACTATACTTGACTTGGGGCTCATGCCTGACTTCGGAAATTTCTTTACATTTTAGACTGAACTTGAATAAACTCTGAACTCAACCGAACCCATCTGAATTGTAACCTATTTGTGAGTTTCGATCATGATTGCCAAGATTTTGACAATACCAACACATTTAAGTAGACTTTGTTCTATAAGCCAACGTAAATGTTATACAGTACATACCTCTGCATTGAGTTTCCAAGTGCATTAAGTTTTATTCTACTACAATATTGTACACAGTACATACCTTTCCACATTTTCATATATTGTCATTGTGGAGATTTAGATCCTAGATTTTCTTTAAGACCAAGTGAGTACCATGTTGGGGTTGGAGTGTGAAAGGAGCGTGCACATATGATGTAACGCCCTCAAAATAAACCCATAATATACACAATATTGACATGCATTGGTAAAAGAAAACAAAACATTATTCCATTCATCAGAGTATTCTTATTAAAAGACATTACATGTAACATCGAAAATAAATGCCCTACGGGCTTACAGCTTTCCAAGCCAACACTTGGACACAAAAGTCTGAGTACTAACTCAATTACACATTAAGCCCTTGGCTTGAGTTTACATGTAATATCAAAATAAAACAAAATAACAACTAACTAAACAGAGTCTTCAACTCCAAATCCTCTCAAGCTAAGTCCTTGGAGGTAGCATATCACCTGGACCTGAAAATGATGTTCCCGTATAGGGTGAGCTACAGCCCAGCAGAAATACACTAAACCAAATATAAGAATTGACTAAAGCAATAGCATTCGATATATGGCTAACACTTATAAATCCATTATATCACTATACAGTTTCATGATAATAGTGTCCATGATATGTTTCACTTTCCGTTATTATTCAACTTTCCAATCATACAGACATGGCTCAGAACCTGGCCAATCAATAATAATGAGACTACATCTCATATTAATATTACTTCCAATATCAACAATTCAAGTGAGACTAAGGCTTAAACTAAAGCACTTCCATAAATCGATAAGTACACATATTTGTTGTACCAAAACACTTCCAAAAATCAATAAGTACACACATTTGTTGTACTAGTAGAGTCCATCCCCTTTCTCCTCCTAAACAAGTTTGAGAGTCCATCCCTTATCTTCCCTCAAACCATGGAGTACATCCCCTATCTCCTCCCAAACAATATGCATATACAATGTATTAAACACTTGTCATATACAATATTCAATCAATACACGTATTTGCTGTATTAATTCAACCGTCATATTCAATGATTTATTCAATGTGATTAGTTTTAGTTTTCCCTAATCAGCATGCAATGTCTACAACAATCACGACTATCCTCCACCGACAGCCCAAAGCAGTTATTTCTAAACAGAAAATAAATGCATCAATAGATATAAACTCAACATTTTCATAGGTGAGTGATTAAATTATCCAACTACACCATTCAATCAATAAATTCCTCAATTCCGTGAATTAAACTTAATTCCACATTTTTTCCAAAATTAATTATACAAATTAATTTATTACAACAATTAGGGTTTTTCCCCATTTCCTCAAAATCAACCCCATGGTTCAATTTTTATCAATTTAATACTATCAATGTTCATGACTTCCAAAGACATGGAGTTTAATATATAAAAATTCCCTTTTTCTCAAATTATAAATCAAACCCAAAAAATTACCAAACGACACTAACATATCAAAATGACCAAAACTTATGATAAAACCTATAATATGGAGTAGGGTATCCCTACCTCGAAGTTAGAACGCAAACGGAGATGAAGACCAAAGACCAACGTGCTCCAAATCCCAAGTTCTTCAGATTAAAGCGAAGCTCTCAACCCACTCTATCTTTTTAATAAAGGACTAAGGTTAGATACTCACCCTAGGTAGATCAATTCTTAGAGAGAAGAGAAGTTTAGAGAGAGAGAGAGAGAGAGAGAGAGTCAGCTCTAGGGTTTTAAAAGAGAAGAGGATAAAAAAAATGATATTTAACCTGCTGCTATGTATTAATAAAAAACAGGCTCGCTCGAGCAAAGGATTGGTCGCTCGAGCGACCAGACACAAGAAAGCCTCACTTGTTCCAAAAACTCGAAGCTTCAGGTCTGTAACCCAGAAGCACGCTCGAGCGACAGAATGCTCGCTCGAGCGAAGAACTCGAAAACATACACCTCGCTTGCTCGAGCAAAGGAAAGCTCGCTCGAGCCAAGAAATACAGCTCTCAGGTCTATACCTAGACATAGTCGCTCGCTCGAGCGAAGAAACCCTGGCTCGAGCGAAGGACCAAAAACAAAGAGCTCGCTCGAGCGACAAACTGCTCGCTCGAGCGAAGGACCAAAATTCTGGGCAGCAACCCTTTGCTCCCAAACACTCCCAACCTGTAACCAACCTGCCCAAAACATCCTATTACTCAAAAATAAGGAATTAAAGGACGACAACAACAAATATATAACAACAGGATCTACAGAACGTAAGTCCGGATACAACAACCAAATGGAAAAAGATCGGGGTCGCTATAACCTCCCCCCTTAAAGAATTTCGTCCTCGAAATTAAGCATAAGTTTTGGAAAATAATATGACATTTCATTAATTAACAACCTGACCCATTACCAGTCATTCCATCTCTTACCAAGAGGCATTTCACAATTTATATTACAATGTGCATAATCAACATGCATTTCTTTTTCATTACAACAATTTTCAATATATATAATTCATAATTCTGTATCATATTCAATGTTCATGATACCTTTCCATTTCTATAATCAATTCAACATATGCAATGTTCCATTAAACTTCCATTTCGGGGCAAGTTTCAAAATATTTCCATTAAACCAAAACATTTTCAATGTTTTACAACTTAAGACACACATAATGTTCTTAAAGTTCGATAATATTATAAAGTCTCATTACATGATTACACATCAACAAACATGTCCGGATATTTCTCATGGACTTCCAGCTCACGTTCCCAAGTGGCTTCCTCCACTCCGTGATGCTTCCACAGAACTTTTACCAAGGGAATGGTCTTGCCTCGCAAGACTTGATCCCGCCTATCCAAGACCCAAACCCTTCTCTCCTCATACGAGATATCCTCGTCAACCTCTAAGTCGGTCCAATCCAATACATGCGATGGATCCGGCTCATACTTCCGAAGCATACTCACATGAAACACGTCATGAACTCCGGAAAACTGCGGTGGCAAAGCTAAACGATAGGCAGCCTCACCAATCCTCTCAAGGATCTCAAAAGGGCCAATAAACCGAGGGAACAACTTCCCGCTCTTCCCAAACCTCATCAACCCCCGCCTAGGTGATATCTTCAGAAAGACATGATCACCCACCTCAAATACCAAAGGTCTCCTCCTACGGTCGACATAAGATTTCTGACGACTCTGGGCTGTAACAAGCCTCCTACGGATAAGCTCAACTTTCTCCGTCGTTTCCCTCACCAACTCCAGACCCAACAAAGGTGCATCACCCACCTCGGCCCAACAAACTGGAGACCTACACGGTTGGCCATACAAGGCCTCAAACGGTGCCATATCGATCCTAGACTAGAAACTGTTGTTAAAGGCAAACTCCACCAATGGCAAGTGCCTCTCCCACAACCCACTAAAGTCAAGAACACAACCCCGAAGCATATCCTCAATGATCTGAATAGTACGCTTGGATTGCCCGTCAGTCTGAGGATGATAAGCCATGCTAAAGGTCAATTTAGTTCCTAAGGCACTCTGCAAACTCTGCCACAACCTGGCCGTAAAACGAGGATCTCTATCTGAGACGATCGTCACTGGGACCCCGTGCAACCTCACAATGTCCCGAATATACAATTCGGCAAGGTGATCTACCGAATCTCTTACGCGCATAGGAATGAAGTGCGCTGACTTAGTCAACCGGTCTACAATCACCCAAATAGCATCACTACCACGCTGAGTCCTCGGAAGACCTATAACGAAGTCCATAGTGACGTGCTCCCACTTCCACTCGGCAATAGGCAAGGGTTGTAACAAACCCGCTTGCCTCTGATGCTCGGCCTTCACTTGCTGACAAGTAAAGCACTTAGACACGAAAATTGCCATATCTCTTTTCAAACCCCGCCACCAAAACTGGCGACCCAAATCCCGATACATCTTAGTGCCTCCCGGATGCACCGCAAGGCATGAATGGTGAAACTCTCGGAGTACCTCCTCTCGGCAAGACTCCGGTACAAACAGACGGTTTCGGTATCTCACACTCTAATCACGATACACCGTCAAACCCTTCTCAACCTTCCCACTAGAGATCTTCTCTCGGAGGGATTCTACCTTAAGGTGTTCTCTGTGCCTCTAACACCCGAGTCACAAGTGTAGGCTGCGCAACAACAGAAAACAAGGCCGCAGTCTTAACGGATTCGCCCAAAAGCAAATCAAACTCCCCAAGTGCACCCAACATCTCCCATTCCAGGATGGCTATACTAGCTACGTCACCAACAGATTTCCTGCTAAGGGCATCGGCCACCACATTGGCCTTCCCTAAATGATAATGCAACTCGAAGTCAAAATCCTCAATGAACTCCATCCACCTCCTCTGTCTCAAGTTCAAGTCTTTCTGTGTAAACAGATATTTCAAACTCTTATGATCTGAGAACACCTCGAATCTCTCACCATAAAGGTAGTGCCTCCAAATCTTCAAGGTAAAGATCACAACTGCTAACTCTAGGTCATGTGTAGGGTAATTCTTCTCGTGTATTTTCAGCTGACGTGAGCCATAGACTACCACTTTCCCCTCTTGCATCAACACGCAACCCAAACCCTCTCATGAGGCATCACAATAGACTGCATAACCCAACCCTCTCTCCAAAATAATCAAGACCGGAGCGGTGGTCAATCTAACTTTCAGCTCTTGGAACGACTTTTCACAAGTCTCACTCCATACAAATTTGACTCCTTTCCGAGTCAGTCTTGTCAACGGCGAAGCTAACCTGGAGAAATCCTTCACAAACCATCGGTAGTACCCAGCTAATCCCAGAAAACTGCGAATCTCAAACACACTCTTAGGCTGTGCCCAATCTTGCACTGCCTCAATCTTGGATGTATCAACAGACACCCCTTCTCCAGAAACCACATGGCCTAAGAACTTGACTTCTCCTAGCCAGAATTCACACTTCCCAAACTTGGTATAAAGCTCATGGACTCTAAGTAACTCAAGCACCACTCTCAAGTGCTCCTCGTGCTTTTCCTCAGAAGGTGAATAGATAAGGATGTTGTCCACGAAAACGACCACAAAATGATCCCAGAATTCTCGGAAGATCCGGTTCATCAAGTCCATAAAGACTGCCGGTGCATTGGTGAGCCCAAAAGGCATCACCAGAAACTCATAATGGCCATACCGCGAATGGAATGCCGTCTTCGGAATATCCTCCTCCCTGACCCTTAACTGGTGGTAACCCGATCTCAAGTCTATCTTAGAGAAATAATGGGAACCCTTCAACTGGTCAAACAAATCATCGATACGGGGCATAGGGTACTTATTCTTAGCCGTAGCCCGATTCAACTTCCGGTAGTCGATACAAAGTCTCAAGGTACCATCTTTCTTTTTAGCAAAGAGGGCCGGTGCTCCCCACAGTGAAACACTTGGGCGAATAAAGCCCTTATCCAGTAACTCTTGGAGCTGAATTTTCAACTCAACTAACTCGGCTGGGGCAAAACGATAAGGTACCATAGAAATCGGCGTCGTGTCAGGCATTAGGTCAATAGAGAACTCAATCTCTCGATGAGGTGGCAAACTAACAAGGTCCTCGGGAAAGACGTCCGAGTGCTCACAAACCACTCTCGGAAACACAATCTGGGTCTCACCACACTCACTACTCAAAAAGCTAGCAAGTAGACCACTAAGCTCGTTCCGCCCCTGCGGATCATACACCGGTGGTAACACACTACCAACCCGATCCCCCAGAAAATGGAAACAATCCCCGCTCAAGGTACATACTGTGACCCTCTGGTGGTAACAATCAATAACTGCCCGGTATGACGATAACCAGTCCATACCCAGAATAACATCAAATCCCGACATGGCCATAACTACAAAAGGAAAAGGAAGCCAACGATCAGCGACCTCTATATCACAACCTCTACATCCGTATTTCAAAATCAACTCACCCCCAACAGGTGATACTACACATATAGGAGATGCTAACTGTGGTAACTCCAATCCCAAAACAGATGCAAATGCAGCAGATATAAAAGAATGGGATGCTCCCGTATTAATCAACAGATTAGCAATCGAGTTGCAAAACAAGAAGGTACCTCTCACAACAGATGGAGCCGGTACAAGATCCTGCGCGGTAACAGCATACACGCGCCCAGATGGTCTCTGATCTATCTGCTCACCCCTAGGAGCATAAGACTGCTGCACAGACTGGGATGATGAAGCCCCCTGATTGGCCATCGAGGCCTGAACTGACTGAGCTGGCTGATGACTCTGAGTCTGCCTCAAACCAGATGCACCAGATGTGCCACTCAACTGCGGACAAAACCTCTTCAGGTGCCCTGCCTGACCACACTGATAACAAGAGAACGACTGGCCTCTACCCTGACTCTGGCTCTGAGGTCGAGCCGAAGATGATACTGCTCTCTGTCATCCTCCATTTTGCGGGGAAACTGGAGACTTGTGGCCCAGCTGACCACACTTGAAACAGGTAATGTCTCTCTGGCTGCCTTTCCCAGAACCTGCACTCGGCACTGGAAAAGTCGATCTAGTATAGCTACCCTGAGACTGCTGAGGGTTAAAACCTCTCTGTCTCCTGCCATCACTCTGGCCATCCTGACTCCTCTTGGAGCCCCTCTGCCTCTCCTCCTCCTCCTCCTGCATCATGATCTCCATATGGGCTGCAGCATCCACCAGACGCTCATACTCTCGGGTCATAGAACCCCCAACTCTCATCTTGAGGCCATCCCTCAACTTCATCTCAAACTCAAGACAACGGTGTTCCTCAGACGCCACCAACTCAGGTGCAAACCTGGATAAGCTAGTAAATGCGGCCTCAAACTCGGCCACTGAAAAACTCAGCTGCTTAAGCTGGAAGAACTGCTCCCTCAACCTCTCCTTAATAGTTGGAGACAGGAACTTCTCCTGGAAAGCATGTACAAAGGCCTCCCAAGTTCCTCCTATACGGCTCTTTGTGAACTTCCACCACTGACCCACATCCCCCTTTAGCTGGAATGATGCCAAGGTCACTTTCAACACCCCATCTTCGATGCCAAGCATCTCAAACGTCTTCGTTGTCTGTTCGAGCCATTCATCTGCCTTAAGTGGCTCTTTAGGATCACCCACAAATTCGTCCGGGTTAGACCGGAAGAACTCCCTCTTCAAAAAAGAAGGCCCTACATCAGCAACATGAACCTGAGCTTGATTCTTAGCTCTAAGAATGCCCACGGATTCCCTGAATGCCCCTGCTATCTCTCGGGCCAAAGCACCCATAGCCTGCTGACCTACTGGCTCGGCCACATTGGCCTGACCAACTCCCTTCTGCCGCTCTGGAATCTCATCCGGTATAGGCATCTCCTTCCTACCACGCCTACCACGTCCTCGTCCTGACATCCTAATAAAGAAAACAAAGACGTTAGCACTTTAATAAATGTGCCAAAACTATAACACTCGCGTCCTAATGTAGTGGACAACAATAATTCATTCCACATAAGCACATAATTACATAAGCACCTACGAATTTCATTCCTGGATAATGACAATCCCGAGGCGTTACTAGAGTTCCAGTTGGAAGCAGCATTGATCAAGTGCCTTTCCAACAAGACTACTAGGAACTCAAGCGTCCAATCAACATCCTAGAAACTACATTCCATACCCACATAATCACATAAACATGTCATCATATAAGCATATAACAGTACATCTAAGCCTCTATCAAGCGAGATGAACCCATTGTGATACTAATCACTTCACACGTACCCAAAGTATTAAAACCAGGTACGCTCTGATACCAAGTTGTAACGCCCTCAAAATAAACCCGCAATATACACAATATTGACATGCATTGGTAAAAGAAAACAAAACATTATTCCATTCATCAGAGTATTCTTATTAAAAGACATTACATGTAACATCGAAAATAAATGCCCTACGGGCTTACAGCTTTCCAAGCCAACACTTGGACACAAAAGTCTGAGTACTAACTCAATTACACATTAAGCCCTTGGCTTGAGTTTACATGTAATATCAAAATAAAACAAAATAACAACTAACTAAACAGAGTCTTCAACTCCAAATCCTCTCAAGCTAAGTCCTTGGAGGTAGCATATCACCTGGACCTGAAAATGATGTTCCCGTATAGGGTGAGCCACAGCCCAGCAGAAATATACTAAACCAAATATAAGAATTGACTAAAGCAATAGCATTCGATATATGGCTAACACTTATAAATCCATTATATCACTATACAGTTTCATGACAATAGTGTCCACAATATGTTTCACTTTCCGTTATTATTCAACTTTCCAATCATACAGACATGGCTCAGAACCTGGCCAATCAATAATAATGAAACTACATCTCATATTAATATTACTTCCAATATCAACAATTCAAGTGAGACTAAGGCTCAAACTAAAGCACTACCATAAATCGATAAGTACACATATTTGCTGTACCAAAACACTTCCAAAAATCAATAAGTACACACATTTGCTGTACTAGTGGAGTCCATCCTCTTTCTCCTCCTAAACAGGTTTGAGAGTCCATCCCTTATCTTCCCTCAAACCATGGAGTACATCCCCTATCTCCTCCCAAACAATATGCATATACAATGTATTAAACACTTGTCATATATAATATTCAATTAATACACGTATTTGATGTATTAATTCAACCGTCATATTCAATGACTTATTCAATGTGATTAGTTTTAGTTTTCCCTAATCAGCATGCAATGTTTACCACAATCACGACTATCCTCCACCGACAGCCCAAAGCAGTTATTTCTAAACAGAAAATAAATGCATCAACAGATATAAACTCAACATTTTCATAGGTGAGTGATTAAATTATCCAACTACACCATTCAACCAATAAATTCCTCAATTCCATGAATTAAACTTAATTCCACATTTTTTCCAAAATTAATTATACAAATTAATTTATTACAACAATTAGGGTTTTTCCCCATTTCCTCAAAATCAACCCCATGGTTCAATTTTTATCAATTTAATACTATCAATGTTCATGACTTCCAAAGACATGGAGTTTAATCTATAAAAATTCTTTTTTTCTCAAATTATAAATCAAACCCTAAAAATTACCAAACGACACCAACATATCAAAATGACCAAAACTTAGGACAAAACCTATAATATGGAGCAGAGTATGCCTACCTCGAAGTTAGAACCCAAATAGAGATGAAGATCAAAGACCAATGTGCTCCAAATCCCAAGTTCTTCAGATTAAAGCGAAGCCCTCAACCCACTTTATCTTTTTAATAAAGGACTAAGGTTAGTGTAGACATCCCCGAATGCCCCGGGAGGGTTAGCTCCCGTTCTGCTCGTTTTGCGGGTCTACTACAGTTCGGACTCCCTTTTGTGTTTGTCGCGGTTCTTAATCTGAACCAAAGAGTCCACCTCTGGCAAATCGTTTTGAGAAAAACAGATTTTTGAAAAGAAGTGCCAAACATGGACTGCTTTGCCAGATACAGAGTCGCCACCTAAATATTTTTTAAAATGGGGAATTTAGGAAACCCTGACTCGGTGCTGAAGGCCACGTGTCCGTCATCACCAAAGTTGCCTCGGCTCGGGAACTTGGGTACGATTGGGGAAGGTCAGCTATGAGCACCCCCTCTCGCCCGGTCAGAAGACCGGCCTCTACTAACCATGATATCCGATTTTGAAAACGTTATGTGTTCTTATTCCGATTAATTAGCTAGAATTACTATGTGATGCGCACAACACAAAAGTATAGACTAGATCGCCTAATTTGGAAATAAGCATTGCACATCCGTTTGTTTTGAAAACAATTTGAGTTTGCTACTCGCAAGTAGGCTAAAACACGGATTTCAATGAGTTATTCCAACTCAAACAATCCAACCTCCACCCACAGGCATTCAAACAGTTTATCTCACATAAGCACTTAGCCACATGGTAAGCATACCGTTATATTAACATTCACACGCATGCGAGATGCTAAAGCATGAAAATACTTACATCGTACTCCGTGCTAAGACAAGAACTTGTTAGCAAATCAATGCATGATCCAAGTCCATGTTAAGTGCCTAATGCAGCGCATACAAAATGCAACCTAGAGTAGGCTCGGCTAGTCTAGAAATGGCATGTGAAATGCACTTTATTCGATGCACGTATTCAAGTTAGATTTGAAATACTAATGCAATTAGCATGATGTACCGAGCCCGGTGCATGCAAATGCCGATGAATGATGCACGCATGCTATCATACTGTATGCTAAGTTAAACATGCCCTAATCTACCATCATAAGCAGGTAAATAAAAGGGAAGAAAGAAGTGGGGGTTGGAAGACATGCACACACACGCACCCACACTTTATTACAGATTCGCCCTCACTCGGAGGGACCAAAATAATAATACAAATTAATTAACTACGCGAGCTAATTAAATATTACAAATTGCCTAATTAATTAACAAATTAACTAAACTAAAGAAAAACAATAAACCGCCTCGGGGCGAGGGCCAGATGCAACACATGCTCGGGACTGGCTCGGAATCGCACTGCCATGCCCAGACTGTCTCTGTTTTCCCCTGCTTTCCTCCTCTGAAGACTGCCAAAGTTTCAGAAATGCCTCTTAGGACATTGGGGGATACCACCGGCTGAGCAGAACTTCCACCGGCAGTATCATGTAGTCACCGGCACAGAACAGATCCACCGGCCATAGATTGACTGCCGGTCGGCACTAAATACTGCCGGCCGGCAATAAATTCCTGCAGAACCTGCAACTCACAGCAGCAGAGGGCAAAATCTTGCATGGCAATGCAATTCAAACAATTTATGCACCAATCACATTCCTTATCATGTTAATGACTCAAAGGAGGGCGTGCCTCGATTCTCGGACCACCAATCACGCATTTCCATGCATGATGGCCCAAAGAACCAAGTGTGCAACTTCAATTTCAAATGGAATGCAAATCAAACAAATAGAGGGGCCTAATTCCTATCATTAGATCAAGGAATAAGGCATGCATGCAAGATGCAAAGCAACCTAGGCATGCAAGCTAAGGATGCAACATGGCATGGCAAGGCACTTATGCAAGCATACAAGCAAACATGAGGCAATGCAAATTGATGAAAAGATGGACTTAAACATGATTCAGGCAACTCTAAATAGGCCTAAAACAGTGGCCAAAATGCAAAGGAAATGAGACCAAACACACATACAAGCATGCATGTGTTAAGGCACAAGTCTAAGCATTAAGCAAACAACTCTCAAGCGCACTCAAAAGAGGCTAAACATGGACAAGAAGCATGCATTGTAAAGCTCTGAAATCATGTTAAACATGGTGCCAAACCAACTTAAAATAGACCAGACAAGGCATGCAAATGGTCAAAGCATCCAAGGCAAGCCAAAGGGGACCAAAACCATGGCTAAGCCAACCAAGCCTCACAAGGCCAAGAAGGCTTAAAACAGGTCTAAGGCAGCCCTAGACCATGCAAAGGGGACCTCCTAGATGGCATCTAAGTGGCTCAAAATCAAGGGCATACACAATGACCAAAACATAGAGCATTCAACACATGCTTCCAAAGCATTAAAGAGGCATGCAAGGCAATCATGCAAGCATGTCTAGGGGACTGAAATGGCATGCAAAATGGTTCCAAACCATTGAAAATAATACAAGTGATGCATGCTATACACTTGTGCACTTAAGGCCAACAAGCCAAACATGCAAAGGGGCTATATAATGCAAGCTAGGGTCAACCAAAACAACTATGGACATACCTCATGCATGGCAAAATAAGCACAAAAGCTTCATGAATCTAAGCCTAAAGCATGCTCAAACTAGGGCTAACAACCTAAGGCATGTTAAGGCAATCACAAGGCATTACATGGTAGGTATGCTAAACATGCAAGGTGTACCAAAACCAACTTAATGTAATGTTAAATCATGATATTATAAGCATGAAAAACAGTCCATACATGATCAACACACACTTGAACTAGATGCTCTCTCAAGAGGCTAAAAATGACCTTTTCAAGGACAACAAGGAGAGGAGGTGGCCCTCTCCTTCTTAGGACTTCAAGGCATCATCTTCACCACTGAGACCCAAACACCAAAGTCCCGGAGCTCACCAAAATAGCACAAAATGGAGGCCTTTCAAGGCCTAAGAGGGGTCAACCCTTCTCAAAGCTCAAAACACTCTTAATAAATAATTAAAAGGGCCTAAAAATAGAACTTTTTTATGTTAAACACTAAGCACAAAAATAGTTCTAAGATGGTCTAAAATACAAAGCAAAAATGGGGAAAAAAGGGACTAGTTTCTTACCCTTGAAGAACTTCTTCACAAATGTTGATCTTGTTGCTTCTTTGGGCTCAAATCTAGCCAAGAACACCAAGAACAAGCTCTGATCCTTGAAAACACCAAGAAAAGGTGAAAGACTAGGTGTTTGTGTGCAATAGTGTGGACAAATGCACCTAGAACACTTAAGGGAGAGAGATATAGAGATATGGTAGATACACTAATGCAAACCCTAAAAACCAGAGCTCTACCCTCCCCTCTTCAATTTCTCTAACCCTAGAATGAGGGAGAGAAGGCCTCCTCTTATAGAGGAGGCAATCTTGTAAGCTTAGCCATTAAGCAAAACAAGAGGGGCATCCCTCCATACACGTGTATGGAGGGGAAGCCAATGCCATACAACTATTTTAAAATATCTCCAAAAGCAGCTGAACAGTAATCGGCTATCCAAAAATGTCATTTTGACAAAAATGACTGCCGACCGGCACAAAAGAGTGCCGACCGGCAATATACATTGCCGGTGGCAACAAAAACCAGCCGGTGGCCTCTAGCCACTGCCGGTGGTGTGTGGGGATGCCTCACAAGGCATTCCCTGCCCCTCCAAGGCAAAACACAAGTGTTTGGTGCAAAACCGAACACAAAACGGTCGAGTTTGGAGATCCTGAGGCAAGGCGCGTAGTCGAGACCTCCGGGAACTCCAAATGAACACAAACAAAGATGATCAATGAGTGTCCCAACGGTGACGTCCAAGTCTTGAGGACGGTCAAAAATGGGGTGTCTACAGTTAGATACTCACCCTAGGTAGATCAATTCTTAGAGAGAAGAAAAGTTTAGAGAGAGAGAGAGTCGGCTCTAGGGTTTTAAAAGAGAAGAGGATACAAAAAATGATATTTAACCCGCTGCTGCGTATTAATATAAACAGGCTCGCTCGAGCGACTGATTGGTCGCTAGAGTGACCAGACACAAGAAAGCCTCGCTCGAGCGAAGAAAGTCTCGCTCGAGCCAAAAACTCGAAGCTTCAGGTCTGCAACCTAGAAGCACGCTCGAGCGACAGAATGCTCGCTCGAGCGAAGAACTCGAAAACATACACCTCACTCGCTCGAGTGAAGGAAAGCTCGCTCGAGCCAAGAAATACAGCTCTCAGGTCTGTACCTAGACGTAGTCGCTCGCTCGAGTGAAGAAACCCTGGCTCGAGCGAAGGACCAAAAACAAAGAGCTCGCTCGTGTGACAAACTGCTCGCTCGAGCAAAGGACCAAAATTCTAGGCAGCAACCCTTTGCTCCCAAACACTCCCAACCTGTAACTAACCTGCCCAAAACATCCTATAACTCAAAAATAAGGAATTAAAGGATGACAACAACAAATATATAACAACAGGATCTACGGAACGTAAGTCCGGATACAACAACCAAATGAAAAAAGACCGGGGTCGCTATATATGATGGACAAAGCTGAAATGAGAAGTGTTGTAAACTGATAATTAAAATTTTATAATCCTCTCTCCATCTCATTTTATGTGTCCTATTTTCAGCAGTTCAAAAATTTTAACCATTACTTCCTAAATTCAAACAATATTTAAATACAATTTCAATTACAATTGACATCCTTGCAATTTGTGTTTTGTAGATGGCTGTAACTTTTTGTTTACAATTTTTGTTTACAATGGAACTAATGGGTGTAATTTTTGTTGTGTAGATGGCTTTTGGCATTGACATGTGGATCTTCTATTTTTTTGTCCGAAAGATAATTCACAGTTTTGCAAATTTGGGAAGTTTTTTGTCGTCCTCTACTTTTTGTGTGGAATTTGGATGAATCGTACATATAATTTTTGGCGGTGTACATAATATTTTTGGAACTCGTATTAATTGCTCTAGTGGTATATATAGATTACCTTTTGTTGTGGTACATATTACCATGGTAATTTGTACCATGCCAAATAGTCATTACAATGCATAGTATAGTAAAAATGTTTTGTGTATAGAGGACATTGTTTTGGTAATGTATTTGGAATGTATGAAGTTACTATTTGTAATTGGAATATATATAGTTGGTTTGTATATAAGTTTACATTAGAAGGTGTTCTTTTTGTTTGATGGGTGTAAGTGAAATATGCATTATGGAATAGGTGATAATATATAAATATATTGATTTGTTTGTATACCTATTATAGGTTGCGGTGGACACATACAAGTTGTGAAAAAATTTATTAAAATGAAAAAAAAAAAAAAAAACATAAAATGACGTTTATGGTGACAAAACATTTGGTAACCAAAAAGAAATAAATATTTTGGTGACTAAATATTTAGTAGCCAAAACGAATTGAAAACAGTTTTGGCATATAGCGATCCTGGTTTTTCCTTCATTGTTTATTGTATTCCGGACTCGGTTCTGTGGATGATTGTTGTTGTCTGTATCGCTTTTCCATCCCTTACTCTTTTTATTCGAGTTTTGGGTTGTGTTGGGCAGGTTTGAAACAGGTTGGTTGTATTTTGAAACAAAGAGTTAATGCCCAGATTTTGGCCTTCACGCTCGAGCGGGGCTTTTCACGCTCGAACGAGTCCTTTGTATTTGTTTCTCCGCTCGAGCGGGCATTCCGACGCTCGAGCGGGATTATTCAACCTTCAGTACTTTTCCCTGCAGGTCATCGGACGCTCGAGCGTCCACTTTCACGCTCGAGTGGGGACCTTCGTCTGCAGAACTTCTGGAAGTATGCATTCGACGCTCGAGCGGCGCTTTTTACGCTTGAGCGTGAATCTGTGTCTGACGCTTGAGCGGGGCGTTCTACGCTGTAGACACCCCGTTTTTGACCGACCTTAAGACTCATACATTACCGATTGAGCGCTCGGTGATATTGTATATTGTGCTCGTTCTGAAGTTGCGGGGTCCCGGCTACGAGCCTTGCCTCCAGACTTCCGGACTCTTTTGTGCTTTGCCTCAGTTTGCGAACCAGGCTCAGTTTTCTCTGTTTCTCATCCCAAAGGGAGGGAGAGGTCTCATAGACCATCTCTCAGTGGCCGTGGGCTACGTTTCGTGGTCATAGGCCATTTTTCCCATTTCGGAGCCCGGTTCCCGGTTTTCGGAGCCGTCAGGACGTGTGCCTCGGTTCGGGACCGCTTAACCACCTCCGTTTGCCTTGTTTTTTGGTACATATCTTATTTACTCCCTTTTGAGGGACACTGTGGTCCGAGAGACCAACTTCGTGGTCGAGCACCACTCCCGGTGCCTAACAGCCCACTTTCGGGGCCCCGAACTGCGTGTTTTGGCTCCCGAACCTTCATTCTACATTTTTGGGATCCGATCCAAACTTGAGATAGTCTTATTTTGAGCTCCTTTTCATGTTTTATTAAGGACCTTTTTCTGTTTGACATCTCCATCTACCACTTGCTTCTTTACCCCTCGTTTGGGCCCTTTTCTTGCACGATAGTTTAGGCCTACTTGTATTTATTTTCGTGGCTTGATGTAAACTAAGAAGTATCTTTTTTTGAGCCTGTCTTCAACTTTGTTGAAGGGATCTCTTCGGTTTGGGACCCACAACTACCACTTCCCTCTTTATCTCACCTTTTGGCCTTTTGGGGGGGAAACTTGAAATCCGAATTTCCCTCCCCTTTTTTCCCCTCTTTTTCCACCCCTTTGCCTATATAAACAACCCTCTAGCTCTAGAAAAAGGGTTAGAAAAATTTGTTTGGGAGCCTCCTACATCCGATCTCTCTCTCTCTCTCTCTCTCTCTATATTTCAAAGACCAAAACCCTTTATTCTTGGATCCATTTCTTCACCACCACCTAGCATCACCACCACCACCACCACTCCATTCCAGCGGATTGGAGGACCTTCTCAGAGTTTAAAAGGCACCTTTTCTCAAGCCAAGAGGCTGCTAGAGACTAGTCTTCAAGGGTGAGTCTCGTTTTTCCCTTTTTTGCTCTTTTCTTGGTCTATATATTAGCCATTCTTTCTTGCATATTTGGGATCCGACCCTAACTGGAACTAGGCTTATTTTGAGCCATTTTTCATGTTTTATTAAGGGTCTCTCACTGTTTGAGACCTCCTTTTGGCACTTGCTTCATTACCTCTTCTTTAGGCCCTAATCTTGCATAGTATTTTTGGCCTATGTTTAATCTATTTTAAGGCATGATGTAAACTGTAAATTAGCTTATTTTGAGCCCTTCTTAAACATTGTAGAAGGGCTCATCACTGTTTGAATCCTCCATGTTCCACTTGCTTTGATATCCATCTTTCGGTCCCATTTTTGCATGATTTATTAGCCTATTGTGATTCTGTTTTTGGACCTTGTTCTGAACTGAAAAGGGTTTTATTTTGACCCCCTCTTCATGTTTCAGTGAGGGTCTATTATTGTTTGGAGCATCTTTTGTATACTTTGTGTTTAAACCATGTTTTGGCCCATTTCTTGCATGAGAATTTTTCCATACTTGTGTTTGTTTTTGTGGTCTATCATAAACTGTAAAACATCATATTTTGGGCCCCTCTTCAACATTTTTGAAGGGCCCTCACCTTTTTGGGATCAGAATATATCAGTTGCTTCTTTGTCCCCTTTCGGGCCATTTTTTGCATGCTAATTTAGCCCCATTTTTGTTTGCTGTTTGGCCACACTTTAACCTGTAAAAATGCTTGTCTCGGGGCTGCCTTGCTTCTGTTTTTACATTTCATGTTCAAATTATGTATGCATTGTATAGTTATAGGCCATTTCATGCGCCAAAATCCATGTTTCGGGACTCGTTCTATGCTTCGGGTTTCATTTCATCGTGTTTCGGGGCTGTTTCGCATCTCATTTTTCCTCTGATTTTTGCATGATAGTGTGCCATATCCCATGTTATTGCCATGTCTCATTAGAGTGGCATTTAGTGCCTTAAGGTCGGTCCTCGGTTTGCGTGCACGTGTGCACGCATTTTGAGTTGTCTCATTTTCATCTTATGGCCTCTTATGTGAGTGTGGCTGAGGTCCACTTGTGTTAGTGTAAGTCCATGTTGCATTGTGTATGCCATCTTAGTCCTTTGCATTGTGTATGCTAGGGTGTATGTTAGCGCATTGTGTATGCCATCTTACCTCGTGCATCGTGTATGCCATTCCATTTCATAGCATTGTGTATGCTAGGTTGTATCTTAGATTGCATTCATGCATGTCATGCATATTGCATTATGCTTGGGATAGGAGTTAGCCCGAGCACGGGAAACGAGGTACGTTTCGTACTCCGGGTAACGGAACGTGTCTCAATTCCCCAATCACCGACACTCCGGATCATCCATGATGGAGTTAGGTCTTGTTGTGTCCTCATATGCATTCATTCTATATTGAATTGTGCAATTCGACTCCTCGGCCATCATGCATCGAGATGCGTGATTGGTGGCACGAGGATCGAGGCATGCATACATTTGTGAAAATACATTGCTATACCCCTTTCCTGCTCTCTGTTGTAGCAAAATCAAGAACCAGCAACCTTTCAGAGCTTGGCACGCATTCCAAGAACAAGTGCAAACAGAGGATAATCGGGGCATCGCCGTGGATTTCTGCGCAAGGGCAACCCAGGCATGCATCATTCAATCATCTGAAAAAGAGTCAAGGCAGTCCCTGGCTTGCATGCCAGTTTATTGTTTTTCTTAGTTAATTTGTTAATTAATTAGGGATTTGTACATATTTGGACTGTATTATTTATTCGGATTGTACTATTCATTTGGGACTGTACTATTTATTCGGACCCTCTGCGCGAGGGCAAAACTGTAATAAGTGTGCGTGCGTGTGATGTATGTTTTCCAACCCCACGTCTTTCTTCCCTTTTATTTACCTGCTTATGATGGTTAGATTAGGGCATGTTTCAATTAGCATACAGTATGATAGCATGTTTGCATTCATTCATCTGTTTTGCATGCACCGGGCTCGGCGCATCATACTAACTGCATTTGTATTTCAATTCTAAGTTGAATACATGTTAGCTGTTGCATCTCTTATGCCATGTTTAGAATAGCCGAGCCTGCTATAGTTGCATTTTGCATGTGTTGCATTAGGCATTTCAGCATATTTAGGACCATGCATGGATTTCTAATTAGCTTCTGTTTTGGCTTGGAGTACTTGGTGAGTTTTATGCTTTAGCATCCTTGCACGCGTGTGAGTACTGCCATGAATAGCATGTTCACCATGAGGCTATGTGCTTATGTGATATAACTGCCTTGAATGCCTGTGGGTGGAGGTTGGGTTATTTGGATTGGGACAATTCACCAAATGTTTGTTTTAAGCCGACTAGATAGTGGCGAAATCATGTTTTCTTAAAGCCCACCCGAGGGTGGCAAATCCACGTCTTAGCCTACCTGCGGGTAGCACCATCAAACCATTTTCAAACAAACAAACATGAAGTGATTTGTTCCAATTCAGGCGACCCAGTCTATACTTGTATGCTGTGCGCATCACATAGTAATCTAGGCTAATAACCGGAATAAGAACACACAATGTTTTCAAAAATAGATATCATGGTTAGTAGAGGCCGATCTTTGATCGGGCGAGCGGGGGTGCTCACGAAGTGACCTTCCCCAATCGTACCCAAGTTCCCGAGCCGAGGCAACTTTGGTGATGACAGACACGTGGCCTTTGGCACCGAGTCAGGGTTTCCTAAATTTTCCAAAAATAAAATATTTAGATGGAGACTCTGTATCTGGCAAAGCAGTCCATGTTTGGCACTTCTTTTCTAAAAATCTGTTTTTCTCAAAACGATTTGTCGGATTTGGACTCTTTGGTTCAAGATTAAGAACCGTGACAAATCGAGTCCGAACTGTAGCGAGGTCCCTCGCGGACTTGTTACACACGCTCAAGCGGACTGTGTTTTATATTAGTCTGAGTTGTAGCTTTTTGAATCACTTTTTCGGGCCATTCTGTCTCTCTAGCTTTCCAAAACCCTATTTTGAGAGCTCCTCTCTCTAGAATACATTTTCTCTCTACGAAATCATCTAGTTTTAGTGATCTTCCACCATTGTCCTTTTGTAAAAAGTGTAGAGCTTGGTGTGGGCTACGTTTGGATCCGAAAATCTTTGGGTTTGGAGCACCTTCGAGTTTCTTCATCTTCTCCTTTGAGCTCCGAAATTTGAGGTAGGGATAACTACTCACATTTATGGTCTTTGACATAGACATGTAGTCATTTTGATTAAATGTTGAAATTTGGGAATTTTGGATGTTAGGGTTTCAAAATGTATAGAGAGGGGTTTTGTTCTTTTGACCCATACATGTGTATTTTGGGTCTAAAAATGAGATTATGGATGTTTATTGAAGATATTTGGACCTTTGGGTCAATGTTGAGAAAAGGGGGAGAAAAGCCCTAATTTTATTGTGATGAATTAATTTGCATAATTAATTTGGGAAAGTTATGGAAATATGAAATTGGGAAATTATGAGATTTAATGGTGGAGTTGGATTGATTAATTACTCACCTTTGAAATTGTAGATAATTTATCTGTTTGATAATTTATTATCTGTTTAGAAATAATTGTTTTGGGCTATCGGTGAAGGAGTCTTGATTGTTGTAGACACTGCATGATGATTAGGTGAATTAAAACTAATCAATTTAGTATGTCATTGAATATGACGGATGGAATAACATATTGAATATATGCTTTGCTTGATCATTGTATATGATAAGTGTTTGAATACATTGTATATGTATGTTGTTTGAGAGGAGATAGGGGATGTACTCCACGGTTTGGGAGGAGATAGGGGATGTGCTCCATGGTTTGGGAGGAGATAGGGGATGTACTCCTAAACCGGATTTGGGAGGAGATAGAGGATGGACTCCAATGATAATTAAGTTAGCCGGAGTGTCCAGGGTGAAAGTTTCGAAATCTTAATTACGTTTGTATAACGCAGATGAATGGAAGTATTGAAGTATTGTTGATATGAGTTGTAATATCATTTTGATTGGTTATGATCGAAGCATTATTGATATGAGTTGTAGTCTCATTATGAATTGGTTTGGATAATGAAATGGAAATGGATTAAAATATATTTGTGAATGAGGATTGGTTATGAAAGGGATGTACATTTGTTTATATGAGTTAAACGTTTATCAAATACTAATGTTTTTGTTATTGCTCATATTATGTTTAGCATATCTCTACTGGGCACTGGCTCACCCTTTATGGGACATCATTTTTAGGTTCATGAGTTATGCCACCTCCAAGGACGTAGCTTGGAAGGTTTTTGGGAGTCGAAGACTCTTTTGACCATTTTGTTGTTTTGGTGTAACATGTAAATCAAAGCCAAGGGCTTATTTTGTATAAAGAGTCAGAACTCTTCTTTTATTGTAACCAAGTGTTGGCTTGGAAAGTTGTAAGCCCGTAGGGCATTTACTTTTGTTGTCAACATGTAATACTTTTGTAATGAATACTCTGATGAATGGAAATATGCTTTATCCTCTTATGTCTATGAGTGTCATAAATGTTAGGTTTATATGTATTATTTTGAGAGCGTTACATGGCGACTAATTTTTTAGTAGCTAAAACGAAAAACACTTTTGGTGACTAAATATTTAGTCGCCAAAACATAATTAAATACTTTTGGCAAATAACATGTGTAGTAGCTAAACAAGAATCAACCTTTCCACGACTAAACATTTTTGTAGCTAAAAAGAACACTATTGGTGACTAATAATTTGGTCGTCGTACATATTTGAGGTTTTCGCGACAAAAGATTTAGTAACTGAAGATGTGAGTTAAATTAAAATAGTATCATTTGGGCGACTAATATGTTACTCGCTAATGTCACTCATCAACAACTAAACCACTTTTAGTCGCTAATACCTTTCCCTTTTGCCTACTCAAACATTAGTCGCCATTTTTGTAGGACTTTTGGTGACTAAATTTTTTTAGTCACCAATACCTTCGCCGACAATGTACCCGTGACGAAGCCAGCGACCAAAATTTTTGGTCGGAAAAGTATTTCGGCGACTTAAAAACGTACTTTTGGCAACTACAAAATTAGTCGCCAAAAGTGTACTTTGAAGTTAATTGTTTATGAATTTATTTTATAAAAAATCGACTAATAATCAATATTGAAATATAATCTTGATAAGTTATCATTAAGAGAATAATATAAAAAATAAAAAAGAAAGATCAATCATGGAGCAATGTGGCAATTTAATGGTATGACACTTTTTCCTTCTTCTTAAGGTTATGAAAAATTAACACTAAAATAGAGAGATTTCCATTTCATTTATGAAATAGAGAGTACCTCAATATTTAGCCGGGCTCGTAGTAGGTAGGGCAAAATTCTTGACTAGCAGAGCTGGCCTTGGGCTTGAGTATTTATCTATATGTGAAAAAAAAGGAAAAAAGTAGAAGGATTAATTCAACATAAAACTGAAGCTCTTTACCCAATTTTGTAATTAAACATGCTAGAACAATATTACTCAAGTAATACTGTGGTGCAACTAGTTTAATTTAGGTACAACTTACCGTGGAGAATGGGCAAGAAAATTAAGACATGTTTGATTCATAAGACTAATAGTGCAGATATTAATAATCCCATCAAATTAGTGTGGTATTCACTATCTAATTAGATTAGTAGGATAAATAATCCCCTTGTCCATTGTTTGATTTGCATTGGATAAGTATGCAAAAGAGTTTTTTTATTTTATTTCTCAACTTAATATATATAATCTCACCCCTACCCCAATTACTAATAATCTTAAAAATTTGTTGGATTAATTATCTATTGAATTAATAATTCTAAAACAAAATTTCAAAACAAACATAGGATTATTAGACCCACGGATTAATAATTCAAATCTCATACTCTAATCATGTCAATCAAACATGCCCTTAGAGTACTAAACCATGGCATTGGACCAAACCAATAATCTTGACTCAGCCTAACTCACTGTTTTTGTTCACATTCGTATGCGTGTTTGATAAGTTTGTTTTATTTGAATTCGAGGAAATTATAAAAAAAATTTTAAAAAAAGTTATTTACATAGAAGCCCCCTAAACTATTAAAAAGTATTACTTTGACCCCCTAAATTAAAAAAAATACAAATATAGCCCACAAACTATTGAGAAGTATCACTTTACCCCTTAAATTATAAAAGCGTATAAATGGACTTCCTAAACTCTTGGTGTGTTTCACTTTGACCCTTTCCGTTAGGGGGTCCAATTTGTACGTTTTTATAGTTAAGAAGTTTATCTGTATGTTTTATTGTTTAGGAGACGAAGTGATGCTTCTCAATAGTTTAGGGAGTATATTTGTACATTTTTGTAATGTAGGGATTAAAGTGATATTTCTCAATAGTTTAAGAGGTCTTCGTGTAAATAACCCCCCAAAAAAAACAAAGTTTTAATCCAAAAATAGTAAATTTTATCAAATAAATTTTGGGATGAAATTACAATTTCATCCAATTGATATTTTTGCAAAAAGATCAAGAAGCTGAAAATTTTCTCTATAATTTTAGAAACATGGAAATTTTATACAAACTTAGGAAATTTGATAAATGAAAATGAGAAATTCCTACCAAAAAATTGTAAATTTCAACCTAATAACCGAGAAATTTCATCTTGAAAAGAAAATTTTGGAATGAAATTTTGAAACTTTATTCAAATTTCTGAATTTTAGAAAACTAAAAATTTCTCAATTAAATTTTATAATTTTCACTTCTAAGAAATTAAGAAAATTTTCATTTAAGAATTTCTTAGTTTCCAATAGTCAATTGAAGATTAAAACAAATAAAATATCTCACACAATTTTCATAATTTTGAGAAGTTTCACAATTTTGAATTGGAAGTCCCTCAATTGATAAACTTTTTAATTTCCAGAAAATATTTTCTAATTATTCAAATAAAAATCAATTGAAAACCTTTAAAAAATGAAATATTTCTCTCCTACAAACATACATAGAATAGTTTTACAAAAACTAAAAAGTTTCATTGTTTTGAAATTGAGAAATTTCTCTGTTTCACGAAATAGAGAATTTCTCACTTTCTAATTGTTCATGTAACAATTAGTTTAAAACTAAATGAAATGAAAGAAATTCATCTAAGCGACTTTTGAAATTAAAATAAAAGAAGTCACTTTTTGGTTTCAATTTTCAAGATTCACTTTTTTAAAAATTCTATTTTATTATTTTTCGTTTTTTTTTTGTTTTTACTGATTTTTTAAAATATTTTACACAATTTTTAAAATTTTTAGACACACTTAACATAAATATGCTTAAACAGTATAATATTTGTGATTTAAAAAAAAATCACTAAATACCAAAAATATAAAAAAAAACAAAAATTTAATATATTTTTGTGTATTTATTAATTTTAAAAAATATTTTTTCACAAATATTTTACTATTTAGATATATCTAAGTAAGGTGCATTTAACAAAATAAAAAAAAATTGCTTGAAATTTTGAAAAGATTCACTAAAAACAAAAAAAAATATAAAAAATAAAAAATTCAATTTTCAAAAAACTCAAACGAAACACACTGAATAGTTTTTTCAATAGAAAAGTTCAATGTTGGTTTACATGAAACATCTGCATGAGTGTATATATAAATATATGTACATCGATTCAAAACGTAATGGTTGGTTGTTGAAAAACAAATATAATATATATATATATATATATTATAACTAAATAAAATGCGAAGTTTCTATATTAACAAGGAGAATTGGAAATCGATAATGCATATGAATAATTTTCATGTTAGCAGACCAACAAGTGTATACAATTACTTCATAAAAAAAGTCATATTTTTTAATTTTTACATAATTTATATTCAATAAAGATCTCAATAAGTAGGCTTGAAATATATACATTTTATAATAAAAAAAAAGAAAAAGAAATGTGCAATGAAACTTGTGATATTATCAAATTTCAAAAAATAATAAAAACAAAAAATGTACTAATCTTGTTTGATAGATCATGATAAATAGGTTTTAAAATTATAAATTTTACACATGTGTAAAATAATAATTATTCAGTCTGGTTAGTTTGATTTCAAAATTTTATTTTTAATTTTTTTAATAATATAAATCAGTTTGATGAAAATAAATATTAAAAATATTTTTACACCAAAAAAGAGAAAATTATATGAAAGTGAGTGTTTTTTTATTTTACATTTAATTTTCCCCCACCAAACTAGCTTTTAATTTTAATTTATACATTTTTTTAGAAATAAATTTGAAAAACAAAACTAAACTGTGCAATTACATTTTAAAATCTAAAACATAAAAAATAGAAAATTACCATGTACTGCTTTAAGCTAATAGTGTAGCAGAAAATTTTCCGAATAAAAAATTTTAATTTATACATTTTTTTTATAAATAAATTTGAAAAACTAAACTAAACTAAACTGTGCAATTACATTTTAAAATCTAAAACATAAAAAATAGAAAATTACCATGCACTGCTTTAAAACTAATAGCGTATTAGAAAATTTTCCGAATAAAAAATGTTACTAAACACTTATTCGAGTGATAAAGAATGATTTTTTAAAGAATAGTGTGTTTGGTTTGAGTTTTCTAGATTAAGTTTTTTGAAAATTGACTTTTTTGATTTTCGTATTTTTTTGTTTTTAGTGAATATTTTTTAAATTTTAAATATATTTTTTTATTTTTTTAGATGCACCTTACTTAGATGTATTTAAAAAATAAAAAATTTGTGAAAAAAAGTTTTAAAAAATTAATAAATACATAAAAATATAAAAAATATACTGAATTCTTGTATTTTTTTTTGTATTTTTGGTATTTAGTGAATTTTTAAAAGATTTTTTTATAATTTTTTTACTTTTTAGGTGTATTTTATGTTAGGTGTGTCTAAAAAGTAAAAAAATTGCTTAAAATATTAAAAAAATTCAGTAAAAACAGAAAAACACAGAAAATAAGAAAGTAGAATTTTTTAAAAAGTATTTTTTGAAAAATAAAAACAAGCAAGATAAATTATATTACGAATTCCAAAAAATTATTCAAAATCTTTATTTTGTGATTTATATTTATTTTATATATGAAACTCACACAACACAAATTATTTATAACTACACAATCACCCACCCAAAATCTATCATATTTGTTTTTCAAAATGTTCATAAGCAGCTAATTACTATCCTTATGTCACGAAGTTTCATTGGTAAAGACACGTACTACTCCTATCTCATAGGCTCATGATTATTGGAAGACTATAATATAACAATGCCCTGTTTGGTACAGTTTTTTTTCAACTTATTTTAACTTTTAACTTAATTTAAACTATTTTGATGTGTTTGGTTTAGCTTAATAATGCAGCTTATAGCTTTTTGTAAGTCAGAAATCAACTTATTCTTTGAGTGGGGCAGGAAAAACTTAATTTATAAGTCAGAAATCAGCTTATGTTCATAGTTATAAGGTATAAGCTGTTAAAGCATAAGTTATAAGCACTTTCCCGCAATTCTACCAAACAGGGCTAATGATACATTATCTGATAAAATCTTTAAAAAATTGTGGCCTTTAACACTAAATTTTTATTTTTTTGGCAAAATTTATTTTACCCTTTTGTGATATGATTTGATAGCACTTTATCCAATGTCTTTTAAAAATAGTCATATATTCTTATGTGATTTTAGACTAAAATGCAACCATTAAGATTGTTAACTATAGATGAGAAATGACAATAATACTCTCAAACCCTATATTTTTATTATTTTCTCTCTCTCATCTCCCATACATAATTTATTATGTCTAGTATTAATTCAATTAAATCACAATTAATTATAAATTCTTAATTATTTATTGTAATTCTTAAATTTTTGTTCTAATTTTAATTTAATTATATTTTAGGTCACAATAAATCCTAAATATTCAATTGTTTGATGTAATTAATAACTTTTTAATCTAATTTTAATATAATTATATTTTAGATCACAATTCATCCTAAATTCTTAATTATTTGTTATAATTTCTAACACGTTAATCTAACTTTAATTTAATTATATTTTAGATCAATTCTTAATAGGTTTGGCTTCCCTTCCGTTCATGATCGAACTGGAGGGTGCTGTTGGGCCCACAGAGGCCCATCACGGGTCCTGTTTCGATAATCTAAACTGTTCAATGTGTAGAACTCGTTGAGTAATATATGCCTCTAAAACATCACGTTGATCGGATATCGATAGTTACATGATCAAATCAGTTTTGTATAAAAAAAATGGATGGTAAAAAAAATAAACAGTTGACAGAAATGTGATCTAATGAAATAGCTATTGATATCCGATCAACGTGTTTTTTTATAGGCATATAGTACTCGATGAGTTCTACACATTAAACGGTTTAGATGATCGAAACGGGACTCGTGGTGGGCCCCCAAGGGCCTAACATCACACACCAGTCTGATCATGGACTGGAGGGAAGCCAATCTCATTCTTAATTATTGTTTATTTTATATTTTAAATCAATTCTGAATTATAATTTAATTTAATTTAATTTAATTAACATATTAATTTAATTTTAGGTTTGGAGAAAATGTGAGTAAAATTGTCCATCTCTCGTATTAATTTCATTCTAATTTTTCAAAAAACAAAATTTACTTTCAAAATTGGTGTGTGTAATACACTTTCCATTAATTTGAATAAAAAAAACTAACAGTAGCAGTTTAGTCTAAAATTACATAGAGATTTTTTAACTATATTTAAATGATGGGAATGTAAAATAATCTGGCTCCAAACTACAAGAGGTTAAAATAAATTTAATCCTTTACTTAATAGTTAAGCCATCTGAGCTCTCATACTCTTAGCCATGGTTTGGCTAACATTTTAGAGTTAAATAATCACAAAAAGACAAAATAAGTTATATAAGTCAATAAAATAAAATATTACTTTTTATCCATAGTCATTACATTCTCAGAAAAGTCAAAAACATTCTAATACAAAAACCAAACGATACTAAAAAAATCAAACTAAAAAAATTTCAACACGACCTTTTTCTCCAGGAAATGTTAATCTTAAAGACTTGAAAGTTCACACCTATGGATTAAAAAAAAAAAAAAAAGAAAAGAAAAGAAAAGAAAAGAAAAGAAAGTTCACACCTAAATTATTGGATTTATTTGGTCTGTGTCTTGAAACATGTTTTTGAAAGAAAATTTTAAATAATATGTTTGATTATAAATTTTCTTAAAAAAAATTCTAAAATTACTTCTCTTTATTACACATTAATCAATCACTTTTTATCTCATTTCTCATTTTCAATCATTTTTTCTCTCACACACACATCTACTCAAGTATAACAAAATATCAAATCATCCCAAACTTTCAAACTCCAAAACTATTTTCAAAATATACCACCAAAAATCAAAATTTTTTAAAACTCTTTCTCTAATTTTTTTTTTAAACAAAATTTATCTTAAAATGCAAACCAAACACACCAAAAAAAATTATTAAATATATTGAACAAGTATACATAACGTGTGAATCTCAAACAAGTATTTGAATTGTATACGGATTGTGTGTGCTGATTTTTGACTACATTGCCAAACAGGTATTCAGCTGGAGAACTCTAGCAGAATAGATTGCGCCCGAACAACCTGTCACGGAACGATAAGACTTCGACAGTGGTTTGTCCACCCAGGAGCACTCCAACGATCAAGTCAGTACTCAATTATCTCTTAAAGATAGCAAACAACGCTTAACTCACTAGCCAGAATACAAAAAGTGTACCTTAGACCCACGAGGGTGCCTTATTTTTATAGCCAACACAAACTTGATCCCTGTAGAAGCCTAGCTTCAATGGACTCTGGCTCAATGCTCATCCTGGGCTCCTAGCCAGATAGAGATAAACTCCCTAAGAACCTTATCCTTATCCAGACTGAGGTCCTCCCCTATTCTAGGACTCCTGTCCCTTATCCGTTTATCTCGGATTTCGGTAACTCCGCAGATAACCTCGGCCTAGCCGAGATCACCTTGGTGCCATGACCAAGACATGTGGCACCTCGGCTGACACTTCGGTGTCACCTTGGCCACGTGTTGTCACTTACAAAATATGTCCCCACAACTGTCCCCTAGGTTCTATTACCACAGCATCCTGAGGTGATGGAACCTACATCGTTTGTCCATATGGCACTTCGGCTAGGACTCATTCCATCCTCTATGACTGAAATCATCATATATCGGCTCTCATGACCATGACTTTGCAGCTCTGCTTTATTAATGACCAAGAACCAGGAAGCAAGTTCTTTAAGTTCCTTAACCGAGATTATCCTTGTAGCCGACGTTCTCCCTCCATTAAATCAAGAATTCCGAGAATTCTACCTACACATGAGCTGTCACGTACGGTTTGTCAACCGTTTTCGCCACGTGTTTTTTCTTCATTGACTTGTACTTGACATGCGCCATCAGGTCGCGTTGCTTCTGTGCGTGCCGCCTGACAGGCACGTCGTCTAAGGCACATTGAATGTAATTTTGCTGCCTTTTTGTGTTTTAGCAAAAGTACTTTACGTTTTCTGATTCCTCTCAAGCTTTCTCTCTCTAAAGAAAAAACCACCATTGTTTCACGTTTTTCAAGCTCTGTATCTTGCTCCAATTACCTCCTCTGGCGAAGCATTCTCAGTCCTGCTCTACTCACCACCATCGTCTGACTTTGGTGTACCTCATACCGGCGTCATTTTTCGGTAAGTCACTTTTTCCCCTCTTTTCAGTTTCTGATTTACTTTGAACTTTATTACATGTTCACGTTGTTGTTTTTCTGCCACTGCAAACCTGTTCATGTTCTTGAATCTTCATCTATGCTTCAAATCTCATCATGTTTGTTTGCGATTTTGTTTGTGTACAATCTTTTTCTGGGTATATGCACACACATATTGCTCACACATTTGTTATTTTGCCACTGTCCTTGGCCTTGCACATCTGCACAGACTGTGTACAATGTTCTTGAATTTCTATCTGTTTTCTTGAGTCTAAATCATTGTTCTTCTCCGTTTTTCTTGCTTTATTTCCATATTCTTGCCTTTGATTCCTGTATCTACTTAGATTTAGGTTTGGGGATTGATTTAGAACTCTGTTCTTTAGGAAAACCGAACCAAAAACTCCCTTAGATCCTTAGAAACCTTTACTCCAGTGTTCTCTAGGGTTTAGCCAAGGTCATCTTAAACCCATATCCAACTTTTTTACCTGAACTGTGTACCAATACCTCCCAAGCAGACATCATGGGAATGTTGAGATGGAGAGTAGACACCCCTTCTAAGTTAGAATACTTTAGGCAGGAGTTTTCTATACCAGCCGACGTTCAGATCCGGTTGGCTGGAGAGAACGACTCTATTATGCCCGGGAAGGACTATATGCCTTTTCCTGTCGTCTCCATTATTGAAGGAGGAGTCAGATTCCCTCTTAACACCCTTTTCAGAGAGGTCCTCCACTACTAAAAATTGAACCCCATGCAACTAGCTATAAACTCCTTTAGGATCATAAACAGAATCGCCGAGTTGGAGCGTCGGCACAATGCTAGGATCTCTTTGTCTGATATTCAGTATTGCTACACGATGTATGGCCTCAAGACCAAGCTGGTTATACATACTACCTTAAACCGAGATCCACCCAATACAAGCTGATAGCTGACATTCCAGACTCCACTAAAGGCGCGACTGATGACTACCTGATTGTCTTGGGCAATTAGGAGTTCGTGCCAGGCGACGAACTCCACCTCTTCCTATTACGCCGGAAGGTCTTTAGGGATGATAAGGGTAATGACTTAGTTTCCCTCCCTAGAGTCCCTCTTACTTTCTTTGATCATCTTTTCTGTCACTTTATTTCTAACGTATGATATTTTTTTGCAGCTCTTCCCTAGCCAGAAAAGGACTTTCGCCAATACTACACGCCGAGCAAAGACTTAGTTATCCTTCTTGGCCTGCCACTCGAGCTTTGCAAGGCTCCAATCCTCTTCAACTACATCCCAACATGTCGGAGTCCTCTCCCCAACATTCCTTGAAAGAGCAAATCTCCACCTTCTGCAATAACTCCCCCTACTACTTCATCACCAGGGCCTGATCAAGCCTCAACCTCTGACCCAGTGGAGCAGCCATCAACATCTGCTCCATAACTAATTCCCTCTTCCCAGAGTCAACGCCACCACCGAGTTCCAATCTCTACCCCTATCGGCAGAACTCGTAGCCGAAAATGCCAAAGCTCTGAGGTGTCGGCTTACGATCCAGCAAACCCGCCTACTAGATTGCCAACAATACACTTCGGCACTAAAGTCACAGTCGCCACTACTATCAACGAGATGGGACGCAACAAGGTTGTCGCCGATGCCTTTTGGCCAATTTTGAAATTCGCCGAGATGAGACGCAACAATACACTTCCTGATGTTGTGACAGTTTAGTCCTCCCCATCACAGTCCCAGCCAAAGGCCAAGCCAAAGAGGTTGAAGAAGGCCCAAGCAAAGGCAATGGTGACTCAGATCGAATCTAAGGACACTTTGCCAATTTCAAAATTGGCCGAGGCTGAGAAAAGTAATCCTTTGACTGACAAGAGGCCATGCGAGGCTGAGGCGTTGACCCCCCTCAATCCAAATGGCCGAGGTTCAGCGGTTCCTCTGACCCTTCTGCTTTCTGAGCCGATGCTCCCTGGAATCCACCTATTATGGTCGGAGACTGACCACTTCTTGCTGGGGATAGTTCCCTTGATAGCCTAAAGGTCGGTGCCACAATATCCACCGCCGTTCTACTCTCAGCCAATCTCAACCAGATGGCTGAGCTCACGGAGTATGAAAATTACACTATGATGATGCAGCATTGCGTCTTGGTAAGTCTCAACACTTGTAGCCTTTTATCTAACTTTTAACTCCGGTTTTCATACTTAACTAACTTCTTTTGCAATCTTGCAAGCTATCCAGCAGGGTCACTTCCTGGCAGTCAAGGCCAGTGATTTCAAGAAAGAGCTGACCAAAAAGACCAAGGAGGCAGCCAAACATCTTACCTCAACAAAGCTGAGGCTCATATCCGAGGTCTCATTGACCAGGCCAAGGTTAATGAGCTGGCCCTAAAGAATGTCGAGGACCATGTAGAGGCCGCAGAAAATGTTGCCCAGGTTGCTCAGGCTGAGGCAAAGGAGGCCAAAGAGAAAGAGGTCCAGGCTCAGATCGAGCTCCAAAGACCACTGGCTACAAATGAGACTGAGATTAAGGTGGCCGATGAAAAGGCCTATGCTGAGGGGACAGCCGATGCCCGTGAAGACTATAGAAAACAAGTTAGATAGGCATGCAACAATGGTTGCGCCCTTGGTTGGATGGCTGCTCTGAAAGAACTGGTTTCCCCCAAGGACTCTGTCCTCCGAGATGAAGGCCGACTTGCGGTGCAATTCCCTCTTGCTTCAAGCTAATTTGAGGCTAAGGCTGGGGAGAAAGAAGGAAAAAAAAATTATGAAGATGAAGAGGCCGAGGTGTTAGCCGGTGCTGAGGGTTCTGCTGGGGCCAAATCCCCAACTCTGAATGAGCAAGTCCTGGACTTGACTTAGGATAAGGAGGACGAGGTCTCAAAAAGTGCCTCCCCCAAGAAGACTACGCCTGAGGTGCCTATTACTGAGAAGAGCCTCGATCACACTCTACAAGAAATTGACATTGAGCTCGAGGCTGAGAAGGCTGCCGAGAAGAGTTCACAGTTGTCTTTTGAGGCCGAGACACATCCTGCTACCGACGCCGAGTAGTCTAGCTACCAGCTTTTACTTCTTTACTTTGTACTTTTTGTTTTGGAGTCATTGTAACCTTTTGGACAATGTTTTAACTTCAGTTTAGCCAATGTGCCCTTTTGTATTTGAAATAGTTGTCTTTTCTGAATGCAAGTCTTTATTTTTTCCCCAAGTGTTGTGCCTTCTTCTTTTCTATGTGTTTGAATGCCTTCTAAGTATACCTTTATCTGTATAACCTCTTCAGAGTACAATACCTCAGACATAACTTCTAATTGTTTATCTCGGCCTTGGCTTAACACTTGAAAACATTAATATTTTCACAAGTGTTGTTTTAAACTTGTCATTTCACTCTTACTTATCAAGACTTCTATCTTCTATACTCCCCAAGTTTTGGCAACTTGGTCATTTCAGCAAGTACGTATGTACTTCTTGCAATATTACGTCGCCTTAACTTCAACTTGTAAACTTGTCTGAAATTTCAACAAGTGTCAAGCCAACTCTAGCCTGTAAATTTTTCAACAAGTCCCAAGAACTTTAATCTTTTATTTATCATTTTCCAGCTCCTTGGCTCCCTGCCCCTAATGTGAACCTAAGTTTTACTTATGTTCATATTAAGTATGTATAATCTTTCGTTGAAGTCAGATTCACGCACAGGCTAGCTGAGGTTCTCAACCATGGTTTCTCTGAAATACACTTTATTTTTAATTCTGCCGAAATAGCAAGTCTAATTTCAATTCAACTTAGTTCAAAACTATTATATGCAAGTATAATTCAACTCTGTCATATAATAAGTCTAAGTTATTTGTCATACTTCAATCAGAAACAGCGCCAACATAGTTCAACTCTATTATATGCAGGTATAATTCAACTCTGCCATATAATAAGTCTAAGTTATTCGCCATGTTTCAATCAGAAACATCGCCAACTTAGTTCAACTCTATTATATGCAAGTATAATTCAACTCTGCCATATAATAAGTCTAAGTTATTCGTCATGTTTCAATCAGAAACATCGCTATAGGACTATTCAGTCCAATCACACAAGTTTCAAAATAAAAATCAAACTAGAATTTTATTATTACTTTGGCTAATGACATAAACTTTGAATAACCAGAAATCTAATGATAGAAAAACTTCAAGTTGCAAGTGTTCCAAGGTCTTGGCAGCTCTTTGCCTTCACTGTCCTCAAGCCGATATACACCGTTGCCAGAGACCGAGATGATTTTGTAAGGTCCCTCCCAATTTGGGCCTAGCTTGCCCTCCCTAGGATCCTTCTTGTTGCCGACCACTTTCCTCAGCACAAGGTCCCCAACTTTGAACTCTCTTAGGTTAACCTTTTTGTTGTAAGCCCTAGCAAGTTGTTGTTGGTATGCCCCCAGCCGAATTGCTGCTCTCTCCCTGCTTTCTTTCAACATGTCCAAATCTCGGGCTATGAATGCCTCATTAGTCCCATTCTCTACTCCCTGGGTTCTGATCTTTGGGATGCCGACTTCTAGTGGGATGACTGCTTTCGGTGCCATAAGCCATGGCAAATGAGGATTCCCCAGTTGATCTTCTCGGTGTAGTCCGATATGCCCAGAGTACATTGGGCAACTCATCCACCCACTTTCCTTTTGTTGTTTCCAGCCTCTTCTTGATCCTATCCAAAATTGTTTTATTGGATGCTTCTGCTTGACCATTACTCTAAGGGAAGCTTGGAGTAGAGTAATAGTTCTTGATTTTGTATTTTGCACAAAAGCTCTTGATCAACTTGTTATCAAACGGCGTACCATTGTCTACTATTATTGCCCTTGGGATCCCAAACCTGGTGATGATGTTCTTCCATATGAAGTTCTTCACATCAACATCTCGAATCTTTGCAAGGGATTCTGCTTCTACCCACTTGGTGAAGTAATATGTTGCTACCAGTAGGAATTTTCTCTATCCCGTTGCTTAGGGTAATTTCCCAACTATATCCATGCCCACTGGGCAAATGGCCAAGGGCTGGACATTGAGTTCAAATCTGCTGCTGGTTGACGTATCAAAGGTGTGAACCTTTGACACTTCTCACACTTTCTAACATAGGCTTCAGCATCCTTCTGCTTGTAGGGCCACCAATACCCCTGAGTAATGGCCCTATGAGCAAGTGACCTGCCCCCAGCATAGCTTCCACATACTCCTTTGTGTATTTCATACAAGAAGTCTTCAACTTGTGAAGGATGTACACATCTCAAAAGGGGACCAGTAAAAGACCTTCTGTAGAGATGTCCTTCTGGTGTCAGATTGAACCTCGCCGACTTCAGTCTGGTCTTGTGTGCTTCTTTGTGATCATCTGGCAGCTTCCCATATCTAAGGAATGTTGCTATTGCATCCATCCAACTTGGTTCTATCTCCACACACATTGCTTCATATTCTGTGTTCGGTGCTTCTACACTTGGGCCTGACAGATAGTCAACCATTATTGACCTTGCCTTCATTGCACTAGCCAAGTTAGCCAAGGCATCGGCATGACTGTTGTCATCTCGGCTAACTTGCTGTAGTCAGCAATCCTGAAATAGGGCTACCAGTCTGACAACCTCTTTTACATTGGCCATCATTCTTTTATCTCGAGCTACGTATTCGCCTGTTGCCTGGTTGATGATAAGCTGGGAGTCATAGAAGACCACCACCTCGTCGGCTTCCATTGCTGCTGCCAACTTCAATCCTACAATCAGTGCTTCGTATTCTGCTTCATTGTTTGAGGCCTTAAACCCCAAACAAATAGATTGTTCCAGCATCCCCCCATCTGGCGATACTAGAAATACTCCTGCCCTTGCTCCCTAATGATTTGAACTCCCATCAACAAACATGAGCAAGGAGTCACCTATGTAAATATTGTAGGGCTTGAGTTTTTCTTTTTTCTTCTACTCTGTTGTGGGGTTCTTCATTCCTAGCTGGGTCTCTTCTTGTTCCCCCGGACATCCTAAGCCGCGGCTCACCGGAGCCCGACGTGGGATGCCACCAGGTGTGAACTCGGCCACGAAGTCGGCTAGAACCCGGCTGTAGACACCCCATTTTTAACCGTCCTCAAGACTTGGATGTCATTGTTTGAATACTCGATGATCATCCTTGTTCGTGTTCGTTTTGAACGCCCAAAGTTCTTGGCAGAGTACCTTGCCTTTGTGCCTTTGAAACTTATCTATTTTGCACTTGGTTATGGACCAAGAGCTTGTTGTTTCAAATCTGGAGGAGAGGGTGGCTTGTTGGCCAGCCCTACAACCTATCGACCATGGCTTGTGCCTGTCGGCCATTAGTGGTGGTCGGTCGGCTACACTAATGGCTGGTCAGCCACATTGGTAGCCAGTCAACTACAAATAATGACTAACGGCCATTTTTTTCCTTTTTCAGATATTTATGTGCTAGTTGTGCCAGTTGTTGTTCACTGAAGTGCATCTCCATACACGTGTATGGTAGGATGATTACAAGCTCTAAGCTTGTTTTTCTATAGATAGGGGGGTCTCTCCCCCATATTGGGAGGTTAGAGAATTTGGAAAAAAATTCTCTCTCTCTCTTTCTAGATTCTCTCTCTCTCTCTTCTTATTTTGTGCTTTGTAGTTATCTTTCTCTATGCTTTTGCACATAGACCCTTGATCAATCTTGACTACCTTGGAGCTGAGGTTCTAGGAGGTCTTCTTGGAGCCTTAGGAGGGGTTTTGAGCTTGAATTTGTGCCTGAAATTGTCTTGTGCTTCAAGAGGTAGAATTACCTTTTAAACTTGTTTTGCATAACTTGTTTTGCTATTCTTTTGTACTGTTTTGACCTGGTTTTCAACTATGAAAAACTCTATTTTTGAGCTTTGAAAATGGTAGTTTAAGTCTTGGTGAGCTAGGGGGTTGTCTTCCATTTTTGTTCCTTGGCTTGTGAAGCCTTTTGTGCCATTTCTTACCACCTTTAAACCAAATGTTTTGGCCTTTTTAACCACTGAAATTCAGAGTTATTTCAGTGGTAAAAATCAACTTTTGAAGTCCAAAATAGGAGGGGTTAGCCTCTCCTCCGTGTGTCTTGGTTCCATGCCTAGGTTGCTTCACATGTTAGCTTGATTTTCTAGCTTAACTTAGCTTAATTCATGCATGTTTTAGGCTCTATTTTGGCATGTTTCAGTTCTATTTTGGGTTGGTTGGAGCACTTGAGGCTTGCTTTGTGTGCTTGTAGTGCAATTGTGCTTGATAGTCTAGCTTGTTCTATGCTTTGGCCTCTTATTCTAGCTTGTGTTAGCTTCATTTCAGCATGTTTTTCCTATTATTTTGACTTGTTTTATCTCTGTTTTAGGCTGGTTATGTCCTTTGAGGCTTGTATTGTATGGTTGTAGTGTAAAGGGCTTTACTAGTTTAGTGTTGTAGGCCTTTAAGCATGAAGTGCTTGAGTTGCTTGCATGTTGTCGTGTTATTTTTCATGTAATCTTAGCATCATAATCTCTGTCACATACTCATTTGTCTCACTCTTTCAATCGCTTTTGACAGTTGTTTCAAGTTTGGGATTTTTTAAGCTTGAGATAGAGTTTATGATTTATGGTTTTAATCCTCTTTTGAGGGTTTCTACTAACCAAAGGCATGACCTCTCTCTTGTCTTAAATCATCCCTTGGTTGACACTTCTTTCTCTTTAGAAGACTCTCACCTTGGACTTAATTGATTAAAGGACTAATCGGTGATGTAAAATGAGTAAACAAAAGCAACAAAGTAAAAGAGGGAAGATAAGCATCTTGTGTTGCATTGCATGTGTTCAATCAGACGTTATATTGAACACAAGGAAGATTGGAGCATTTCATACTCAAAGTGATGAAATGAGCCAATCTCCTTGGTCTCCATTGCCTTTGATCACACATGATAATGTGATGGTCTTAAGTCTTTGTTTTTGCATACAATGAAGTTGTACTTCTTGGTTCTTTAGCCATCATGCATTGAAAAAGCTTGGTTGGTGGTTTTGGAGCCAAGAATTACACTCCTTTGACCTTGTGTAATGATAAGGAGGGTAATAATAGACATACTCCTTGAGAATACACTTCTTTGCCTCTGTTTGCTCTCTGTTGCAGTAAAAAAAAAAAGTTCAGGAAAGGGGTGGCCGACCGGCCATCAGTAGTGGCCGACAGCCACCAACAGAGGTTGACCGGCCACTAGTAGTGGCCAACAGCCACAAATTGTAGTCGATCGGCCATCAGTGAAAAGGTTGCCCTGTGTGTTCCTAAGATGGAGCAGAGGTGTTCTGGAAGTTGGCACAATTTTCAGAGGTTCAAAGAAATGCAAATAGAGGCGTCCGATGGCAAAGCGGTGGATTTTTTGGAGGAAATCAACTGAGCATGCATGCATCCCTCGCCTTCGAGGCCTTTTGATTGCTCTAATTAGCTTATAGTAGCTAGTTCAATTAAAGTGTTGTACTTGATTAGTTAGTGTAACTAATTATTCAATCCAATTTGTAATATTTAATTAGCTTAGAATAGTTAGTTGAATATGGTGTTGTATTATTTGGTTAGCTAGAATAGCTAATTAGTTTCAAGTGTTGTAATAATTAGTTAATTAGCGTAGCTAGTTAGCTTATTCATTCAGACCTTCCTTCGCGAGGGCGTAATGTTGTAATAAGTGTGCGTGCGTGTGTGTATGTCTTCCAACCCCTCGTCTTTCTCCTTTTTACTTAATCGCTTTTGATGGTTAGTTTAGGAGCATCACATTTTCAATTAGCATACCTTATGTTTGCATCCATTCATTCGTATTGCATGCACCGAGGCTCGGCGCATCATTCAAACTGTATTGTCATTTCAATACTTCTTTGAATACATGTTTACTCGTATGTTGTTCAAATCAATCCGTATGCCATATTAGTAGTCGAGCCTATTAATTGCATTATTGCATGTGTTGCATTAGGCATTTTGTATAGTTAGGATCATGCATCTTTCTAACTAGTTTTTGTGTTGGCTTGGAATACTCGGTAAGTTATTATGCTTTAGCATACTTGCATGAGTGTGATTGCCATATCGCCATGTTTTGCATGCTTGCCATGAGACTATTTGCTTAAATGCTAAACTGCTTAAATGCCAATGGATGAATGCTTTGTTGTTTGAATTGAAATAATTCAACGAATGTAAGTTTTAAGCCCACTTTGTTGTGGCAAAATCATGTTTTAAGCCCACTTTGTTTGGTGGCAAATCCGCATTTCTAAGCCCACTTGAGGGTGACAAATTCAAACCATTTTTGCAAACAAACATGAGTTGAATTGTTTCAAGTCTTGCGATATAGTTTATACTTGCTTGTGTGCGTCACGTAGTAATGTTAGCTAATAACCAGAATAAGAACACATAATGTTTATAAGAAACATATCATGATTAGTAGAGGCCAACTTTGATCGGGCGAGCGGGGGTGCTCATTTCAGGACCTTCTCCTCTTGTACCCAAGTTCCCAAGCTGAGGCAACTTTGGTGATGACGGACACGTGGCCTTTGGCATGAGTCAGGGTTTCCTAAATTTCTCCAGAAACAAAATATTTAGGTGGCGACTCTGTAATCTGGCAAAGTAGTCCAATTTTGGCATTATTTGATTTAAAATTGATTTTCCAAAAGATTTGCCAGATTTTGACTCTTTGGTGTTTATCAGTCTCGCATTGCACTTTGTGAGATTAGATTCAAAACCGTGACAGGAGTCTGAACTGTAGGGCTTTCTTTCGAACCTTCCGAAAGGGGGCGCGAAAAAAGTCGAGCTATAGTTTTCGGCGACTCTGTTGGGGACTTAGAGAACTTGACTCGAACTCATGATATGTTGTTTTATTTACAATTATGTGTTTCTTTTCATTTTCATTTGCATCAGTGCGCCTAAGTCACAGTGTTTGCCATCTGCTATTCCTGAACGGTTTGCAGGAGGCTTGCTTGGAAAAGGTTGCCATAAGGCTAATCGATTGCGGGCTCTTCCACAATGGGAACACAACCCTTGGATCTGGACTACCACTGTATCGTTTGATCCTCCTTTCACTTCTCGGTGTTAGGAGCGAGAGGTATATTAGGTAGTCTTGCTAAGATACCCTTTTGACCAATCGACCTAGTTGCATATCGAAGCCATAGAGACTATTCCAAACTAGGACAGGTTGCTCACCCAAATGCAAAAATTGTTTGAAACTGCTTGTTTGCGTAATTATCCCTAGTTCCTGACGAAATTAGGACAGGGTAACCCTACCCCATCATAGGGTTATTTTGGCTCTCACTTGCTTGATATGTGCTTTTAGAGTGAAACTCTGTAGGAATGTATGTATCAGTTGCAAGTCTGGATATCAGTTTGAGGGTATCAGGTTCGAGGCAGAAATTTAGGGTAGAAATCAGTATTTGAGTACAGTTGTCCAGCTTATGATTGCAACTGCATGATGTTTCTATCTGAGCCGAGGTACTGTGCGGTTTCTGATTTTTGTTTCTTTTGCTTTATTTTTCTTTTTTGCAAGAGAGTGTGCCACCATTGCTTCAGATGAGTCTGTTACCCCCCAAGCACTCTAGACCCGAGTAAGGAGGCTTTATCGATATGGGGATCTAGTTGGGGGACAACCAGTGTTTGCTTCGCTACCCCCGGTTACAAGACGGAGGAGAGTCAGGCATAACTCACCGGTTCAGCAGTTACCTTCCTTCAGCGAAGTTCAGTTTTCTGCTTCCACTTTGGAAAGAGAGTACACACCAGTTTTGATAAATCAGCACCCCTCAGTCAACATGGAGGATATGATGTGCCAACTCCAGCAAACTATCGAGAATATGCAGTTGGATGCTATCCGCCAAGCGGAAGTCACCGCCACCCAAGCGGAGATCGCAGCCCAGAAGGTAGAGTTGATTGCTAGGCTACAACAATAATAACCCCAACAAGCAGCAGCTTCTGTTTCGCACCCGTCCCCAGTTAGGGTTCCAACACCCGGGGTCACAATCAATGTCTAGGAAAATGTGAGCATTCAGGCAGATCCTATCCCACCTCAGACTTCCAAAGCACCAGTTTACCTGACAGAGGTGCCGTTTGAGTTTGAGGTCGACCCCGCTGCGCTGAAAGTAACCAAGCTTAAGAAGCTCTTTAAACGAGCTCAGGGTGTGAATTTGATACCGGATATATAGGACAACTATATTGATTCGGCGGTAACATTGCCAGATAGGTTTAAAATGCCACACATAGACCACTTTGATGGCTCGGGTGATCTCATGGTTCATCTACAGCTATTCTCTGATATTCTATGACCCATGGGTCTCACCAGACTACAAAAGTTATCGCTCTTTGGTCGGACCATGTCTGGTATAGCAGCCATCTAGTATGCTAAGCTTGAAGACTCTGTAAAGAGAAATTGAGAGGAAATGACTGAGGCGTTCATACTGAAGTACTCCTATAACACACAGATCGAGGTCACGACTCATGATCTCAAAGTAACTCATTAGAAATCAAAGGAGGGTTTCTCTGATTTTGTGACTTGCTGGAGGGCCAAGGCCTCCATGATGACTGTCCGGCAGGTCGAAAAGGATCAGATCAAAATGGTGGTCCGTAATCTGCAACCAAGACTGTTATAGAAGATGATAATCTTACATTTGTCTACATTTACCGACCTCCATGAAATAGGGGTGCAAATAGAGGATGCAATGAAGCAGGGTCTGATAGACCATAAGAAAGAGCAGCCTAAGAAGGTTTTTACAGGCAGTTCCAATACAACTACGAGTGGTAGTGCAGCTGCACGATCTTCTGATGTTGGTATGGTCACCACCACACTGAAAACAGCCACCTCCTTTGCTGGTACATCCGACACGACCCCACAAATCGTGAAACACGAACCCCATGGCCAGAGGGTTTTCACCCCCACTCTATATGTCATTATTCGCAGCCTTGAAGATCCTGATTAGAAAAGGGCATTTGAAACCGTTAGAACAACGGCCTCTACTCGATCCTCTCCCTCCTAAACACAACTCAGCTAAGTATTGCACCTTTCATCAACAGCACAATCATGATACTGACCAGTGATTTAGACTTCGTCATGAGATTTAGGATCTCATTGACAATAGGGTGATAGCACCTCCCCAGAAGCCAAATGTCACTACAAATCCTTTCCCACCGGATAACCAAGTCCCTCCACCCCAGCATATAAACCTTATCCAAACACTGGCCATCTTATACGACCCCAGTATATACATCACCCCCTCTTACCTACCTAAGCCGACACTTTTCATCCCAGAAAGCACCGATTTATGCATGATGAACGTGTCCTTATCCCAACTCGAACCCGTTGTGGTGACCATGGTAGATGAATGCAAAATAGCCTTGGTCAAGAAAGGAAGTGTTAGCTCAATGCCTAAGGGTTCTGTAAACTTATCTGATGAGGAATACAATCCGTACTGCTATATTGTGCCAATCAGTCAAGCAGAGCCGGAAGTTGTGTTGTCGACGAGAATGGAGGTAAATGTAGTTCGGGAGGACGGACCAAGCCAGGGACTGGATGACTTAGCCGAGCTCGAGGAAGACATCAGTAATCTGCAGTTCTTCGATGAACAAGATCTAGGGAGTGTATAGATTGACTGGTTTGATATGAACAGATACACGGATAATACGTGGTGGCTCAGTGATGAACCGGATGTTGACGAGGGGTCTCGACCAAAGCAGGAACAGCTGGAAACGGGAACGGCTGGAACGGTCGGAATGGTCGATGACAAGGGAAAGTTGTTGGAGAGCACCGGTACTAAGAATTTTGCTCAGGAATTGAATAGCATTTGTACAGTTGATACAGAGCAGGAGGCCGCGCTGACGCGGTTTGAACAAGAAAGTGATGAGAATGATCAGAAGGCTAGAAAGGCCAAAGGCTCTGCAGGGACTGACTATGATTTGGATGCAGGAGTGCTTACAACAGAGCTGAACAGTTGCTTGTCGGTTACTGGGGGAATGTGGTGGGAAGATGATGATTTGCATCTTGCCCACACTAATGAAGATTGGGGACATAATCTCCCAGATGATACATGGTATTCCGAAGAAGTCGATCACATGACTCAGAGCGGGCGGTATTTTAAGCCCCCACACCTAGACCAACCAGAAGTATCTGGGAAAGATAAGGAGGCAGAAAAATAGAAGGAGAAATTGCTAGAAGAAGAAGTTGTACTGAAGCAGCTAAAGAAGATTCAAGCGGACATATCCATCTGGGGCTTGCGTATGGCTTCATGGGTGCATAGACTAGTCGTCCTATCTACAATGGATAAGGCTAAGCTCTCTATCGACACAACCCCTGAGCAATTAGTGGGACTGGTTTTCCCAGGTGGTGCTTCGCTAACTTTGACTTTTACAGATAAGGAATTGCCGCCTGAGGGCTCTGAGCATAATAAACCATTATACATCACCGTTGAATGTAAAGAGAAGTGGATACCGATTGTCTTGGTTGATACTAGGTCTGCAATTAATGTGTGTCTGTCGCACACGGCCTATGCTATTGGCTTGAAGCCATCAGACTTTGTACCAACGACCCAGGTAATCCGGGCTTACGACAACCTAAGTCGAAAGGTGATGGGGACAGTTCATATCAGAACACAGGTTAGCCCAGCACAATAGGATATTGAGTTTCATGTCCTGGATGTTCCGGCCACTTTTAATTTTCTCCTTGGACGACCGTGGCTGCACCAAGTGAAGGTTGTCTCTTCACCAAGTGAAAGTTGTTTCTTCCACTCTGCATCAGATGTTGAAGTACCCCCATGGGAAGGGGGTAGCCATTGTTTCTGGGAATTCTTTTATACATCCTCCGCCGGAAGTCACTGCACCGGTACTGAAAATTGTACTCGGCGATGAGGATATATTCTTGTCTAGATGCACCTTGGCTGAGGCTTGGATAGTACAAGATATCCTAGCTATTGATGAGGGGTTGTACGTTAGTGCTTAATTAGTCTACCTCATGAATAAGCTACAACATGTACCCATAATGGGATTCGAAAGGAGTGGCCGGAAAGGATTGCTGGATTGGCCGAAATGCCACATAACCCTTATACCTTTGGTCTAGGTTACACGCCTACCAAAGAGGACTGAGTAAGAAAAGGGAAGGAAATGGCAAGAAGAGCCAAAGCTAAACTGTAACACCCCATATTTTGAGGTATTAATATTTAGTGAGTGGTATTCGTGGTTTATTATAACAATTTAGTGGTGAGATTTTTAGATAAGAATTTAATTTTAAATTATTTATTTGTGTTTATCTCATCTCTTTTATATCTATCATATTGTTATTTATTCTCATTTAATAATAAATCTTACCATTCCCCATCACATGAAAAAAAAACAAACTACGACAATAACAAACCGTGGGCAACACCCACAGTACCCCAAAAACCACCATTCCATCATTTCACCTTTTCATTTCTTTTAATTTTTTTAATCTTCTTTCATTCCTTCCTTTCTTCTATAAATCAGCAGAGTGAGGGGAGCTCCTCACAATCATTTCTTCATTCGGTTCTCCCCCTCTCATAAATTGTGTAGAGTAGAAATATTAAATTTAGATATGGGAGTGTTTAGAGTGAAAATGAGTATTTTATAAAATAAATAAATAAATTGAGAGTTGTAGTTTTATTAAATTATACATACTTTATGTCTTAGAAGTTTGATCAAAGCTATTTTTGGAGATCCATGGAGCAATTTCAGATTTATGGTGATGGAATTAATTATTTTGAGGTAACTTCGGGTTGTATACAATATGCTCTATTTAAATCTTTTTGCAAAGAGTTCTCTATTTTTAATTATCCTCAATTTGTAATCCACTTGATTATTGTGGTTAGTAATAGATTTTGTAAAATCATTTGTTGTCGAATCGTTGATGTTCTGATCATTTCGTAAAATTCTCTACAAATATTTCAGTGTTAAAATGGTGATTTGTTTGATTGAATGACATGGAAATACTCCGTACATGGATCGAATAAATCTTATTAATTTTTTACACCAATATGCTCGGATAAGCGTGGAGCTTGGGTGAGGTGGGTGAATAAATGAATTTATTCACTGGTCATGTACTGAGTAGGACCGGGTATTTGGTCATAGATAAATTATGGTTGATTTGTTGTACAATTTGGCAAATTGCTTGATTATCGTATCATTAATTTAATGTCATAAATTGTTGGATTCCGGTTAATTTATTCTATATCCGAGCCTTGTATTCCTATCATATTGTATACTTCCCGAATTAATTTATTTTTCAGGTGCGAAGCAGATTTTAGCGGAGATCGAAATTGAGATTAGAAATATTTATTAATATAGAGATTTGGGATCCAACGCTGTAATTATTAAATTTAGAGATAGTTGTAATATTGTTTATTTTGGAGGTAATTAGAATATTTGGAGGATATTGTACCATTTGGAGACGATTTTGTAATTATTATTTTTGGGAGAAAAACTTGTATTTTTTTTTAGGCTATTTTAGTGTATTTAACGACCCGGGAGTAGGGCGTCACATAAACAATGTAGGAAGCACTATGAGCTGGTGCATAGACCCATTCAAGGAACCCTAAACGGCCGCTTTGTCCAGGAGAGGGAAGATTTCTCATTTTACAGCTTTCTTGAGCCATGGTTGAACTCTGAGAAGCGGCGGTTGCCTGGCTTTGAGATCTTCTTCGATCTACAGCTGCAAGGGGATGAAGTTATAGAAGAACAGACTATCTTACCAGCTGAGGCTAAACAAAGTATAGAGGATAAGTCTAATGGCAGTGAACTTGAGATAGGAGCAGCACTGGCTTGTCTCCTTTCGGATCCTCATATCGAACCAGAGAGCTTGGGGGATGACTTCACTGTTTCCATAATCGGGGATCAATCGGCTGTGGGCCCTTCTGGTGGTATTCTGGATGCATCTATCACACCCTTCCTCGTTTGGCAACTAGAGAAGGGCTTTTTGTCTAGAAGTTCTGAATCAGGTAGTTAGCCAGAATCTGATTCCACAGAGTCTATGGAGTCGGAATCGGATTCCAGTTCTTCTGAGTCGGGGTCTGGTATTCCTAGGGTTGATAACCCGGATGCCGTTGTTTTGTCTAGGTCTTCTTTTTCCTTTTCTTTTGAGTCGGTTGTAATCGAGGATTTGGATGAGCTCGACCTGTTGAATGAGAATGCTGAGACAGATTTTGAGTACTTTTCTGTGCCTCTTGTGTATTACATTGATCATGATTTTCAAAATTTTGATAAAAATGAGGAGAAAGAAATTCCTTTTGTTTTGAAACATTTGATTGATTAAGAGGATGAGAGATTTGTAAAACCCCTTGTTGATGAAATCACTGCAATTAATGTGGGTATTGAGAATGATCCCCGTCTAGTCCAGATGAGGTTCACGTTGTCCTTGGAGGAACGCGAGCGCTTAGTCGCTTTATTAAAAGATTTCAAAGATGTTTTCACGTGGTCCTACAAAGACTTGCCTGGAATCAATCTTGAGATTGTACAGAACCGGATCTCTCTCAACCCCGAGGCCTGACCTATCAAACAGAAGTTGAGGAGAATACGCTCGGATTGGGCTTTGAGGATTAAGGAGGAGGTCACCAAGTAGATAGACGCGGGGTTCCTGCTAGTATCTGAGTATCCAACTTGGTTGGCCAACATTGTTCCAGTGCCGAAGAAAGATGACAGAATTCGGGTATGTGTGGACTTTAGAGATCTAAACAAAGCCAGTCCGAAGAACGACTTTCCTCTACCACACATCGATGAGTTGGTGGACTTCACCACAGGCCATACGCTACTCTCCTTCGTGGATGGATTTTCCAGGTATAACCAGATCTTGATGGCACCTGAGGACAGAGAGAAGACTGCCTTCACCACGCCGTGGGGAACCTACTACTATAGGGTGATGCCGTTCGGTCTGAAGAATCCTGGGGCTACTTATCAATGGGCTGCAACCACTATCTTGCATGATTTGATCCACAAAAAGGTTGAGGTGTATGTGGACGACATGATTGTCAAGTCCAAAGAAAGAGAGAGCCACTACACCGCCTTAAAGAATTTCTTTCAATGGATCAGAGAGTATAGATTGAGGTTGAATCCATAGAAGTGTACATTTGGCGTAACAGTAGGGAAAATGTTGGGGTTCTTGATTACACAAAGGGGCATCGAAGTTGATCCGTCCAAAATCAAGGCCATCTTAGAAATGCCACCACCGAGGACTGAAAAGGAGGTGCGAGGCTTTTTGGGTGAAGTGCAATTCATAAGACGGTTTATTGCAAAATTAACCTTGACTTGTGAACCACTTTTTGGTCTCCTCAAGAAAGGAAAGAAATTCCAGTGGGATGACCGATGCCAATTCGCTTTCGAGGAGATCAAGCAATATCTACAGAACCCGCCCGTGTTGTCACCTCCAGAGCCTGGAAAGCCGTTGATTTTGTATCTGTTAGTGACGACACAACGATGGGGTACATGCTTGCGCAGGAAACTGAGGATAGGGTGGAGAAAGCCATTTACTACCTGAACAAGAGGATGTTGGACTATGAAACCCGTTACACCCTGTAGACGCGCCCCGTGAGGGCCTCACTCTACAGTTCGGACTCGATTTGTGTCACAGTTCTTAATCTGAACCAAAGAGTCCAAATCCGGCAAATCGTTTTGAGAAAAACAGATTTTTAGAAAAGAAGTGCCAAACATGGACTGCTTTGCCAGATACAGAGTCGCCACCTAAATATTTTTTAACGGGGGAATTTAGGAAACCCTGACTTGGTGCCGAAGGCCACATGTCCGTCATCGCCAAAGTTGCCTCGGCTCGGGAACTTGGGTACGATTGGGGAAGGTCAGCTATGAGCACCCCCTCTCGCCCGATTAAAGATCGGCCTCTACTAACCGTGATATCTTGTTTTGAAAGCATTATGTGTTCTTATTCCGGTTATTAACCTATAATTACTATGTTATGCACACAACAAACAAGTATAGACCAAATCGCCTAAATTGTAACAAAACATTACATGTTTGTTTTGAAAATGGTTTGCTACTCGCAAGTAGGCTAAGATGCAGGTTTTGCCACCCTCAAGTGGGCTTTAGAAAAGATGGTTTTGCCACTATCTAGTGGGCTTTAAAACTCACAGTTTTAATGCATTATACCAATTCAGGTAATTCAACCTCCATCCACAGGCATTCAAGTGGTTATATCACATAAGCAACTAGCCTCATGGTAATCATGTTGTCATGTTAACATTCACATTCATGCGAGATGCTAAAGCATAAATACTTACATCGTACTCCGTGCCAAAATAATGAACTAGTTAGTAATCATGCATGATCCTAGTTCATGTTAAAGTGGCTAATGCACCACATACAAAAATGTCATTGGAATAAGCTCGGCTAATCTATGGATGACATGTGAGATGCGACAATTCAAAGCACGTATTCAAGTTTGAAATTGAAAGACTATGCAATTAGCATGATATGCCGAGCCCTGTGCATGCAAAACTGATGAATGATGCACGCATGCATAGCATAAGGTGTGTTAAATTAAATATTCCCTAATACTAACCATCAAAGCAGGTAAGTAAAAGGGAGAAAGAAGTGGGGGTTGGAAGACATGCACACACGCACCCACACTTATTACAAATTCGCCCTCACTCGGAAGGACCAAAACAATAATACAATTAATTAACCTACAAGCTAATTAATTATTACAGATAAATTAAACTAGTTAAACAAATTAACTAATCTAAGAAAGCAGTAAGAGCAGCCTCAGGAAGAGGGTCCAATGCACGCGCGCTCGGTTCCGCTCGGAAGTCCACTGCCATGCACAAGTTGCCTCTGTTTTCCCTGCTATACTCCTCTGAAGACTGCCAAAGTCCAAGGGTATATTCTCTGGATGCTATGGAGCACCACCGGCTGAGGCAAATGGTCACCGGCCATAAGGAATGATCACTGGCTACTGGTTAAGCTCTCGGCCATCAATACTTGGTCAATTGGCACTGAAGATGGTTGACCGGCCAAAGTTTCTTGCAGAATCTGGTTTGACAGCAGTAGAGGGCAAAACATGGCATGGCAATGCAATTCAAGCAAATGTGTGCACCAACACATCCCCTATCATGTCTATGACTCAAAGGGACATGGTTCTCGATTCTCGGACCATCAATCGTGCATTTCAATGCGTGATGGCCCAAGAAACCAAGTGTGCACTTTTGATTTCAAATGTCATGCAATGCACATAAACAAACAAATGGAGCTCAACCTCTATCACAAGCAATTCAAGAGGCAAGGCATGCATGCCAATGCGATACAATCCTAAGCATGTGAGCCTAAGTGTGCAATATGGGCATGCAAGCAAATGATGATGCTAGGCACATAACCTAAGGAATAAATCATGCTGTAGCACGTCCGCGGGGACCTCGGCTACAGCTCGGACTCTCCTTTTTTGTTGTCGCGGTTCTAAATCTGAACCAAAGAGTCCAACTCTGGCAAATCGTTTGAGAAAACAGATTTTTTGAAAAGTAGTGCCAAACATGGACTGCTTTCCCAGATTACAGAGTCGCCACCTAAATATTTTAAAAATGGGAAATTTAGGAAACCCTGACTCGGTGCCGAAGGCCACGTGTCCGTCATCACCAAAGTGACTTGGCTCGGGAGCTTGGGTACGATCGGGGAAGGTCAGCTATGAGCACCCCCTTTCGCCCGGTCCGAAGACCGGCCTCTACTAACCGTGATATCCGTTTTTGAAAACATTACATGCTCTTATTCCAATTATTAGCCTAGAATTACTATGTTATGCGCGCAGCAAACAAGTATAGACTAGATTGCCTAATTTGGAAATAAACATTGCATATCCGTTTTGTCTCGAAAAACGTGTTAGTTTTTGCTACTCGTAAGTAGGCTAAAATTCGGATTTCAACGAATTGTTCCAACTCAAGCAACCCAACCTCCACCCACAGGCATTCAAACAGTTTATCATGTAAGCATTTAGCCGCATGGCAAGCATACTGTCATGGAAACATTCACACGCATGTGATATGCTAAAGCATAAATACTTACATCGTACTCCGTGCCAAAACAATAAACTTGGTTAGCAAACATGCATGACCTAAGCATACTGAAATGTCTAATGCAACACAGGCAGGAATGTAATCTAGAGTAGGCTCGGCTAACCCTAAACATGGCACATGAGATGCAACAACTATCACGTATTCAATTTGGAATTGAGAGTACGATGCAGTTTGCATGATGTGCCGAGCCCGATGTATGTAAACAAATGCATGAATGCACACATGCATTGCATAAGGTATGCTAAAATAGACGTGCCCTAATCTACCATCGAAAGCGGGTAAATAAAAGGGTTAGAAAGAAATGGGGGTTGGCAGACATACACCCACTCACACACACTTATTACAAATTTGCCCTCGCTTGGAGGGACCGAATAATAATACAGTCCCAAAATAAATGAATAAATTATTACAGAATTCTAACTACTAAAATTAAATTAAACAAATAAAATAAATGGAGCCTCAGCCCTGCCTCGGAATGCGCGAATGATGCATGCTCGTCGCGACTTGCCCGGAAAACCCATACCGTGCCACTGCTGGTTCTGTTTTCACTGCCCTGCCTCTCCAAAAATTCCCAAAGTTTCAGAATGCCTCCCAAATGATCTGAAATGCCCCACCGGCTGGGGGAAGAGCTCATCGGCTTCTTGTATTGGCCATCGGCTGCTTGTGGAGTTTATCGGCACAAACAAAGTGCCGATCGGCACATTAAGTTGCCGGCCGGCAGAAAGTCCCTGCAGCAGACAGATTGACAGCAGCAGCAAAACAGCAGTGCAAGGCATGGTTTTGGGCATATGTAAGCATGGTCATTGCCTCCTATCATGCTTGGGGATTCAAGGAGGTAAGACTCTTGGTTTTTGGGCCACCAATGGTGCATTTGATACATGATAGCCCAAAGAACCAAGGTTGCTATTTTGGTGTGAAGATGCATACAACACAAACATGAGAGCTAAGTCCCTATCATGCCATAATCAAGGGCCTTAGTGACATGAGGATTGAGACAAGTTTCACCACTTGAAGTGTGAACTTCTCTCAATCTTCATGCTTGGTTTGACAACCCCAAACCAAGCCATGGAATGCAACTCAAACAAGCATGCACCAACAATGCAACATGACAAATCAAGATGCTAGCATAATAGGCATACAAAATGCTAGAATATGCAAGGCATAAAAGTCATGCAAAGAGGGACCAATTAAGCATAGAACTAGTATGCTCTCAAGGCTTCATTGACCAATCATGCAACAACCATGTAATGAGCATGCAATAATGGACTTAAGGCATAGAGGGCAGCCCTCAAACTCCCCCAAAACAGTGGCAAAAGTGACCAAAGAGCATGCCAATATGCAAACCAAATAAGGCCAAGTCTAAGGCACCAAAAGGAGCACACCTTACTACCATTAACAAGACCAAACATGGCATATTCCAAGCAAGCAAAAACAGATTTCTAGCATGCGAAAAGGCACCTAAATCCCCTCACATAACACCCCAAAATGTATTAATCATGGAAGCATACACAAGGCCCATTCTTAGGCATAAAAGGACACACCTTTAGAGCATGAAAGAGATGACAAGCACAAACAAGTGAGCATGATTTTAGGGACTGAAATATGATCTAAAATGATGCCAAATCATGAGATCAATGCAAGCTAAACATGCTAGAGACTCACACACCCCAAGGTTTACAAACTAGAATGCAAAACAAACATGTCAAGCATACTAAACATAATAAAAACAGTGGCCCACAGCCCTCTAACATGGCAAAATAATGCTAGCATCTTCATGAAACTAAGCTAAAAACATACTAAAATCATGGCCTTAAAGTATGGCATACTTTTAAGCACAAGAGAACATTTCAAAACAAGTATGAGAGATATGTTAGAGATGACAAATCCAACCAAAAACAGAGTTAAAACATGCTCCAAAACATTCAAAAAAACTCTGAAATGAGGCCAAACAAGATCATGCACACATGCTATTATTTGAGCCCAAGACAAAAGCAAACAAGGGACCAAGGGGAGAGGGGTGTCCCTCCCTTTTATGAGACTCGAAACCACCTTCCTCACCACTGAAAACCCACTGGTTTTCAGTGGTGGGAAGGCCGAGAACACCAAGTAAAGAGGGTCTTAAGCAAAGGCACCAAAAGTGGCCATATAAGGCCTAATAGGAGGGACCTTTGCTCAAACCAAAAAAAGACCTTAATGAAGGTTCAAGAAAAAGTAAAAACAAGACTTTCTTATGTTAAACACAAGTCCAAAAACACAAAGCAAAAGGGGTAGAAACTAGTTGCAAGAATGGGGAATCTAAAGCAAAAAGTTTACCCTTGAAGATCCAATGAAGAACAGGTGGAGCAGCCCTCCTCTAGTGGTCAAAACCAATCCAAGATCACACAAAACAAACCTCCAAGCCTCTCAATCTCGAGCTAAGGTGTAAAGGTGTGTGTAAAGGAGCAAAAATGAGGTAAAACTACACTTTTTGGCCTAAAATCACACACACAAGAGGAGAGAGAGGGAGATATAGATATATGGCAGAGATATATGTATATGAGCTCTGGTTTTTGTCTCTAAAAACTCTAACCTTGAGTCAAGAGGAAGAGTTCTCCTCTTACAGGCAACAAAGACTTAACAACTAAGCAAGCCAAGGGTTCATCCCTCCATACACGTGTATGGAGGGGAGCAAAACACTTTACAGCTGTGAGAAAATATCTGATAAAGCAAGTGTACAGTGCTCGGCCGGCAAAGAGTACCATTTTAGAAAAACACAGTGTGCCGGTCGGCACAATAAAGTGCCGATAGAAGCTTCATCGAGCCGGTGGCCTCTAGCCCCAGCCGGTGGTGTGTAGGGATGCTTCATAAGGCATTTCCTCCCCTCCCAAGGCAAAACACAAGTGTTTGGTGCAAAACCAAACACAACCAGTCGAGTTCGGAGGTCCTGAGGCAGGGCGCGCGCAGCCGAGAACTCCGGGAACTCCAAATGAACACAAACATAGATAATCACCGAGTGTTCCAACGGTGACGTCCAAGTCTTGAGGACGGTCAAAAATGGGGTGTCTACAGTTGCCCCTCTTTGACAGAACTCGGAAGTCATAAGTATGACGGGAGTGAATGTCAAAGCCCAGAGACGACCCAGTTTTGACAAGGCCGAAGACTTAGACAATCATGCAAAACAAGTAAGATATGCGCCCGAAGGCAGGGGCAAAATGCAACTGAAAATGCAAGAAGCCGAGCATAACTTATGATCATGCAAAGGAAGCTGTAATGAAGCACACATGCAACAGTTATAAGCGAGAATATGCCAGTCTACACTACAATGCAGAAAGGATGTAAGAGAATTATGCGATTCTCAAAACGTCTCACGCGGAGGATACAATACCTGTGCGGCTCGTCCGGTCGCGCCGGCCTCAAATGAGCCGTACATACAATATCGTGCCTGCAAAGAAAGCAAACCTAACAGGTACAATATTGTTAGCAATGTTCGTAACAGTCCAATCGAAAGTGCGTAACAACGCATGTATAGAAAATCGTAATTGAACACATATAGTAAAGCAGAGCACGCATACAATGCAGTGTGTATAGAAGGTAATTGGACACATGTCAGTAAAGCAAAGCACGCATACAATGCAATGTGTATAAAAGGGATAATTGAACACATGTAAGTAAAGCAGAGCACGCATACAATGCAATGTGTACGGAAGGTAATTGAACACATGTCAGTAAAGCAAAGCACGCATGCAATGCAATGTGTATAAAGGAATTGAACACATGTAAGTAAAGCAAAGCACGTATGCAATGCAATGTGTATAAAAAGGTAATTGAACACATGTAAGTAAAGCAAAGCACGCATACAATGCAATGTGTACGGAAGGTAATTGAACACATGTCAGTAAAGCAAAGCACACATGCAATGCAATGTGTATAAAAAGTAATTGAACACATGTAAGTAAAGCAAAGCACGCATGCAATGCAATGTGTATAAAGGAATTGAACACATGTAAGTAAAGCAAAGCACGCATGCAATGCAATGTGTATAAAAAGTAATTGAACACATGTAAGTAAAGCAAAGCACGCATGCAATGCAATGTGTATAAAGGAATTGAACACATGTAAGTAAAGCAAAGCACGCATGCAATGCAATGTGTATAAAAAGGTAATTGAACACATGTAAGTAAAGCAAAGCACGCATACAATGCAATGTGTACGGAAGGTAATTGAACACATGTCAGTAAAGCAAAGCACGCATGCAATGCAAAGTGTATAAAAAGTAATTGAACACATGTAAGTAAAGCAAAGCACGCATGCAATGCAATGTGTATAAAGGAATTGAACACATGTAAGTAAAGCAAAGCACGCATACAATGCAATGTGTATAAAAAGGTAATTGAACACATGTAAGTAAAGCAAAGCACGCATACAATGCAATGTGTATAGAAGAATTGAAATTGAGCATGGTAAAGCATGATTTTGAAATGCAACGTATTGCAACACAGTATAATTGAAACAATTTCTTTTGAAATTCACAAGATATAAAAGGATACGAGAAGGGACATCCTCCGCATGTTCCGAATATCGTTTACAAAAGTCATGGCTTGAAATCAACTCGAAGGTCCATTAACATTCCAGAAGTGCACTTTCCCGCACTGCTCTTAAATGATGAAGGTGTCAGACCGCATAACCGACCCAGGCACGGGCGCGGGGGGTATTCTGACTACAAAGGGGAGGTTCCTGGTATTCAGTCCAGTACTCTACTACCCTACTGTCTTCTGCTTTACATTCCTTTTCATTAGTTGTTTAAGCACATTGCACTGCCTCAGGCAGGTTTTATATTCTTTTAAATTGCGGGTTTTTACAAAAACACATGACGGAGATAAGACGGCTATTTGCTCGAAAAGGTGTTGCACTTGTGTGCATCGCATCGCAAGGCATCACAGGACAATGTGAATGAAATTGAAACTGCTTTTTGAAAATCAAAGCATCGCATCGTAATAACCGGGTAGTGAGCCGACTTACAACTCGATAAGCAAAACAAAGACTCGACAGACTAGCCGAGTGCAAGTACAATTTGATAGACAAAGCAAAGACTTAAAGAGAGTGACATACAACTCGATAAGCAAATATACAACAACTCGATAAACAAATACGCGCAACTCAACGGGAATCAATCACCGGAGAGTGCTGGAAGTGGTGGAATTCCCCAATATTCAGCATAAACAGCTTAGAAAACATAGGAGGAAGACCATCGGCTGGACACAAAGGTCACCGGCTTTGAGGAATTTCCATCGGCACAATACTTGGTCGGTCGGCACAAAAGTATGGCCGGTCGGCACTATTACCTGCCGGTCGGCCACCAACCTTCAGCATCAGCAGAATGTTGACACGTGTCCTCCATTCAACCTTATCCTCTACAAAAGATCTTAGCCTCATGGTCTTCTTCATTTCCACACTGATTTACTCCAAATGGAGGAATTTCTTGCTCAAAATCTCGCAACTTGGATTAACAACTTGGATGGCTCGGAAAAGCTGAATTTCCGGGCTTTCGGCATAAACGCACTGTTCACTTTGCGCCGCACCCCGCTGCATTTTCCGTTCCTCCATGCCGCGGCAAGGTTCTGGAACCCGGTAACACATGTCTTTAGCTTTAGCGGGCAGGAGGTGTGTCCTACTTTCGAAGATTTCCAAGCTTTAATGGAATCTGACCGCAATGAGGAGATTCTCCCTCAACTTCGTTTTGGCCATGCTCAAGCCTTAGGACAAATGTGTGGGCTCTCAATACCCGATGCTCGTTCTTTGATTTGTGACGGGACATTAGATGTTCCGAGCTTGGTCTGTCGTTTTTCTGAGACTGGTGATCGTGGCGACCATCACTGGCAAGGGTTTCGGTGGCACGCCCTCTGTCTATGCATGCTATCTCATTTTCTGTTCGTCTCCGGTTCCGGGGGAGCCAGTGTCCGGTTGATTGAAGTTGCCCAAGGCTTGAAGGAGGGCAAAAGCTGCATTGCCGTGGTCCTGGCTGAGGCACTGCTGGGCTTAGACGCCTTTTATCGTCGAGAGACAATTAGATTAGCAGGGAGTCCACTATTACTGCAGGTAATGTTTCCCACCCCATCTCACATTTTACGTTTGCTTACATCACTCGGCCCTCAGGCTCGGTTTTTCTCACAAAAACCCTTTTCTCACTTTTTCTCTCATCGTACGTCTCTCTATTCTTTATTCTCTCATTTTTATCCCTCCCCAGGTGTGGTTAATGGATAAACTGAAGGTTGTGGACTCTTGCCCAGCATATTCAGCTCGTGGCTACTTCTTCAGGCAACGCCTGGTTGACGCCCTTGATGAGGGTTGGTGGTTTGAATGGATGTGCAGTTTGTCCGCAGACCGCATTGCTTGCCGATGCCCTTGGCTCAATCTTCCAATGATGAGTTATAACATGAAATAACATGGTAAATGGTTCCAAACCATTGAAATAATGCAAGTAATGCATGCTCATGATCCATGCACTTGAGGCTCACAAGCCAAGAATGCAAAGAGGCTATACTAAGCATGTCATGGTCGGCCAAAGCAACCAAAAATAGAACTTCAACATGCTAAAACAAGCACAAAAGCTTCACAAAGCTAAGCCTAAATCATGCTAGAACAAAGGTCTAAACCTAAAGCATGTCAAGGCAAAAATATGGCATTACAAGACATGTATGCAAAGCATGCAAGGTGTGTCCAAACCAACATAGAACAGTGCTATAACATGTCAAAATAAGCACAAATAATAGCTAGGACATGGCCAGCATGAGCCTAAATAAGATGATCATTCAAGAGGCAAAAATGGCCCTTTTCAAGGACAACAAGGAGAAGGGGTGGCCCTCTCCTTCTTAAGACCTCAAGGCACCATCCTCACCACTGAAATCCCTCAAGATTTTAGTGGTGAGGAGGCCCAAACAAGGTGGTCCCGGAGCTCAACCAAAATGGCACAAAATGGGGCCAAATAAGCCCTAAGAGGGGTCAAACAACACCAAAGCTTAAAATACCCTTAACCAACTATTCAAATCACTCAAAAATAGAACTTTTATATGTTATATGCTAAGCTCAAAAACAGGTGCGAGATGGGTAAAAATACTATGCAAAAATGGGGGATAAAGGGACAAGTTTCTTACCCTTGTAGACCCTCTTCAAAAATGGAAGTCCAGCAACTTCTTCAAGGTTGAATCAGCTCCAAAACTTCAAGAACAGGTCCCTAGCACCTCAGTAGCCAAGGTAAGGGGAAGTGGTGGGTGTTTGTGTGCAAATCTAAGGACAAACACACACTAAATACACACAAGAGGGAGAGATATAGAGATAGGTGATACACAAACCCTAACCCTAAAACTTAGAGCTCTGGAAAAGTTGTCTAACCCAAATGGAGGGAGAAGAGGCTCCCTCTTATAGAACTTCCCTCTTGCAAAGCTTCTCAAGTAAGCTAGTCAAGAGAGAGATCCCTCCATACACGTGTATGGAGGGAAGCAAAGTGTATGCCAGCTAGCACAGCTGGCATAGAAATATCTGCAAAAGTAGATGAACAGTGGTCGGCCAGCCAAAAATGCAATTTAACCAAAATAGATGGTCGGTCGGCCATCTAGAGTGCCGGTCGGCCAAATACTTGGCTGATGGCAACAAAACACAGCCGGTGGCCTCAAGCCATGGCCGGTGGTGTGTGGGGACGCCTCACAAGGAATTCCCTGCCCCTCAAAGGCAAAACACAAGTGTTTGGTGCAAAACCAGACACAGAACAGTCGAGCCAAGAGATCCTGAGGCAAGGTGCATAGTCGAGACCTCCGGGAACTCAAGACGAACACAAACATGGATGATCACTGAGTGTTCAAATGGTGACATCCAAGTCTTGAGAACGGTCAAAAATGGGGTGTCTACACACCCCTTTGGAAAAGGCTTGCTTAGCCTTGGTATGGGCTACCAGGAAATTGAGGCACTATCTATTAGCTCACTCTGTAATTCTGGTTTCGAAATTAGATCCCATCAAATATCTGTTCGATAAACCGGCACTTACGTGTAGGCTAGCCCATTGGTTGCTTCTTCTCTCTGAATTTGATTTGAAGTATATGACTCGCAAGTCTGTCAAGGGGAGAGAAGTAGTAGAGTTCTTAGCAGATCACCTAGTGGAAGGGGACGAAGAGGTAGAATACCTATTCCCAGATGAGGCCATTTTGCATGTTGAGGAAGAAACCTAGACGATGTACTTTGACAGAGCGTTAAACCAGTACGGGTATGGGATAGGGGTGTTACTGATAGCACCCGACAATTTCCACATACCCTTAGCCTTTAAACTCTGATTCAAAGTATTGAACAATGAAGCGGAATACAAGGCGTGTATCGCCGGCTTGGATGCTGCCCTGGAACTAAGGGCAAAAAGGTTGGATGTCATTGGGAACTCAAACCTCGTTGTGTCTCAAGCAAAAGAAGACTGGAAAGTCAAAGAAGAAAGGATGAAAATATATCACCAGACCTTGGACATTCTGATTCCTCGATTCGAGAAACTAACCTTCACCCATCTTTTGACAGAGAACAATAGGTTCACCGATTCCTTAGCAACTCTATCATCAATGATAGACATCCCGTTGGGAGTCTGGATGCGTCCGATCATCATTGAACAGAGATACACGTCGGCCTACGAGTTGATCGCCGCAATAGATGAAATACAAGATCAGAACCCCTGGTACTATGATATCTGGAACTTCTTGGAAAAGGAGGTGTATCCGCTAGGGGCAAATACCAAAGATAAGAGGGCAATACGGCGGATGGCCGTTTAGTTTATCATCTGTGGGGGTAAGTTATACAAACATGGTCATCTGGGAATGCACAAACTGTGCGTTGATGTAGAAGAGTCAAAATGCCTAATGGAGGCCATCCATGGAGGAGAGTGTGGATCACACATGAGCAGAGTAATGCTTGCCCGAAAGATTCTCAGGCAAGGTTACTACTGGTCAACCATGGAGGAGGATTGTATCGTTTTTTTCCGGCAATGCCACAAATGTCAAATTCATGCAAATCACATGAATATCCCGCTGTCGAAGTTGTACAATATGACTTCTCCGTGGCCTTTTCCAGTCTGGAGAATTGATGTCATTGGGGCAGTTACTTCGAAGGGCTCGAATGGGCATGAGTATATCCTGGTGGCACTTGACTATTTTATGAAGTGGGTGGAAGCCCAATCCTATGCGGTATTGAAAGCGTCGCATGTAGCCAAGTTCATCAAGAATAATATCATCTGTCGTTATGGCGTCCCGAATGTGATTATTTCAGATAATGGTTCCCACTTCAAGAAGGAAGTGATAGACTTGTTGGAGAAGTACAATGTGGCATTTCATAAGTCATCCATATATTGGCCACAAACCAACGGAGCTATTGAGGCCGCCAACAAGAATATCAAGCACATCTTGCAGAAGATGGTAGAAACCTACCGGGACTGGCCAGACAAATTGCCATTTGCTCTTTGGGGCTATAGAACATCAATTAGGACATCTATTGGGACAACTCCGTGTTCTCTAGTTTATGGGATGGAGGCTATTCTACCGATTGAAATAGAGGTGCAGTCGTTGCGAGTTATGGCTGAGTGCCAGATAGCAGAAGCGGATTGGCAGCAGAGCAGGTTTGAAGAACTAATGCTATTTGATGAGAGGAGGTTGAAAGCATTGTACCATGTTCAAGGTTATCAACGTAGGATTGCTAGGGATTTCAACAAGAAAGTTAAGTCTAGGAATCTTAAAGAAGGGGATTTAGCGCTGAAAGACAACCGAGCTCCTATCCACGACCCTAAGGGCAAGTTCAAACCCAATTGGACTAGTCCTTACATCATCAAATCAATTTGGTTGGGTGGAGCTGTCATTCTTATTGTAGACACCCCTTTTTTGACCGTCCTCAAGACTTCGACGTCACTGATTGAACACTCGGTGATCATCCTTGTTTGTGTTCGTTTGGAGTTCCCGGAGGTCTCAGCTACGTGCCTTGCCTCAGGATCTCCGAACTCGACTGTTTTGTGTCTGGTTTTGCACCAAACACTTCTGTTTTGCCTTGGAGGGGCAGGGAATACCTTGTGAGGCATCCCCACACATCACCGGCTGTGGCTAGAGGCCACCGGCCAAGGTTTTATGCCATCGGCAATGTATGTTGCCGGTCGGCATTCTTTGTTGCCGGCCGGCAGTAAATTTTGTCAAAATGACATCTTTGGCCGGCCGACTACTGTGCATCTGCTTTTGCAGATATTTTAGCATAGCTGTCTTGCATTTGCTTCCCCTCCATACACGTGTATGGAGGGATGCCCCTCTTGTTTGCTTACCTTGTAAGCTTTACAAGATTGCCTCCTCTATAAGAGGAGGCCTTCTCTCCCTTGTTCTAGGGTTAGAGAAGTTGAAGAAGAGAGTGAGAAGGCTCTGGTTTTAGGGTTTACATTAGTGTATCTAACCTATATCTATATCTCTCCCTCTCTTGCCATTGTGTGTGTTTTAGGCTTAGTTTTGTGCACAAACACCTACCACCACACCATCCTCTTGGAACTGAGGTTCTTGAGGTTTACTTTGGAGTTTTGAAGCTGGTTTGGAGCTCAAGAGGCTGCTGGTTCACCATTTTTGAAGGTGGTCTACAAGGGTAAGACACTAGTCCCTTTTTACCCCACTTTTGCATTGTATTTTTGACCATCTTAGAACTGTTTTCAAGCTTAGTGTTTAATACATAAAAGTTATTTTTTTAAGCCCTCTTGACAGTTTGTTTAGAGTGTTTTGTGATTTGGAGGAGTTTGACCCCCTCCTAGGCCTTGAAAGGCCCCTTTTTGTGCCATTTTGTGCAAGCTCCGGGACCCTAGTGTTTGGGCCTCCTCACCACTGAAATCTTGAGGGATTTCAGAGGTGAGGATGGTGCCTTGAGGTCCTAAGAAGGAGAGGGCCACCTCCTCTCCTTGTTGCCCTTGAAAAAGACTCATTTTGGCCTCTTGAGGGAGCATCATGTTTGAGTGTTTGTTGATCATGCCATGGCTGTATTTTATGCTTATTATGTCATGATATAACATTGTATTAAGTTGGTTTTGGTACACCATGCATGCTTTGCATACCTACCTTGTAATGCCATGTTTAGCCCCTAACATGCCTTAGGTTGTAAGCCTTTGTTTTAGCATGTTTTAGGCTTAGATTTGTGAAGCTTTTATGCTTATTTCACCATGTTTAAGGTCTGTCCATTGTTGTTTGGGTCGACCATAGCTTGCATTGTATGCCCCCTTTGCATTTTTGGCTTGTTGGCCTTAAGTATGTAAGTGTATAGCATGCTTTGCTTGCTTTGATTTGGTGGTTTGGCACTATTTGTAGTACCATTTCAGTCCTTAAGACATGCTTGTATGCTTGCCTTGGTTGTCTCTTTGTTGCTTTAAAAGGTTGTGCCTTGTGCTCCATGTTTTGGCCATTGTGCATGCCTTTGGACTTGAGCCACTTAGATGCCATTTAGGTGCACCCTTGGCTTTGTTCAAGCCTTCTTTTGACCTGTTTTAAGTCCCCTTAGCCTTGTGGGGCTTGGTGGACTTGACCTTGGATTAAGCCTCCATGGCTTGTCCTAAGTACTTGAACCATTTGCATGCCATTGTTTGTCTTGTTTAAGTTGGTTTGGCACCTCTTATAGCATGATTTCAGAGCTTACTTTGCATGCCATTAATCCATGTTTGTCCCTTTTAAATGTGTTTAAAAGTTGCTTCATTATGCTTAAGTCTTGAACCAAGTATCTTTGCATGCTTGCATGAACATTTTCTTTCATGTACTTAGCATTATGGCCACTGTTTTAGGCCTATTTAGAGCTGCCTAAATCATGTTTAAGTCCATCCCTTTGTTGGTTGCATATGCTCCTCATGTGTTGTAGCATATTGATAAGTTTTTGCATGTTAAGAACTTACATGATTGAATGAAGTCACATGCTTGTTTGCATGCTTGGACATCAACATTGCATCTTGCATGCTTGTTGGTTTACATTGAGCTTTCATGCCTTGCATGTTTATTAGCTTGTATGCTCATTTGCATTGGCATGATTGCATACTAGTCAACATGCCTAGGGTTGCATTGCATCAACATGCATGCTAGACCTCTTGAGATGAGTATGATAGAGGTTGGGCCTCCTTGTGTGTTTATTTGGTTTGCATTAATTTGAAATTGAAGTTGCACACTTGATTCTTTGGACCATCATGCATGGAAATGCGTGATTGGTGGTCCAAGAATTGAGGCACATCCTCTTTTGAGTCATAAGCATGATAAGGGGTGTGATAGGTGCATATATTCTTTGAAATGCATTGCCATGCTATGCCTTGTCCTCTGCTGCTGTAAGTTGCAGGTTCGGCAAACATTTTTGGCCGACCAGCAACATATAGTGCCGACCGGCCGTCAATCAGTGGCCGATAATCCAATCAGCAACCGATGACCTTATTTGGCGGTCGGTGGAAATCCTCCTCAGCCGGTGGTGATCTCCAGTGTTCAGAGAGGCATCCCTAAGACTTTGGCAGTCTTTAGAGGGGCAGAGTAGGGAAAACAGAGGCAGACTATGCATGGCAGTAACTTTCCGAGCGAAACCGGGCATTCGTTGCATCGAGCCGCCTCGCCGAGGCTGCTATTTATTGCTTTCTTAGACTAATTAATTTGCTTAATTAGTTTAGTTTGGTCTGTAATAATTAATTAGCTAGGATAATTCATTATTCGAATTGTATTATTATTTGGTCCCTCCGAGCGAGGGTAAATCTGTAATAAGTGTGGGTGCGTGTGTGTGCATGTCTTCCAACCCCCACCTCTTTCTCCCTTTTACTTACTTGTTTTGATGGTTAGTATTAGGACATGTTTATTTTAGCACACCTTATGCTATGCATGCGTGCATCCATTCATCTGTCTTGCATGCACCGGGTTCGGCGCATCATGCTAATTGCATTAGTATTTCAAATCTAACTTGAATACGTGCATCAAATGATTGTATTCCACATGCCATTTTAGGGTTAGCCAAGCCTATCCTAATGACATTTTGTGTGCGATGCATTAGCCACTTAACATGGACTAGGATCACGCATGTTTGCTAACCAGTCTACAGTTTTGGCACGGAGTACGATGTGAGTATTTTTATGCTTTAGCATATCGCATGCGTGTGAATGTTAATATGATAGTATGCTTACCATGTGGCTAGATGCTTATGTGCTATAAACTACCTAAATGCCTGTGGGTGAAGGTTGGATTGTTTGAGTTGGAATAACTCGTTGAAATCCGTATTTTAGCCTACTTGCGAGTAGCAAACTCAAACTGTTTTCAAAATAAACGGATATGCAATGCTTATTTCCAAATTTGGCGATCTAGTCTATACTTTTGTGTTGTGCGCATCACGTAGTAATTCTAAGCTAATAACCGGAATAAGAATACATAACGTTTTCAAAAACGGATATCATGGTTAGTAGAGGCCAGTCTTCGGACCGGGCGAGAGGGGGTGCTCATAGCTGACCTTCCCCAATCGTACCCAAGTTCCCGAGCCGAGGCAACTTTGGTGTTGACGGACCCGTGGCCTTTGGCACCGAGTCAGGGTTTCCTAAATTCCCCCATTAAAAAATATTTAGGTGACGACTCTGTATCTGGCAAAGCAGTCCATCTTTGGCACTTCTTTCAAAAATCTGTTTTCTCAAAACGATTTGCCAGAGTTGGACTCTTTGGTTCAAATTAAGAACCGTAACAAACAAAAAAGGAGAGTCTGAACTGTAGCAGCAAAGGCCCTCGCCCGGGGGCGCGTCTACACTTATGGACCTAGATGGCCTAGAATTCTCCTAACCAATCAACATGGACAAGTTGAAGAAATACTATCCTTGAGTGGCTCGTTAGGCCGAAAACCCGGAAGGGCGACCTAGGCAAAAGTTAGAGCACAAAAAAATTGAAATAAGAAAAACTGAGCTCGCAAGGTTGAAAACCCAGAAAGGGCGGCCTTGGCAAAAGTTAGAGCACAAAAGGAGAGCGTTAAAACTCGAGTGAACCCAAACCGAACTACGTAAGGCTTGATTCCCATCTTCGGGATACGTAGGCAGCTTCATTTTGAAGTTCAGCCACAAACACTTCCAAATCAACTGTCCTATCCATGTGCTTGGTTAGGTCATCTTTGTCTTTTCTGAATCTAAGAGTTCCGTTGTGATCTTTACTATGAGAGCTGGTTACAGTGTGCTGCGGTGCTATTTAGAGAAGGGGCAATTTTCCATTGCCATGTAGTTCCATTCAAGCAAGGGGCAATTTTCCATTGTTCTGGATTCGGGGTTTGTGCATCTTGCGAATAGATTCCACATGTGCCAAGTTGCAATCTGTAGACACCCCATTTTTGACCGTCCTCAAGACTTGGACGTCACCGCTTGAACACTCGGTGATTATCCATGTTTGTGTTCGTTTGGAGTTCCCGGAGTTCTCGGCTACGCGCCTTGCCTCGGGACCTCCGAACTCGACCGTTTTGTGTCTGGTCTTGCACCAAACACTTGTGCTTTGCCTTGGAGGTGCAGGGAATGCCTTGTGAGGCATCCCCACACACCACCGGCAGTGGCTAGAGGCCACCGGCTGGTTGATGTTTCCATCGGCACTATATTGTGCCGGTCGACACTATTTGTTGCCGGTCGGCACTATTTTTGGCAAAATGACCATTTTGCCCTGCCGATCACTATTCAGCTACTTTAGAAGATATTTTATTACAGCTGTATGGCTTTTGTTTCCCCTCCATACACGTGTATGGAGGGATGAGCCTTTTGGTTCCTTAACTTGTAAGTTTTGGTGTCTATAAGAGAAAGGCCTCTTCTCTTGGCTCAAGGGTTGAAGAAGTTGGACATTTAGACATTTTAGACAGAGAAGAAGCTCTGGTTTTAGGTTAGATGTTTTGTATCTATCCTATATCTCTTCTTCCCTCTTATTTGTACACTAGGTGTTTGTGACTTACTATTGCTTATCAACACCTAGTGTTTCACCTTCTCTAGGTTATTGAGGGTCTGGAGGCTTGTTCTTAGTGCTTTGGAGCTGGATTCAAGCCAAGGAAGGCAACAACATCAACCTTGGTGAAGAAGATCAACAAGGGTGAGAAACTTGCTTTATATTCCCCATTTTTGCACTCCATTTTTACATAGCTTAGAACTGTTTTTGTGCTTGGTGATCAACACATAAAAGTTCTATTTTTTAGTCCTCTTTATTGTCTATTAAGAGTGTTTTGTGGTTTGGAAGGGTTTGACCACCCTTAGGCCTTGAAAAGGCCTATTTTTGTGCTATTTTGTGAGAGCTCCGGGATTTTGGTGTTGGGGTCTCTTCACCACTGAAATCTTGAGGGATTTCAGTGGTGAAGATGATGCCTTAAAGTCCTAAGAAGGAGAGGGCTACCCCCTCTCCTTGATGTCCTTGAAAAGGGCAAGTTTTGCCTCTTGAGGGAGCATTGTGCTTGAGTGTGTGTTGAGCATGTATGGACTGTTATTCATGCTTAGGATATCATGATTTAACATTGCTATATGTTGGTTTTAGTACTCCTTGCATGTTTTGCATAGATGCTTAGTAATGCCTCTTTGGTCCTTTAACATGCCTATGGTTGTTAACCCTAGTTTGAGCATGTTTTAGGCTTAGATTCATGAAGATTTTGTGCTTATTTTGCCATGCTTTAGGTCTGTCCTAAGTTGTTTTGGTCGATCTTAGCTTGCATCACATAGCCTCTTTGCATTTGGCTTGTTGGCCTTAAGAGCATGAAAGTGTAGCATGCCTTGCTTGCATTATTTTTAGTGGTTTGGCACCATTAATAGCATTATTTCAGTCCCTAAGGCATGTTCATATGTTTACATTGCATGCCTCTTTGTTGCTTCTTGAGCTTATGTTGTATGCTCCTTGAAAGGGCACTTATGCATGCCTTTGATTTCAAGCCTCTTAGATGCCATCTAAGTAGCCTTTTGGCTTTATTTTAACATGCTAAAGACCTGTTTTTGGTTGTTTAATGCATGCCATAATTGTTTTGCATAAGTATAGTTCAAAGCCTCATTGACTTGCCTTAAGTCTTAGACTATTTGCATGCTTTGTGTGGTCTACTTTGACTTGGTTTGGCACCATGTTTTGCATGATTTTCAGAGCTTTCTATGCATGCTAGTTGTCCATGTTAGCCTCCTTTAAGTGTTCTTAAGAGTTGCTTGTTTATGCCTAAGTGTTGGATTGTGTATGCTTGCATGTGCGCATGTATTGTATGTATCTTAGTCTTCATTTCTTTGGCATTTGGCCATTAATTTTAGGCTTATTCAGAGCTGCCTAACCCATGTACAAGTCCATCCTCTTGTTGCTTGCATATGCTCCTTGAGTGTTGTAATGTATTGGTAAGTAGATGCATGTTAGGACTAACATGATTGAATGAAGTCACATGCTTGTTTGCATGCTTGGACACCCACATTACACCTTGCATATTTGATGGTTGGCATTGGTGTTTCATGCCTTGTATGTTTGTTAGCTTGTATGCTCCTTTGCATTGGCATGATTGCATACTAGTTGACATGTCTAGGATTGCATCACATAAACATGCATGCTCTACCTCTTGACCAAGTCATGATAGAGGCTTAGCACCCTTGTGTGTTTGTTTGGTTTGCATGCATTTGACATAGAAGTTGCACGCTTGGTTCTTTGGGCCATCATGCATGGGAATGCGTGATTGGTGGCCCGAGAATCAAGGCACATGCCCCTTTGAGTCACAAACATGATAGGGGGCATGATTGGTGCATACATTGTTGGAATTACATTGCCATGCCAGTTTTTGCCCTCTGCTGCTGTGAGTTGCAGGTTCTGCAGACATTCAGTGCCGGCCGGCAGTATTTAGTGCCGACCGGCAGTATATTGATGGCCGATGGATGAATCCAGTGCCGATGAGCTCATCCTACTGCCGGTGGAAGTCCTACTCAGCCGATGATGTCCCTCAGTGTTCTGGGAGGCACTCCTGAGACTTTGGCAGTCTTCTGAGATGCAAAGCAGGGAAAACAGAGGCAATCTAAGCATGGCAGTGCGATTCCGAGCGAGTCCCGAGCGCGCGATGCATCTGGCCCTCTTTCTGAGACAGCTTATTGTTTTAATTAAATTAGTTAATTTATTTGATTAATTTAATTGGACTGTAATATTTTAATTAGCTTGCGTAGTTAATTATCTGTATTATTATTTTGGTCCCTCCGAGTGAGGGCATAACTGTAATAAGTGTGGGTGAGTGGTGTGTATGTCTTCTAACCCCCACCTCTTTCTTCCCTTTTATTTACCTGCTTATGATGGTAGATTAGGGCACGTCTATTTTAGCATACCTTATGCAATGCATGCGTGTATCCATGCATTTATTGACATGCACCGGGCTCGGTACATCATACAAACTGCATTATATTTCCAACTCCAAATTGAATACGTGCATCGAATAAAGTGCATTTCACATGCCATTTTAGGGTTAGCCGAGCCTACTCTAAATTGCATCCTTGCCTGTGTTGCATTAGCCATTCAACATGAACTAGGTCATGCATGTTTGCTAACTAGTTTTTGGTTTTGGCACGGAGTACTATGTAAGTGTTTAATGCTTTAGCATATCGCATGCGTGTGAATGTTGCCATGACAGTATGCTTACCATGCGGCTAAGTGCTTATGTGAGATAAACTGTTTGAATGCCTGTGGGTGGAGGTTGGATTGTTTGAGTTGGAATAACTCATTGAAATCCGTGTTTTAGCCTACTTGCGGGTAGCAAATCCAAACTGTTTTTCAAAACGAATGGATATGCAATGCTTATTTCCAAATTAGGCAATCTAGTCTATACCTGTTTGCTGTACGCATAACATAGTAATTCTAGGCTAATAATTGGAATAAGAGCATGTAATGTTTTCAAAATCGGATATCGCGGTTAGTAGAGGCCGGTCTTCGAACCGGGTGAAAGGGGGTGCTCATAGCTGACCTTCCCCGATCGTACCCAAGCTCCCGAGCCAAGACTACTTTGGTTATGACAGACACGTGGCCTTCGGCACCGAGTCAGGGTTTCCTAAATTTCCCATTTTAAAAAATATTTAGGTGGCGACTCTGTAATCTGGCAAAGCAGTCCATGTTTGGCACTACTTTTCAAAAAAATATGTTTTTCTTCAAAAAGATTTGCCAGAGTTGGACTCTTTGGTTCAGATTTGGAACCGCAACAAAATCGAGTCCGAACTGTAGGGAGGTCCCACGCGGGTGCTGTTACACAATCCTTATCGAAAATGGTTTTGAAAAGTTTTAATTAAATTTGATTTTGTTCAAATTAATCTTTTTACAACTTAGACCATTTTTGGACCAAAAAGAAAATTTTCAGTGCCCAGAACTTCAAATTCATTGATTTCAATACAAAGTTCTCCAACTTTTGATTAAATCAAAGTTGCTTTTAGTAAATTCAAAAGGAAAACTTGAAAGTACAGATCAAAGCAATAAACTTTGGGCATAGCTTAGTCAGGTGTTCCTGTGTCCCCTCCAAGAGCTTGTGGAAGCTTTAGATACCAAAGTAGGCCTAGCTTGTGCCTCATCCTTGAGCCAAGCTATGTATTCGCTAGATAGGGTGCAACTGAAATTGGAGGCATAACCCAGAAGTTCTCTTATCCTCTAAGCAGCTGGATATCGAGCTAATTGTGAGCCTCAGATTGGAAATGAAGCTGGGTAATCTATCCCCTTTTCTGGGCAAGTCTGGTCGTGTCTGAACTGACGCCTAAATCTGAATGGGAAGTAGAAGACACAGTGTGTCAAGCCAATCAACTGAATGCTAGGTTTTCGAGACATGCTGTAGCTCATTTCGGGCAGATAAAACCAGGGGCAATACAAAGCAATGTCGACAGCCGACTTGTTACACATCCAATGGCACCACCATCCCTTATTCGGGAAATCAATTAACCGTTGGCGAAAGAAATAGCCTCGTGCTAAATATACAGGACAAGAGTCCACTACTTTCAACTTGTCCATGAGCCATATCTGGGGAGGGATGAAAAATAAGAGAGATTAAAGAATAGAGAGGTGTACGTGGAGAGAAAAGTGAGAAAGGGCTTTGAGAGAAAAACAGAGCTTGAGTGCCGAGTGATGTGAGAAACACATATTAGATTGGGTCAGAAACATTACCTGCAAAAGTAGTGGACTCCTTGTTAATTTGGTCATTTCCCGCCGATGGAAGGCATCCAAACCCATCAAAGTTTCGGCCAATACTAAGCCAATGCAGCTCTTTCCCTCTTTCAAGCCTTGAGCTACTTTGATCAAGCGAATGCTAGACCCTCTGAAACTCAGGGTGAGCAGAAAATGAGCCAGTATACACAAACAGAGGACATGCTGTCGAAAACTTTGCCAAAGACGGTCGCTGTGGTCATTAGCGTTAGAAAATCGGTGAATGAGACTGGTGTAGCTCGACTTTTTCCGCGCCCCCCCTTTCGGAAAGGTTCGAAATGAAGCCCTACAGTTCGGACTCGTGTCACGGCTCTGAATTTAATCTCACAAAGTGCAATGTAAGACTGATAAGCACCAAAGAGTCCAATCTGGCAAATAGTTTTGGAAAATTGATTTTGAATAAAAAAGCACCAAAAATGGATTGTTTTGCCACATTACAAAGTCGCCATCTAAATATTTTATTTTTGAGAAATTTAGGAAACCCATGACTCGTGCCAAAGGCCACGTGTCCGTCATCACCAAAGTTGCCTCGGCTCAGGAACTTGGGTACGAGAGGGGAAGGTCCTGAAATGAGCACCCGCGCTCACCTGATCAAAGGATCAGCCTCTACTAATCATGATATGATGTTTTATAAACCTCACGTGCTCTTGTTCTTATTATTACTTAACTTTACTATGTGATGCACACAAGCAAGTATAGACTAAAATTGCAAGATTTGGAACAAATCAACTCATGTTTGTTTTTCGAAAATGGTTTGAATTTGCCACCCTCAAGTGGGCTAAAACGCGGATTTGCCACCAAACAAGGTGGGCCTTAAAACATGATTTGCCACTTCAAGTGGGCTTAAAACTCACAATCATTGACTTGATCCAATTCAAGCAATAAAGCCTTCATCCACAGGCATTCAAGCAGTTTAACATTTAAGCACATAGCCTCATGGCAAGCATGCTATCATGGCAACATGGCAAAACTCATACTCATGCAAGTATGCTAAAGCGTAAAAGCTTACCTAGTACTCCAAGCTAGGAAAGAAAACAAAGTTTAGAAAGAATGCATGATCTTAACTATACAAGATGCCTAAAGCAACACATGGAATATTAAATTAATAGGCTCGGCTACTAATATGGCATATGATTTGCAACAATTTGATAACATGCTTTGAAACACGTATTCAAGTAAAGCGTATTGAAATTGTGATGCAGTTTGAATGATGCGCCGAGCCTCGATGCATGCAAGACAAATGAATGGATGCAAATATGCAAGCATAAGATATGCTAATTGAAAATGCCCCTAATCTAACCATCAAAAGCGATTAAATAAAAGGGAAAAGACGTGGGGTTGGAAGACATGCACACACACATGCACACTTATTACAACATTATGCCCTCGCGAAGGAGGGTCCAAATGAATAAGCTAAGTTGTTCTAAGCTAGGCTAATTAAAATAATCTAATTAAGCTAATTAGACTAATTATTACAAATCAAAATAAAGAAATAGCTAAACTAAGCTACTTAATTATTACAACACTTAACTAACTAGTAACTAGTTAATTAAATTACAAAACCAAATGTACACTAATTAAACATTTAGAGCACTGAACTACATTGCCTCAGCTCTGCTTTAGAAAATAAAGGATGCATGCATTTGGTTTTTGCCCCGAAAAGCCACCTGGTTTTGCTCTTGAGAGGCTCTGTTTGCAGGGTGGACTATGTTGCTGAACAATTCTGCTCCACCTTACCAAATCAATGCTGAGGATTGCACCAGTGGCCTACCGGCCATGAGAGGTTACTGCCGACCACCTGCCGGCCAAAATGTGCCATGCTGGCCAAGGATGAAGCATTGCCAACCACTGGGAAGGCACTGCCGGTCATTGATGCTTTGAGTCACCACACTGCAACAGAGCACAAACAGAGGAAAATAGAGGGTTTTCCAAGGGTATGTCTGTACTATGCCCTTCCTTATTATCTCAAAACATCAAAGGATTGGCACTCTTGGATCCAAAACCACCAATCAAGCATTTTCAATGCATGATGGCCAAGGATCCAACTTGTACACTTTTAATAAATTCACAAAACAAGACTCAAAGAACCACCACCCTATCATGCATGGTCAAGGGTGATAGAGACAAAGGAGATTGACTCATTTCATCAGTTTGAGTATGAAATGGACCAATCTTCCTTGTGTTCAATATAACGTCCGATTGAACACATGCAATGCAACACAACATGCTTATCTTGCTCAAGTTTTACTTGTCACTTTTGTTTACTCATTTTAAGTTACCAACTCATTGTTTAATTGATTTAGTCCGTTGGTGAGAGTCTTCTAAAGAGAAAGAAGTGTCAACCAAAAGATGATTTAAGGCAAGAGAGTGGTCATGCCTTTGGTTAGTAGAAACCCTCAAAAGAGGATTAAAACCATTAAGCACAAACTCTATCTCAAGCTTAAAGGATCCCAAACTAGAAACAACTCTCAAAAGCAATTGAAAGAGTGAAACAAATGAGAATGTGACAGAGCTATATATGCTGAAATCACATGAAAAATGACACTACAACATACAACCAACTCAAGCAACTCATGTTTAAGGCCTAAAATAATAAGCTAGCGAAGGAAATTGCACTACAGCTATGCAATACAAAGCTCAAAAGCAACAACTAGCCCAAAACAGATGCAAAAATAGTCCAAAATAGTAGCTAAAACATACTAGACTTGAGCCAAAACAAGCTAGATTACAAGGGTAAAACATAGAGCATGCTAAGCTAGTAAGCGAGACACATGGTGGGAAGGCTAACTCCTCTAATTTTGGACTTTAAAACATGTTTTTTTCCACTGAAATAACTCTGAAAATCGGTGGTAAAAGCCTCAAAAAAAGATGATTTAAGGGTGGGAAACACAAGGGCAAAGGCCTCCAAAACAAGGTACAAAGAAGGGCAATCAACCTCTCAACCTTTAATGGCCTTTGGACCCAAGCTTCAGCCCAAAAACATAGAGTTTTTATAGCCCAAAATCAATTGAAAAACATGCTGGACTCAAGTCATGAAGAGCCAAAACACTAAGCTAATGCATGGGGTTACACTACAACTATGCAAAACAAGCCTCAACTGAAGCAACCAGCCCAAAACAGAGCCAAAACAGGTTATTTCAGAGGCAAAAACATGCTGAAATAAAGCAAAGATAAGCTACAAAAACATGCTAACATATGGAGCTAACTAGGCATGAAAGCTAGACACAAGGAGGGGAGGCTAATCCTCCAATTTTGGACCTCAAAACAAAGTTTTTACCACTAAAAAATCTCTGAATTTCAGTGGTTAAAAGGGCAAAAGAGTTGGTTTGAAAGTGATGAAAAGATGGCACCAAAGCTTAATAAGAAAAGAGACAAAAAGGGTGGACCACCCCCAAACTCAAAATAGCCTTAAACCCCCATTTTTAAGCCTAAAAAATAGAAGTTTTTGTAGTTGAAAACCAGGCCAAAAACAATACAAATAGATGGAAAAAACAAGTATGAAAACAAGCTTAAAGGGTAATAGTTATACCTCTTGAAGGGAAGAGTGATTCTTTGCACCAATTCAAGCCAAAAGCCACTTAAGGAGCTTCAAGCAACTTCATCCCAAAGATGAACCACTTTGGTTAAGGGTCGATATGTTAAAGTTTGATATATGCAAGCTTCTAAGCATAAAAGCTAAAGAGAGAGAGAAGTCTAGAGAGAAAGGATTGTAGAGAGAGAGGGTCCCAAAATATTTCACTCCCAAAAATGTTCTAACCTTGAAAACCATAGAGAAGGCTCTCTATATATAGAAAAATGAGGCTTCAGGTCGAAAATATCCCAAAAGGGACAGCTGGAACAGCTGGAACACAAATATCTGCAAAAACTAACTTTTTCCATCAATGGCCAGCAAGGGATCATTGATGGCCAGCAGAGGTTGTTTTGTGTCCGGCTAGGACCATCAATGGCCGGCACTTCATCATTCATGGCCGGCACCCTTCACCAGTGGCTGGCAAAAAAAAATCTACTCTCCAGGCCCAACTTCAAATGGTTATAACTCCTTGATTTGGACTCCTTTATAGGTCATTCTTGAGCCTAAATTGAAGCACCAGAAGTCTTCTTTCCAATGCTGGTAGCCTCACATCAAAATTCCAAGTGTGCTAAGATATATGCCTATTTTAGTGAAGCCGCTCAGTTATAGTTCTAACCAGATTCATGCCTAACTGCTCCTTAGCTAGTTTTCTTCCCTCCTCTCTTATTTTCTTCAACCCCAAACCCCTAAATAGGGTGTTTTGAAAGATTTCACCTCTCTTTCATTTATTTTCACTTTGTCCTTGCTCGGTTTACCAAAAAGCACAACATTTAACAAAATGCAAGCCTTGGAACATCGTAGAAACTTCACTACAACAAAAAAGGCCTTTGGGGACAGACTGATTTTGTCTCCAAACATCAAAATTTCATCACTAAAGTGATCTGTGACGAAAAAAATTTGTCACCACGTTCGTGGACTATACGTCGTCACAAAAAGTACCTGGTGACGAAAAATAGTTTCGTCACCTATTTTTCATTTTTGGCGACGAAATGTTTCATCTCCAAATGTTGAATTTTTCATCCTTTAAAACACCAATTCCATCACCAAAACTAAATAATATTTTATTTTAATTGTTTTTTGCGACGAAATATTTCGTCACCAAATATATTTTAGTGACGAAAGTTTTCCTCACCAATGATATGGATTAAGGTGACAAAAAAATTCGTCACTAAAATGAGCAAAAAAGAAAATTATTCAATGACAAAAAACATTTTGTCACCAAATATTTCAATTTAACGACGAAATATTCAGCAAATGTGACGAAATTATTTGTTTCGTACTATATCATTAGTGACAAAATTATTCGTCATGTTTTTTGAAAACTAATAGCTACATTTTTTATTTCATCACTAATAAAAATTAAAATTTTTGAAAATGGGGGTACTATTTTCTTCCAATTTTTTTTTCTTTTCAGTAGCAATTCCCTACGCATTTCAATAGCCTGTTCAATAAAATATCTATTACAAATCAATACAAAAATCTGTTCATTTTCATAAACATCACAATAGAATTTTAGCACTATCCACAATAATACAATATGAACTGCATGCGGATTATAAACATGTCTCCTAATATCCACAAAAAACGTCTACTAATATCCACAAAAATATAATATCAACCGTATGCAGATTACCAAACACATCTCCTAATATCCAACAAAAAACATGTCTACTAATATCAACAAAAACAAAATATCAAGGGCAGATTACCAAACATGCCCCGTAATACTAACAAAAATATAAAATTAACAACACAACCAAAATTCATGTAAGGTAATATGAACAAAAACACAAAATGAGCTACCATCGGCCCTCCAAATTACAAAACACGTCCATATCAAATCTCGAATCTGCAAAAAAATGAAACACAAAAAAAAAAATGCCAGTTAGACAATTATTATCTTATCCATAACATATACAATTTAACATGCATTTTTTGACTTAGTTTTCAAATCGGAAGTCCCGTGCTAGTTCCATAAGTTTCCACAACTCACATTGGTCCATCCCGAGGTGTTTGAGGTGTTTCCCAGGCCGTCTCATGGCTGTTGCACGATTTTGGCCCCCGAAGGCTTATTTTCAAGCTTAAGTGTCAAAAAGTGCATTTTTGGACTTAGTTTTCAAATCGGGAGTCCCGTGCTATTTCCGTAAGTTTCCACAACTCACATTGGTCCATCCCAAGGTGTTTGAGGTGTTTGAGGTGTTTCCCGGGCCGTCTCGTGGCGGTTGCATGATTTTGGCCCCTGAAGGCCTATTTTCAAGCTTAAGTGTAAAAAAGTCTATTTTTGGACTTAGTTTTCAAACTGGGAGTCCCGTGCTAGTTTCGTTAGTTTCCACAACTCACATTGGTCCCTCTCGAGGTGTTTGAGGTGTTCCCCAGGCCGTCTCGTGGCTGTTGCACGATTTTGGCCCCCGAAGGCCTATTTTCAAGCTTAAGTGTAAAAAAGTGCATTTTTGGACTTAGTTTTCAAACCGGGAGACCTGTGCTAGTTCCGTAAGTTTCCAAAACTCACATTGGTCCGTCCCGAGGTTTTTGAGGTGTTTCCTGGGCCGTCTCGTGACTGTGGCACGATATTGGCCCCCGAAGGCCTATTTTCAAGCTTAAGTGTGGAAAAGTGCATTTTTGGAGTTAGTTTTTAAACTGGGAGTCCCGTGCTACTTCCGTAAGTTTTCACAACTCACATTGGTCCATCCCAAGGTGTTTGAGGTGTTTCCTGGTCCGTCTCGTGACTGTTGCACGATTTTGGCCCCCAAAGGCCTATTTTCAAGCTTAAGTGTAAAAAAGTCCATTTTTGGACTTAGTTTTCAAACTGGGAGTCCCGTGCTAGTTTCGTTTTTTCACAACTCACATTGGGCCCTCCCGAGGTGTTTGAGGTGTTCCTTGGGCCGTCTCGTGGTTGTTGCACGATTTTGGCCCCTGAAGGCCTATTTTCAAGCTTAAGTGTAAAAAAGTGCATTTTTGAACTTATTTTACAAACCGGGAGTCCCGTGCTAGTTCCGTAAGTTTCCACAACTCACATTGGTCCGTCCTGAGGTGTTTGAGGTGTTTCCCAGGCTGTCTCGTGCCTGTTGCACAATTTTGGCCCCCGAAGGCCTATTTTCAAGCTTAAGTGTGGAAAAGTGCATTTTTTGACATAGTTTTCAAACCGGGAGTCTCGTGCTAGTTCCGTAAGTTTTCACAACTCACATTGGTCCGTCCTGAGGTTTTTGAGGGGTTTGCTGGGCCGCTCGTGGCTGTTCCACGATTTTGGCCCCCGAAGGTCTATTTTCAAGCTTAAGTGGTAAAAAGTGCATTTTTGGACTTAGTTTTCAAACCGGGAGTCCCGTGCTAGTTCCGTTAGTTTCTACAACTCACATTGGTCCCTCCCAAGGTGTTTGAGGTGTTCCCCGGGCCGTCTCATGGCTGTTGCACGATTTTGGCCCCCGAAGGCCTATTTTCAAGCTTAAGTGTAGAAAAGTGTATTTTTGGACTTAGTTTTCAAACCGGGAGTCTCGTGCTAGTTCCGTAAGTTTCCACAACTCACATTGGTCCGTCCCAAGGTTTTTGAGGTGTTTCTCAGGCCGTCTCGTGGCTGTTGCATGATTTTGGCCTCCGAAGGCCTATTTTCAAGGTTAAGTGTAGAAAATTACATTTTTGGACTTAGTTTTCAAACTGGGAGTCCCGTGCTAGTTCCGTAACTTTCCACAACTCACATTGGTCCGTCCCGAGGTGTTTGAGGTGTTTCCCGGGCCATCTGTAGACACCCCATTTTTGACCGTCCTCAAGGCTTGGACGTCACCATTGGAACACTTGGTGATTACCCATGTTTGTGTTCGTCTTGAGTTCCCGGAGGTCTCGGTTGCGCACCTTGCCTCAGGATCTCTCGACTCGACCGTTTTGTGTCTGGTTTTGTACCAAACACTTGTGTTTTGCCTTGGAGGGGCAGGGAATGCCTTGTGAGGCATCCCCACACATCACCGGCCATGGCTAGAGGCCACCGGCCATTGGTTTTGTGCCATCGGCAATATATGTTGCCGGTCGGCACTCTTTGTTGCCGGTCGGCCATTTAGTTTGTCAAAATGACACTTTTGGCTGGCCGACTACTGTTCATCTGCTTTTGCAGATATTTTAATACAGCTGGCTTGCATTTTGTTCCCCTCCATACACGTGTATGGAGGGATGGCCCTCTTGTTAGCTTACCTTGTAAGTTTTACAAGATTGGCTCCTCTATAAGAGGAGCTCCCCTTTCTTGGCTTTAGGGTTAGAGATTTTGGTTAGAAAAACACAGAGGAGAGCTCTGGTTCTAGGGTTAGTATAGTTGTAGCTATTTTATCTCTCTTTTTCCCTCTTTTGTGCTTAAGGTGTTTTAGTCTTACTATTGCACACAAACACATAGAGTTACACCTTCCCTTGGCTACTGAGGTTCTAAGAGGCTGTTCTTGGTGTTCTTGGGTGGTTTTGAGCTTGAAGAACCAGCTGGTCCACCATTTTTGAAGAAAGGCTTCAAGGGTAAGAATCTTCCCCCTTTTTACCCCTTTCTTGCATACTATTTTTGCCTACTTTATAACTGTTTTTGTGTTTAGTGTATAACATAAAAAAGTTCTATTTTTAGGCCCTCTAAACAGTTGCTTTAGAGTGTTTTGTGGTTTGGAGGTTTTTGACCCCTCTTAGGCCTTGAGAGGCCCCATTTTGTGCTATTTTGAGTGAGCTCCGGGACTTTGGTGTTTGGGCCTCCTCACCACTGAAATCTTGAGGGATTTTAGTGATAAGGATGGTGCCTTGAACTCCCAAGAAGGAGAGGGCCACCCCCTCTCCTTGTTGTCCTTGAAAAGGGCCATTTTTGCCTCTTGAGGGAGCACCTAGCTTAGGTTCTTGTTGACCATGCCTTGGCTGTTATTTATGCTTATTTTTCCATGAAATAGCATTTTTTTAAGTTGGTTTTGGTACACCGTGCTTGCTTAGCATACCTACTTTGTAATGCCACTTTGTTGCCTTAACATGCCTTAGGTTGTAAACCATTGTTCTAGCATGTTTTAGGCTTAGCTTTGTGAAGCTTTAATGCATGTTTTTGTATGCTTTAGCTCTGTTTTAAGTTGCTTTAGTCATGCTTGCCATGCATTATATAGCCCCTTTGCATTTTTGGTTTGTTGGCCTTAAATGTATGAGTGTGTTGCATGCATTACTTGCTTCGATTTAGTGGGTTAGGATCATTTTCTATGTTATTTTAGTCCCTTTGATATGCTTGTATGCTTGCCTTGGACACCTCTTTAATGCTTTGAAAGCTTGTGTTGCATGCTCCCTGTTTTGGCCATTGTGCATGCTTTTGAATTTGAGCCACTTAGATGCCATCTAGGGGTTCCCTTTGCATGGTCTAGGTCTGCCTTGGACCTATTTTAAGCCTTCTTGGCCTTGTGAGGCTTGGTTGGTTTAGCCATGGTTTAAGTACCCTTGACTTGCTTCAAATACTTGGACCATTTGCATGCTAATGTTTGTCTTGTTTAAGTTGGTTTGGGCACCTTTTCTAGCATGTTTTCAGTGTTTAACATGTTGGTTATATGTCCATGTTTGTGGCTTTTAAGTGTGCTTAAAAGTTGCTTTAATATGCCTAAGTGTTGGACCATATTTGCATGCATGTGTGCGTGTGTTTTGGAACTCATTTCCTTGGCTTTGGCCACTGTTTTGGACCTAACTTAGGGCTGTCCAGATTAGTTTAAGACCATCCTCTCATGTTATTACATGCATGCCTTGCATACCATCACATGTTTGCTCCATTTCACCTTGTGTTGCATGCTATGTGTAATTGCATTTTGTTGCATTGCTTGAGTTGCATGATATGTTGTTGCATGCTTAGGTTGTGATACATTTGGCATGTATCCTCTCCCTTAGCCACTTAACATGTTGTTACATGTTTATGTATTGCTCCATGTTCATGCTTGCATGCTTGCCCTCATGATCATATTGCATGCTAGTTTACATGCCTAGGTTGCATTCCATCTAGCATGCATGCCTTGTCCCTTGATCAAGTGATAGGGAGTGGGCCTTGGTTTGACTATGTGCATTGCATTACATTTGAAATGAAAGTGCACACTTGGTCTCTTGGGCCATCACGCATTGAAATGCGCGATTGATGGTCCGAGAACCAAGGACCATGTCCCTTTGAGTCATACACATGATAAGGGATAGGGTTGGTGCATACATTGCTTGAATTGCATTGCCATGCTATGCCTTGCCCTCTGCTACTGTCAATTGCAGGTTCTGTAGACATTCTTTGCCAACCGGCAGTGTTCAGTGCTGACCGGCAATCAATTGGTGGCCGATAGCTTCATCAACAGCCGGTGACCACATGCTACTGCCGGTGGCCATTCCACTCAGCCGATGGTGTTTCCCAATGTCCAGAGAAGCACCTCTGAGACTTTGGCAGTCTTCAAAAGGGCAGAGCACGGAAAACAGAGGCAGCCTACGCATGGCAGTGGACTTCCGAGCAAGACCCGAGCACGCGTGCATTGGGCCCTCTTCCCGAGGACCTTTTTCTTGCTTTCTTAGATTAATTAATTTGCTTAATTAATTTAGTTGGTCTGTAATAATTAATTAGCTAGGATAGTTAATTCATTATTCGAATTGTATTATTCTTTTGGTCCCTCCGAGCGAGGGAAAATCTGTAATAAGTGTGGGTGAGTGTGTGCATGTCTTCCAACCCCCACTTCTTTCTCCCTTTTACTTACCTGCTTTTGATGGTTAGTATTAGGACATGTTTAATTTAGCATACCTTATGCTATGCATGCGTGCATCCATACATTTGTCTTGCATGCACCGGGCTCGGCGCATCATGCTAACTGCATTAGTATTTCAAATCTAACTTGAATACGTGCATCAAATGATTGCATTTCACATGCCATTTCAGGATTAGCCGAGCCTAACCTAATTGCATTATGTATGTGATGCATTAGTCACTTCAGCATGAACTAGGATCATGCATGTTTGCTAACTAGTTTACTGTTTTGGCACGGAGTACGATGTAAGTATTTTTATGCTTTAGCATATCGCATGCGTGTGAATGTTAACCTGACGGCATGCTTACCATGTGGCTAGATGCTTATGTGTTATAAACTGCCTGAATGCCTGTGGGTGAAGGTTGGATTGTTTGAGTTGGAATAACTCGTTGAAATTCGTATTTTAGCCTACTCGTGAGTAGCGATTCTAAAACTGTTTTCGAAACAAACGGACATGCAATGCTTATTTCCAAATTAGACGATCTAGTCTATACTTTTGTGTTGTGCGCATCACATAGTAATTATAGCTAATTAATAGGAATAAGAACACATAACGTTTTCAAAAACGGATATCATGGTTAGTAGAGGCCGATCTTTGGATCGGGCGAGAGGGGGTGCTCATAGCTGACCTTCCCAATCGTACCCAAGTTCCCGAGCCGAGGCAATTTTGGTGATGACGGACACGTGGCCTTTGGCACCGAGTCAGAGTTTCCTAAATTCCCCCAATAAAAAATATTTAGGTGGTGACTCTGTATCTGGCAAAGCAGTCCATGTTTGGCACTTCTTTTCTAAAAATCTGTTTTCTCAAAATGATTTGCCGGATTTGGACTCTTTGGTTCAAGATTAAGAACCGTGACACAAATCGAGTCTGAACTGTAGGGTGAGGTCCCCACCGCGGGCGCGTCTACACCATCTCATGGCTGTTGCACGATTTTGGCCCCCGAAGGCCTATTGTCAAGTTTAAGTGTAAAAAAATACATTTTTGGACTTAGTTTTCAAACCGAGAGTCCCGTGCTAGTTCTGTAAGTTTCCACAACTCACATTTGTCCTTCTCGAGGTGTTTGAGATGTTTCTCGGGCTGTCTCGTGGCTTTTGTACGATTTTGGCCCCCAAAGGCCTATTTTTGAAGCTTAAGTTTGAAAAAGTGCATTTTTGGACTTAGTTTTCAAACCGGGAGTCCCGTGCTAGTTCCGTAAGTTTCCACAACTCACATTGGAACGACTATTTCAAGATTTTACTCCCTAATGGCCTATTTTCAAAAGATTTTACTCCCATAACTCATTTTTTGACTTAGTTTTCATGATATTTCTTGGCCTTTTAACGACTATTTCAAGATTTTACTCCCTAACGGCCTATTTTCAAGCCTAAATGTTTTCCAACCGAGTCTTATGATTGTTCTGTAAGTTTTCACAACTTATGTTGATTCCTCCCAAAGTGTTCATGATAATTTCTGATAATCTCAGGGTGTTTGTGATGTATTTCAGGCCTTTAGATACATACTTCACTATTTTCCCGAGACCTTGTGCCTAAATGTCAAAAGTAGTTTTTTATTCTACTCTAATTTAAAATAAATTGAAAAATTATTAGTTATTCTACCCTACAAAGCAAATAAATAATTTTATCAAAATTAATATGCCTTGCCTTGTACATACATAATTAGCTTGGCGCTCCGACGAAATCCATTCATGTGTGTTTGAATTATAGTGGATGGACTTGTAAAACTTTGCCAAATCAGGAACTTCTCCAGTTGCAATTATCTAATTCATATGTTTTTGAATGTTATTTCAAATATTTAAATAACAAAGCCTACTAATCTGATAAAATAAAATAGCAGAACACACCGAGCTGTGCACCCTAACCGGGATTGATTTTGATCCACATCTATGTTTTGTTTTCATTTGCATCCTATTATTCACATTAGTTAGTGATTGTTCCTACACGATTGAAACACCAATAAAAAAAAACAATACTTAACATTAGTAAGAAGAAAATTAATTTTTGACAATTAACATAAAACGTTATACCATGAATTCTTTACTATTCCACTTCTTGTCAATTAGAGATGTCCATTGATTAAGAGTAACACTTGTAGGTGGGTGGCTTCTCGCATACTCCTCCCCTCTTGCATCCTTAAGTTGTTTGTATTGTTTGTGCAACCTATAGGTGAAGCTACTCAATCGCCGACCAAATTGTGTGTTTAAAGTCCTTGCTACATCACTCGGATTGCCTTGTAGATCAAACTGATCCTACAAAATCAAATCATTTTTTTTATAAGTTAAATAACCTAAATTTTGTTCACATACACAATTAGACGTAGCAGCAACCAGCAAATTATATATACATTTTATTTTGTTAGTTCACTAGTTATATTAGAATTTCGTGGAAGCTCTCAAATCTAATTTCACACTGACTAGAAATTCTATATTTAGATGTTCATTTTATTTTATTTTATTTTCCTATAAATGTGAAATTGCTCTTTCATTGCTAAGAACAACCAACTCAGTAATTAAATTTCCAGGCATCTCTGTTAATAAAACCAATCCTATGTTTGCTAAGAAACTCACAATTATATAAATATTCTGGTTATGAAAGCAAAAATCATCCCAGTAACAACTTGCAAGTTGAAAGCCTAGAGAACATATTAGCTAACCCTAAACTTTGCAACGCTATTGAACTTTCAACAGAACAGAGGACACTGCAACATTCAAGCAATAGTTGTTTTTTTCCAGTACTAGTATAGTTTCAAATACTATTTTTGTGCTATTTTTGATTCAATGGCAGTTGACTGTTTTATGGTATATATAATAAGTAAACATGGTAGTCAATAAAAGAGTTGAGGAACCATTTGTTCAACATGGTTTCAATTCAACTAAGATCATTTATATAAACTATAGGATACTATTACTAACCAGAAAGAGCCATACCCCAAAAAAATGGTTTTAGAAGCAAAAAATTAGAATTCAATAAGAAGCAACACATTAAATTAGCAAACATGAATGACATGCAGAAGCTGAAGGTGTCTTGATACCAAAAACATAAAACATTCATAAATTAAATGAAAAAAATAAACATCAAAATAGCAAATAGTAAAATTTAGATGCAACACCTTTTTATCAAAGGCAAGAACAAAGCTTCACTCTAATAGCTATGAAGGCATGAATTTAAATGACGATAATAGACTTCCATTGATTATTGATGTTGATGAATTGTCAGTTTCCAATTCATGCCTTCATAGCTACTTGAACTATTTGATGCAACCACCAACAGAGAACTTTTAATATGCCAAGAGCTTTTACAAAAAGTAAGCAGAATACCCAAATGTTATACCAAATGTTCTTAGCCCTGTCAATTTTTAGCTTCTTATGAAATTAGGATGCATTCTGATGTCTGTCACCTTCCTGAAGCCAATATAATGACCTCCATCTATTCATAGCTATTGTTTCCATGATTTGATTAGTACTAACAAGAATACTTCCCTATTTATTTGTTGGCATCACTAGTTATATTAGTGTTTACTAATATATGCATCACTAGTTAAATTTTTAGATTTTCTATTGTGTTTCACTACGCAAGGATACAAACTGAATACATAGTTATAGTTGCATTCTTACTAATCGTTAAATTCTTTGCAAAACTAGAAGTCTTTGATATGCTACCATGTAATATCTTGTTTAGCAGCAAGTTCTTGTAATCACCCTAACAAAGAGAGTAGTTCTTTCACACAAGAAGCAAAAACTTGAGCATAACCGAGCAACAAACTGAAATAAACCCCTATGCTACGCCATTTTTCTCTAATACTTTCCATCTATCACCTCAATTTCAGTTTCAAAAAATATAGAAGGTAATAATTACCTTCTATATTTCAGTTTCAATTTCTATGCTGTGGGAGCCGAATGTTTTTGGATCAACAGGAGCGGACCAATCCAGTCCAGAACATAACTTCTATTCGGCATTGACCTTATCCAATTGAGGGGCCGAATAAAAGAGCCGACATTCCTGCCAGTAAAATAAGGGCCGTATAGAAGTACATGGCAAGGACTAGGAGTGGGCCAAGCCCCAAGGCCCAAAGAGAATACTATAAATACAAGATCTTCAGTCCTAAAGAGGTATGGGAGAACTAATGTGTTTAACCTAGAATACAGATCAATTTGAATGTAAAGATTAACTTGCCCGTCGGAGTGCTAATTCCAGCACCCCCGACCGGAGTGCTCATTTCTTTTCAGGTGACTAGAAGAGGATCATCAATGTCCCCCAGGATCAGAGGAGTATTTCCAAACCACTTATCCACAATTGGCGCCGTTTGTGGGAATACTCAAACACATCCATGGCCGGCGTAACGGAAGACCCTCCGATAGTCACTGATGAAACCACGCAGAGAGACGACCTCACTCTAACAAACATGCTTGGACCAGAAACCATCCCCGTAAGACGCGCTCTGAACTTCGCCTCACCTTCAACTCCAGAGCATGAAGCAATGCAAGTGATCATGGAACAGGCAAAGCAAAATGAACAAAGGTTGGAGAACATGATCGCAGAAAACGAACGTCTCCGTCAGGATTTGGCCTTGGAGGTGGCAAAGTCCAAACAAACTGCACACCAAGGCCCAGAACGACCTGTGAGAACAGATGGTCGATGATCTCGAGCCCAACAACAAGACACCGATAGCAACTCCGACTCATTATCCCCGAAGCCCAAGAAGAAGGGACGACCTGAAACTTCCAGCTCTTCTGAAGAGAGTCCCCGTATAAGGCATAAGCGAAAAAGAAACAGTTTAGATGAAGATCAACATGATCCTTTTGTATGACGGATTGCAAAGGTAGTGCTACCCAGGAAATTCAAAGCACCGTCATTCACCTTGTACGACGAAAAATCAGGCCCCACCGATCACATCAGCCATTACAAGCAAGCCATGACCTTACATGCAGATGACGAGGCGTTGATGTGCAGAATATTTTCAAGCAGATTGGGACCACTAGCTGTTAGGTGGTATAACAAACTGAGCCGACTTCGATTAAAAGCTTCCATAAACTCCAAAAATCATTCAGGGCAAGGTTTATCACTAATGAGGTCCAGCCAAAGCAAGCCAATTCCCTCTGGGCAATGCAGATTCAACCGGGGGAAACCCTTCGTGCCTACTCGGTGTGGTATTGGGAATATTTCAATCCGGTGGACGATGCTTGCAATGATTCCATGGCCATCACCGCCTTTAAGATGGGGTTACATCCCAACAGTGCCCTCCGCAGTTCGTTGACCAGACGGCCCCCCAAAGCAGTTTGGTCGTTGATGAAGAAAGTTGAAGAATACTGTAAAGTGGAAGACGATGCCTTGAGAGTTAAAGCCGGCAATGTGACCAACAAAACGGCTCTTGCTGAAATTGCTCGATCGTTAAAATCTGTAGCACCTCAGAGCGCTGAACCACAGCATTAGGCAAAACGAGATAACAGACGAGATTCTCGCTGCTTAAATGATCAATGCTCCCACCGTGAAGATGATCAGCTACAAGTTGACAGCAGGCGCACGAGGCGCGCCGATAAAAAATATACAGAGTTGACTGAGCCGATCAGCGCGGTTATGTCCAAAATCCAACACCTTCCGTTCTTCAAATGGCCGTAGGACCTCCTGACATGAGAAGACGGGATAGACAGTGTGAGTATCACAAGGATCAAGGCCATGATACCGATAGTTGTTATGCACTGAAGGACCTCCTGGAAGAATTAATTCAAGATGGCAGGTTGCAACAGTACGTCCGAAAAGGCAACCCAACCAAAGCAATAGCCTTGAGACAAGACTCACCTCCGCCCGGCATAATCCACATGATATACAGCCTGCCAATGTCATCAGCGGTGCATGCGATCCAGTTGAAGTCTGAGCCTCAGGACCAACTCACTCCTGCTAAACGGCCCCATGAAGCCGAGGACAATACTTTTGATGATTCAGATTTGGCCGGAGTAACACTGCCCCACATTGATCCCTTTAATCGAGTTACGCGTAAACCGGTTCACAGTTGAGCGCATACTCATTGATCCGAGGAGCACATTGGAGATTATGTACTATAAGACATTTAACAAACTCGGCTTCTCCGAATCGGATCTCTCTCCAGCCCCTTATCCACTATTCGGCTTCAATGCCAATCCAGAGTACCCATTGGGGAAAATCAGACTACCCATTCGAGCAGGCTCCCGAAAAGTGGATGTAGAATTATTGGTCGTCAAGCTGTCGTCGCCGTATAATCTCATCATGGGGCGATCCTGGTTGCATACTATGCAGGCCGTGCCAAGAACCTACCATCAGCTGCTACGCTTCCCGACAGAACGCGGTATTGAGCAAATCCACGGCTCCCAGAAATCGGCACAAGCATGTTATCTCCTTGCTGAAAAAATGCCAAAGGAACTACAAGTGAATTCCATTGAGGTGTCGGATCAAGAGAGCCTCGACGATGTTGGGCGGCTCCCAAATGAAAAGGCCATGGAAGGTTTAGACCAAATTGAAATCAATGGAAGCCTAGACAAGTTCTTCATGGTCGGCGCCTCCCTGAATTAGGACGACAGATAGTAGCTAATCTCTTTTCTACTTAACAACCTTGATGTCTTTGCATGGACTATGTATGAGATGCCCGGTATAGATCCGTCAGTTTCACAGCACCAGTTGAATGTCGATCCAAAGTGCAGGCCGATCATTTAGAAAAGTTGGCGGTTAGCCGTAGAGCACACTCCCGCTATTGTTAAGGAGGTTGATAAGCTACTTGCCACTGGGGCAATTAGAGAAGTGAACTACCTTACGTGGTTCTCTAATACAGTGGTGGTGAAAAAGAAAAATGGGACTTGGCGAGTTTGTGTCAATTTCACGGATCTAAACAAAGCCTGCCCCAAAGATTGTTTTTCCCTACCCAGAATCGACCAACTTGTAGATGCGACGGCGCGCCATCAGTGCATGAACTTCCTCAATGCTTACAAAGGCTACCATCAGATCGCCATGCATCCAGAAGACCAAGACAAAACTGCATTCCTCACCCCAAGAGGAACCTATTGCTACAAGGTTAAACATTTTGGGCTGAAGAATGCAGGGGCAACCTACCAAAGACTGGTCATCGCCATGTTCAAGGAGCAACACGGTCACACTATGGAAGTATACATTGACAAGATGGTGGTCAAGTCCAAGGAAGAACATAATCATATAGTCGATCTAGAGAAGACATTCGGCATTTTACGCAAATACAAAATGAAGCTGAATGCTTCCAAATGTGCATTTGGGATCGGCTCTGGCAAGTTCTTGGGCTACATTGTCAACCACCGAGGAATCGAGGCCAACCCGAGGCAAATCACGACAATCTTGGAACTCGGCTCCCCCCGTTCGGTAAAAGAGGTTCAAAAGTTGATGGGGATGGCCGCCGCACTCAACAGGTTCATTAGTCGGTCCACAGATCGCTGCCGACAATTCTTTCATACACTGCAGCAGGGCAAGGCTTTTGAATGGTCCGATGAATGCGAAGCCGCTTTCAGCGGGCTCAAGACCTACCCTACCACTCTTGACAACACCTGCTGCTGGTGACCCGCTCATTTTGTGTCTGGCAGTCTTCGACAGGGCCGTCAGTGCCGTACTAATAAAGGAAGAGCTGGGGGAGCAACAACCAGTGTATTACGTAAGCAAGGCAATGGTTGACGCCGAAACACGCTACCTTCCGTTGGAAAAACACATCCTAGCCCTAGTCATGGCGGCAAGAAAACTGATGCATTACTTCGAGGGCCATAACATTGGAGTGCTAACAGATTATCTCCTCCGATCAGTACTACGAAGTGCGGAAGCATCAGGACGTGTTTCAAAGTGGGCTCTTGAACTCGGCCAGTACGACATTCAGTTTCTACCTAGAACCTCAATCAAGGGATTGGTGCTTGCCGACTTTGCTGTCGAATTCACTAGGGGTCTTGCCGATTTCAAGTCCGATGAGAGTTGACCGGAGCCGAATTAGAGAATTCATGTCGGAGACATTTGGCAGCTGTACTGTGATGGATCATCCAATCAATGAGGCAGTGGAGCAGGAGTTGTGATCATGGCCCCCATCGGCGCATGACGTCTTTGGGCCGAAAAAGCCTTCGGATTCGGAGCGCCCTTCGTGGATATCACGATTGGCCAAATAAAGTCTTTGGATTCGGAGCCCCATCAGTGCATGACGTCTTTGGGCCGAAAAAGCCTCCGGATTCGGAGCGCCTTTCATGGATATCATGATTGGCCAATTAAAGTCTCCGGATTCAGAGCTCCATCGGCGCATGACATCTTTGGGCCGAAAAAGCCACCTGATTCGAAGCGCCCTTCGTGGATATCTGGATTGGCCAATTAAAGTCTCCGGATTTGGAGCCCCATCGACGCATGACGTCTTTGAGCCGAAAAAGCCTCCGGATTCAGAGCGCCCTTCATGGATATCACGATTGGCCAAATAAAGTCTCCGTATTCGGAGCCCCATCGGCGCATGATGTCTTTGGGCCGAAAAAGCCTCCGGATTCAGAGCGCCCTTCATAGATATCACGATTGGCCAAGCCTCCGGATTCGGAGCCCCATCGGCGCATGAGGCCTTCAGGCCAAAAAAGCCTCCGTAGAAAATATGTGTGTGCCGAATAAAATTTTCAACGAAGCAAAGTTGAAATAAAATGAGTACAGCCTCCGTAAACGAAGGCCGAAAAATGCAAGTACTCAAACAAGAATGTTCGAAATAAAATGAGTACTAATATAAATAACAAGTGCGCTACAGATTGAGAACTAAGCATTTTATTAAATTCAGTGAATACATACATAATTTCACTTTCAATCTATGTAAGCATTACAAGGATTTCTTGGGTTCGGCAGCTTCTTCGTCATCGCTCTTCTCAATTTCAAATGCAGAGAAGGGAAAATCGTTCTGTTGATACAACGGAAACGCTGAATCCAACCATTCTGACTGGAGACTCTCAGCTTGCCGAAGCGCCTTCATCCAACCGTGCCTAAATCCACGATTTTCACATCGGCAAACTTCTTCAGTGAGTTTCTCCTTGGTCCTTTGAATTCCGACCTTTCGGCCGTCATGGAAGCCTTTTTCATAGGCCATACCCCTCGCAGTCTCGATCGTGAACATGCTAGTCGTATTACGATCGGCGATTGCATCACTAATCATCCTTTGAGTAACCCTTTCTTCAACAACCGGATTAGGGTGGTTGGTTGATTGGGGCCTGGCAGACTTGATTTTCCTTAGCTCGTGCTCGGCCTTCTCGGCGTGAGCTTCTAACTTCCGAATGCGTTCATCTCTCTGTTCTATGTCGCGGCGAGCAGCGTGGAGAAGCATGCCGATCTCATAAGGCGTGTACAGTCCCCTTACCGCCCCGTGAATGTCTTCGCGAAACACTTCGAAGTCCTGTCGACCTACCATCGACTGCTGAACTTCGGGCGAGAAAATCTGTCGAGCAAACTCGACTGCCACATTCGGATCTCGAATGATCGAGTTCGCCTTTGTCATTGGTCTATTACCCACGAAGACTGCAAAACTCAATGGGCGAGGAGTCGCGTCAGGTTGCCTGCCGGAACTGAGCTCAGGAGACTTACGCTGTGGCTATTTGTCCCTCCTGGGTGACCTACTCCGACAACGAGGAGAATGGCGCCTCTCCTGATCCCTCGAAGTCCCATTGCTCGTTCGTGAAGCTTCATCGCTTCGACTCATGGCTCCTCCCAGCTCGGCTAGAGTCTTCGCTTCGCCTCTATTGTTAAAGAAAAGTTTATTTGACATTTGCGCTTGTTCAATCTTCCTCAAAGAGCTGGACTGAAATGCTGACTGAGCACATAAATAGGACCCTCGTTCACGAAGTACACGCCCATTTATTCCCTACGGGGGCAGCACTTCCGAGGTAATCCCCTTAATGTTGAAGCGCCAACTACCCGGCGCCGAATGAATCATATGCCCCAATCGCATCTATTCGCCGTTCTACGATCATGAACCCACTGGGGCAAGGGCAGATTCATCAATCTAGTCTGCTTAAGTGCCCCAGCCGTTTCCCGAATCGATTTATCAACACAAGATTCTTATGGGACATGTTATTCGGCGTTCTACGATCGTGAACCCGCTGGGGCAAGGGCAGATTCATCAATCTAGTCGGCTTAAGTGCCCCAGCCGTTCCCCGAATCGATTAATCAACACAAGATTCTTATGGGACGTGTTATTTGGCATTCTACGATCGTGAACCTACTGGAGCAAAGGCAGATTCATCAATATAGTCAGCTTAAGTGCCCCAGCCGTTCCCCGAATCGATCTATCAACGTAAGATTCTTATCGAACGTGTTATTCGGCATTCTACGATCATGAACCCACTGGGGCAAGGGCAGATTCATCAATCTAGTCGGTTTAAGTGCCCCAGCCGTTCTTTGAATTGATCTATCAACACAAGATTCTTATCGAACGTGTTATTCGGCGTTCTACGATCGTGAACTCGCTGGGGCAAGGGCAGATTCATTAATCTAGTCGGCTTAAGTGCCCCAACCGTTCCCCGAATCAATTCATCACCATGAGATTCTTATGGGACGTGTTATTCGGCGTTCTACGGTCATGAACCCGCGGGGGCAAGGGCAGATTCATCAATTTAGTCGGCTTAAGTGCCCCAGCCGTTCCCCGAATCGATCTATCAACACAAGATTCTTATGGGACGTGTTATTCGGTGTTCTACGATCGTGAACCCGCTAGGGCAAGGGCAGATTCATCAATCTAGTCGGCTTAAGTGCCCCAGTCGTTCTACAAGTCGATTCAGTAAGATTTAGGAATTCATTGTTTTAATCAGATCGTTAAACTCAGTCGGCTTGTAAGTCTGCCGTCTCACGTAGTCTTGGATTTTTGTCCTAACCACTGATTCTCCTAATTGTCTACTCATACAACAAACAATACGAGAAATATCTTGAAAGCATATGAATTTTTCATTCATAAATTGGGCGCTAATAGCGGACATTTTACATATGAAAATCCAAAAAAAAAAAACAAAAAAGATGAAAATTTTTACACATGAAAATCACACACATGAAAATCTACTAAACAAAAACAAACATTGAAATCGAGAAAAATCTAACAAAACTAGAATGCCTCCCAAATCAAGTCTCAGGGTTAGACTCAAGCGGCTCAACATCCACTTGCTCGTATGGAATTGGCGTAGCCAATGTAACTCCAGCGGCAGCAAGGGCAGTGAGCTAGCCGTGTTTGAACCCCCGATTCTCGAATTTGGAGACTTCTTCTACGTAGTCCTTAAAGGCGGAGCTCTTCCCAGCCTCGAACGCCGTCGAAGACTCAGAGTCGGCTTTCTCCTTAGCCTGCTTCAACTCTCTAAACTCGGCCTCCAGCTTGGCAAGCACCTCCTTGGCTAACTTGAGCGATTCCTCACTCACGTTTGCCCTCTCCTCGGCGTCAGACCTAAGTTGATCAGCAGCATTGGCCCTTTCCTTCTCAGCCTCATCCCGCGCGCTTTCCATCGTGGCTCTCATTGCCTCAAACTCTGCCCTGCTCCTTTGACCCTCAACTTCAGATTGCAAATAACCAATCCTTTCAACAGCATCATGCTAGCGGCGGCCCAATTCTGCGATCCTTCTAGCCGTCTGCAAAACAAAGGATCGTCATATGCCAAGAAACATCAAATCCAAACCAAACCAAAGAGTTAGTCACATACCAGAAGAGCCGACTGGGCGGCTAATGCTATTGTCGCCAAATCCGGCTCAGCACGAAAGGTCGCCTTGTCAGCCGGTAAGGAGATTGAGGCAGCCAGGCTTAATGCCACAGCTGCATTTTTCAAAGCCGACGCTTCGGAGGAGATCGGTATATTTTTTATCTTTGGCTCAATAACGAAAGGAGCAACCATAGCCGACTCCTCCAAGCGTGGCCGTTTTTCAATGGGGCCCCCTTTGGAGCCGTCCTCACCCTCAGCACTTCGTTTTTCGCCCCGATCCTCTAAAATTAGCCGAACTTCCGTAATCAGGCGCTTGACCTCCTTTTTCGTCTCAGCCACGACAACGTGAGCCGTTTCTTGTACAACAGCGGGAGCAACATATTCAGTCGGGACAAGTCTGGAACGGATGGCTACGGCCTTTTGTCGGGCGGCCATGCATTCGACATTCCTTTTTCGTGCCATCTGCGTAAGATTTTCTCCGGCCATATCCTCAGAGAAATCGCTGGGAAGGTCTCCCAAGTTTGTAAAGAAATCTTCGGTGTCCCCTCGGCCTGATGTAGACGGAGGGTCAGAAGAGTTCAACTCAGCTTCCTCAAAGGCCGAATTGATGGCTTCATCAACTTCCGCGGCAAACTCTTCCGGGTCCTCGGCGATCAGTTCGGCCACTTGTCCTTCCACGTGCTCAGAATCAGACGATTTGAGGCCAATCTGGCTCAAGTTTTTGAAGTTGGGGAAGATGAGGGCCGTCAGTTGGTTATTGCCTCGCGCGATGGAAATATTGTCTGCCGCCGAGAACGTCGTGTAGGTTGGCTCGTACCGCAGGAGAACGTGGGCTGCCCTCCCTTGTTTTTGAAGGTCTGGACGGCCGACGAACTGTAGTGCATTTTTAATTTCTGCAAGCACAACTTCGTTGTCTGAAGCCAACACTCTCTTTAAGTCACTACCTGCATAGACAAAACGATTAGGTGAGCTAAAGTGCCGAATACATGCATATGTAAGTAACATAAACAGTGATCTGGTTCGCCTTTTTGCCTTGGCACAGGATCTAGGCGATCTTTCCCTTCGCCGAATTCCCATTTACCACGGACAACAACCATCACGTCGTCGATACGCTTGCCAGAGCTAGCAAGCATGGTCACTAAGTGGTGGTCAGTATCCTTGGCTCTAAGGAAGTAGCGTCCTAGACGGCCAGTAGACTTGGCTAGGACATAACAGTGCCGAATGGCGGGAATACCTAAATTAGTTCTAAGACGCCGATTTATCTCTACAATGTCCATTATGATGCGGAAGAAGTTCACATTGGGCTGGGAAGGAATGAAACCCCAGTACCGAAGAACGGCCCTCAAAAGTGGGTGAAGAGGAAAATGGACGCCGCCCTCAGCAATTGATAGGAGAGGAAAGACGATTGTGTTCTCATCTTTTCTCACCATATCAGTAATGTTGTCTGGCAAAAGTGACAGATGGACAGGAATGGAGAAGTGGCGTCGAAAGCCAGAGATTCGATCCACAGAAAGGAGCTCCTTCAAATGTTTCGCCGTTCTTGCCAACCCAAGGATTACGGAAAACTAAAAGCAGATAAAGAGGGGGGGTCAAAAAATGTAGGAGAAGAAAACTTACAGGAGGCGAAGAAAAGATCGAGAAACAAGGGGTTGCAGAAGCCGCGGAATGCAGGAGTCCCACTAGCAGGCAAGCCAGATATCTTCGAGCATTCAGAGCATACATTCAAAGAGATAAATTCAAATCACATTAAATGGGGGCAGTGTACGAAGGGGCGGGAAAGCGCTATAATGACCAAGAAGCATGTACGCGTTCTGACACGCATCAGGAAGAGGAATAATCGCCAGATTTCTAATCTCCAGACTAGAAGCCAAACACGCCGACTAACTGGTGCTAGTGGGGTGTTTGGGCGGCAATTGTGGGAGCCGAATGTTTTTGGATCAATAGGATTGGACCAATCCGGTCCAGAACATAACTTCTATTCGATATTAACCCTATCCAATTGAGGGACCAAATAAAAGAGCCGGCATTCCTGCCAGTAAAACAAGGGCCGTGTAGAAGCACATGACAAGGACTAGAAGTGGGCCAGGCCCTAAGGCCCAAAGAGAATACTATAAATACAAGATCTTCAGTCCTAAAGAGGTATGGGAGAACTAATGTGTTTAACCTGGAATACAGATCAATTTGAATGTAAAGACTAACTTGCCCCGTCGGAGTGCTAATTCCGGCACCCCCGACCAGAGTGTTCATTTCTTTTCAGGTGACTAGAAGAGGATCATCAACGTCCCCCAGGATTAGAGGAGTATTTCCAAACCACTTCTCCACATATGCAATAGTTACCATGTAATTTCAGTTTCAATTTCAATTTTCATGTGTCATGCCTCTTTTACTTGACAATAATTACCTCCAAGCGTTGGATCATCGGCTTCTTATCAGCATCGTGAACCTTCTTCCACCTACAAATGCTCAAGTCTGGTAATTGCGTTCAAACCTCTATGCCAATCTTACAGGTGCCAATTTAGATGCTTGATCTCCTACTGGAGCACAGAATTCTTTAGGTACAGGAACCAACATCTTTCCATTTTTCTCGACATTGCGTTGGGTTTGTATGTCGCGTGTTGGACCACGACCACGTCTGTCATGTGATGCTGTAAGGACATAATATTAATTGAGTTAATAAGTAAACAAATGCAAGTTAGACCTTAAATTGAATATAAACAACTTTGCAAACTTACCAACACTGCTAGATGCAGTCACCTCATGCACAGGTTGCACATTATCAAGTGGTAAGGATTGGGTACCAATCTCTTGACCTGGGGGATCCATCCCTTCTTCTAGGGTGGGAGTTAATGGCCTTGAATGAGGCTGTAAACGTAACCTCGGTGGCATCTCCTGTTCCTGAAATAACATAATCGAATAGTAAAGAAGATATTTAACACAGTTAAAATATATTTTAAAAAAGATATGATATTTAAGATATATGAAGAAGATATTTAAATAGTAAAAGATATGTTCACACACAAATATAAAATAATGTATATAATACCTTGTGATAAAAGGAACCCAATGACTCATTATCATTATCGTTCTCACTCTCTGACGGATTATACTCATCATCATCATCTACCTCAACCCTAATTCCCTTTTCCTTTGCATTTGCCCATTTGGGCAGAACCACACTCATCAAAGAATTTGTAATATTCTTCACTCCAAGATTGTTCATTACCTCATAGTTCTTCTTGATTCGCTTATTTCTTTGTTTCTCATATTCTATTAGCTTCTTAGTTTTCAAATCACCTGGTTTCAGCCATTATCTTTTTCCTTTGACCATTTTCTACAACTATATAACATAATTCAACTTTAATTGGAAACTATAAACAATATAATTATTCACTATTAAATAAAAGAAGAAAAACATAATCTCAAAATATCCAAAACACCTTAATTGAAAGGTACTTTATGTAAGCTTGTCATACCGAAATAGATCAAATGTTTCTAGCGAACTTGTTGCCAAACCATAATCCAAAAGGTACAAAAATCAGAGAAAATTTAGGTAATTAGACCTTGTAGGTAATTAGAGAACAACCAAATGAAGAAACCAATAAAAAGAAAACCACCTATAGAAAATGTAAAATAAACTAGCACACTGAAAGCAACTACCAAAAATCATTACTTTAGCATTACTTTATCTCTAATTTTAAGTAAGAGAAATAATTAGCATTTTTATGGACTATCATAATAGAATAATAATGTCAACTTTTTACATGTCGCAAATGCAAAAAGCAATATATATGAAAATAAACAATTATATGTAGATTGAAATATAACACACTTCATAATCTGTGAATGTTCACATCGATTGACTAATGATGAATTTGAATTGTTATATTTTTTCAAGTATATATCAATTTACATTTCTTAATTATTTTTCAAATGCATTTTTGTTTATATTCACCTAATTAACTTAAATATGTGCATTCTGATCAGTTGGTCTGATAGTTTAGTTGGTGACCTATCCACCCAGTCACCTCACCATGTAGGAGCTTGAGCCATGTCAAATAAATGCTTCCTTATATGACTAATTTGTAAAATAGAAACGGCGAGTTTGATTAGCAATCAAACTAGTATAACGTAAACACTTCGTAAGATCAATGGGCCAGATACTGAGTTATCAAAAAACACTTCACAAGATCAAACTCAACTATGTTACATGGTCACAAAAGCATCTAATGCACCTTAGACACATATGATACACCAATGGTAAAGATGTAAGGTTACCGGTACATCTAATATTGAACACCTACCCAACAGAAACACCTAACAAAGAAGAGAGGAGTATATCCTAATTCAACTTTATTTTCTCACTTATACTTTATATAGTTATGGTTCTTCATTGCATGGTATAAAAAAAATGTGTACCAATCAAACATACATCATTACACATAAAGACATCATTTTGCCATTGGACATAGATCAGAAAGTTTTGGCCAACTTAGACACTCGAGTCTGGTAATCCTGCTGCTCAACAAAAATAAAATAAAAAAATAAACAAAACAATGAAGAAAAAATTAGCCATTGTGGCATTTTATCAAACACCTAGTAGACCCATAATCAGAAGCATGAGACTTTACTGTTTGTAGAATCACCAACAATTCATTCACTTTAATGATTATATTGGGTAGAAGATGAATATCATAATTAGAATACATAACATGTTAATCATTCTATTTTCTATATTTTTTCCCAAATTAAAATCATTCAAGTTGTTTAAAGAACTCTTTAAAGTAGAGAAGTTTTGGAGATGTTAGAAGTAACGAATGGAATGACTTTAATCTCAACTTAACAACAAATTCCATTTACGCAAACATGTCCGAAGACAGAGTGAGGGTAGAGAATGAGAAACCCAGAGACCTGAACAGAGAGAGAGGTGTAGAGAAAGAGAAAGAGAGACAACAAACTGACCTAGAACTCATGGTGGTGCTATAGCTTGATGTCGGTGCAGGATGAACTCACGGTGTGGAGGACGAACTGTCCTGGCGATGGAGGATGAACTCACGGTGGTGGAAGAACCGTCCTCATGGTGGAGTATGAACTCACGATGGTTTTGTATTACAGCTTTGTGAAGGAACTATAGATAGATTAGGGCACAAAGTTCTAATCGAGGAGATGAAAAGTTATTTTGGACTGAAATTTTGATATTATTGAATTTAGGCGCTAAATAAAAAAAAATTGGCGCTTTAATTTTGGGTGCATGTAAAGACATAGAAAACTATGGAAAAAAATAAAAATAAATCATAATTGGGTAGTAATGTGAAACTATTGCCACCAAAAAATAAATCTAGGTATTTTATGAAATTTTTTAGTTACCAAATTTGCAATTTATTATAGTAAGAGAGAGATATAAAAGGAAAACTGATAAACACACACAAAAAAAAAAAAAAAGGGAGGAAAAAATTAGTAGTCTATTTTTTTTCATTACAACCCATTTTGTCAAAATTTTCCCTCCAAAATTAGTGACAAAATGATTTCCTCACTAAAAGGTCTCAAAATATTAAAAATTATTAGTAACAAAAATATATTTCTCACCAAATAATCTTAAAATATTTAAAATCAAGTTTTTTTTTTTAAATGTAAAACTAATGGTGACGAAAATATATTCCTCACTAATAATTTTATAATTAATGACAAATTTTTTTCTCATCAAAAGTTTTAAAATTTTGGCGCCACTAAAAAAATTAGTGGGAAAACTTTCGATCCAACAAATTAGTGTTCAAATTGGGAAAAAACAAGTTACGAAAGTGAGAGACGAGAATGGAGATAGCGAGATAGAGAAGAGGGGGGACGGAGGTTAGAAAAGTGAGAAGAGGGAAGAGAGAGCTCAGAAAAGCGAGAAGAGGGCAGTGGAGAGAAAGTGAGGCGAAAACAGGGAGAGAGAGAGAGAGAGAGAGAGACCTCTTGTAGAGAGTGCCGGCCGGTGATGTGCAGGTTGACCGATGTTATAAAGATGAACAGACGGTGTGACGGAGATATATGGGTGAGGGAGTGACAGAGAGAGATATCTATGGTTCAATTTTATTTTGTATTGATTTTAAGCATTTGGTGACGAAATTTGGTTTTCTTCTCTAAAAATAATACATTTGGAGACGAAATTATTTCCTCTCTAAATTTTTTTACAATGGTGACGAAAAATTTCGTCTCCAAAATGGCACCAAATCTTCCGCCAAATTTTCCAAGGGCGGGAAACTGTTTTGTGATGAAAAATAAAATTTAGAGACGCAAAAAATTTTCGTCACCTATTGTTTTATTTGATTTTAAGCATTTGGTGACAAAATTTGGTTTTCGTCTCTAAAAATAGTATAATTGGAGACGAAATCTTATTTTCATCACTAAAACATGTATATTTGGAGATGAAATATTTTTACATCACACGTTTTCGTCACCATAGACCTTTTTTGTTGTAGTGCTTCTTTTCGAAAATATTTTGACAGAGAGGGTTTTAAGGTCTAGAAACCATTCAAAATAGTTTTGGTCCAAAATGGGGTGTAAGGTTGGGATTTGACTCTCTCCTTGCCGCAGAAATCAAACCTTTGCACTGCACAACTTTCATCATCAAGTAAACAATTAGTGGCGCCCAAGTCTTAAGGGTGGTCAAAAGTGGGGTGTCTACAATTGCCTCTCCTTGACAGAGCTCAAAGTCATGAAATGACGTGAGTGAATGTCAAAACCCAGAGATGACCCTTTTTGACAAGGCCATAAGACTTGGGCAAACAAACAAAATGCAAATGCAGTTGGTTGAACCCGAGGGTTACCTGCGTATCCCGTTGCAAGGAAGCAAACCAACATAGTTCAGGGGCAGGATACAAAATGTAACAAAACAATGAAAATGATGTGTAGTTCAATGGAATAATCAAACCACAAGCAGTGCAAAACCACGCAAATACCATAAAGGGATGGAAATGCAACATCAAACTACGTTTAACACAGAAAAGGTGCTGAAACCCTCAAACCACAATTCTCTTAGTGGAATAGGTGTGTGCACATGTAGAACTATGTGTTTCGCAAAAAGAAAACAAGTAATTGGGTGGGATGATATAAGTGAGGAATGATCTGCTGAGGAAAGATCGTGATCCTAAATGCTGAATGCAACAAAACAAAGTATAATGCAGTGAATGCAGTGGATGCAGTGAATAAGGGACACACGCCAAACTACATATTACCTGGAAAGGGCATAGACATAAAACGAACCACGTCTAACACAGAAAAGGTGGCGAAACCCTCAGACCACAATTCCTGCAGAATAGGCACATACACATTATCACAGAACCATGCTTCAACGAGGGAAAGGTATGGGCACATAGCAAACTAAGCTTAACATGGAAAGGTTGCAGGTGATAAAATGGATGATGCAGTAAACGCATGCGATAGATGCTATATATAATGTAACAGATAGTTAGCTGGGAAGTGAAAGTACCTTACAAGGGCAATTGGCGATGACTCACCTCATGCTGCTTGGAATCTTTTTCTTCTTCTTGGTTGGAATTTCTCTCTGGCTATGTTCACAGTTTTTCCTATTCTCCAACAGGGTGACAGACTAGGTTGGTTCAGTATCCAGAATTGAGGCGTATACACGCTTCCTCAACCTATGGGGCTTCCATACAGATTTCAAGTCAGGGATACACCCCTGGGTATTTAAACCAGACTTTAGTCTTGGAAATTTTGAACATTTGCATTCTAGGCATGGGCCGTTCAAACTCTAGTTTCCACCGTCACAGTTGATCTCTTAAGAACTCACTACAAACATAGGCAGGCGGCTATACCAAACCACCAGAATTCGTTCGGGCACGACAAACACCAAAGGAATTGCACCTTTAGAGGATTTAAGGTCTCCTAGACTAGAGAATGCACAAGACAGTGTGAAGCAAGGTGAATGCACAAGACAATGAGATATGGGTTAAATGCACAAAATAGTGCGACGCAAGTGTGCACAAAACAGTGCTATGCAGATGCACAAGATAGTGCGAGTGGCACACAACCATAAAGTGCACAAGACAGTGCAAGTGGCACACAACCACAAAGTGCACAAGACAGTGTGAGTGGGGTGCACAAGATAGTGCGATGCACTAGACAACGCGAACAATTTGAAATGCACTAAACAGTGTGATGCGTTAAACAACTCAAACAATTGAAATGCACTAAATAGTACGATGTGCTAAACAGCGCGAACAATTGAAATACACTAAACAGTGCGTTGAGCTAAACAACGCGAACAATTGAAATGCACTAAATAGTGCGATGCGCTAAACAACGCGAACAATTTGAAATGCACTAAATAGTACAATGCGCTAAACAGCAGGAACAATTTGAAATGCACTAAACAGTGCGATGTGCTAAACAACGCGAACAATGGGTGTGCGCAAGATAGCGCGAATACAAGTTTGCACAAGATAGTGTGAACAATCCAAATGCACAAAATAGTGTGATGTGCTAAACAGCGTGAACAATGCAACAACAAGTGCAAGTAAGGTGCGCAAAATAGCGCGAACACAATGCACTAACAAGTGCAAGTAAGATGCGCAAAATAGTGTGATGCAATGCACAAACAAGTGCAGGTAAGGTGTGCAAAATAGCACGATGCAATGCACTAACAAGTGCAAGAAAGGTGCGCAAAATAGTGCGAACAAAACAAATGATTGTGTGATAAATGTTTGTGCGAGAAATGCGAGTGAGATTATTGTACTGTAGATGCATAGAATGATTGGTTACAAAGCAATACATTGACAATGCATGATATCAATTGAAAGCATGTTCTATGCATGAATCAAGAGCATATTCTATGCATGAATGAATCAAGAGCATATTCTATGCGACTTTGAAAGCATATTCTATGCATGATGCATGAAACATGAGCATATTCTATGCAACATTGAAGACATATTCTATGCATGAATCATAGACGATGCATGACATGCATACAACAGAAATGTATATGAAAGTGCACATTCTATGTAATAGAAGGGAAGCAAATATATACTTTGGCGCCTCCGATTTGCCTCTCGAAGGACTTTGCAACATGCTCAACTCAAAAAAGGATACATCATGTTCATATTGGTGAGAGGTAACATCTGCATATGAAAACCATGGATGCTGCTTGGATTGCCATTCTGACTGGCAGCAGGCTTGAACTCAGGGTCGAGGTACACTCATACTCCAGAGGAATGGCGAGGCCTGAGAAGGTGCACCTGGAATGCAGTTTCGAAATTTGCTGAAGTTGAAACAAACTCAGATGCTCCAAATTTTCCTCTTTTCTTTTATTTTGCAGTCCCGAACCCATATAGCTTCAGATAGGTCCTTGTTCTACTGTTCTCATATGACCTAGGTTGAACCATGCAGCTTATGAAATAAAGGATCCCACTTTGCAGATCATGTGGAGAATGGCACAACACTCTGAGCACAAAACGATTTTTTTTGAAATTGAAATCAAGAAATGATTTCTTAATCGGGTATTGAGCCTACGACTAACTACAGTTCACCACGACTCAACAGAGAGAAAACGAAGGTAAAACAACCTAAAAATATATATTGACACTCAAAACGACTCAAAACAAGAATCGAGACGAACAAAAATAACAAACACAACACTCGAACATTCTGCTATCCATCGGTCGGAGACCTCTCGATTCACGAGGAACCTGTTTCCCCAGATATTGTTTCCCACCCTTTCTTATTTGTGATTCTCACATCACTCTGGCACTTAATCTCTAGTTTTCTGAAAAAGCCCTTTCCTTACTTTTTCTCTCAGCGCACATCTCTCTATTCTTCATTCTCTCTTATTTTTTTATCCCTCCCCTTGGTGGTTGATGGATAAACAGGAATGGGCTCTTACTCCTTGTATTCTACCAGGTTCTCCTTATTTCACTCATAACTAGTGAGTTTCTCCCACAGAGGGGTTGTGGTACGATTGGATGTGCAGCAGATTTGCAGCTGACATTGGTTGATGATGCCCTTGGCCAGTTTGGATGTGATCAGACTTGTCCATATGAGGAAGTGGAATATCCTAATCCATTCCAGTTCGTGCTTCGCACTTGGCTTGATACCTCATGGCTTGGAGAATGAAAGAGCTTTCGGCCCTTTGTTGTTAACTTCAGTTGTGGCCTTGCTGACGAATACATTGACAATGGCCTTTCTGGCGAGTGCTTTGATAAAGGGAAAACGACAGAGCACCTGACTCAACTGTGCCCCTAGTTCATCATTTTAGCCTTTTTTTTTTTTGGCTTTCTACTAAAAGAATTTTGACCAACTTGAGAATTAGATTAACATACTTGTTCGATTTTCTAATTCGAAATCATGCAAGTCAGGCCATGAGAACTGAAAATTTTCCTTTTTTGGGTCCAAGAAAAGGTCCAGTTTTGGAAAAAAAAAGAACAATTTTTGAGAAAATTAGTCAACTTCATTTAATATTCCCAAAAACTATTTTTGCAAATGGACACTGCTGAAACAACATGGAATTTACTCTTGAGATGCACAACCCTACATCCAAAATAATGGAAAATTGCCCCTTATCCGAACAGCACTGCACCGCAATGGAAAATTGCCCCTTGTCTGAATAGCACCACAATTCACTGTAACCAGCTCTTATAGTGAAGGTCACAACCGAACTCTTAGATACAGAAATGACAAAGATGACCCGTTCAATCTCATGGACAGGACAGTTGAATTTGAAATGTTTACGGCTGAACTCGAAGATGAGAATCAAGCCTTACGTAGTTCGGTTAAGGTACACTCGGGTATTAACCTCTCCTTTTGTGCTCTAACTTTTGCCAAGGCCGCCTTTCCAGGTTTTCAACCTTGCGAGCTATGTTTTTATTTTCTTTTCATTTCTTTTCTTATTTTCTTTTTCTTTTCTTTCTTTTTTTTTTCATTTGCTCTAATTTTTGCCTTGATCGCCCTTCTGGGTTTTCAGCCCAACGAGCCTCTCAAGGATAGAAAAGTTTAACTTATCCATGTTCATTGGCCATAGGATCTCTAAGCCATCCGAATCTAGTAGAATGGTTGTTGTTGACTCAATGATCTTGATGATGTAAGAGGCCATCCAATCGGGGTTTGAATTTGCCCCTAGTGTTGCGGATAGGAACTTGATTGTCCTTTAGCAAAACTTTCTTCTTTCAGATTTTGGGATTTGGCTTTCTTGCCGATCTTCATTGGCTTGAGCAATGTCCCAATTTTGAATCTTTGAGCACATCTGACCTTTTTGCCCCTAGTTTAAGGGACGTTTCTCATCCAGCTTTGCAAGCTTCCTTCGATCACATTTGACCTTCTTACCCCTAGTTCAAGGGTTGCTTCCAAATTTGGCCTGGCAGGCCTCCTTTGATGTCATACGACCTGATTGCCCCTAGTGCAAGGGCTGCTTCAAATTTGGCCATGCAAGCCTCATATTGTGGTTGATCGTTGAACATTCTGAATCCAAGTTCAAGTTTGAAAGAAAAGGGGTTGAGTCTCAAGGCCAAGAGTGATCATATGCTACCCAATCTCAAAATCAATTCCATGCATGTCTTTGCAAGACCACGCAAAATATTTTTTGAAATCTTTTAAGAAAACGACTAGTCGCTCGTGCTCTCCTGAAGACAATGTAGAACCATTCTGGATCAAGCCAGGATCCTTCTCAGTACCCACATTAACAAACATGATCTCATTCATTAAGGGCTTAGCATGCCTCTCTTCCTCTCAGTTGATCAAATTTTTGCAAATCCCGAGGGATTCCTCCCTCTTTGTTTTCATCATAGTGTTCGAAAAGTTTTGAAAAACTTGGGTCAATGCAATGATTTAAATGCACATAAAAGTAGGTGAAAATCTCTGCCGTTTCATTCAGATTTTCTGGCACAACTGGCTTCATGGTAGAATTAGACTCAAAAGAAAAAGTGTAAAAGACAAACACAAAACAAGAAGGTAATGCTCGAGTTAACAAACCTGGAATCACCAACCTCCAACACAACAAGACAGACTCTATACAAAAGACTGACTCAATACAAAAGACTTACACGATACAACACAACAAAACTGACTCAATATCCAAGTCAAAAAGCAAAATACATAGAATTTTCAAAATGCTCAAAACAGTGCGTGCCATCCCCATATCTGGAGTAAAATGAGCGCTATCAGCAGGTGGTTCATCCCCCAATCATATAGTCACAATATCTCTCAAGTTCATCGATCCAGTGCCGATAGACTTTGCAGGACCTGGTGCGACGATGACCTCCTTGTCAATCAGATCTTGTATTTCATGGCGAAGATGAAAACACATGTTAGTTTCATGACCAGTTTGTTGATGGAAGGCACAGTACTTGGCCAGATTATGCTTAGCTAGAAGGGAATCTGGGAGAGGCCGAGGCTTAAGGGGTTTAAGATGGCCTTGTCCTATAAGGATTTGGAGAGCTTTGGAGAAGGTCATGTACACCAGGGTAAAGACCCTCAGGCCTCGGGGCTGATGACTTGAGGTTTGTGGGGTTACATTGGATGTACCGGCAAAATGGTTTGCAGGCACAGACTGGGTTTGCTGATCTCCTCCGAGTGTAGGATTGGAGCTGAAAGGGCTGTTTTTCCTACGACATCCCTTTTCATGGCTTGTCCCTTGATTCGAAATCCTCCAAACCTGAGCAGCAAAAGTGTCATCCACAGTCTTTGCAACAACTGCAAGCACTTGCTGTTTGTTCAGTCCTTCAGCCTTCAAAGCCTCAACAACCCACTGAAGATGTTCATAGGGACCGATGCCAGCCCTTACCTTGTTCTTACCAATTGCCTCCACTTTGCCAAGGGATTGGGTCGCTATATCAGAGTGGAGCCCGGTTGTTGTCGACATGGCACCACCCAGATCTGAGATAGCTTTAGATTGGCCATTTTCAATTGCAGCTCCCTCCAAGATTGGGGAGCCTTTTGGCGTCAATTTTCTAGCCCGAGATGTGGTTAATGATGGAGCCAAAACCCCAAAGCCTAAATCTGCCACAGTTCTCTGAGGATCTTCAATCATGCTCACCAGCTCAGAAGTAGTGGGTTCACAGGTTTGAGATGATTGCGGTTTGAGTGCATTCATCATACACAAGTCCATGCTGTCTGGAATGAATACCTCAGGCTTGGGTAAATGGGCTGGGGTGATGTATATGCTTGGGTTGTAGGTGTATGGCATTGTATGGATTAAATTGAGATGTAGAGACGACGGGTCATGGGTGGCCTGAGGTGGAGCTATCGTCCGGTCGTCAATGAGATTCTGAACCTCACGATGAAGGCGGTAGTAACGATTGGTGCCATGGCCCCGCTGCTGATGATACATACAGTATTTGGAGGGGTTATGTCTGGCTGGGAGTGGGTCTGACAGAGGTTGAGGATCAAGGGGTTTGACATACCCTCTTTCCACCAGGACTTTTAGTGCGCTGGTTAGGCTCATATAAAGGGGAGTAAAAGTTCTGCCTTAAGCTCAGGCTAGGCTGGCTGTTTGTAGCCTTGATTTGGCAAAAGGGTCGGCTGTGGCGACTGTATTGATTTAAGTGGGTTTGGAAATAATGCTACTGCCAGCATTGGTACTCTCGGAAATCACCCTCCTTGTTGGCTCACTTGTTTTGGGAATAATCCCTCTGTTAAATGCACTCTTGATCTGAACCCCCAATTCATGCAAACTTTTGAAAGTGAACAGTGGATTGACTATTAACTTTTGCAACATATCATGCTCAAGGTTCTGCACCACTATCCGCACTTGGTCCTTCTCAGAAGGGCGATCTTTCATCTGTGCTGCATTTGCTCTCCACCTTGCAACAAATTCTACAAAAGACTCTGTAGGATTCTGATGGGTCGCTTCAAGCTCTTGGGCGGTCATCTCATGTTGGGTATTGTAAGAATACTGATCAACAAATGCCTTAGCCAATTCTTCCCAGTTCTGCTTCGCTGTATCCTCCAACTTGAAGTACCAAGTGGCTACTATACCTGATAGGGTTCTCCCATACAAAGAGAGTTTTTGAGGCTTAGTCAGACCCATCGGTTTCAAAACATCCAAGAAATTCTGAATATGTACCATAGGATCTCTAGTCCCATCAAAACAGTCCATGTATGGCATTTTGAATTTATCTGGGAGTCTTATGGCAACCTCCATGTACCCATCCTCAATGTCGGGAATGGAATTAAGGTCCTGTGCATTTTTGAATTGCTTCTCAAGGTTAGAAATTTTTACCAAGGTCGGCTCGAAATCATTAGTTTCAAGAGGAAGAAGCTCCTCATTAGGCTGCACCAGGGGTCTGAAAACTCGAGCTTGAGCCAACCCTTCTTGAGGATCCGGACGTTGCAAATCATTAGTTGGCAGAGGTGGATCAAAGTTCGGCTGGGGGCCCGAGACTGGATGTATTGTAGGTGCCTCAGATGGGCATTGCATTTCAACATTGGTCTTATTCTATATGGAAATTCCCTGGTTTAATGCTGCCATCGTGGCCACAACTTCTTCTGGACTCTGTGCCATCATAGGTCTGCTGAGTTTAACAAAGGTGATCTAACTGGTGACTGTCGGATCAGTGGAGCCAATGAGCCCTGTCTGGCCCTTCTTTGCCTTGCCACTGGCAGAGGAAACACTGGTTGCCTTTGAACTGAATCTCCAAACTGACAAAGTCTATCAACACAAGTCCAGTGTACACGGGGGATATTGGAGCCTTCTGAAGCTATGGTTCCAAGCCTACCTAGCAAAAGAGAAAACATGCAGCATATCAGCCTAATTTCACTAGAATAGATATGAGGATAGCTAAATGATTGTGCTCTCTATTGAATTCTGCCCCAAAACTCAGATACCAACTGTACCACTGATATGAAGTACCCCTATACAGTTTCACTGCAAAGCATATACCAGATAAAAAGAGCCAAAACACCCCTATGAGGGGAGTAGGGTTACTCTGTCCTAGTTTTGACATGATCTAGGGTTTTACTACTTCAATCAAGCGGTTTCACACAATCCTGCATATGGGTGAGCATCATGTCCTAAGTTGGAGCAGTCACTATAGATTTACTATATGCAACTAGGTCGATATGGTTAAAAGGATACCAAAGCAAGACTACCTAATATACCTCTCACACCTAACACCGAGAAGTGAAAGGAGGATCAAACAGTACAGCGGTAGTCTAGATCCAAGGTTAATGTTCCCATCGTGGCAGAGCCCGCAACCGGTCAGCCTTATGGCACACTTTTCCAAACAAGCGTCCGACAAACCACTTAGGAATAGCAGATGGCAAACACTGTGACTTAGGCGCACTAATGCAAATGCAATGCAAAGAAAAGACATAAGTATGAATAAAACAACATATGACGAGTTCAAGTCAAGTTCTCTAAATCCCCAGTAGAGTCGCCCGAAACTGTAGCTCGACTTTTTCCTCACCCCCCTTTCGGGAAGGTTCCAAAAGAAAGCCCTACAGTTCGGATTCTTGTCACGATTCTGAATCTAATCTCACAAAGTGCAAAGTAAGAATCATAAACACCAAAGAGGCTAATTCGGAAAATTGTTTTGGAAAATTGATTTTGAATAAAAAAGAGCCAAAAATGGACTGCTTTGCCAGATTACAGAGTCGCCACCTAAATATTTTATTTTCGGGAAATTTAGGAAACCCATGACTCATGCCAAAGGCCACGTGTCCGTCATCACCAAAGTTGCCTCGGCTCGGGAACTTGGGTACGAGAGGGGAAGGTCCTGGAATGAGCATCCCTGCTCGCCCGATCAAAGATCGGCCTCTACTAATCATGATATGATTTTTTATAAACTTTATGTGTTCTTGTTTAGATTATTAAGCTAACACTACTATGTGACGCACAAAAACAAGTATAGACCAGTTGCAAGACTTGGAACAACTCAATTCATGTTTGTTTTTCGAAAATGGTTTGAAATTGCCACACTCAAGTGGGCTAAAGTGTAGATTTGTCACCAAACATAGTGGGCTTAAAACATGATTTGCCACAACAAAGTGAGCTTAAAACTCACATTTATCGAATTATTCCAATTCAAACAACAAGCTTTCATCCACAAGCATTCATGCAGTTTATCATTTAAGCACATAGCCTCATGGCAAGCATGCTAATCATGGCAATATGGCAATCACACTCATGCAAGTATGCTAAAGTATAAAAACTTGCCGAGTACTCCAACCAAAACAAAAACTAGTTAGAAAAATGCATGACTCCTAACTATTCAAAATGTCTAATGCAACAAATGCAATAATGCAATTAATAGGCTCGGCTACTAATATGGAATATGATTTGCAACACTTTGATAGCATGCTTTGAAATACGTATTCAAAGAAGTATTGAAATGACGATGCAGTTTGAATGATGCGCCGAGCTTCGGTGCATGCAAGACAAATGAATGGATGTAAACATGTAAGCATAAGGTATGCTAATTGAAACATGCCCTAATCTAACCATCAAAAGCTGATAAAATAAAAGGGAGAAAGACGTGGGGTTGGAAGACATTCACACACACACACACACTTATTACAACATTATGCTGTCGCGAAGGAGGGTCCGAATGAATAAGCTAAACTATGCTAAGCTAAGCTAATCGAACTAATCTAATTAAACTAATTAGATTAATTATTACACAACAAAAAAAAGAAATAACTGAGCTAAGCTACTTAATTATTACAACACTTAACTAATTAGCAAACTAATTAATTAAATTACAACACAAGCTAAACAAACATGCAAAATGTTTAAACTACACTGCCTCAACTCTACTTTTGGAAGTTGAATATGCATGCACTCGGCTTTCGCCCCGAAAAGCCACCCGGTTTTGCTCTTGAAAGGCTTTTTTTGCAAGGTGGACTATGCTGCTGAACAATTCTACTCCACCTTACCAAATCAATGTTGAGTATTGCACCAGTGGCATGTCGGCCATCAGAGGTTGCTACCGGCCCCCTGCCGGTCAAAAATATGTCCTGTCGGCCAGTGATGAAGCACTACCGGCCATCAGTGAGCCACTGCCTGCCAATGGTGTACTGAATCACCACACTACAACAGAGCACAAACAGAGAAAAATAGAGGGTTTTCCAAGGGTATGTCTGTATTGTGCCCCTCCTTATCATCTCTAAAAATCTAAAAAAAGTGGCACTCTTGGATCCAAAACCATCAATCAAGCATTTTCAATGCATGATGGCCAAAGATCCAAGTTGTACAATTTCAATAAATGCAAAAACAAGACTCAAGACCATCACCTTATCATGTGTGATCAAAGGCAATGAAGACAAAGGAGATTGGCTCATTTCATCACTTTGAGTATGAAATGCTCCAATCTTCCTTGTGTTCAATATAACGTCCAATTGAACACATGCAATGCAACACAACATGCTTATCTTGCCCAAGTTTTACTTGCATGTTTTGTTTACTCATTTTAAGTTACGAACTCATTCTTTAATTGAATTGGTCCATTGGGGAGAGTCCTCTAAAGAGAAAGAAGTGTCAACCAAAGGATGATTTAAGGCAAGAGAGAGGTCATGCCTTTGGTTAGTAGAAACCCTAAAAAAAGAGGATTAAAACCACTAAGCACAAACTCTATCTCAAGCTTAAAGGATCCCAAACTTGAAACAATTCTCAAAAGCAATTGAAAGTGTGGAACAAATGAGAATATGACAGAGTCATATATGCTAAAATTACATGCAAAATGACACTACAACATGCAACCAACTCAAGCAACTCATGTTTAAAAGCCTAAATCAATGAGCTAGTGAAGGAATTTACACTATAGCTATACAAAACAAAGCTCAAATGACCCTAACCACCCAAAACAGAGCTAAGCCAGGTCAGAACAGTAGCAAAAACATGCTAGACTTGAGCTAAAACAAGCTAGATTAAAAGCCTAAAACATAGAGCATGCTAGACTAGTAAGCAAGACACAAGGAGGGGAGGCTACCTCCTCTATTTTTGGACTTCAAAACATGTTTTTTGCCACTAAAATAACTCTGAAAATTAGTGGTAAAAGCCTCAAAAAAATTATGATTTAAGGGTGGGAAACACAAGGGCAAAGTCCTCCAAAACAAGGTATAAAGAAGGGCAATCAACCCCTCAACCTTTAATGGCTGTAGACACCCCATTTTTGACCGAACTTAAGACTCAGACATCATCGATTGAGCGCTCAGTGATGGTGCTTGTTGTGCTCGTTCTGAGATTTCGGAGTTTCGGCTGAGAGCCTTACCCCTGGACCTCGAGACCCTTTTGTGCTTTACCTCGGTTTACGGACCAGGTCTTGCTTTCTCTTCCCGGAGGGAGGGAGAGGTCTTGTAGACCATCTCTCAGTGGCCATAGGCTACTTTTCATGGTCGCAGGCCACTGTTCCCATTTGGAGACCAGTTTCTGATTTTCGGAGTGATCGGCCACGCGCCTCGGTTCGGGACCGCTTAACATTCTCCGTTTGGCATGATTTTTGGCACACACCTTGCTTCCTCTCTCTAGAGGGACACTGTGGCCTAGGAGACCACCTTTGTGGTCGCACGCCACTTTCAATGCTTAACAGCCTATTTTTGGGGCACCCGGCCGCTCGTTTTGACCCCCGAACCCTCGTTTTGCATCCGTCTTGGTTCATTTTTGGCATGGACTTTGTTTTCATTGTCTGGGAGGTGGTTACATGGGTGGGGGACCACCTTTTCTCCTTGGAGACCACTTTCCCCCCGCCAGCCGATTTTCTTGTCAGGAAGCTGGTCTCCCTGTTTTTTGAGCCACATTTGCTGGTCTCCCACCATACCATTAGCTTGTATTCAATTGGGAGACCATCAAATAGGCTGGCTGACCAACTTTTCTTAGGTTGAACCTTTTGAATTAGTCGGCTGACCAGGGGAAGTGGTCAACCGACCACCTGAACTCGTCGGCCTACCTCCCTCAGTCTTGTCTCTGTGAGTTGTTGCCAGCTGTGTCAGCTGGAAGGCACAGACTACATCCTCCATACACGTGTATAGAGGATCTTGAGCCTTGGTTTTTAGCTTCTTGAAGAAGCTTTATCCTTGTTTTTCTATAATAGAGGCCCTCCTCTCCCTTGGTTAGGGTTCAGATTCTTGTCTAAGGCATACAATACATCTCTCTCCATATCTCTATATTTTGGGTGCAAAAGGGCCTTGTTCTTGCACCTTTGCACACCACCTCATAGCCTAACCCTTCCACCATTGCTTGAAGCTTCTTGGAGGCCATTTTCAGAGGTTAAGGAGTTGGGTTTTGGGTCCAGAAGTTGCTGTCTTGCTAAGCTTCAAGGGTAACACACTTTTTCCCACTTTTAAGCTTTATTTTGATCCATCTCTTAGCCTTATTTGCATGCATATTTGAGCCTTGTTGTCAACTAAAAAAAGTCTTTTTTTTAGGTCCTTTTGATGTTTGTTTAAGGTCATTTTGTTGTTGGGGGTCATCTACCCCCTTGCATGCTTCATTTTGCCTTATTTTGAGCCATGCCCTAAGGCCTTTGTGTTGACCTTTGCTTGGAATTTTAACCATTGAAATCCAGTGGATTTTTAGTGATTAATATGTGTTTTTGGGAGCCAAAATCAGAGAGGGGTGACCCTCTCCCTCCTTGTCTTGTTCACTAGTATTTTTTGGCCTTACAAAGGAGCCTTCATTTGCACACCTCAAAGCCTTGTTTTAGGCCCTTTTTAGTGACTTTTAAGGCCTGCCTAGGCTCTATCCAGAGTTGGTTTTGTCACCTTGGGTGTGTCTCTTGCATGTGTAGAATAACCCCTCTTATAGCCTATCAAAGGAGCATGTCATTCTTGCATGCATTGATCATGTTTTAGTGGGTTTTTGGGCTTTATTTGGCATGTCATGTCTCTAACTTTTTCTGGTTTAGTGGCCTCTTGAATGCTTAATATGCTTGTAGTGTAATCCATGTTCACTAGCTCACATTGCATGTTGTTTCGACCTTTGATTCTAGCATATTTTTGCCATGTTCTAAACTGATTTTATTCATGATTTGGGCTGCCTTAGCTCTTTTTTGAGGTCCCATGGTCAAATGATGCTTGTCATGCATGCTTGTAGTGTAATACCCTTGCCTAGCTTTGAGTTTTGAAGCCTCTTGCATGTTTAACTTGAGTTGTTTTCATGTTTTGGCATCATTGAACATGTTATTTTAGAGCCTATACTTGTGCCATGTTCCCATGTTTTCCACTCTTTAAATGCGTTTGAGAGTTATGTTTGTATGCCTCATTTTTGGGTTATTGCATGAGCTTCATTTTTGTGCATTGCAAGCCATCATTTTAGTCCATTTTGCCACTATTTTGGGTCTGCATAGGGACTATTTGGGGTTGGTTTGGTCATTTGGCCATCGCTTTGCATACCTCTAGTGTAATGCACTTCACTAGTTTCGGTAATTGTGCCATCCAACATGCATCGGGTGAGTTGTTTGCATGATTCGGGACCATCTTGCATGTCATTTCAGAGCTAGAACATGTGTCATTGTATGCCATATTTCATCCTTGCCATGCTTTGGTAGAGTTGCACTTTGTTCCTTAGGTTTGGTCCCTTACATTTGTGCATGTTTGCATGCACCTTGTTGCCTCATTTTCATCATATTGGCCACTGATTTGGGTGTGGCCGAGGCCTATCCATCTTGGTTTAAGTCCATCTTGCATTGCGCATGCCTCATAGTCCATGTTATCGCATGTTCAACCATTGCATTGTGTATGCCTCGTTCATAACATTGCATATGTTAGTGCATTGCGTATGCATGCCACATAATCCATGTGCATTGAGTATGCCATTGATTAGTTCATAGCATTGTGTATGCCATTTGCATGCTTGCACGTCATTCCGTGCATCTTCGCATCACTTAGTTGCATTGCATGCTAGAGTTGCATTTGTTCATACATTGTTTGTTGCATTATGTTTGGAGTAAGGTTTAGTTCAAACATGAGAAACGAGGGACGTTTCATACTCAAAGTGACGAAATGTGCCTCGATTCTCGGTCGCCAACACTCTTGACCATCCATGATGGAGTTGTTGGTTTTATTTGCTTATGTGTGCATTCATGTCCCATTGAGTCGTGCAATTTGACTCCTCGGCCATCATGCGTCGAGATGCGTGATTGGTGGCCCAAGGATCAAGGACTACACTCCCTAGAGCTTATGCAATGATGGGGAGAGTGGTCGTGCACACATGTGTTGCAAATACCTCGCTTTCTCTCTCTCTCTTGCCTTTGTTGCAGAAAATTCAAAAACCAGAGGCAGAAATTGGTCGACCGACCAGCTTTTCTTGCAGGCCGACCACCCCTTTTGGTTTCTCCCACAGAAGGTGGTCGACAGGTGGTCTCCCATGCCCATAAGTTAGTCGGCAGCCTTCCCACAGATTCCCAGGGTGGAGTTTCAGCCTTCTGGAGCTTTGTGCAAGTTTCTGAGATGAATTGCAAACAAAGGCGAGCCGGGGTATCGCAATGGATTTCCCGACAAGGCGACTCAAGCATGCATGCATCCTTTATCATTCAAGGCAGAGCTGAGGCAGTCCACATTCATGTAGTTTGCATGCTAGTTTAATTGCTTACTTAGTTAGTTTGTTAATTAATTAGAGTTGTGTAATAATTAACCGTAATTTATTATTCGTTTTGGTTGTGTAATAACCAGCATAATTAGATTAGCTTAGATTAGCTAGTTGGTGTTGTATTATTTATTCGGACCCTCCGCGAGAGGGCGAACTTTGTAATAAGTGTGCGTGTGTGTGATGCATGTCTTCCAACCCCACGTCTTTCTCCCTTTTATTTACCAGCTTATGATGGTTAATTTTAGGGAATGTTTCAATTAGCATCTATATGTTCGCATGTTCGCATTCATTCATCCGTATTGCATGCACCGGGCTCGGCGCATCATGCTAACTGCATTGTATTTCAATTCCAAAATTGAATACATATATCAATTGTTGCACCTCATATGCCATCTTAGAATAGTTGAGCCTATTGTAGTTGCATGTTGCATGTGTTGCATTAGGCATTTTTAGCATAGTTAGGATTCATGTATGATTTCTAATTAGCTTCTTTCTTTGGCTCGGAGTACTTGGTAAGTGTTTATGCTTTAGCATCCTTGCATGTGTGTGAATGACTGCCATGATAGCATGCTTACCATGAGGCTATGTGCTTATGTGATATAACTGCCTGAATGCCTATGGGTGAAGGTTGGGTTGCTTGAATTGGAATAATTCGTCGAAACCTATGTTTTAGCCTACTTGCGAGTAGTAAACTTTAATCCATTTTCAAAACAAATGGATATGCAATGCTTTGTTCCAACTTAGGCAATCCAGTCTATACTTGTATGTTGTACGCATCACATAGTAATTCTAGGCTAATAAACCGGAATAAGAGCACATGTGTTTTCAAAAACTCGATATCATGCTTAGTAGTGGCCGATCTTCGATCGGGCGAGCGGGGGTTCTCATGAAATGACCTTCCCCAATCGTACCTAAGTTCCCGAGCCGAGGCAACTTTGGTGATGACGGACACATGGCCTTAGGCACGACTCAGGGTTTCCTAAATTCCCCTAAAACAAAATATTTAGGTGGCGACTCTGTATCTAGCAAAGCAGTCCATTTTTGGCACTCCTTTCTAAAAATCTGTTTTTAAAAATGATTTGCCGGATTTGGACTCTTTAGTGATTTATCGGTCTCGTATTGCACTTTGCGGGATTAGATTCAGAACCGTGACATTTGGGTCCGAATAGTAGTAAGCCCAATGAACAAAACGGGATTTGTTTTGGGACGTTCGGGGACGTCTACAATGGCCTTTGGACCCAAGCTTCGGCCCAAAAACACAGAGTTTTTATAGCTCAAAATCAGTTGAAAAACATGCTGGACTCAAGTCATGAAGAGCCAAAACACTAAGCTCATGCATGGGGTTGCACTACAACTATGCAAAACAAGCCTCAACTGAAGTAACCAGCCCAAAACAAAGCCCAAACAGGTTATTTCAGAGGCAAAAACATGCTGAAATAAAGCTAAGATAAGCTACAAAAACATGCTAACATATGAAGCTATTTAGGCATGAAAGCTAGGCACAAGGAGAGGAGGCTAACCTCTCCAATTTTGGACCTCAAAACAAATTTTTCATCACTGAAAAACCTCTGAATTTCAGTAGTTAAAAGGCCAAAAGAGTTGGTTTGAAAGTGATGAAAAGATGGCACAAAAACTTAACAAGCAAAGAGACAAGAAAGGTGGACCACCCCCAAACTCAAAATAGCCTCAAACCACCATTTTTAAGCCTTAAAAAACAAAGGTTTATGTAGTTGAAAATCAGGCCAAAAACAGTACAAAAAGATTGCAAAACAAGTTATGCAAGACAAGTTTAAAGGGTGAAAGTTATACCTCTTGAAGCCAAGCACACTTTAGGAACAATTGAGGCACCAAATCAAGCTAAAATCACCTTCTAAAGCTCAAAGAAGGTCCCAAGGAATCTCATCCCAAAGGTGAACCACTTTGATTAAGGGTTGGTAGGCAAAACCTTGAAGTATGCAAGCTTCTAAGCACAAAAGCTCAAGAGAGAAAGAGAAATCTAGAGAGAGAGGAAATTGTAGAGAGAGAGGCTCTCGAAATATTTCACTTCTAAATTGTTATAACCTTGAAAACCATAGAGAAGGCTCTCTATATATAGAAAAACAAGGCTTCAGGTCGAAAATATCCCAAAAGGGACAGCTGGAACAGTTGGGACATAAATATCTGCAAAAATCTGACTTTTTTCACCAATGGCCGGTAAGGGATCATTGATGGCCAGCAGAGGTTCATTTCTGGCTGGGAAAGACCATCAATGGCCTGCACTACATCAGCCATGGCCGGCACCCTTCACCAGTGGCTGGCAGAAAAAATCTACTCTCTAGGTCCAATTTCAAATGCACGTATCTCCTTTATCTGGACTCCTTTATAGGTCATTCTTGACCCTAAATTGAAGCCCCGAAAGTCTTGTTTCCAATAGAAGTAGCCCCACATCAAAATTCCAAGTGTTCTAAGAGATATGACTGTTTTAGTGAAGCCGCTTAGTTTTGGTTCTAACCGGATTCGTGCCGAACTTCTCCTCAACTAGTTTTCTTCTCTCCACTCCAATTTTCTTCAACTCCAAACCTCTAAACAAGATGTTTTGAAAGATTTTTCAAAGAGTTCACCTCTCTTTCATTTATTTCCAGTTTGTCCTTTGCTCGGTTTACCAAAAAGCGTAACTTTTAACAAAATGCGAGCCTCAGAACATCGTAGAAACTTCTTTTCAAAAATATTTTAAAAGAGAGGGTTTTAAGGTCTAAAATAGTTTTGGTCCAAAAATGGCGTGTGAGGTTAGGATTTGATGCTCTCCTTGCCAAAGAAATCGAACCTTTTCACTGCACACGTTTCATCACCAAGTAAGCAATCAGTGGCGCCCAAGTCTTAAGGGCGATAAAAAATGAGGTGTCTACAGTTGCCCCTCTTTGACAGAACTCAGAGTCATGAAATGACGTGAGTGAATGTCAAAGCCTAGAGACGACCCTTCTTGACAAGGTCGTAAGACTTAGGCAAACAAACAAAATCCAGATGCAGTTGGTTGAACCCGAAGGTTGCCTACGTATCCTTTTGCAAGGAATCAAACCAGCGTAGTTCAGGGGGCAGAATGCAAACGATACACAAAACAGTGCAAAGGATATGCAATATAACAAAACAATGCAAATGATATGCAATATAATTGAATCATCAAACCATAAGCAGTGCAAAACCACACAAATATCATAAAGGGATGGAGATGCAACATTAAACTATGTTTAACATAGAAAAGGTGCTGGAACTGTCAAACCACAATTCTCTTAGTGGAATAGGTGTGTGCACATGCTGAACTATGTGTTTCGCAAAAAGAATACAAGTGTACAAGTAATTAGGTGGGATGATATGAGTGAGGAGTGATCTGTTGAGGAAAGATCGTGGTACTAAATATTGAATGCAACAAAACAAAGTACAATGTAATGGATGGAGTGAATAAGGCACGTGACCGAACCATATTTTACCTAGAAAAGGTATGCACACAAAACAAACCATGACTAACACAAAAAAGGTGCTGACAATTCTCTTAGTGGAATAGGCGCGTACACATTATCACAGAGCCATGCTTCAACGAAGGAAATGTATGAGCACATGCCAAACTAAGTTTAACATGGAAAGGATGCAGGCGATAAAATGGTATGATGTAATGGATGTAACAGATAGTGCAGTAGATGCAAAAAGGTGACATACTCCAACCATGCTGAAATCGTGAGAGAAGGAAGACAAAATCCCAAACACGCTAAAATCGTGTGAGGAAAGGAACACTCAAACCATGCTAAAATCGTGAGAAGAGGTCCTAAGACAACCATTAGGAGCGCGTTCAACGCAACCTAAGATAAACTCCAAACATGCTGAAATCGTGTGTGGAAAGGAACACTCTAACCATGCTGAAATCGTGAGAAGACGTTCGAAAACAACCAATCAAGAGCGCGTTCTACGCGTCTTGAGATAAATTCTAAACACGCTGAAATCGTGAGAGGAGGAAGAACAAATCCCAAACACGCTGAAATCATGTGAGGAAAGGAACACTCAAACCATGCTGAAATCGTGAGAAGAGGTCCAAAAACAACCAATCAGGAGCGCGTTCCATGCAACCCGAGATAAACTCCAAACATGCTGAAACCGTGTGAGGAAAGGAACACTCAAACCATGCTGGAATTGTGAGAAGAGGTCTTGAGAAAACCATCAGGAGCGCATTCCACGCAACCCAAGATAAACTCCAAACACGCTGAAATTGTGTGTGGAAAAGAACACTCTAACAACGCTGAAATCGTGAGAAGAGGTCCAAAGAAAAGCAATTAGGAGCGCGTTCCATGCATGCTGAGATAAATTCCAAACATGATGAAATCGTGTAAGGAAAGGAACACTCTAACCACGCTGAAATCGTGAGAAGAGGTTCAAAAGAAAACCAAACAGGAGCGCACTCCATGCATCCTGAGATAAATTCCAAACACGCTGAAATCGTGAGAATAGGTCCAAAGAAAAGCAATCAGGAGCGCGTTCCACACATCCTGAGATAAATTCCAAACACGCTAAAATCGTGTGAGGAAAGGAACACTCTAACCACACTGAAATCGTGAGAAGAGGTCCAAAGAAAAGCAATCAGGAGCGCGTTCCACGCATCCTGAGAAAGCTCTGGGGGACAACGATCCTAAACGCTGCTCAATGTAAAAGGATAAATTATACATGATAACACAAGATGCAAATAAATGCAATAAGTGCGATGATATGATACATGTTACAAGCAATGTAGTGCATGATATTTGGAAAAATGCAACAAACAAACAAAACGGCGTTTTACAAAACACCTCACGAGGTGAGTGGCGATGAATCGCTCTACTCTAACGGGGATATCCCCTTGTGTTCTTCTAACTCTTACCTTGTGTTCTTCGAACTCTTACCTTCAACTCACAATTCAAAGGTCCTGAAATACTGATAAAGAGTGACACCAGCATGTAGAAGCCACGGATGCCGCTTTTCTTCCTGATCATATTCACAACTTCCCCTATTCTCCAACAAGGTGACAGACTAGGTTGGTTCAGTATCCAGAATTGAGGTGCACACATGCTATCTCAATCTATGGGGCTGCCATACAAATTTCAAGCTGAGGATACACCCCTGGGTATTCAAACCAGACTTTAGTCTCAGAAATTCCAAACCTTTGTGTTCTAGACATCGCCATTCGAACTCTAGTTTCCACCGTCGCAGTTGGTCTCCTAGGAACTCATTGTAAACACAGCCGAGATGCCTCTGGCAGGGATTGGTACTTAGGAAGAGCACTTCTGATCACCATTCTGGCTTGAAGCAGGCTTGAGCTTGAGCACGAGGTAGGGTACACTCATACTTCAGAGCATTGACAAGGCCTAAAAAAGTACATCTGGAATGCAATCTCGAAATTTTCTGAAGTTGAAACAAACTAAGATGCTCCAAATTTTCCCTCATTTCTTTTGTTTTGCAGTCCAAAACCTATATAGCTTCAGATAGGTCCTTGTTCTATTGCTCTCACAAAACCTGGGTTGAACCCTACAGTTTATGAAAGAAAGAATCTTGTTTTGCACATATGTTAAGAATGGCACAACACTTTGAGCACGAAACGATTTTTTTTTTTTTTAATTGAAATTGAAATTGAGTTCTTGACCGGGTATTGAGCATATGACTGATCACGGTACACCATGACTCAACGAAGAGAAAAGACAAGGTAAAACAACCTAAACACATCTATTGACAATCAAAACAACTCAAAACAAGAATCGAAACAAACAAAAAACAACAAACAGAACACTCGAATGTGTTCTAATGGCAAGAAACCTCTCAATTTACGACTAGCCTATTTCTCTGGGTATTGTTTCCCACCTTTTCTCATTTGTGATTCTCACATCACTCTGGCACTCAATCTCTGGTTTTCTGAAAAAGCCCTTTCCTCACTTTTTCTCTCAGTGCAAATCTCTCTATTCTTCAATCTCTCTTATTTTTTTATCCCTCCCTTGGGTGGTTGATGGATAAACAGAAAGTTGTGGGCTCTTGCCCATAGTATTCTACTAGATTCTTCTTCTCTCACTCACAACTCGTGAACTTTCCCATAGAGGGGTTGTGATACGGCTGGATGTGCAACAGATCTGCGATTGACATCGGTTGACGATGCGCTTGGCTTAACTTTACCAAAATGAGTTGCAGTACGTCTCATCGTCCAAGTATACAATTGATTAGTTCCACACATTGCATTTTCTACGTCCTTATTCCAGGTCAGACGCCAATTTGGATGTGATCGTCCCGATGAGGGAACCGAATTTCCCGCTCCATTTTCAATTCGTGCTTCGCACTTGGCTTGATACCTCGCTGCTTGGAGGATGAGAGAAATTTCGGTCCTCTGCTGTTAGCTTCAGTTGTGCCCTTTCTGGCGAATACATTGATAAAGGGGGAAAAGAAAGAAAACCTGACTCGATTGTGCTCTTAGTTCATTACTTTGACCATTTTTTGTTCTGGTTTTCTACTAAAACAATTTTGACCAACATGAGAGTTAGATTAACATACTTGTTCTATTTTCTGATTTGAAATCATGCAAGTTAGGCTATGAGCACTAAAAATTTTCCTTTTTTGGGTCCAAGAAAAGGTCCAGTTTTGGAAAAATAGAATAATTTTCGAGAAAATTAGTCAGCTTCATTAAAAATCCTCAAAACTGTTTTTGCAAATGGACACTACTCAAACAACGTGGAATCTACTCTTGAGATGCATAACCTCAGATCCAAAACAATGGAAAATTGCCCCTTGTCCGAATAGCACTGCACGGCAATGGAAAATTGCCCCTTGTTAGAATAGCACCGCAATGCAATATAAAATTGCCCCTTGTCTAAATAGCATCGCAATGCAATGTAACCAGCTCTCATAGTAAAGATCACAACTGAACTCTTAGATACAGAAACGACAAAGATGACCCGTTCAATCTCATGGACAAGACAGTTGAATTTGAAGTGTTTACGGCTGAACTTCGGAATAAAGCAACCTACGTATTCCGAAGATGGGAATCAAGCCTTACGTAGTTTGGTTCGGGTTCACTCGGGTGTTAACACTTTCTTTTTACGCTCTAACTTTTTCCAAGGCCGCCATTTCTGGGTTTTCAACCTTGCGAGCTTAGTTTTTCTTTTCTTTTCATTTCTTCTTCTTTTTCTTTTCTTTGCTTCTTTCTTTTCTTTTTTCTTTGTTTCCATTTTTTCATTTTTGTTCTTTTTCTTGCTCTAACTTTTGTCAGGGTCACCTTTCCGGGTTTTCAGCCCAGCGAGCCTCTCAAGGATAGAAAAGTTTAACTTGTCCATGTTGATTGGCCATAGGATCTCTAAGCCATCTGAATCTAAGAGAATGACTATGTTGACTCAATGATCTTGACAATGTAAGAGCCCATCCAATCGGGTCTGAATTTGCCCCTAGTGTTGTGGATATGAACTCGATTGTTCTTCAACAAAAACTTTCTTCTCTTCGATTCTAAAATTTGGCTTTCTTGCCAGTCTTCATTGGTTTAAGAAATGACTCATCTTTGACTCTTCGAGCACATCTAACCTTTTTGCCCCTAGTTTAAGGGATATTCCTGATCTAGCTTTGCAAGCTTTCTTTGATCACATCTGACCTTCTTGATCTGACCTTCTTGCCCCTAGTTTGAGGGTTGCTTCAAATCTAGCCATGCAAGCCTCATATTGTGGTTGACCGTTGAACATTCTGAATCAAGGTTCAAGGTTTGAAAGCAAAGGGGTCGTGCTTCGAGACCGAGAGTGATCCTATGCTGCACAATCTTGAGATCAATTCCAGGCATGTCTCCGCAGAATCATGCAAAATAATTTTTGAAATCTTTTAAGAAAGCGACTAGTCGCTCTCCCCTGAAGACAATGTAGAACCAATCTAGATCAAGCTAGGATCCTTCTCAGTACTCACATTAACAAACATGATCTTATTCATTAAGGGCTTAGCATGCCTCTATTTCTCTCAGTTGATCAAATTTTTGCATATCCCAAGGAATTCCTTCCTCTTTGTTTTCATCACAGTGTTAGAAAAGTTTTGGAAAACTTAGGGCAATGTAATGACTTTAAAGGCACAGAAAAGTAGGTGAAAATCTCTGCCGTTTCATTTAGAACTTCTGGCACAATTGGCTCAATGGCAGAAACAGACGCAAAAGGAAGAGTATAAAAGACAAACACAAAACAATAAAGTGATGCCCGAGTTAACACACCCAAAATCACCTGACTTTAACACAACAGGACTGACTCAATACAACAAGACAGACTCAATACAACACAATAGAACCGACGCAATACCCAAGTCAGAAAGTACAATAAACAACATTTTCAAGTTGGTCAAAACAATGCATGCCATCCACCACATCTGGAGTAAAATGAGTGCCATCAGCAGATGGTTCATCGCCCGATCACATAATCATATTATCTCCCAAGTTCATCGATCCAGTACCAATAGACTTTGCAGGACCTGGTGCGACAATGACCTCTTCATCAATCAGATCTTGTATTTCATGGCGAAGACGAAAACAACTGTTAGTGTCATGGCCGGTTTGTTGATAGAAAGCATAGTACTTGGCCGGATTATGCTTAGTTGGAAGGGGATCTGGGAGAGACCGAGGCTCTAAGGGTTTGAGATGGCCTTGTCCAACAAGGATTTGGAGAGCTTTGGACAAAGTCATGCAGAGGGGATTGAAGACCCTCTAGCCTCGGGGTTGGTACTTCGAGGTTTGTAAGGTTATGTTGGATGTACCGGTGAAAGGGTCGGCGAGTGTTGACTAGGTTTGCTGATCTCTTCCGAGCATAGGATTGGAGCTAAAAGGGGCGTTTCTGGTACAACATCCCTTTTCATGGCTTGGCCCTTGATTTAAAATGCCCTTATCCCGAGTGGCAAAAGTGCCATCCACAGTCTTTGTAACAACTGTGAGCACTTGCTGTTTGTTTAGTCCTTTGGCTTTCAAAGCCTCAACAGCCCATTGAAGATGTTCATAGGGACCAAATTCCTGCCCCTACCTTGTTCTTACCACTTGCCTCCACTCTACCAAGGGATTGGCCTTCTACTAATGCAGTCTGTCCCAAGGTTGGGGAGCCTTTTGACATGAAATTCCTGGTATATGATGTGGTCGATGACGGAGCCAATATCCCAAAGGCTAAATCTGCCACTGTTCTCTGAAGATCTTCAATCATTCTCATTAGCTTAGAAATAGTGGTTCACGGGGTTTGAGATTATTGGGGTTCGAATGCATCTGTCATGCATAAGCCCATACTGACTGGAATGACCACCTCAGGCTTGGGTAAATGGGCCGGGGTGATGTATATACTGGGGTAATAGGTGGATGGCAGTATGTGGATTAGATTGAGATGTAGCGGTGACGGGTCAGTGGTGGCCTGAGGTGGAGCTATCGTCCGATTATAAATGAGATTCTGAACCTCATGATAAAGGCAGTAGCAACGATCGATGCCATGACCGCGCTGTTGACGATACACGCAGTATTTGGAGGGGTTATGTCTAGTAGGGAGTAGGTCAGACAGAGGTTGAGGATCAAGGGGTTTGAGATACCCTCTTTCCATCAGGACTTTTACAGCGCTGGTTAGGCTCATATAAAGGGGAGTAAAAGTTCTGCCTTGAGCTTGGGTTGGGCTGGCTGCTTGTAGCCTTGATTTGGAAAAAGGATCGGCTGTGGCGATTGTATTGATTTCAGTGGGTTTGGGAATAGTGCTACCGCCAGCATTGGTACTCCCGGAAATCACCCTTCTTATTGGTTCACTTGTTTTGGGAATAATCCCTTTGTTAAATGCACTCTCGATCTGAACCACCAATTCATGCAAACTTTTGAAAGTGAACAGTGGAGCGACTATTAACTTTTGCAACATATCATGATCAAGGTTCTGCACCACTATCCGTACTTGGTCCTTCTCAGAAGGGCGATCTGTCATTTGTGCTGCCTTTGCTCTCCACCTTGCAACAAATTCTACAAAAGACTCTGTAGGATTCTAATGGGTCTCTTCAAGCTCTTGCATGGTCATTTCAACTTGGGTATTGTAAGAGTACTGATCTACAAACGCCTCAGTCAACTCTTCCCGATAGGGTTCTCCCATACAGAGAGAGTTTTTGAGGTTTAGTTAGACCCATCAATTTCAAAACATCCAAGAAAAGCCAGATATGTACCATAGGATCTCCAGTCCCATCGAAACGGTCCATGTATGGCATTTTGAATCTATCTGGGAGTCTTATCGCAACCTCCATATACCCATCCTCAATGTCGGGAATAGAATTAAGGCCCTGTGCCTTTTTGAATTACTTCTCAAGGTTAGCAATTTTTACCAAGGCAGGATCGAAGTCATTAGTATCAATGGGATGAAGCTTCTCATTATGTTGCACCAGAGGTGTGAAAACTCGAGCTTGAGCTAACCCTTCTTGGGGATCCAGACCTTACAAATCTTTGGTTGGCTGAGATGGGTCAAAGTTCGGCTGCGGTCCCGAGACTAGATGTGTGGTAGGTGCCCCAGATGGATGTTGCATTTCAGCATTGGTCTCGACTTGCATGGCAATTCCCTGGTTTAATGTCGTTGTCGTGGCCACAACTTCTTCTGGACTCTGAGCCATCATAGGTCTGCTGAGTTTGAACAAAGGTAATCTAACTAGTGACTGTTGGAATAGTTGAACCAATGAGCCCTGTCTGGCCCTTCCTTACCCTGCCATCGGTGAAGGAAACACTGGTTGCCTTTGAATGGAATCTCTAACTTGACAAAGTCTATCAACACAAGTCCAATGTACCTGGGGGATATTGGAGCCTTCTAAAGCTATGGTTCCAAGACTACCTTGCAAAAGAGAAAACAGACAGCACCTCAGCCTAATTCACGAGAACAAATATGATCACAGTTGAATGACTGTACTCTTTACTGAATTCTGCCTCCAAATTAGATACCAACTGTACCACTGATATGAAGTACCCCTATACAGTTTCATTGCAAAGCACATACCAGGTAAAAAAAGCCACAACACCCCTATGAAGGGGGTAGGGTTACCCTGTCCTAGTTTTGACATGATCTAGGGTTTTACTACTTTAATCAAGCGGTTTCACATAGTCCTGCATATGGGTGAGCATCCTATCTTAAGTTGGAACAGTCTGCCTTATGGCAAGCTTTTCCAAGCAAGCCTTTGCAAACCGTTCAGGAATAGCATATGGTTAACACCGTGACTTAGGCGCACCCATGCAAATGCAATGCAAAGAAACACATAAGTGTAAATAAAATAACATATTAAGAGTTCGAGTCAAGTTCTCTAAATCCCCAGCAGAGTCGCCAGAAACTGTAGCTCGACTTTTTCCATGCCCCTCTTTTGGAAAGGGTCAAAATGAAGCCCTACAGTTCGAACTCCTGTCACGGTTCTGAATCTAATCTCACAAAGTGCAATGTAAGACTGATAAACACCAAAGATTCCAAATCTGCATATCGTTTTGGAAAATTGATTTTGAATCAAAAAGCACCAAAAATGGACTACTTTGCCAGATTACAGAGTCGCCACCTAAATATTTTATTTTGGGAAAATTTAGGAAACCCATGACTCGTGCCAAAGGCCATGTGTCTGTCATCACCAAAGTTGCCTCGGCTTGGGAACTTGGGTACGAGAGGGGAAGGTCCTGAAATGAGCACCCATGCTCGCCCAATCAAAGATCGGTCTCTACTAATCATGATATGATTTTTATAAACCTTATGTGTTCTTGTTCAGATTGTTAAGCTAACATTACTATGTGACTCACAAAAGCAAGTATAGACTAGTCGCAAGACTTGGAACAACTCAATTCATGTTTGTTTTTCGAAAATGGTTTGGAATTGCCACCCTTAAGTGGGCTAAAGCGTAGATTCGCCACCAAACATAGTGGGCTTAAAACTCACATTTATCGAATTGTTCCAATTCAAACAACAAGCCTTCATCCACAGGCATTCATGCAGTTTATCATTTAAACACATACCCTCATGGCAAGCATGCTAATCATGGCAATATGGCAATCACACTCATGCAAGTATGCTAAAGCATAAAAACTTACCAAGTACTCCAACCAAAACAAAAACTAGTTAGAAAAATGCATGATTCCTAACTATACAAAATGCCTAATGCAACACATGCAATAATGCTTTGAAACACTTTGGTAGCATGCTTTGAACAACGTATTCAACAAAATATTGAAATGACGATGCAGTTTGAATGATGCGCCGAGCCTCGGTGCATGCAAGACAAATGAATGGATCCAAACATGTAAGCATATGGTATGCTAATTGAAACATGCCCTCATCTAACCATCAAAAGCTGATAAAATAAAAGGCAGAAAGACGTGGGGTTGGAAGACATACACACACACGCACACTTATTACAACATTAACCCCTCGCGAAGGAGGGTCCGAATGAATAAGCTAAACTACGCTAAGCTAAGCTAATCGAACTAATCTAATTAAACTAATTAGATTAATTATTACACAACAAAATAAAGAAATAGCTAAGCTAAGATACTTAATTATTACAACACTTAACTAATTAGCAAACTAATTAATTAAATTACAACACAAGCTAAACAAACATGCAAAATGTTTAAACTACACTGCCTCAGCTCTGCTTTTGGAAGTTGAATATGCATGCACTCGGCTTTCGCCCTCAAAAGCCACTCGGTTTTGCTCTTGAGAGGCTCTATTTGCAGGGTGGACTTTGCTGCTGAACAATTCTACTCCACCTTACCAAATCAATGCTGAGTATTGCACCAGTGTCCTGCCGGCCATGAGAGGTTGCTGCCGACCCCTTGCCGGCCAAAAATATGTCTTGTCGACCAGTGATGAAGCACTGTCGGCCATCAGTGAGCCACTGCCGGCGAATGGTGTACTGAATCACCACACTGTAACAGAGCACAAACAGAGAAAAATGGAGGGTTTTCCAAGGAAATGTCTGTACTATGCCCCTCCTTATCATCTCTAAACATCAAAAGAGTGGCACTCTTGGATCCAAAACCATCAATCAAGCATTTTCAATGCATGATGGCCAAAGATCCAAGTTGTACAAGTTCAATAAATGCAAAGATAAGACTCAAGACCATCACCTCATCTTGTGTGATCAAAGGCAATGGAGACAAAGGAGATTGGCTCATTTCATCACTTTGAGTATGAAATGCTCCAATCTTCCTTGTGTTCAATATAACGTCTGATTGAACACATACAATGCAACACAACATTCTTATCTTGCCCAAGTTTTACTTGCATGTTTTGTTTACTCATTTTAAGTTACGAACTCATTCTTTAATTGAATTGGTCCATTGGTGAGAGTCCTCTAAAGAGAAAGAAGTGTCAACCAAAGGATGATTTAAGGCAAGAGAGAGGTCATGCCTTTGGTTAGTAGAAACCCTCAAAAAAGGGGACTAAAACTATTAAGCACAAACTCTATCTCAAGCTTAAAGGATCCCAAACTTGAAACAACTCTCAAAAGCAATTGAAAGAGTGGAACAAATGAGAATATAACAGAGTGATATATGCTGAAATTACATGCAAATTGACACTACAACATGCAACCAACTCAAGCAACTCATGTTTAAAAGCCTAAATCAATGAGCTAGTGAAGGAATTTACACTACAGCTATACAAAGCAAAGCTCAAATGACCCTAACCACCCAAAACAGAGCTAAGGTAGGTCAAAACAGTAGCAAAAACATGCTAGACTTGAGCTAAAACAGGCTAGATTAAAAGGCTAAAACATAGAGCATGCTAGACTAGTAAGCAAGACACAAGGAGGGGAGGCTACCTCCTCCACTTTTGGACTTCAAAACATTATTTTTTCCATTGAAATAACTCTGAAAATTAGTGGTAAAAGCCTCAAAAAATTAAGATTTAAGGGTGGGAAACACAAGGGCAAAGGCCTCCAAAACAAGTTACAAAGAAAGATAATCAACCCCTTAACCTTTAATGGATTTTGGACCCATGCTTCAGCCCCAAAAACACAGAGTTTTTATAGCCCAAAATCAGTTGAAAAACATGTTGGACTCAAGTCATGAAGAGCCAAAACACTAAGCAAATGCATGGCGTTGCACTACAGCTATGCAAAACAAGCCTCAACTGAAGTAACCAGCCCAAAATAGAGCCAAAACAGGTTATTTCAGAGGCAAAAAAAAACTGAAATAAAGCTAAGATAAGCTACAAAAATATGCGAACATATAAAGCTATCTAGGCATGAAAGCTAGGCACAAGGAGGAGAGGCTAAACCCTCTAATTTTGGAACTCAAAACAAAGTTTTCATCACTGAAAAATCTCTGAATTTCAGTGGTTAAAAGGGCAAAAGAGTTGGTTTGAAAGTGATGAAAAGATGGCACAAAAGCTTAACAAACAAAGAGACGAGAAGGGTGGACCACCCCCAAACTCAAAATTTCCTCAAACCACCATTTTTAAGCCTCAAAAACAAAGGTTTTTGTAGTTGAAAACCAGGCCAAGAACAGTACAAAAAGATGGCAAAACAAGTTATGCAAAACAAGTTTAAAGGGTGAACATTATACCTCTTGGAGCCAAGCACACTTTAGGCACAAATGTGGCACCAAATCAAGCTAAAATCACCTTCTAAACCTCAAAGAAGGTCCCAAGGAATCTCATCCCAAAGGTGAACCACTTTGATTAAGGGTTAGTAGGCAAAAGCTTGAAGTATGCAAGCTTCTAAGCACAAAAACTTAAGAGAGAGAGAAATCTAGAGAGAGAGGAAATTGTAGAGAGAGAGGCTCTCAAAATATTTCACTCCTAAATTGTTCTAACCTTGAAAACCATAGAGAAGGCTCTCTATATATAGACAAACAAGGCTTCTGGTAAAAAATATCCCAAAAGGGATAGCTGGAATAGTTGGAACATAAATAGCTGCAAAAATCTGAATTTTTTCACCAATGGCCAGCAAGGGATCATTGATGGCCAGAAGAGGTTCATTTGTGGCTGGAAAGGACTGTCAATGGCCGGCACTGCATCACCCTTGGCCAGCACCCTTCACCAGTGGCCGGCAGAAAAAATCTACTCTCCAGGTCCAAGTTCAAATGGGCATATCTCCTTCATCTAGACTCCTTTGCAGGTCATTCTTGAGTCTAAATTGAAGCCCCGGAAGTCTTCTTTCCAATGGTAGTAGCCTCACATCAAAATTATAAGTGTGCTAAGAGATATAATTTTTTTTGTGAAGCCACTCAGTTTTGGTTCTAACCGGATTCATGCTAAACTTCTCCTCAACTAGTTTTCTTCTCTCCACTCCAATTTTCTTCAACTCCAAACCTCTAAACAAGATGTTTTGAAAGATTTTTCAAATAGTTCACCTCTCCTTCATTTATTTCCAGTTTGTCCTTGCTCGGTTTACCAAAACATGCAACTTTTAACAAAATGTGAGCCTTGGAACATTGTAGAAACTTCTTTTCAAAAATATTTTGAAAGAGAGGGTTTTAAAGTCTAAAATAGTTTTGGTCCAAAAATGGGTTGTGAGGTTAGGATTTGATGCTCTCCTTGCCATAGAAATCGAACCTTTGCACTGCACACGTTTCATCACCAAGTAAGCAATCAGTGGCGCCCAAGTCTTAAGGGCGGTCAAAAATGGGGTGTCTAGACTGACCAAGGATGAAGCACTGTCGGCCACTGGGAAGGCACTGCCGGCCATTGATGCTCTAAGTCACTACACTGCAATAGAGCACAAACAGAGGAAAATGGTGGGTTTTCCAAGGGTATGTCTGTACTGTGCCCTTCCTTGTCATCTCAAAACATCAAAGGATTGGCACTCTTGGATCCAAAACCACCAATCAAGCATTTTCAATGCATGATGGCCAAGGATCCAAGCTGTGCACTTTCAATAAATGCATAAAACAAGACACAAAGGACCACCACCCTATTATGCATGATCAAGGGTGATGGAGACAAAGGAGATTGGCTCATTTCATCACTTTGAGTGTGAAATGGACCAATCTTCCTTGTGTTCAACATAACGTCCGATTGAACACATGCAATGCAACACAACATGCTTATCTTGCCCAAGTTTTACTTGCATGTTTTGTTTACTCATTTTAAGTTACGAACTCATTCTTTAATTGAATTGGTCCATTGGTGAGAGTCCTCTAAAGAGAAAGAAGTGTCAACCAAAGGATGTTTTAAGGCAAGAGAGAGGTCATGCCTTTGGTTAGTAGAAACCCTCAAAAGAGAATTAAAACCATTAAGCACAAACTCTATCCCAAGCTTAAAGGATCCCAAACTTGAAACAACTCTCAAAAGCAATTGAAAGAGTGAAACAAATGAGAATGTAACAGAGCTATATATGCTGAAATCACATGCAAAATGACACTACAACATGCAACCAACTCAAGCAACTCATGTTTAAGGCCTAAAATATTAAGCTAGTGAAGGAAATTGCACCACATCTATGTAATACAAAGCTCAAAAGCAACAACCAGCCCAAAAAAGATGCAAAAACAGTCCAAAATAGTAGCAAAAACATGCTAGACTTGAGCTAAAAGAAGCTAGATTACAAGGCTAAAATATAGAGCATGCTAGATTAGTAAGCAAGACATAAGGAGGGGAGGATACCTCCTTCATTTTTGGACTTCAAAACATGTTTTTTCCACTGAAATAACTCTAAAAATCAGTGGTAAAAGCCTCAAAAAAAGATGATTTAAGGGTGGGAAACACAAGGGCAAAGGCCTCCAAAACAAGGTACAAAGAAGGGAAATCAACCCCTCAATCTTTAATGGCCATTGGACCCAATCTTCAGCCCAAAAACACAGAGTTTTTATAGCCCAAAGTCAGTTGGAAGACATGTTGGACTCAAGTCATGAAAAGCCAAAACACTAAGCTAATGCATGGGGTTGCACTACAACTATGCAAAACAAGCTTCAACTGAAGCAACCCGCCCAAAACAGAGCCAAAATAGGTTATTTCATAGGCAAAAACATGCTAAAATAAAGCTAAGTTAAGCTAGAAAAAGATGCTAACATATGGAGCTAACTAGGCATGAAAGCTAGACACAAGGAGGGGAGGCTAACCCCTCCAATTTTGGACCTCAAAACAAAGTTTTTACCACTGAAAAACCTCTGAATTTCAGTGGTTAAAAGGGCAAAAGAGTTGGTTTGAAAGTGATGAAAAGATGGCATAAAAGCTTAACAAGCAAAGTGAGAAAAAGAGTCGACTACCCCCAAACTCAAAATAGCCTTAAACCACCATTTTTAAGCCTAAAAAATAGAGGTTTTTGTAGTTGAAAACCAGGCCAAAAATAGTATAAATAGATGGCAAAAACAAGTATGAAAACAAGCTTAAAGGGTAATAGTTATACCTCTTGAAGGGAAGAGTGATTCTTGGCACCAATTCAAGCCAAAATCCACTTAAGGAGCTCCAAGATAGCTTCAAGCAACTTCAGGCCAAAGGTGAACCACTTTGGTTAATGGTTGATAGGTTAAAGTTTGATATATGCAAGCTTCTAAGCATAAAAGCTCAAGAGAGAGAGAGAGAAGTCTAGAGAGAGAGGATTGTAGAGAGAGAGGCTCCCAAAATATTTCACTCCCAAAAATGTTCTATCCTTGAATACCATAGAGAAGGCTCTCTATATATAGAGGAATGAGGCTTCAGGTCGAAAATATCCCAAAAGAGACAGCTGGAATAGCTAGAACACAAATATTTGTAAAAATCTGACTTTTTCCATCAATGGTGAGCAAGGGATCATTGATGGCTAGAAGCGGTTCATTTGTGGCTAGTAAGGACCATCAATGGTTGGCACTGCATCATCCATGGCCACCCTTCACCAGTGGTCGGCAGAAAAAATTTACTCTCCAAGTCCAACTTCAAATGGTCATAACTCCTTCATCTGGACTCCTTTGCAGGTCATTCTTGAGCCTAAATTGAAGCCTCGGAAGTCTTCTTTCAAATGTTGGCATCCTAACATCATAATTCCAAGTGTGCTAAGAGATATTCATATTTTAGTGAAGCCGCTCAGTTTCGGTTCTAATCGGATTCATGCCTAACTGTTCCTCAGCTAGTTTTCTTCCCTCCTCTCTTATTTTCTTCAACCCAAAACCCCTAAATAGGGTGTTTTGAAAGATTTTTCAAAGATTTCAACTCTCTTTCATTTATTTCCACTTTGTCCATGCTCGGTTTACCGAAAAGCACAACATTTAACAACATGCAAGCCTCGGAACATCGTAGAAACTTCTTTTCGAAAATATTTTGAAAGAGAGAGTTTTAAGGTCTAAAAATCATTCAAAATAGTTTTGGTCCAAAATGGGGTGTAAAGTTGGGATTTGACTCTCTCCTTACCGAAAAAATTGAACGTTTGCACTCCACAACTTTCATCATCAAGTAAACAATCAGTGGCGCCCAAGTCTTACGAGCGGTAAAAAATGGGGTGTCTACAACTGGGAATATCCAGCTCTCTATTGTAAACCAAGGATCGAGCCTCATGCAAAGTGAGTCTGCACATCCTTCCTAGAGCTTGCATGTGACCAAAACGGAATTGAGGCAAGATTTGCTTGTCACGCCGGGATTCCATCAGAACTTGGAATTCTTCAATTGTTGGACATATTTCTTGTCCCCCAAAGCAGAAAACATGTGTAATCGGGTTCCAACATCTAGCCGCGATGTGGAGTAACGGAAAACATAGTGGTGTACGACTTAGCGTGAATAGTGCATTTATCCCAAAACCCCATAAATTCACTTTTTTTCGAGCCATCCAAAGCTACGATCCAATTAGAGAGTTTTTTCAACAAAGAACGACTCCATTTGTAGCAAAAACAGAGCTGAAATGAAGAAAATGCGAAGCTAGAGCTTTTGTAGAAGATAAGATACTGAGTGGAAGACAGGTGGCAGGAATCTGGAGGCTCCTTACATTGGTGGCCAACCGGCTAGTTCTGGTAGCTGACCGGCCACCTTTTGTAGCCAACCGACCCCATTTGTGGCTGATAGCCACCACTGGTGGCCGACAGCCTTTGTTTATGGCTGGTGGCTTCCTATTTTGTCTTCTGATCTATCCATGTGTTGAGAGTGCTAAGAACTTGTGTTTTGTTTTGCCCTTGACGCATTTTGCTATCGTGTTAGTTTTGTTGAATAGCTTTAATGTTGTTTCAATTTGCTTATCAAGTTGTATTTATCTTGTTTTTCTTATTGAGTTGTATTTGTTTTGTTTATCGAGTTTTGGTATATTGTATGTTGTTCATCAAGTTGTAGTTTACTCGATCATTTATCGAGTTGTACATTGTTCTTTTTTTTTTTTTGTTAGTCAGTTCATTACCTGATTAAGAAGGTCATGCCAATACAATGCACTGTGTTCATGTCTATCAATCTCGTTTTGTTGCTATGTGGGGCAATGCGGTGCTCAGAATGTAAAATGCAACAATTTTTCATCAAAAGTTGTTTTCATTCCGATCATGGTCACTTTTTACAAAAGAGAACAAGTTTTTAAGAAAATAAAATTGTCTAAAGCTGTACAATGTGCTACACTACTAGCAAAAAGAGAAACTAAAAAAAAATACGGGCAGTCAATGCCAGCCACCTCAGGATCGAGAGGCCCTCTTCATCCTCTTCCGAGGCATGGACTCGGAGCTATCTCCATCAGCACCACTATCAGAGGCCCCCGTATCTGAGCTAGCTACTAAATCTTCCTCAGCATCACCTCCATCCTCAGAATCTGAGCCATTGCCGCTGTCTCCATCCTCAAATGACTCTGATTGTGGACTCGCTGCCTCCTCGTCCTTATCTGTCTCATCATTGTCCGGAACGGGCTATGAGGGGCCACTCCCATCATGAGTACCCCTAGCTCTACCTCAGACGTGTGCTGGAGCCCCCCATCTCTCTCTCCCTGCTGTCAGAGGAGGCACTGATGGTCCTACTGCAGCTCCTGCTGGAGCGTCTAATGTGGCTGGGGTTTGAAAAGGACAGTTTGTCAAAAACATCACTTGCGGTGTACATCAGATGCAAAGATGATGTACAGAATACAGTGAATAAATGTAGTGTTTGAGTGTAGTGTATCATATCAGTGCAATATGGAATAGATTATAGTTGAAATGCTAATGTATCAGCAGAAAGGCTAATGTATCAGCAGAAAGGTTGATGGTATGAAATGTAAACTGAAGAAAACTACTGGAATGCCATAGATACTGAGCAGGCTCATGCTTCTCTGCACCATCCCCATTAGGGAAGCCGCTAGCTCAAGAGCCTCTCCGTTGTACTCTATGGGTGCCTACAAATGAACTTATCTGATCAAATGTCCGTAAATATGTCTGAAATGAAATATGAAGTACAAGTGCAAACGTACGTACCGGAGTCAGGCCTCGAACCCTGACAAGCTCGTGTCCAGCTGGTACAGGCTCAATGGGAATTTGGTAAGCCCCCCCTGTGGGCCGCCAGCAAGTCAGTGTGGTAGGAAGCTCTGGCCATCCCGCCCTCTACCTCATCTGAGAACCTCTCCTACCATAGGCCCCGGTCGCCCTGGGCCCTCCGACTCTCTCTCCCGCAACTGGAGCCCTCACTCTCTCACCTCTACGGACGTCGGACAGAGGTGGCATGAGATATCTATGAACAAAGGTTGTGTAATCACCGTCGACTCTGAAAAAGTCAACGCTCCAGCCTCTGGTGAAGTCGACCATCTCCTGAAAGGTGAACTTCTCTGTGGCTCTCATGTATGTTAGAGGTGGCATAGGAACTACCAACTCGGGCAAGCCAATGGTTTGGCGTAGTAATCACTCCCCTAAGAACCATGCCCGACAAATTGGGCCCTCAAGCAAAAGTCAGAAGTGAGAAGCCTCTCGGGCACCAGCAAACTAATCCCTAACTCCCTCAGGCATCGTTACCTAGGGCTGCCACGAGATTTGTAAATAGTGAATATACAAATTCTTAGCTGCCATTAGATATGCAATATGAATCAGAGCTGAAATAACTGTAAGTTTTGAGTTTCCTCTGCTACAGTCACCGTGTCAAAATACTAGCGAAAGAATGAAAAGGACTCTCGAGTCTTCCGCCAGCACCGATCGTCGTATCGATGCTAGTATGCTATTATGGGAGGCATCTCCACCTCCGGCTCTGGGGTGAGTGTTGGAAAATAGGCGTGCACCCATAGTTGCGAAAAGCAAAAGGGCAACAGTGAGTATATCGCAGAGTGTACAGAGAATGCAATGCGGAAAGTAGATTATGTGTAAGTGCAGTGTACGGTGTGTGCAGTGTACAAAGAATGCAATGCAAAAAGCAGATTGTGTATAAGTGCAGTGTACTGTGTGTGTAGTGTACAGAGAATGCAATGCAGAAAGCAGATTGTGTGTAAGTACAGTGTACAGTGTGTGTAGTGTGCAGAGAATGTAAAACAGAAAGCAGATTGTGTATGTGCAGTGTACAGAAAGTGCGAAGTAGAAAACACGTTAAGAAATGCAAAACAGAAAGGTAAGGCATACCTCTTAGGCCCTCTAGTAGCCTCCTATCAGATGCCCTCTCATGCGAGAGGTCAAGCTCATGTATCCGTATAGTGTGACCAAGCCTGTGCTGCCCCAATCGTAGAAACAAACACGGGACAAGTCCACCAAGGCGCTCATGAGGTATAGCCCAACAGTGTTCACCCTGTCGGCGAACAAGGTAGTGCCAAACACGAACATCAGGAAACCTTAGGCACACTGCTCGGTCTCCTCTCAGGTCTCTGGTGCCGTCCCTCTGTAGTGATCTGCGAACCATGTGTATCGGACCATCCCTGATTGAGAGATGGGTGGGCGTGTCCCCAGTAGATAAATCCAGGTGGCCTCCCACTCGCCCATGTCTGTGTTGTAAGGAATCGGATGGCCCCTTACCTCTATGCCAGTGAGCATAGAGAAGTCAAAGGGACTCATCGTTATCTCCCCTACGGTAAAGAAGTGAAAGGAGTCGGTGGTATCTCACCACCTCTCTACCAAGGCGCCAAGTAAAGGTCTACTCGCTATGAGGCGTGAGAGCCCCATGCAGAATGCGCCAAAGTCGGCCTCGTCAATGATGTGTTGGATAGTGTCGGGGAGCTCCATGTACCACTCCCTCACGGAGGTGGTCCCGTACCTCGAATGGCGTGTGAATCCCCCTATAAGTGGGACAAGTATATGAAAAGCATTGTAAGAAATACAGTGCAAGAAAATGTTCGGGACAAGCAAATGCAAGGCAGTGTAAGAAATACAGTGCGAGAATGTGTTTGGGATGAACAGACAAAAGACAGTGAGAGCTATGCAAGAAATGCAAAGTACATTGCAGAAAATGTAAGGAAATAGTGTGTACCTCAGAGGCATCATAAGATAAATGTGACTCCGGCTTGCACAACAAGAGGTCCTCCGGTGCGCCTCGTGCAAATCCCCTGAACTAACGAATGCTATCGAGTGGTGGCACGTGTATCTCGGGATGATACGTTGCCGAGTCAAAAGGTTGAATGCTGAGTGGCAGTGGCTCAAGCTCCGGATCCACCTCCATCTCCGGAGAAGCTCAATCGTGTGGGATGTCATCTGCCATCTCAAGGGAAGATGAGAAAGTGGTCGAAAATGTGGAAAATTGGCGGAGAATGCCAAAAGTCAACAAAAGTCAAGTCTCGGAAGGAGAAAATGGAAGAAAAGGATGGAGTCTGGGAAAGGGCATCAAATCCAAGAGAAACTTGGGGAAAACAAACCCCGAGTGGTGAAAATCAAGAAGGAAACCCCGAAATCAACTTTTGATCAGTTCAAAACGGGGTAAACTATGAAGGTTTAGCGAAGAAAATGTTTATGGGGTATTGGAAAATGTGTGTATTGCTCAGATCTAAAGACGATGAAGGTCTAGAGAGGGAGAAGGATGATTTTTGGGCTTAGGGTTATGTGTATTGATCACCGCTAGTGGCCAATAGCTTCCTCTTGTGGCCGATGGTCCCTAGGAGTGGCCGATGGGTGGCCGCCACCTCTTCCTGGTGGTCTTCCAGTCCCCAATGTTCCTATTTTGGTGTTTTCCCACTTATTTGGTCCATGTTTCCTGAGAGGTGCAAGGAAAAGTTACTGTTGAGCTTAGGTTCTCTTCGCAGAGACTTGAACTGTATTCTTGGTGATCCTTGTTTGCCTCTTATTGGACAAAGCGTATCCTTTTCGTATCCTTTCGTATGTCGCAAGATCGGAGAGTTGCTTTTTGAACATGTTGCATTAGATCATTTTCGTCATATATGTAAGGCGTGCGTCATGCATTTTTTTATTTTAGTACATTGAACATGCATTTTGTACTATTGCATGAATTTGTATGGTGTTGCATAGAACATGCTTCGGTTTTCGTTGCATAGAATATGTTTTTGTTTTGTTTCTTGCAAGTTGTGCATAAAACATGTCTCTAATGGTGTGTCATGGTTATTCGACTTGCGTAGAACATGCATTTGTTAGTTGAGCATGGAGCATGCATCTGGTGTCTCGCATGGAACATGCATTGGCTACTTTCGCATAGAATATGCCTTTTTTATCCTTGCATAGAATGTGCATTGTTGTTATTTCGCATAGAACATGCATTTGCCACATTTGCATAGAATATGCACTTCTCACACTTGCATAGAATATGCGCTTATCACATTCGCATAGAACATGCATTTGGTATTTAGCATAGAACATGCTGTTAATCGTGCATAGAACATGCTTCCAAATACATTTGCATAGAACATGCCTTAACATCATTGCAATTGTGCATAAAACATGCACCCTTAATATGTTGTACTTGTTAAAGTTTCTTTCTTACGTACGTACGATATTGTATGTACGGTTCATTCAGTGGAGCTAACACAGTCAAACGATATTGTATGTACGGTTCATTCAAAGCCAGCGCAATCGGACATTGTCGTGTGTGCGTTGCATTCAAAGGAAATTCTAGGCGAGATCATTCCAGTCCCTTGAACTCCTCGTTTTGGTTAGAAGCATTTGGACATGTTCCTAATGCTTATACCACTTCTTGCTTTGGTTAGAAGCATTTGAATGTGTCCCGATGCTTATACAACTCCTTGCTTTGGTTAGAAGCATTTGGACGTGTTCCCGATGCTTATACCACATCTTGCCTTCGTTAGAAGCATTTGAACGTGTTCCTGATGCTTATACCACACCCGTCTTTGGTTAGAAGCATTTGGACATGTTCTTGATGATTATACCACACCTTGCTTTGGTACTTTGGTTAGAGGTATTTGGGCGCGCCCCGGTGTTCTCATCCCTCTTTCTCTTCTTGCGTGCGACGCGTTAGGACGCTTCAGTTTAGAGACATTTGGGCGAGTCTCGGTGTTCTTATTACCCCTCCTCCACTCGCATGTGACGCGTTAGGATGTCTTCAGTTAGAGGCATTTGGGTGAGTCCCAATGTTCTCGCTGCCTTTTCTCATCTCGCATGCGACGTGTTAGGACACCTCAGTTTAGAAACATTTGGGCGTGCCCCAGTGTTCTTACCCTTCTTTTATCCTTTCGCGTGCAGCGCGTTGGGATCTTGTGTGACACGTCGAGCGTGCCTGACGTTTGTGTTGTTCTTTGCCTTTCTAGCGTGATGCATAGTTAAGATTGCATAATTTTCTTACATCCTTTCTGCATGAAATGTGGTTTGGTTAATGTTTACTTACTTCTGTTCATGTTCGAGTTTGTTGTACCGTGTTTCGATTTGTTCAAGTGTAGCATTTCTTTTCATAGCATTTACAGCTAGATGTTTCATTACAGTCTCATTGCATGATCATAAGTTATGTTTTTGCATCGTGCATATCGTTTGCATCTTGCCCCAGAACTACGTTAGTTTGATTCCTTACAAAGGGATACGTAGGCAGCCTGCGGACGCAACCGTTCTTTGTTTTGCTTGTCTGTTTGTCCACATCTTCGGCCATGTCAAAAATGGGTTGTCTTTGGGCTTTGACATTCACTCTCGTCAATTCATGACTTCCAAGCACTATCAAAGAGGGGCAACTGTAGACACTCCATTTTTGACCATCATCAAGACTTGGACGTCATCGTTTGAATACTCAATGATCATCCTTGTTCATGTTTGTTTTGAATGCCCAAAGTTCTTGGCGGAGTGGCTTACCTTTGAGCCTTTGAAACTTATCTGTTTTGTGTTTGGTTGTGGATCAAGAGTTTGTTGTTTCAAATCTGGAGGAGAGGGTGGCTTGTCGGCCAGCCCTATAACCCATCGGCCATGGCTTGTGCCTATCAGCCATCAATGGTGGCCGGTCGGCTACACTGATGGCCGGTCGGCCACATTGGTGGCCGGTCGGCTACCAATGATGGCCGATGGCCATTTTTCTCCCTTTTCAGATATTTATTTGCCAGATGTGCCAGCTGTTGTTCATTGAAGTGCATCTTCATACACGTATATGGTAGGATGATTATAAGCTTTATGCTTGTTTTCCTATATATAGGGGGGTCTCTCCCCCATTTGGGGAGGTTAGAGAATTTGGAACAAAATTCTCTCTCTCTCTCTCTCTCTCTCTCTCTCTCTCTCTCTCTCTCTCTTTATTTTGTGCTTTGTAGTTAGCTTTCTCTACCCTTTTGCACATAAACCCTTGATCAATCTTGACTACCTTGGAGCTGAGGTTCTAGGAGGCCTTCTTAGAGCCTTAGAAGGGGTTTTGAGCTTGAATTTGTGCTTGAAATTGTCTTGTGCTTCAAGAGGTATAAGACTTCCCTTCTAAACTTATTTTGCATAACTTGTTTTGTTATTCTTTTGTACTGTTTTGACCTGGTTTTTCAACTATGAAAAACTCTGTTTTTGAGGTTTGAAAATGATAGTTTAAGTCTTGGTGAGTTAGGGGGTTGTCTCCCTTTTTTGCTCCTTGGCTTGTGAAGCCTTTTATGTCATTTCTTACCACCTTTAAACCAAACTTTTTGGCCTTTTTAACCACTAAAATTCAGAGTTATTTTAGTGGAAAAGATCAAATTTTGAAGTCCAAAATAGGAGGGGTTAGCCTCCCCTCCTTGTATCTTGCTTGCATGCCTAGGTTGCTTCATATGTTAGCTTGATTTTCTAGCTTAACTTAGCTTAATTCAAGCATGTTTTAGGCTCTATTTGGCATGTTTCAGCTCTGTTATGGGTTGGTTGGAGCATTTGAGGATTGCTTTGTGTGTTTGTAGTGTAATTGTGCTTGATAGTTTAACTTGTGCTATGCTTTGGCCTCTTATTCTAGCTTGCGTTAGCTTCATTTCAGAATGTTTTTGCTACTGTTTTGACTTGTTTTAGCTCTGTTTTGGGTTGGTTAAGTCCTTTGAAGCTTGTATTGCATGGTTGTAGTGTAAAGGGCTTCACTAGTTTAGTGTTTTAGGCCTTTAAGCATGAAGTGCTTGAGTTGCTTTCATGTTGTAGTGTTATTTTGCATATAATCTCAGCATCATAATCTCTGTCACATACTCATTTGTCTCACTCTTTCAATCGCTTTTGAGAGTTGTTTCAAGTTTGGGATTCTTTAAGCTTGAGATAGAGTTTATGCTTAATGCTTTTAATCCTCTTTTGAGGGTTTCTACTAACCAAAGGCATGACCTCTCTCTTGTCTTAAATCATCCCTTGGTTGACACTTCTTTCTCTTTAGAAGACTCTCACCTGGGACTTAATCGATTAAAGGACTAATCGGTAATGTAAAACGAGTAAACAAAAGCGACAAAGTAAAAGAAGCAAGATAAGCATCTTATGTTGCATTGCATGTGTTCAATCGGACGTTATATTGAACACAAGGAAGATTGGAGCATTTCATACTCAAAGTGATGAAATGAGCCAATCTCCTTGGTCTCCATTGCCTTTGATCACACATGATAAGGTGATGGTCTTGAGTCTTGTTTTTGCATACAATGAAGTTGTACTTCTTGGTTCTTTGGCCATCATGCATTGAAAATGCTTGGTTGGTGGTTTTGGAGCCAAGAATTACGTTCATTTGACCTTGTGTAATGATAAGGAGGGTAATAGTACACATACTCCTTGAGAATACACTGCTTTGCCTCTGTTTGCTCTCTGTTGTAGCAAAAAAGAGAAGTTCAGGGAAGGGGTGGCCGACCGGCCATCAGTAGTGGCCGACAGCCACCAATTGTAGTCGATTGGCCATCAGTGAAAAGGTTGCTCTGTGTGTTCTTGAGATAGAGCAGAGGTGTTTTGGAAGTTGGCACAATTTTCAAAGGTTCAAAGAAATGCAAACAGAGGTGTCCGATGGCAAGGCGGTGGATTTTCAAGAGGAAATCAACCGAGCATGCAGGCATCCCTCGCCTTCAAGGCCTTTTGATTGCTCTAATTAGCTTATAGTGGCTAGTTTAATTAAAGTGTTTGTACTTAATTAGTTAGTGTAACTAATTGTTCAATCCAATTTGTAATGGCTTAGAATAGTTAGTTGAATATTGTGTTGTATTAATTGGTTAGCTAGAATAGCTAATTAGTTTCAAGTGTTGTAATAATTAGTTAATTAGCATAGCTAGTTAGCTTATTCATTCGGATCCTCCTTCGCGAGGGTGTAATGTTGTAATAAGTGTGCGTGCTGTGTGCATGCCTTCCAACCCCATGTCTTTCTCCCTTTTACTTAACCACTTTTGATGGTTAGTTTAGGAGCATCACATTTTTAATTAGCATACTTTATGTTTGCATTCATTCATTCGTATTGCATGCACCGAGGCTCGGCGCATTATTCAAACTACATTGTCATTTCAATACTTTTTTGAATACATGTTTAATCGTATGTTGTTCAAATCAATCCATATGCCATATTAGTAGCCGAGCCTATTAATTACATTATTGCATGTGTTGCATTAGGCATTTTGTATAGTTAGGATCATGCATCTTTCTAACTAGTTTTTGTTTTGGCTTGGAGTACTCGGTAAGTTATTATTCTTTACCATACTTGCATGAGTATGATTGCCATATCGCTATGTTTCGCATGCTTGCCATGAGGTTATTTGCTTAAATGCTAAACTGCTTGAATGCCTGTGGATTAAGACTTTGTTGTTTGAATTAGAATAATTCAACGAATGTAAGTTTTAAGCCACTTTGTTGTTGCAAAATCATGTTTTAAGCCCATTTTGTTTGCAGGCAAATCCGCATTTCTAAGCCCACTTGAGGGTGGCAAATTCAAACCATTTTCACAAAGAAACATGAGTTGAATTATTCCAAGTCTTGCGATATAGTCTATACTTTCTTGTGTGAGTCACATAGTAATGTTAGCTAATAACCAGAATAAGAACACATAATGTTTGTAAGAAACATATCATGATTAGTAGAGGCCGATCTTTGATCGGGCGAGCGGGGGTGCTCATTTCAGGACCTTCCCCTCTCGTACCCAAGTTCCTGAGTTGAGGCAACTTTGGTGATGACGGACACATGGCCTTTGGCACAAGTTAGGGTTTCCTAAATTTCTCCAAAAATAAAATATTTAGGTGGCGACTCTGTAATCTGGCAAAACAGTCAAATTTTGGCATTATTTGATTTAAAATTTATTTTCCAAAAAGATTTGTTGGATTTGGACTCTTTGGTGTTTATCAATCTCGCATTGCACTTTGTGAGATTAGATTCAGAACCATGACAGGAGTTCGAACTGTTGGGCTTTCTTTCGAACCTTCCCAAAGGGGGTACGGAAAAAGTCGAGCTACACTGGCCCTTGATTGTTGTTCTGGGCCTAAATTCCAGGTCGTATTGGCCCAACACCACCGCCCATGTGGCTATCTTGCTTGTTAGATCTCCTTGCTGCTACAAGGATTTCAAGGGATGCTCAGTTAATACCACAATCTCGTGGGCTTGGAAATAGTAGTTCAACTTCTTGGAGGCCATTATCAAGGCTACTGTCAATTTCTCCAGGGGTAAATACCTAGTCTCTGCGTATGCTAGGGTTTTACTCACATAGTAAACTGCCCTCTGTTCTCCCTTCTCTTCTCTAATTATTACTGCACTTACTGCATGCTCTGAAACCGCCAAGTACAAGAACAGTTCCTCTCCAGGTATTGGATTTGAGAGCACTAAAGCTGTGGTCAAATATTTTTTCAAGTCGACCAAGGCGACTTCGCACTCCTCTGTCCACAGAAAGTCTGTGGCCTTCTTCACCAAATTGAAAAATGGTTTACACTTGTCAGAGCTTCTGCTTATGAACCTATTCAGGGCTACGGCCCTTCCAATCAACATCTGCACCTGTTTTGCCGACGTTGGGCTCTTTAAGTCCAGGATAGCCTTGATTTGATTTGGGCTTGCCTCAATGCCCCTTCTGGTCACCAAGTATCCTAGGAACTTTCCAGACCCAACTCCAAATGCGCATTTTGATGCATTGAGTCGAAGTGCATTTTGACGCATTGAGTCGAAGTTGAAATGTCCTCAAGATATCAAAAACTGCTTTTAGGTTGGCCAAATGATCCTTAGGTTCTTTGGGCTTCACGACCATGTCATCAATGTATACATCCACTGTTTTGCCTATCAGATGTCTGAACATCTTAGTCACCAATCTTTGGTAAGTTGCTCCTATATTTTTCAACCCAAAAGGCATCACTTTGTAGCAATACAGCCCTTTTGGTGTGATAAATGCAGTCTTCTCCTCATCGGGGGAGGGGGGCACATGGCTATCTGATGGTACCCCCTGTAAGCGTCCAGGAAGCTCATCCTTCCATGCCTTGAAGCGGAATCCACCAATTGGTCAATATTGGGGAGTGAGAAATTGTCTTTGAGACAAGCCTTATTCAAGTTGATGAAGTCCACGCAGACCCTCCACTTCCCATTCTTCTTTTTCACAACAATTGAGTTTGATAACCATGTTGGGTAGTTTACCTCTCGAATGGCTCTGGCCTCTAGCAGTTTATCCACTTCCTCTTCTACTGCCTCAACATGTATCAACGTAGGCCTCCTTGCTCACTGGATGACAGGTTTGGCCGACCTGTCCACGTTCAGTCTATGGCAAGTGACCTTAGGGTTAATGCCGAGCATCTCGTATGGTGTCCAAGAAAACACCTCAATGTTTGCTCGCAAAAATGCCTCTAACTCCTTTTCCTCCTCCTCGGCCAAGCCTAGGTTGAGAAGGAAGAAGCGTTCTTCGTCCCCTTGTTGGACCAGGATATTTTTAGGGCTTTCTCGCTTTTGTCGGCCGGTTCCTTGCCGACGTCATCTAGGACTTCCATGTCTCCATCCTCAATTTCTGCTGGTTCTGCTGCTCGCACGCTGCAGGTGGATTTCATTACTACCATGTAACAATTCTTTGCCTGTACCTGATCTTCTCTAACCTCCTCAATTCCATGCTCTATTGGGAACCGCAACAGCTGGTGCAGTGTGGAGGGGACAACCCTCATTGTGTGCAACCATGGTCTTCCCAAGATAACATTATAGGGGGAGAGGGTGTCAATTATTGTAAACTCTGTACTCACCTTACTGGTGCCTGCCTACACCTCTAAGTTTATTGCCCCAAATGGTCGTGTCGGCATTTCATTGAACCCGACCATTGGACTATTGGACTGCTCCAGGTCGTCTTGGTGAAGGCCTAGCTCCTTGTAACATCTGACATACATGATGTTACATGAGCTGCCTTGATCAATCAAAATGCGCATTACCTAGCATTCTCCAATCTTGAGGGATATAACCAGAGCATCGTTGTGCGGATGCTGTACCATGTCCAGGTCGGCTTCAGTAAAGGACGCCATTGGTCCCTGGTATTCGTTTGCCCTAGGCCTCTTCTGCTGGACCTGGTTTACATGTTTACCCTCTAGATTTCTGTCACGACCCAACCACGTCCCTAAACGTTTGGTCCATGACCGGCCTGTACATAGGCCTCAAAACAGAATTTTAGAATAATATTTAATCACATACGGGGCCTTAAACGGAAGAAATATCAATAAAAGACAACATCCATTGAGCTTGTGTATACATGATGGTTTAATTGGATTTAAGCATTTAAATACACTTCCAAATATACATATAAAATCACAGAATTTATATAGATCTCACACACACTTACATAGGCTTAATAATTTATATGACTCCCAACACAAATTAAGGCCTCCACGTGGAGACATACCCCAGGTGACTTGGCAGACAGGCGAACCTCAATACGACTCTAGTGTCAATCCCCGATGGCTCACCTACAGAAATATACATAAAACAGAATGAGCAAAGCTCGATGAATAATAGCAATGTAAGAAGGTTAATTGAATAAGCAAAACCTTGGATAAAATAAATAGACAGATACCAACCATATACAAGTCTTATCTATAACTATATTTCAATACAGTCTCAGGCTCACATATAATACAGACTGGCTTCAAGCCCATGCAAAATACAAAACAGCCATAGGCCCAACACATTATGCAACGTGGCCTCAGGCCCAACAGATTATACAGAACGGCCTCTGGCCTAATAGATTATACAGAACGGCCTCTGGCCTAATAGATTATACAAAACGGCCTCTGGCCTAACAGATTATATAGAACAACTTCTGGCCTAACAGATTATACAGAACAGCCTCTCGTGCAACAGATTATATAGAATGGCCTCTGGCCTAACAGATTATACAGAACGGCCTCAGGCCCAATAGATTATACAGAACGGCCTCAGGCCTAATAGATTATACAGAATGGCCTCAGGCCCAACAGATTATACAGAATGGCCTCGGGCCCACTTCCATTAACAGAAACAGAAAAACCTTAGGTCCATAACAGTGCCATTGTTCAACCATGTCCGTTAATTCAATCAGAGCACAATATCAGTAGTATATGTCATTCTCAGCAACCATACATAAATCACAAGCATGAGAAGTAAGCATAACATATCGTTACACTACTATTACTCACAGTGATAGGTTTCTGGTAACAGTCGGACGATGTCCTCATCTTGACCTACACAATGCACATAGCAAACTATGAGAATAAAATCAATCTCACTCTTATTCTTTAATCAATAGCCATGGTGGTTCTAAACACATTAATCCTCCATAGGTTATAATCTATGCCTCAGAAAATAGGAGGAATCAATAGATAATGGTTTAAATGAAGAAAGGGTATAAAATCGGTAGACAGAAAGTGAGCAACTCTCACTAATTTGGGAATATCTATTTATGTACTTATAATTTGGGAGTGAAACCACCACCATTGGAAACTAGACTTCCGGGGCTTGATTTTAGGCTCAAGAATCACTCAAAACAGAGTCCGGATGTAAAAGATATGCTTATTCAAAGTTACCCAGTATATGCTGAAACAGGGATGGCTGCTCGTGCGGTGACTGGGCCGCTCGAGCGGTGGACTTGGACGCTCGAACAGTGGGTTAAGAAGAATGCAATGCTCTGTTTTTTTTGTGTTCCATTCGTGCGGTGCCCGTGGCCGCTCGTGCGGTCTAGGCAAAATCAGAGTCTGAAAATGGTTGTATAATTTGGAACTTTTCCTTTTCAAAATCGAACCTCATTTTCATGTAAATCAAAGTCTAAAACTCTTTAATACATGATAAATTTCACATTATTAGCTTCCATCAAAGATCATAACCCCAAAATACTACTCAATTTCTCAATCACAAGAACAAGATTACGAATTAGAACACCAAAAGCATAAAATAGCCATGGTTTGGGGTTCAAGCTCACTTCTTTCTTATATACATATATCTTCATTCACATATATGGCTAACCATGCAAAACCTTAAGATTGGAGCTCAACTTCCCATAATCAACCTCGAGATAAACAAATATAAAGAATTTAACTCTTCAATTAAACAACTCTTAAGGAATCAAGGTTCAATTCATGAAAAGAGTTCATTTAAACCAATATTTCTCAACCCCAACTCAATTAGGTATTTACTCTTCATTTTAGCTCATGAATTTAAGCTAATAATAGATCATTCTTAAGGGGTTAAGTTGATTTCACATACCTTGAGCCAATCTCTTGAAGACTACTTTAATTCCATCAATTTCCCCATCTTTCCTATTCATTCTCAAGCTCTTCCTTCCTTCTTCTCTTTGAGTTCTCTCCTTCTCCCTCTCTCACATGGCTTCCCCTTTTCTCTAGATATTTTTGGTTCTAAGAGATGAGTCTATCAACTCATAAGGCATCCATTAATATAAATATACACACACAAGCTTAACACAATAGGGAGAGCCAAATGTGGCCTTACGAATCCTACGAAATCAAATTTCAATTAAACTTTTCAGATGACTCTAAAAATTGTGTTGATCATAAATATGTCCTCTGTTCTGATTTCTGAAGCCTCTAAGGCCTTCAATTTGCAGTACAAAACTAACCACCCAAATATGCTTTAACGAATCAGATAAATTAGATTTCAAATTAATTTTCCCAGATAGTTCTAAAAATTTACATTAACATACCCAAGTACTCAATTTTGATTTTTGAACCGGTAAAGGTCGGTAATTTAAATTTTAAAGCCATAACTCAACAGATAATTCCTTAATTTGAACAGATATCATTAAACTAAAGTGCATTAACCCACAAGGGCATAAGGGTAATCTCTAATACGGATTTTGTGGTCATTACATTCTCCCCACCTTAAGAAGTTTGGTCCTCCAAACTTGATTCACCCTGCCTCAAGTCAAGTTTCGCCTTGGATATACAACATTTCTCAATTATTTAGCCATTCACAATCCTATACAGTCAATTTCAATGGAGTTTGCTCCCAGAATCACAAGTAATTCATCTTTATTGGCTAATTGGTAACCCAATTGATAATAACTTAAGGGTGTTAAGAAATGAATTCACTTCAAGTATTCTATTGCATGCAACTCATAAGCTATCAAACATAATTCAAACTCTTTAGGTTCACAAACAACCCCAATTATCATAATTTCTCAAAGGTTACGGAAACATTCACTACTCGGTCGGGTTTCAAATGGCACAAACATACTACAACAATTAAACCCAGAATAAACAAATAAGTTCTAAATCGACGACCTTATGGCTCTTGCTCACTAACAAGTTAAATATTCAGAACAATGGTTTGGTAATTTGAAGTATCTCCAAGCGATTTACTTTCATAGCAGATGGGATAAATGAGGTCTAAGTTTTCGAATAACCAAATGTAGATTCAAATCCTCAGCTTCAATGAAGGCTCAAATAATCAGAAGTAAACTTATCACTTCGAATCAAATTTCTAGCAAACTTCAAATAGTAACCCAAATTCCAAAATAAATTGTTAGTAAAATCAAATACGGATCAAACCTTAATTGTCACAATTCCCAAACTAAAGTAAGGTAATAATCATTTAAAATCCATATTTGCTTGGAAGATCTTAAAATCAACATCATGGCATCAAGCACAAAACACATTTACCATAAAGCTATTATATTCTTGTTCCAGTAACTTCAAAATAGGCTGAGCATCGTGCCTAAGCCGATCTTTTTATTTTGTTTCATATTTACTAAAACATTCTTATCGTGGACAAAAACATTTTCCAAAAATATGTAATACATAGAACTCATCAAACCTTTCATAATTACACACAATACGTTGTTCAGAGACATTGTTCACAAACTTATCAGACCTTTCAAAGATTATCAAATGGTGGGATAATTCCCAATAGCATTGTACATATTTAAACTTTGATAGAACAACCCCTGGTCCAACTTATAACAGATAAGACAGAATGACTTCAAGTTCAACATAGAGCATTCATTAAACATGCCTCAATAAATTATCAAATGGGAAACTCATTCATGCATAGCAAAATATCTTTTTCAGAAAACTTGTCATATCCTGAACAATCGGAGTTTCATAGCATATCTAGTCATTTTGGGGAAATTATTCAGAAAACTCATCATATCATAAACATGTTGGAGTTCATAGCATATTTTATCATTTCAGAAAATACTTATCATATAGAACATTTCGTAACCAAAATGTAGATTTCATTAAACATCGTATAGCATAACCATTTTCAAAATCATTTATACGAAAGTATCTTTACAAAGACATTACTCGCTTAGGTCTATGGTCAACTCACGCAAGACCACACATTATTCATCTATGTCGAAAGTACCGAATGTAATTGATGGTATGACATTTCTAAATAACACAGATCACATAAGTTTCATTCCAATAAGCACTCATTTTCAGATCGCAATAAAGGAACAAGCCTTGAATTAATTCTCATACAAATATTTCATCCTTAATTAATAACGGTGAGTTTATGATAGCAATATGTTAGATTCAGAACAAACCTATCAAAACAACATTATGTCTTTCAGACAAATGGCAGTCCACAAAAGAAACACAATTTTCCTTTTATTCACATTCATTCACAAGAATATATGTTCGAACTGAAAGGAGGAGCAAAACTTCACTTATCATCCCATAGAAAGATTCACAACATGACCTTCTTTTCACCAATGATCCATTCCAATAACCCAAGTAATTTGATTAACAACCATATCATCTCACTACGTTAACAATGTCCATTTGTATTCTTACACGTGGTAGGACAACATAAGCCACACCTCATTCTTACTACCTTTCCCTCAAGACACTAAATACAAATTAACTTAATACACAATATCATACCAAGCCATTTAACTCTATGGTTCAAGATTTCAGATAATATTTTCCTTCGTCAGCATACATATCTCAATGTCCTCAACATACACTCTATCTCTATAATTTAACATACTCAACACCACTGACAATCTAGTCAAAATTTCAATTTCCCTGTATCACTAAACTTCCATAAAATTCCACCAAATACTATGTGATCACAGATCATGGTACTTGTACTTATTAACATTCCATTTCATCCCTACTTCTAGAGTCATAAGATGCAGACTGTTAACACATCGCATATCATTCATTAACTACTCCATAACACATAGTTTCGCATACTTAGTCATATCACACACAAACATACAAGGACATGAGTGGGGCAACCCCTTTCCTCTACTTCTTATATCAATCCATTCTCAAGTCCCATACTCGTTATTAATCATTGTATTTCTCAATCGCCATACACTTTATTGATTCACAACAACCTCAGTTTCCCTAAAATTCCTCATGGTCTAATTTCACATATAACATAGATAGAAGCTAAGTTTAATCTGTTTTCACATTACGTTTCCACAAACATGCTTATACTTATCAATTTGAATAGCCGAAGAACACCGATATTCCACATCTTTCAAAACTTTAGCCTTATGTAACCCATTCTCATTTCATAACAATTATCCAATTCTCCGTAGTCACAAAACTCAGTCTATGAAACAAAACATATGAATCTTCTTTTATTACCCCAAAGTCCATGAGAATTCTCAATCTTAATCATAATACTTAACGTATTGTACAAGCTCACATACATCTTTCAAAATGCACATCATATCCTTTTGTTACTAGATACATGCAACTTAAATGCATTCTAGACACTCTAACGCTCAATGGACACGTGTGTGAGATCTTAACTTGTGCTCTGATACCACCTGTCATGACCTAAACCCGCCCCTAAAAGTTTGGTCCATGACCGGCCTATACATAGGCCTCAAAACAGAATTTTAGAATAATATTAAATCACATACGGGGCCTTAAGCGAAAGCAATATCAATAAAAGACAACATCCATTGAGCTTGTGCATACATGATGGTTTAATTGGATTTAAGCATTTAAATACACTTCCAAATATACATATACAATCACAGAATTTATATAGATCTCACACACACTTACATAGGCTTAATAATTTATATGACTCCCAACACAAATTAAGGCCTCCACGTGGAGACATACCCCAGGTGACTTGACAGACAGGCGAACCTCAATACGACTCTAGTGTCAATCCCCGATGGCTCACCTACAGAAATATACATAAAACAAAATGAGCAAAGCTCGATGAATAATAGCAATGTAAGAAGGTTAATTGAATAAGCAAAACCTTGGATAAAATAAATAGACAGATACCAACCATATACAAGTCTTATCCATAACTATATTTCAATACGGTCTCAGGCTCACATATAATACAGACTGGCTTCAAGCCCATGCAAAATACAAAACGGCCATAGGCCCAACACATTATGCAACGTGGCCTCAGGCCCAACAAATTATACAGAATGACCTCTGGCCTAATAGATTATATAGAACGGCCTCTAGCCTAACAGATTATATAGAACGGCTTCTGGCCTAACAGATTATACAGAATAGTCTCTCGCCCAACAGATTATACAGAATGGCCTCTAGCCTAACAGATTATACAGAACGGCCTCAGGCCCAACAGATTATACAGAATGGCCTCAGGCCCAACAGATTATACAGAACGGCCTCAGGCCTAACAGATTATACAGAATGGCCTCAGGCCCAATAGATTATACAGAATGGCCTCGGGCCCACTTCCATTAACAGAAACAGAACAACCTTAGGTCCATAGCAGTGGCATTGTTCAATCATGTCCGTTAATTCAATCAGAGCACAATATCAGTAGTATATGACATTCTCAGCAACCATATATAAATCATAAGCACGAGAAGTAAGCATAACATATCGTTACACTACTATTACTCACAGTGATAGGTTTCTGGTAGCAGTGGGACGATGTCCTCATCTTGACCTACAAACACAATGCACATAGCAGACTATGAGAATAAAATCAATCTCACTCTTATTCTTTAATCAATAGCCATGGTGGTTCTAAACACATTAATCCTCCATAGGTTATATTCTATGCCTCAGGAAATAGGAGGAATCAATAGATAATGGTTTAAGCGAAGAAAGGGTATAAAATTGGTAGACAAAAAGTGAGCAACTCTCACTAATTTGGGAATATCTATTTATGTACTTATAATTTGGGAGTGAAACCACCACCATTGGAAACTAGACTTCTAGGGCTTGATTTTAGGCTCAAGAATCACTCAAAAAAGAGTCCAGATGTAAAAGATATGCTTATTCAAAGTTACCCAGTATATGTTGAAACAGGGATGGCCACGAGCGGTGACTGGGCCGCTCAAGCGGTGGACTTGGACGCTCGAACAGTGGGTTAAGCAGAATGCAATGCTCTATTTTTTTTGTGTTCTGCTCGTGCGGTGCCCGTGGCCGCTCGTGCAGTCTGGGCAAAATCAGAGTCCGAAAATTGTTGTATAATTTGGAACTTTTCCTTTTCAAAATCAAACCTCAATTTCATGTAAATCAAAGCCTAAAACTCTTTAATACATGATAAATTTCACATTATTAGCTTCCATCAAAGATCATAACCCGAAAATACTACTCAATTTCTCAATCACAAGAACAAGATTACGAATTAGAACACCAAAAGCATAAAATAGCCATGGTTTGGGGTTCAAGCTCACTTCTTTCTTATATACATATATCTTCATTCACATATATGGCTAACCATGCAAAACCTTAAGATTGGAGCTCAACTTCCCATAATCAACCTCGAGATAAACAAATATAAAGAATTTAACTCTTCAATTAAACAACTCTTAAGGAATCAAGGTTCAATTCATGAAAAGAGTTCATTTAAACCTATATTTCTCAACCCCAACTCAATTAGGTATTTACTCTTCATTTTAGATCATGAATTTGAACTAATAATAGATCATTCTTAAGGGGTTAAGTTGATTTCACATACCTTGAGCCAATCTCTTGAAGACTACTTTAATTCCATCAATTTCCCCATCTTTCCTCTTCATTCTCAAGCTCTTCCTTCCTTCTTCTCTTTGAGTTCTCTCCCTCTCCCTCTCTCACATGGCTCCCCCTTTTCTCTAGATATTTTGGTTCTAAGAGATGAGTCTATCAACTCATAAGGCATCCATTAATATAAATATACACACAAGCTTAACACAATAGGGAGAGCCAAATGTGGCCTTACGAATCGTACGAAATCAAATTTCAATTAAACTTTTCAGATGACTCTAAAAATTGTGTTAATCATAAATATGTCCTCTGTTCTGATTTCTGAAACCTCTAAGGCCTTCAATTTGCAGTACAAAACTAACCACCCAAATATGCATTAACGAATCAGACAAATTAGATTTCCAATTAATTTTCTCAAATAGTTCTAAAAATTCACATTAACATACCCAAGTACTCAATTTTGATTTTTGAACCCATAAAGGTCGGTAATTTAAATTTTAAAGCCATAACTCAACAGATAATTCCTTAATTGAAACGGATATCATTAAATTAAAGTGCATTAACCCACAAGGGCATAAGGGTAATCTCTTATACGGATTTTGGGATCGTTACAGTTTCCCCGCGTACCTCATTCTCTTTGACCATCGAGTGAATCACATTGATCATCCAAGGTCCTTTTGCTTACTGTTGTGGTACTGGTGGGGGTGGGAGTGGAGGTGGTGCTGTCGGTGCCTGGGGCAACCTCGCCTGTTCTCCCCTTGTTCTGGCTTCATCCAACAAGTCCCTCAGGTGGCCTTTTCTAACCAGGTCTTCTAAATGTGCCTTCAGGGCTCTGCATTCTTGAGTCAAGTGCCCATCTGCATTGTGGTAAGCATAGTGCTTGCCAAGGCTTCTTCCCATAAATTCACCAGAAACCCTTTCTGGTGCTCTGTAATATGGTTGGTTCCTGATCCTCTCCAGCACTTTGTAGACCGGAATTCAGAATATGGTAGTGACTGCCTGTGCAGCCCTCAGTCCTGTCTCTTGCCTGTTAGATCCAGTATTACCTCGGCCTCGCTTCGGTGAGCCGTTTCACCTCTCTTGCTTTGACGCCTTTGTCCCTAGCATGTCTTCCTCGGCTCCCACATACTTCTCTATCCTGGCCATGAGTTCCTCCATACTTTTGGGCAGCATCTTTGCCAATGACTTTCGAAGCAGATAGTCATCATTCAGGCCGTTCTTAAAAGAAACGACCACCAACTCTTGATTGCACCCAGGTATTCGGTTAAACACCTCATAATACCTTTTGGCATCAGCCCTGAGGCTTTCATCCTCGCCAATTCTCGAAGCCATTAAAGAGTCTACCCTTAACGGCTGTAGTTTGTTTGTCACAAACCTGGCTACGAACATCTCAGCCAGGCCTTCCCAACTCTTCACAGTTCCTTTCGGCAACTTGTGAAACTAGTCTGATGCAATTTTCCCGAAGGATGAGGGGAATACCTTGCACAACATAGGCTCATTCCTTGTATATAATGCCATAGAATTCAGGTACGAGCCAACGTGAAAGTTAGGGTCGGACTTACCATCATAAATCTAGAGCCTCAGAGTATGGAACCTTTTTGGGGCCTCAAACTTGTCCAGATCTACTGAAAACGGTATTCTCGGCTTAACCGGAGATGCTACCTTGGCATCCTATCGCTTTCTCTGGAGGTAGTCTCTCAAACCCTCCTTAGTCCGTCCAGGAGCTCGGCTGTCAGCGGATTTTAGCCTTTTGGGTGCGCTGCTCCCAATGTCATTTTGAGTCCTTTTGGACCTCCCTTTCTTCATCGTGTCAAAACAAAGCTCTTTTTCTTGAACATGCCGATGTTCCTTGGCATAAGTCTCCTTGGCACGAGGTGTCTTCCGAGATTCTCCTCTCGTTGATTCTCCTCGTCCGTTCTCCCGTGAAGGCTGGTGAGAATGTTCCTTTGTCCTGTCATGCTGAAAGACTGCAAGAACTATTTTTTATCCCCCTTTCTGGGCATCGCTTTTGGCCGCTGGAATCGATGTGTCTTGTAATGGAAACGGTGGCTGCATGATGTTGTTCTGCATCATGAAATTGACCACCGATTGTAGGTTTGCCAATTTGTTCGCCATTTCCTTCATCTCGCCGTCCCTCCTCAAACATCTGTCTTTCCATACCTGGAGGTCACTTTCGTTGTAATACTCGCCTCGGTCTGTCTTCTTTGGTACATCCCTCTCTTTGCTGTCATCTTTTTTCCCGGGATTCTGCTCCCGGGGTGTTTCATTGCAGTTCTCTTCCTCTACGTTAGGTTCAACGTGTTTACCACTTCTAGTAGGGATGTCGTCCCCAATCTTCTCTTTCTGTCTGTCATTGGCTATCTATTCTCATTTCATTTCCACAGACGGTGCCAAATTGTGTGTGCTGATTTCTAACCACACTGCCAAACAGGTGAACACCAACAGAATAAATTGCACCCGAATAACCTATCACAGAAAGATAAGACTCCGGCGAGAGTTCGTCCACCCGGGGGAACTCCAACGATCAAGTCAGTACTTAATTATCTCTTAAAGATAGCAAACAGCGGTAAACTCACTAGCTAGAATACAAAAAGCGTTTCTTGCACTGTCTTTCATCTGATTGCTCTTTCATCACTGCCTTTCATCTGATTGCCCCCGTTCTTTGCCATAGGTAGACTCTCGTGCCTATAGGGGGTACGGAGCAACGACGACGAGGGACTGGTACGATAAGCTCCCTATCGAGGTCCGCAACATCGTCGATAAGGCTGGCTTTGGCCTTTTCTGTTCCGAACTGACACACATTATAGCAAGCCACCTCCTTCTAGGAGCACTAGTAGAGAGATGGTGGGACACCACTAACTCCTTCCTCCTCTCTACTGTCGAGGAGATGACGATGACTTCCTACGACTTTGCCATGATCACAGGTTTATAAGTAGGGGGTGATCCAATCCCTTTTGACACAGGCATGGGGGAGTGGGAGGTTGCTTGGATTGACCTGTTGGTAGCGCGCCCACCTCTGTATTGGTCGGCTATGGTGAGATACAGTTGGTTCGCCGAGTAGTTCGGCGAGAGCAAGCCTAAGACACTGGAGGAGATAGAGCAGTATGCCTAGGGCTTCCTAATGTTTGTCTTCGGTACCACCTTGTTTTCGAACAAGTGGAACACTGTGGGTTTATACCTATTGAGTGCCTTGGTGACCCTTCCCTAGGGGCAATTCTATGACTGGGGCAGAGTCGGTCTCACCACCCTTTACGAGTATATGAGCTCCACCTCCCGCTTAAGGGGAGAATGGATTGGTGGCTACTGGCGAGCTTGGGAGGTATGCATTTTAGTTCCCTCTTTGCATTTTATACTTTCTACTTCGCATTTTCTACCTTATATCTGTTCAACAGCTGTGTTTTCTACTTTGCACTTTCTATATCTGTTTATGCTCTGTGCTTTCTGCTTTGCATTTTCTATATCTATTCATACTGTGTACTTTCTGCTTTGCACTTTCTATATATGTTCATGCTCTGTGTTCTCATATCATTGCACTTTCCTTGCAGCTATGGGATTATGCATATTTTCCAGCCCTCGCTCCAGAGCCTATGGAGGAGCTCCCCCTAATGGTTTCCTACTCGAGACGGAGTCGTGAGACCTTTGCCTTCTTCCGTCATTACTTTGATACGATGGTCGCTGTCGAGGTAACCCGAAACTCACAGCCACTTTTACTTTACTACTGTTATGATTCACACTTTGGCAACTGATGGCAACTAATAATATGTGCATCCCCTGTTTGCACATCGTGTGGCAACCTTGGGCCATGATGCCAGCCGGGGTGACAGACCAGTATACAGGAGCTTGGGGCATATCGCACTTCTAGATTCTGCTGGAGGGCCCAGTCTGTCGAGCTTGGTTTTTGAGCGAGAGATTCGTTCGCCAGGCTGTGGGCCTGCCTGATCTAATCATTCTGATGCCAACCCCGAAGTCTATGAGGACAGCGAATAGTCTAACGGTTGATGCAGTCATTCAGTTCATGGTAGGCCTAGACGCTGATTTCTTCAGAGACAAGGGCAACTGCACTACATTTATTTAGACCCCCCTTATGCCTCATCTGAAGAGCACTCACGCAGGCGAGGGGGCATGGACTCCTACGACAGATGAGGCGACTCGAGTAACTAGGACCCATACCGAAGAGGATCCCTCCGTTGAGCAGAATACTCGTTGGCCAAAGCTTCCCACTACGCTTACGTGTTGGCGGCCGATTGTGGAATGCTTACCAGATTCTGATCGAGCCAGCCGAGGCAGGGCACGAGTTTGTCGGAGTTCGAGGCACGTCTCAGGTATGGACCATATTATAATATGCACTCCGCATTTCCATTTCAGATATGTTTATTTGTTACATTGATCACCCAAGTGCACTTGCAGGCATCTATAGAGTATACGGGCAATCTCTTCGAGCTGGTAGCTTCCTTGATGGATATGGTGCAGATGAGGGAGATGATGCTTGGTCTCCATGGTATCCAGGTAATTTCCTTCAGTTTGGCATGCATTTCATTACTAACTTTGTTGTGCATTAAGCTATCATATTTCCACTGATACGTCGGCACTTCCACTGTAGTCTTTCCCAAACTGCATTTACACACTGCATTGGCACACTGTACTCATCCACTATACTCATACTGCATGACACTTATTTTGCATACTATGCCTGTATCTGACACAACACATTGTAGCTGATATGTTGACAATTGTTTTTCCAGATTCCATCTATGTCGAGGATGCAAACGGCAGCACCAGCACCAGTGACAGCAGAAGTAGTATCTCCTCCAGCAACAGAGAGGAGAGAGAGACAGGCCCCAGCTCGTGGCCGAGATGTAAGCCGTAGTCGAGGCAGAGATAGGGCACCCAAGGCCAAAGCAATCCCTTAGAGCCCATTTTGAGTGAAGATGATGCTGAGACTAGTGACTCTGAGGAGGTAGTGAGTTGGCATTCTGAGTCATCTGAGAATGAAGGTGATGATGCTGGCTCAAGGTCTGAGAGCGGAGGTGACGCCGAGACAAGCTCTGAGACAGGGAGTGGAGATGATACCGGCTCTGGTTCAAAATCTGATTTAGATAGTGGTGTTAATGGAGATAGTGCTCTCGAATCCCCTCTGAAGAAGATGACGAAGAGGGCCTCTCGAGATTGAGATGATCGATGCTAATTTTTTTATAATTTTTGTTTAGTTACTTTTTCTTGGTAGCATTAGCACATGTATTGCTTCAAATAGATTTTATTTTTGCTTTTAAAACTTGTACTCCTCTTTTGTAAAAACCATGATTGGAATAAAACCTCACATTTTTTATGAAAAGTGTTGTTATCATTTTTGCATCATAAGCACCATATTTGCATGAAATGGACATGGCATTGAATTTGAAAATGAATACTTGTATTGGCACGATGTTCTTAATCGGGTATTGAGCCGACCAACAACCAAAATACAAAATACAAAATACAACTCGATAAACAAAGCAAAAACAACTTGAATACAAATAAACAAACTTGCTAAAACCAAACGACTCAAAACAAAACCTCAAAAGACACAAAACACTTAAAGATCAAGACAAAACACAAGCTGCCATTACTGCCCAGCACACAGGTGGATGGCAGACTAGAAAGAAGGACTAACGGCAAGAGATAGAGGTTGCCGGCCAGAGGGAGTGGCCTGCCAGCCACCAGTGTGAGTAATCTCCAGATTGTTGACAACTGGCTTCCACTCGCAGCCTTATCTTCTACAAAAGGTTCTGCTTCGTGATTTCTTCTCTAGAACTTCATTTCAGTTGCAATTTCTTCCACAAATGGAGATATTTCTTGCCAAAAGACTCACAAATTGGATAGCTGCTTTAGACGGCACGAAAAAGGTAAATTTTTGGGCTTTCAACATAAATTCACTTTTTCTGTTGAGCCGTACTCCACTTTGTTTTCCGTTACTCCATACCGCGGCCCAATGCTGGGACCCAATTACACATGTCTTTCACTTCGGAGGACAAGAAATATGTCCGACACTTGAAGAATTTCAGGCACTAATGGAATATCAATGCAATGAGAAAATTATGCCTCAGTGCCGTTTTGGCCACGCCCAGGCTTTAGGACGGATGTGTGGGCTCACTCTGCACGAGGCTTGATCTTTGGCCCACAACTGAGAGCTAGATATACCCAGCTTGATTCATCAATTTTCCAACATCGGTGATAGAGGCGACCTTCTCTAGCGAGGTTTTCAGCAATATGCTCTCTGCTTATGTATGCTTGCTCATTTCCTTCTTTCCTGTAGCATCGGTGGATTGAGCATTCGGTTGATCGAAGTGGCCCAAGGTCTAAAAGAAAGTAAGAGTTACATTGGTTTGGCACTAGCCGAGACCTTAATGGGCTTAGATGCCTTTCATCGGCCAAAGACTACCAGATTCATGGGGAGGCCACTACTTCTTCAGGTATTGTTTCCCACCCTTTCTCATATGTGTTTCTCACATCACTCGGCACTCATGCTCTATTTTTCTCTCAATGCTTTATTTTTCTCTCAAAGCCCTTTTCTTACTTTTCTCTCAACATACATTGCTCTATTCTTTAATCTCTCTTTTCTTTCATCCCTTCCCAGATGTGGCTTATGGATAAGCTAAAGGTAGTGAACTTTTTCCCTGAGTACTTAGCTTGAGGTTATTTTTTCCGCCAGCAACTAGTGGATTTCCCAAATGAGGGATGGTGGTGCAACTGGATGTGTAGCAGGTCTGCGGCTGACATAGCTTGGCACTGCCCTGGCTTAATCTGACCAAGATGAGTTACAGCATGGCTCGACAGCCTGGCATATAGTTGATTGGCCTCACGCATTGTGTGTTCTATTTTCCTTTCTGATTCAGACGTTAGTTCGGACATGATCAGACCTACCTAGAGGAGGAAATAGTATATCCAGTTTCATTCCCTATTCATGGTTCACATCTGGCAAGGTACCTCACTGCTTGGAGGATGAGAGAGCTTCTGGTCCCTACCCCTAGTTTAGTTATGCCCTTTTTGACGAGTGCTTAGCTTGGCTCGAGGATGAGGCAGAAGTTGGGCCAACTTTGGCTTCAGAAGCTTCCACAAGCACGAGCAGAGGACGCAAGAGCACCTGACTCACCTATGCCCCTAGTTTATTACTTTGACCTTTCTTTTCAAGTTTTTTTGATGTAATAAAAGCAACTCTGATTTGTATCAGAGAGTTAGAGAACTTTATGTTGAAATCAATGAAATTAAAGTTGTGAGTACTAAAAATTTTCCTTTTGGTCCAAAAATGGTCTTAGTTGTAAAAGGTAAAATTTTGAACAAAATCAACTTTATTAAAACTTTCCAAAACCATTTTCGGAAAGCATCACCACCTGACATGCACGGAATCAATCCTCAAGATGTACAACCCCGAATCAAAAGATTAGAAATGCCCTTTGATCACCCACACTATTCTGTATTGTAACCAGCTCTTCTTCCCAAAACAAAGATCACAACCGAACTCTTAGATAAAGAACAGACAAAGATGGCTTGATCAGAAACATGGACATGACAGTTGAGTTTGAGGTGATTACGGTCGAAGTTCAGTATGAAGTTGCCTACGTATCCTGAATATGAGAATCAGGCCTTACGTAGTTCGGTTCAGGTTCACTCGAGTATTAACTCTCTCCTTTTGCACTCTAACTTTTGCCAAAGTCGCCATTTAGGGTTTTCAACCATGCTAGCTTAGTTTTTCTTTATTTCTAATTTTTCATGCTCTAACTTTTGCCTAGGTCGCCCTTCCGGGTTTTCGGCCTAACGAGCCACTCAGGGATAGTATTTCTTCAACTTGTCCATGATGTAAGGATCAGTCCAATTGGGTCTGAACTTGCCCCTAGGGTCGTGAATGGGAGCTCGGTTGTCTTTCAGCACCATATCTTCCTCCTTGAGATTTCGGGACTTAACTTTCTTGTTAAAAGCCCTAGTAATTCTACGTTGGTAGCCCTGAACATGATACAATGCTTTCAGGCTTCTCTCATCAAACATCAACTCCATAAATCTGCTCTATTGCCAGTCCGCCCCTGCTATCTAATACTCAACCATAACTCGCAGCAATGGGACTTCTATTTCAATTGGAAAAACAGCTTCCATCCCATAGACGAGAGAATAAAGAGTTGCCCCTGTATACGTCTGGATTCAAGTTCTATAGCCCCAGAGTGCAAATGGCAATTTATCTGGCCAATCTCTGTAGGTCTCAACCATCTTCTGCAAGATGTTCTTGTTGGTGGCTTCAACAGCTCCATTAGTTTGCGACCTGTATGTAGATGACTTATGGAAAGCCACATTATATTTCTCCAACAAGTCTATCACCTCTTTCTTGAAGTAGGAGGCATTATCTGATATGATCTCGTTTGGGACTCTGTACCAGCAAATGATATTGTTTCTGATGAACTTAGCCACATGCGATGCTCTCAGCACTGCATAGGATTGAGCTTCCACCAACTTTGTAAAGTAATTAATTGCCACCAAGATGTATTCATGCCCATTCAATCCTTTTGGCGCGACTACACCGATGATGTCAATTCCCCAGACTGAGAAAGGCCATGGTGAAGTCATGTTGTATAGTTTTGACGGTGGGATATTCATGCGATTAGTATGAATTTGGCATCTGTGGCATCGTCAGACAAAACCAATACAATCCTCCTCCATGGTAGACCAGTAGTAACCTTGCCTGAGAATCTTCCAGGCTAGCATCACTCAGTTCATGTGCGCTCCGCACTCTCCTCCATAGATGGCCTCTATTAGGAACTTTGATTCCTCTTCTTCGACACACAACTTGTGCATTCCCAAATGACCCTTTTTATACAGTTTACCTCCACAGATGATAAATTGGACAGCCATTCGCCGTATTTTCCTTTTTTCCATGGCATTTGCCCCGGGTGGATAAATCTCATTTTCCAAGAAGTTCCAAATATCATAATACCAAGGGTTTTTGTCTTGCGCTTCATCTATTGCGGTGATAGTTTCATAAGACGACATGTATTTCTACTCGATGATAATCGGACGCATCCAGACTCTAAGTGGGATGTCTACCATATAAAATAGAGTTGCTAAAGCATCATCAAACCTATTGTTCTCTCTCAGTAGATGCGTGAAAGTTAGCTTTTCAAATCTAGGAATCAAAAAATCCAGGGTTTGGTGATAAACCTTCATCTTTTCTTCTTTGACTTTCCAGTCTCCACTTGCTTGAGAAACAACTAAGTTCCAGTCCCCGATAACATCCAATCTTATTACCTCTAGTTCCAGGACGGTTTCTAAACCAGCGATACACGCTTCGTCTTCTGCTTCATTATTGGACACCTTGAACCGGAGTTTAAAGGCTAAAGGTATATGGGAGTCATCGGATGCTATCGGCAACACACCTATCCCATAACCGTACTGATTGGATGCTCCGTCAAAGTACATCGCCCAAGTTTCCTCCTCAACTTGCAGAATGGCTTCATCTGGGAACAAGTATTCCACCGCTTGTAGACGTCCCCGAACATCCCGAGAGGGAATCCCCCCCGTTTTGTTCATATGGGCTCGCTACAGTTCGGGGCTCAAATGTCACGGTCCTGTATCTAATCTCGCAGAGTGCAATGCAAGACTGATGAATCATCAAATTGTCCAAATCTGGCAAATCGTTTTTGAAAACGGATTTTTTGAAAGAAGTGCCAAACATGGACTACTTTGCCAGATATAGAGTCGCTACCTAAATAATTTATTTTGGGAAATTTAGGAAACCCTGACTCGTTTGCCTAAGGCCACGTGTCCGTCATCACCAAAGTTGCCTCGGCTCGGGAACTTGGGTACGATTGGAGAAGGTCACTTTGTGAGCACCCCCGCTCGCCCGATCAAAGATCGGCCTCTACTAACCATGATATCGAGTTTTGAAAACATTATGTGCTCTTATTCCGGTTATTAGCCTAAATTTACTACGTGATGCACACAGCATACAAGTATAGACTGGGTCGTCTAAGTTGAAACAAAACATCTTATGTTTGTTTTTTAAAGCGGTTTGCTACTCGCAAGTAGGCTAAAATGCAGATTTTGCCACCCTCGGGTAAACTTAGAGAAAAGATGATTTTGCCACTCTCAAGTGGGCTTAAGACACACATTTCGATGAATTGTTCCAATTCAGATAACCCAACCTTCACCCATAGGCATTCAGGCAGTTATATCACATAAGCAGTTAGCCTCATGGTAAACATGCTATCATGGCAGTCACTCACACGTATGCAAGGATGCTAAAGCATAAACACTTACCGAGTACTCCGAGCCAAAACAGAAACTAGTTAGTAATCAATGCATGATCCTAGTTCATGTTAAGATGGCTAATGCAACACATGCAAAATGCAACTAGAAATAGGCTCGGCTATTCTAAGATGGCATGTGAAATGCTACAGATACCATGTATTCAACTTGGAATTGAAATACAATGCAATTAGTATGATGCGCCGAGCCTGGTGCATGCAAGACATATGAATGAATGCAAACATGCGAGCATAAGTACGCTTATTGAAACATGCCCTAATCTAACCATCTTAAGCTAGTAAGTAAAAGGGAGAAAGACGTGGGGTTGGAAGACATACAACACACGCACGCACACTTATTACAAATGTGCCCTCGCTCGGAGGGTCCGAATAAATAATACAACACAAATAAATAATTAACTACTCTAGCTAATTAAATATTACAAAATCCTAAATTAATTAACAAATTAGTTACAAAGGGAGGCCGCTGCAGCCCCGCCTTGGAATGCTTGGATGATGCATGCTCGATCGCCTCGCTCGAAAACCCGTTGCCATGCCACTGTTGCCTCTATTTGCACTGTTTTGCACCTCTGAGAACTGTGAAAATATTTGTGATGCTTCTTGAACACTCCATAGTCATGCTGAAAAGTCACTGGCCAGAATGGAAGGTCATCGGCCACAGATAAATGGTCATCGACCAGAAGTGGGACCAACGGCTAGGCTTTGGCAGCCGGCCAGCACTGAAAATGGCCGACCGGCCATTTATTCCTGCAGAATATTGGTTTTGCTGCAGACAGTGGATAGACAGTGCACGACATAGAATTTTCAAGACAATGTATGCATAGCCACTCTCTCTATCATGTAATGAACTCAAGGGAGTATGGCCCTCGGTCCTTGGGCCACAAATCACGCATTTTGATGCTTGATGGCCAAAGGTACCAAGTTTGCAAATTAATGTAAATGAATGCAACAAAACAAATGAATGCTTCACGCCCTATCATTTTGAGATCAAGGGCGTCGGCGACCGAGGATTGAGACGTGTTTCGTCACTTTAAGTACGAACACACCTCACTCCTCATGTTTGGTTTGACACCCCAAACCAAACATAATGCAATGCATGTATGCAATATGACTCAAGTATACAAAACGGCTCAAGTATGCAATATGAGGCTAAATTAGCAAAACATGCCAAATGCAATGCAAACTAAACATGCAAACTAAACTAATGTAACAAGAGCATGCAAACATGATATAATGCAAGCTTGCAAATGATGTAATAAGATGCAACACTTAACTAAACATGCAACTATGTACAAGGATGGACTTAAACCGAAATGGGAGACCTCAGCCATGCCCCAAAACAGTGGCCAAAGTGCAATGGAAATGATGGATAAAACACAACCAAGCATGCTCATGCCAAGGCCCCAACACTTAGGCGCAAAAGGCAACTTTTAAGGACACTTAAAGAAGACAATCATGGACACTAGACCAACATGTTAAGCTCTGAAGCACATGCAAAGGATGATGCCAAGTCAAATAAAACATGCAAGCAAGGCATGCAATAAGGTCCAAAACTTGAGGCCAACAAAGGGGTTCAAACCATAGCTATGTCAACCAAACCCCGAAGGACCAAAGTGACTTAAAACAGTCCTAAGGCACTCCAAAACAAGACTAAAGCAGGCATGGAACAAAGCTAAAACATGCTAAGAAATGAGCATGAAACAAGGGGCATTCAAGGCTATAAAAGGGAGCATTCCACTACAACTATCATGACCACACATGTCATGGATTATGTAACCAAAAACAGAGTTTCAATGCGTCAAAATACACCCCAAAACCCACTAATATGGCAGCCCAAGGACTTAAACAAAAAGGCATACACTATGACCCCTTTTAAGGCATGAAAGGACAACTCTTCAAAGCATGGAAAGGATGATGAATGCAAGCATACAAGCATGGAACATGGACTGAAATAGCATGGTAAGTGATTCCAAATCACTGAAATGGTCCAAGTAAAGCATGCTAAAGACTCACACACCCGAGGCCAACAAGCTAGCTTACATGGTAGCTATGTAAAACAATGCAAGCATGACCAAAAGGACCAAAATCAAAGCTAAATCATGTTATAACAAGCCTAAGAGTTTCAAGGAATCAAGCCAAAATATGTAAGCATGGTGGTCTAAATGCATGATGCATTTCTAGGCAAAATAAAGGAATGTACAGCAAGTGTATTATGCATGCAATGGGCTAACAATTCGACCAAAAACAGAGGTATAATATGATCAAATAACACCAAAAACCCTCTAAAATGGAGCCAAAATTGACTAAGCATGCATGCTACCTTTATGAGCCAAAAACACAAGCAAAGGAGACACAAAGGGAGAGGGGTGTCCCTCCCCTATACATGACCTCAAAATCACTTCTTCACCACTAAAAATCCTTTGGATTTTAGTGGTGAGAAGGCCCATACACGAAGGTACCAAAGCTCAACAAGAAAAGTACAAAAAGAGGCCAAACAAGGCCTAAGAGGGGGTGGACGACCCCCAACACCAAAGTGACCTTAATGAAACATCTTAAACACCAAAAAAATAGAAATTTTATCAGTTATACACTAAGCTCAAAATAGCAAGCAAGATAGGCTAAAAGCTAATGCAAAAATGGGTAATATAAAGCAATAGTGCTCACCCTTAAAGAACACTTCAGGAACAGCAACTCTAGCCCCCTCATTCTGATCAAAACCAACTCAAAACTCCAAAAACAACCTCTCAACACCTTAACAACTCAAGTATGGTGTAACACTAGGTGTCTTAATGCAAAACTAAGAACAAAACACACTTTAAGGCACTCTAACACACACAAATGTAGAGAGAGAGGGAGATATAGAGAGAGGGAGTGATATATGAGATATATATGTCTAATTTTGCTGAACCTCTCCAAAGGAGAAGGGAGGCTCTCTTTTATAGAACAAACAAGGGCCTAAGCTTCTTAGAGAAGCTAAGGAAAAGGGGTCAAGGCTTCTTAAAGAAGCTAAGGCAAAGGGGTCAAGGCTTCTTGAGGAAGCTAAGACAAAGGTCTAAGCTTCTTGAGGAAGCTAAGACAAAGGGTTAAGCTTCCTCAAAGCTTCCTCAAGAAGCTAGAGCAAAGGGTGCAAAGGGTGCAAATTCTCCATACACGTGTATGGAGGGGGTATAAAGTGGATGCCAGCTGTGACATCTGGCATAAAAGATCTTCAAAAAGCAGATAGAAGGGGGTCGACTAGCAGAAATGGCCGATTGACCAACAAAGGTGGCCGACCGACCATCAAGAGTGCCGACTAGCCATCACCAATGGCCAATGGCAAGAAATCACGGCCAGTGACGTCATGCCACAGCCGATGGGTTTCAGGGATGGCTAACAAGCCTCTTCCCATCCTCAGAAACACAAAACACAAGTCCTTGGTTCAAAATCAAGCACAAAACAGTCAAGTTAAGAGGTCTTGAGGCAAGGCATACAGCCGAGTCCTCCGAGAACTCAAAACAAACATAAACATGGATGATCATCGAGTGTTCAAACGATGACGCCCAAGTCTTGAGAACGGTCAAAAATGGGGTATCTACACCGCCTCATCCCCTTCTACTGGGTGGTCTACCAGGAACTCCACTACAGCTCTTCCCTTGACTGACTTGCGGGTGACATATTTGAGATCAAATTCAGAGAGGAGAAGCAACCAACGGGCTAGCCTACCCGTAAGCGCTGGTTTCTAAAAGAGATATTTAATGGGATCTAATCTCGAAACTAGGATTACAGAGTGAGTTAACAAGTAGTGTCTCAACTTCCTGGTAGCTCATACCAAGGCTAGGCAAGCTTTTTTTCAACGGAGTATAGCAGGTCTCATAATCAAGCATTTTCTTGCTCAAGTAGTAAATGGCTTTCTCCACCCTATCTTTAGATTCTTGAGCGAGCATGCATCCCATGGTCGTGTCTATTACTAACAAGTACAGAATCAAAGGCTTTCCCGACTCTGCCAATGACAACACATGCAGATTCTAGAGGTACTACTTAACCTGTTCAAAGGCAAATTGACATCGATCATCCCATCAAAATTTCTTCCCTTTCTTCAGGAGACCAAATAGTGGTTCACAAGTCAAGGTTAATTTGGAAATAAACTGTCTTATGAATTGCACTTTACCTAGAAAGCCTTGCATCTCCTTTTTAGTCCTCAGTGATGGCATTTCTAAGATGGCCTTGATTTTGGAAGGATCTACTTCGATGCCCCTCTTGTGATCAAAAAGCCAACCATTTTCCCTGATATTACGCTGAAGGTGCACTTCTGCGGGTTTAACCTCAATCTATATTCTCTGATCCGTTGAAAGAATTTCTCTCAGGCAATGTAGTGGCCTTCTCTTTGTTTGGACTTGACAATCATGTCGTCTATATACACCTTGACCTCTTTGTGGATCATGTCATGCAGAATGGTGGTCGCAGCCCTCTAATAGGTAGCCTCGGCATTTTTCATCCCAAACGGCATAACCTGGTAGCAGTAGGTACCCCATGACGTAGTGAATGCGGTTTTCTCTCTATCCCTAGGCGCCATCAGAATCTGGTTGTACCCGGAAAACACGTCCATAAAGGATAGCAATGCATGGCCCGCAGTGAAATCCACTAACTCATCAATATGAGACAGAGGAAAGTCATCCTTCAGACTGGCTCTGTTCAAGTCTTGAAAGTCCACACGCACCCAAATTCTACCATCCTTTTTCGACACTGGGACGATGTTAGCCAACCAAGTCGAATACTCAGATACTAACAAGAAACCTACCTCGATCTGCTTGATGACCTCTTCCTTGATTTTTAGCGCCCAATCCGGACGAATTCTTCGCAACTTCTACTTGACAGGTTAGGCCTCAAGGTCAAGAGGGATCCGATGTTGTACAATCTCAGGATTGATTCCAGACATGTCTTCATAGGACCACGCGAAAACATCTTCGAAATCTTTTAATAAAGCAACTAATCGTTTGCGCTCCTCTGAAGAAAACGTCGACCCAATCTAGACCCAACGCGGATCCTTCTCAATACCCACATTAGTAGCAATGATTTCATCAACACAGGGTTTAGTAAACGTCTCCTCCTCTCGATTAATTAAGTTTTTCAAAACTAGAGGAATTCCTTCCTCTTCGTTTTCATTAAAATTATGAAAATCTTGGTCAATACAATAAGTAAGCAGCACAGAGAAATACTTAGAATCGGCAGCGTTCTCATTCATATGTTCTGGCGGTTACAACCGACTCAAAAAGAAAAGCAAAAGATGACCTGGACAAGACCTTGGCATCTGGATTACCACCTCCGGGAATACCAGACTCAAGCTTAGAAGAACTGGAATTTGATTCCAACTCCATAGACCAAGTGGAATTAGATTCTAGCTCATCACCCGACTCAGAACTAGACAAATAGCTTTCCTCCAGCTACCAGATAAGATATGGTGCCTCTGATGCATCCAAAAGGCTACTGGATAGGTTCACATCTAGTTGTTTCCCGATCATGGAGATGGGAAGGTTATCCTCCAAGTTTTCTGAGTCAGCCGCGTGATCTGTAAGGAGACAAGCCAGTGCTTCCCCTACTCCAAGTTCGCGGTTGTCTAAGTCATTTTCCATGCTTTGTTCAGCTTCAGTACTTGGTTCAGCTTTTTCCTCAGTATCACTATCTTGTAGCTATAGGTCAAAGAAGATTTCAAACCTGGGGACACGCTACTTCATGGAATTCATCCACGGCTCAGGAAAGCCTCTTTCACGAACAAAGTGGCCATTCAGCGTTCCTTGGATTGGCCTGTGGATGAGCTCATAGTGTTCTCTGGCTTGCTTGGCCTTGGCTCTGCCTCTGATCTCTTCTCCTTTCCTGATCCAATCCTCTTTGGTAGGTACATAGCCCAGACCAAAGGCATGTGGGTTGGGCCCAGCTGGACTCTAATTTGCACCATGCCCGTGACCTTTCTGCTCGTATTATCATATGCCCGAATTACTTGGGTTATGGGCACGAAGTCCGCTGGTTTAAGGCCAATTGCATAAGCTGTGCGGGAAGGACATACATTAATAGCCGAACTGGTGTCTATCAACACCATCAGCACCCATTTCTCCTGACACTCAACGGATATGTACAAGGGTTTGTTGTGAGCTGAGCCTTCCAACGGCAGTTCCTTGTCACAAAAGGTTGGGGTTGGGTTGGGTTGGTGTAACGCCCCCAAAATATTATAAATAAACCAACTCATAAGAGAAATGAACATAATATAATTGATATACTTCCATTCATCAAAGTTAATATTACAAAAGATATTACATGCAATATACATTCACCAGTGTTTATCCTGAATCTATAGCATGTAACATCAGTTAATGACAACAAAATAAATGCCCTACGAGCTTACATCTTTCCAAGATATCACTTAATTACAACAAAAGAAAGTCATAAGCTCTATACATGTAAAGCCATTGGCCTGAATAAACACTTAAACAATAAAATAAAGTCTCCTGCCTTTAGGTCCTCCCAAGCTACGTCCTTGGAGGAAGCATGTCATAGGTACCTGAAAATGGTTTCCCAAGTAAGGTGAGCCAAAGCCCAGAAGAAACAGTCTAGCACACTATATGAGGTTTAACTAAGATATGAGTGTCAAATAAACATTCAATATTCAAGACCAACTTACATTCTTCCCATAACCATTCAATACTGATATTCACATCTTAATCCCTCTCCATTTATTCATTTCAAGTTAATTCAGTTCATTTCAAGTCATCTGACAAGTATATATAATTTTCCAAATAACCCAACTGAGACTACAACTCAGTGGTTCTCAATCGACATAACTATCATATAAGCACTTCAACCTTGCCATTTTATGGAAATTTTGTCCGCGGGATCGGCACCTATGTATACATAAGATTTCGGGACTTTCACCCTAGACACTCCGGCCAACTTAATTCTCAATGGAGTCCATCTCCTATTTCCTCCCAAACAAAGGAGTACATCGCTTTTCTCCTCCCAAAATGTTATACATATACAATGTATTTAAAGCATCGCCATATACAATGACTCTCAACTATGCATATTCAATGCCTTAACATACCGTCATATTCAATGACACCATTTAAATAATTAGTTTCAATTCACTTAATCCTCATGCAATTTGTACAACAATCATGGATATCCTCCGCCGATAGCCCAAAATAGATATTTCTAAATAGATATACAATCTTTATAACAGATAATTCATCAAATTTCCATAGGTGAGTGATTAAACAAATCCAACTGCACCATACATTTATACATTTCCCCAATTTCACATTTCTCACACCAATTTCATTATTTATACAAAATAGTTATTCAAGACATATTAGGGTAAATTCCCTTTTATTTTCTTTTTTTTTTTTCTAATATTAACCCAAAGGTTAAAATCTGCTATTCTAACACAAGATAACCTCATATCCAAAACCCCATAGTCATTTATGTAATCCAGCATGAAAACCCCTCTTTTCAATTTGAACCCAAAACCCTAGGCTTTCTCCAAACACCCCAAATCTCACCATTTATCCATAAACAACAAATAACTAGGTTAAAGATCATAACAAAGTGTATAATATCCCTACCTCAAGTGTAGAAGCTCAAAGGAGAAGTGGAGAAACTTCAAAAGTGCCCAAACTTGACTTTATTCGAATCAAATGGAAGCCCGCGGAATGCTCTACCTTTTTATCAAAGAGAGTAGGGTGAAGAGATCAAAGGATCTAGGCCAAAATGTAGAGAGAGAGAGAGAGAGTATTTTAGAGAGGGAACCTCAAGATTTAGGGTTTTGGAGAGTTTTAGAGAGAGATATATGAAAAAGTGATATAAAATGTCACTTTTACGATCTGATATACGCATAGTTCGCTCAAGCGGAGAGTTTGACGATTGAGCGTCAGATACAAGGTTTTGTTCCGCTCGAGCGCAAAAGTGGCCCACTCGAGCGCAGAATACACACATCTAGAACTTCTGCAGACAACAGACAAACCACTCGATCGCAAGGAAGGTTGCTTGAACACCCACCCGCTCGAGCGTGAAAAACACCCCTCTAGTATTTTGCAGACTTGCAAAGTACTGAGTGCTTGCAAACACTGCTCGAGCGCAAGAAGGTCCGCTCGAGCGGAATACCAAAATTCTAGGCAACAACATTCTAGACTAACTAGCAACCAACCTATTTTAAACACGCCCAAGACATTCCAAAACTCAAATTCAAAGAGTAAAAGGAGGAAAAGACATAAATAACCTTGGAAAGACCAATCCCACAAGCTATTCGGGGGGTCAAAATCGGAATATAACAAAGGTCGGGTCAAAATCGGAATCGCTATAGCCGGAGCCACTTGGAAAGACCAATCCCACAAGCTATTTGGGGGTAATATCAATGGAGAATTTAGCCTTGTCCATTACTGACAGTACTTCATGTTGATGTACCCACGAGGCCATGAGAAGACCCTAAATTGAGATGTCAGCTTGGAATTTCTTAAGCTGTTTCCACACTGCCTCTTCTTCCAGCTGGTTCTCTTTCTATTTCTCAACCTCTCTGTCTTTCCAGATGCCTCAATTGTGGCTTAAAATACCGCCGACTTCTTGTCATGTGATCTATTTCTTCTATGTTCCACATGTTGTCTGAAAGGCACTCACCTGAGTCTTCGTTGGTGTAGGCCAGATGCAGATCATCATCATCCCACTATACACCTCCAGCAGCCGACAAACAGTTGTCCGGCTCTGTTCATATCACTTTCACATCACAGGTATCCCCCGCAGGGTATTGGGCCAGTACTGCTTCCTGATTGTCTTCAACCCTCTATTGTTTAAACTACTTTAGTGCAGCTTCCTGTTCTGTGTCTACAGTGCTAACAGCGACCAGTTCCTGAACTGAATTTTCCATGCCCGCATTCTCCGATAGTTTTCCCTTTCATCGGCCCTTCCAGTCACTACAGCAATTCCTACTTCCTTTTCCTCCGGTTTCATTTTAATTCCTTCCTCCTTGTCCGGCTCATCACTCATCCATCTAGAGTTATCCGTCGATCCGTTCAAGTAGAACCAGCTAATCTACACATCCACTTGATCCTATTCATCAAAGAACTGCAAGTTATCTAAATCCTCCTCGAGTTCCGCCAAATCATCCAACCCCTAGCTCGAGCTATCTTCCCTAACCACATTAACCTCTACCAGAGTTGGCAACACCAATTCAGGCTTAATTTGATCAATTGGCACAACGTAGCAGCTTAGATCGTACACCCCCTTAGGCAAGTCCTCAAAGCTCTCCGACAACGGACTCGTACTTTCCTCTAAAGTCAGCCTCCCTTCTACTGCAACTGTCACCACCACAAGCTTAGGTTGAAGTGCAGACGTGTCCATCATGCACAAATTTGTGCTTTCAGGAATGAACAATGTCGATTTTGGCAGGTAGGAAAGGGTAATATATACGTTGGGGTCATAAGGGATGGCAAGTGTATGGATTAGGTTTAGATTTTGAGGTGTGGGAACATGGTTGTGGGCCGGGAGTGGGTTTGTAGTTACATTTGGTTTCTGGGGTGGTGCGATCACCTTGTTGTCAATGAGGTCTTGAATCTCATGATGTAGTCGGAAGCATTGGTTGGTATCGTGACGACGCTAATGGTGAAATGCACAGTTTTTTGATGGGTTGTGTTTAGGTAGAAGAGGATCAAGTAGTAGGCAAGGCTCTAATGGTTTGAGGTGCCCTTTTTTGACCAACACCTTCATGGCTTGAGATAGGGTCATGTAGAGTTGGGTAAAGGTCCTCTGGGATCGAGCAGGGTTCGCTGAAGTTTGTGGAGCTGTGTTGGCAAAGGGATTGGCGGTCTTGGTTGTGGTGGTGACAACACTCATATCTGACGACCTCGTAGCTGCATTACCACTGGTGGTAGCATTGGAACTGCACACAAAAGGCCTTTTTGCCTACTCTTTCTCATCAGTAATCAGCCCTTGTTTCATGGCGTCTTCGATCTGAACCCCCATCTCATAGAGCTCAGTGAATGTGAACAAAGGTAGAACGATCATTTTTTGTAGCAACTTCCCGTGCAAATTGCGGACTACCATCCTTAGTTGATCTTTCTTGGAAGGCCTTGTGGTCATCACTAAACCTTTAGCTCTCCACCTCATCACAAATTCTGAGAAGCCCTCATTCCACTCCTGGCGCGTTGCCTCGAGATCACGAGTTGTGACCTCGATTTATGTGTCATACGAGTATTAAGCAATACAGGCCTTGTCCATTTCTTTCCAATTCCTCTTAACAAAATCCTCCAACTTCGCATACCATATGGTTGCTATTCCCGACATGGTCCGGCCAAAGAAAGAGAGCTTCTGCATTCTGGTCAGGCCTATCGGCCGCAAGATGTCCAAAAGAAGTCATAGATGAACCATGGGATCTCCAGAGCCGTTGAATCGATCAATGTACGGCATTTTGAACCGATCTGCCAATGTCATTGCAGAGTCGGTATACCCATCTTCTATATCGGAGATGGAGTTAACACCTTGTGCTCTCATGAATAGCTTCTCCAGTTTGTTGACCTTAAGCACAATTGGGTTAACCTCAAACTCAAATAGAGCCTCAGCTTGATACGCAAGTGTTTTGGAGGCTTGTAGTGGGATTAGCTCTGTTGGATTGCCCTGATTCTCAGCATGGGCAGTGGCTCTGGGTACTGGGATACCCGTAGGAGGTGCATGGGATGTAGAGGCCGCAATCGGCTACAGCTGCTGTTGTTGTAGCCTATTTATTACCTCGGCCTAACGAACTGTGACCTTGGCTTGACGGGCAACATCTTGTTATAGGGTTTCAACTGTTTGCTGTAGATGATGTATTAATTCTTCCATACTGACTGGAGGATATTGCATCATCGAAATAGGCGAGTGATCTCATGCTGGACTAGATGTAGAAGACTGTCCCTTAGCCTGACTGGATACAGGTGAATTGAGGGTTGTCTGCTGTAAAAACTGAACTAGTGAACTTGCTTAACTCTCCTCTATCTCGTAACCAGCGAGAGTGAAGTAAACATGGGCTATCCCCAAACAAGATCTCTAGCTTTGCAAAGCCTTCCAACTTGGGCCAGAGTACTTGAGCGATATTTGCGCTTTCTGCAGCTATGGTGTTTAAACTACCTAGCAAAAAGAAAGCAGTAATCAAAAACTGCACAGCACCTCAACTAATAATGTTACCAACACAAATGTAATCAAAGCTATAGGGCTGCACTCTAAACAGAATTATGCCCCAAAAACAGATACCAAACTTGCAACTAATACGCACATTCCTATACAGTTTTCACTGTAAAGCACATACCAGTTAAGTGAGAGCCAACCCAAAATTTTTTTGAAATAAAGCTCCTACGATGTTCCGAGGCTCGCATTTCATTAAATGTTGCGCTTTTCGGTAAACCGAGCGAGGACAAAGTGGAAATTAATGAAAGGGAGATGAAATATTTGAAAAATATTTCAAAACACCTTGTTTAGGGGTTTGGAGTTGAAGAAAAGAGGAAAGGAGAGAAGAAAACTAGTTTGGGAGAAGTTCGGCATGAATCTGGGAAGGATCAAAACTAAGCGGCTTCACCAAAACAGGTATAACTTTTTTCATAGTTGTAATTTTAATGCAAGGTTGATACCATTGGAAAGCTTACTTCCGGGGCTTCAATTTGGACACAAGAATGACTTGAAAAGAAGTCCAAATGAAGGAGTTATGGCCATTTGAAGTTGGACTTGGAAAGCAGAATTTTGCCTGCCGACCAGGAAAACTGGCTGGCCGACTAGAAAAGTGGCTGGCTGGTCCCAAACTCAATTTTTTTGAAGATATTTTCTCTCCAACTGTCTTCCACAACCTCCAGCTGTTCCACAAATAGATATTTTGAACCAACTCTTACTTTTTGCTATATATGAGACATATCTCCCATTTTGTAAGGGAAGAACATTGAAGCAATTTTGGGAGCCTCTCTCTCTAAAAAAGTTCTCTCTCTAGAAATTTCAGAGCTAAATTTCAGCTTGTCTCTCTAGTTGGCTCTCCCTCTTGACCTTGTGTGCATGCAAGAGATATACTTGGAGATATACCTCTCCTTTGCCTAGGCATCCTTGATCAAACTTGTTCACCAATGGGCTGAGATTCCTTGGAGCCTCCTTTGAGTCCTAGAAGTTGGTTTTGGCTCAGAATTTTGGCTATTTTGTAGCTATGCTTCAAGGGTAAGCATCTCTCTCTTTTAAGCTCATTTTTGTACACTATCTTGGCCAACTTTGCATGCTTGTTTTGCCACCCTATCAAACTGCTTTTGGCTTGGTTTTGAACTGAAAAAAACTCTATTTTTCAGTCCTCAAAGTGGTGGTTTAAGCCTTGTTTGGCTAGGGGGTGTTCCCTCACTTTTGCTCCTTGGCTTGTAAAGCCTTTTGAGCCATCTTTCACCACCTTTCAAACTAACTTTTTTTGGCCTTTAAACCACTGAATTCCAGAGGAATTTTAGTAGTGAAAAGGTGGTTTTGAGGCCCCAAATAGGAGAGGGTTGTCCCCCCCCCTCTTCTCTTGTTTACTTGTATTGATGGCCCATCAAAAGAGCATGTATTTCTCCTTCTTTTAAGCTTAGTTCAAGCACCTTTTTGTGACTTTTAGGACCTGCCATAACTCTGTTTTAGGCTGGTTTGGTCACCTCTTGCATGCTTTATACACTTGTAGTGTAAACTTGCACACTAGCCTAACATGCATCATGCTTTAGACCATCATTCTAGTGTGATTTTGGCTCAACTCCAGGAAGATTTACTCATGTTTTGCCATGATCTAGGTCTGATTTATGTTGTTTTGGTCATGCATGCCTTGCTTTGTATAGCCATAGTGCATTCTAGCTCACTAGTCTTGAGTTTTGAGTCCACTAGTATGCATTACTTAGGCTATTTGCATGATTTGGCATCATTTGATGTGCGATTTCAGTACATGTAGTGTTTCCATACACTCACATCTTTCACTCTTTCAATGCTTTGGAGGGTTGGTGCTTTATGCTTTAAAAATGAGCCATTGTGTATGCCATCTTGCCTAGGCTTTTGGGCCACCATTTCAGTATGTATTTGGTCCTATTTTGCCATGATACAACTCTGTTTTTGGTTGTTTAGAGCATCCCTCATTTGCTTTTTACACTTGTAGTGTAAGTCCTCTTTGCTAGCCTTGCATGCCTAATGAGTGAGCTTATTATTCTAGCATGTGTTGACTTGGTATTAGCCCATTTTTGGTGTTGTTTTGACATGCCATAACTCTAATTTTTGTTGGTGAAATCATCTCATGCTTGGTTTTGGTAGGTGTAGTGTAATCCTCCTTATTGGCCTTGCATACTTCATGCCCTTCATGCTAGCTTGTTTTGGCTTTGCTCCATGCATGTTTTAGCATCATTTTGGCATTCTCTAGGACTGTTTTGGGTTTCCTTGGCCATATGCTTCATGTATTCCATAGCTATAGTGCAAGTGTCTATGCTAGTTTCAAGCTTTGAGTCTCCTAGCATGCCTCATTTGTAACATGTGCATGATTTGGCATCATTTTACATGTTATTTCAAAGCATATAGCATTTCCATGTTCTCACTTCTTTCACTCTTTGAGTGTTTTTAATAGTTGTGCATTATTGCCTTGTTTGTGGCCTAGCTTGTATGCATGCATGCCTAGACTTTTGAGCTCCCATTTCAGCATGTTTTGGTCTTTGTTTTGACCTATTTGAGCTCTGTCTATGACTAGTTCATTTATTTGTGCCATATATTGCATGCCTCTTGTGTAGTCCTCCTTGGTAGCTTTGTGCCTTAAGGACCCTAGCATGCAATGCTTATGTTGTTTGGATGATTTGGCATCATTTCACATGATATTTTAGAGCATTTAGTGTTGTCACACTTCCATGTTTGTCACTCCTTGAGCACTTTTGAGAGTTGTGCTCTTATGCTTAATTGGTGAGTCAATACATGAGCATGCATTTTCTAGCCTTTCATGCCATCTTTTAAGAGTGTTTTGGCCATTTTCTTGGCATGCAGGAATTCTATTTGGGGTTGGTTTAGTCCATTGTGCATTGCATTGTATAGCCTTAGTGTTGTGTGCCTCAATCCTTAAGGACTTTATTTGCATGCTTGTTGTTGGCATTGTGTTTGGCATGCTCATGTTGCATTGCGTTGTATTTCCATGTTGTTGCTTTGCATTGTGTTTGGATAGGGTGTTAATCCAAACACGAGAAACGAGGGACGTTTCATACTTGAAGTGATGAAATGTGTCTCATTTCTCGGTCGCCGACGCTCTTGATCGTGCATGATAGAGTTTAAGCCCCTTATGTGTTATTTGTGCATTCATTTACATTGAATTGTGCAATCCTGGCTTCTCGGCCACCGTGCATTACAATGCTCGATTGGTGGCTTGAGAGTCAAGAACCACACTCCCTTGAGCTTAAGAAATGATATGGAGGGTGGTTGTGCACACATATCTTGCAAATACACTGTTGTGCCCCTTCTTGTTCTCTGTTGTAGCAAACTGGAGTTGTACAGCATTTTCTGGTTGGCAAACCAGTAAAAGTGGCTGGCCGACCACTTTTTCTGGTCTGCAGCAAATGTAAGTGGTCAGCAGGTGGTCTACACCACCAACAAGTGGTTGGCAGCCTTCCTGAAGGTTCCCATAATGAAGTAGAAGCTATCTAGAGCTTTGTCCAGTGTTCTGAAAACAAATGCAAACAGAGGCAAGTTGGGGCATAGCGATGGATTTCCAAACGAGCCGACTGAGCATGCATGCACCCCTCGCCCCAAGGACCTCTTCTTACTGCTTTACTTAGCTGCTTTGCTTAGTTAGCTAGTTTGATGGTTTTGTACTTAATTAATGCGCTTAGCTATTCATTTGTGTTGTAATAACTAATTAGTTAACTAGGATTAGTTAATTAATTTCGTTTTGTAATAATTAGTTTAATTAGCTTAGATTAGCTAGTTAGCTTATTATTCAGACCCTCCGTCGATAGGGCACAACTGTTGTAAGAAGTGTGCTTATGTGTGATGCATGTCTTCCAACCCCTATTTCTTTCTCCTTTTTATTTATCAGCTTTCGATGGTTAGTTTTAGGGCATGTTTCAATTAGCATACTTATGTTTACATGCGTGCATCCATTCATTTGTCTTGCATGCACCAGGCTCGGCGCATCATTCACATTGCATTGAATTTCAATACTTACTTGAATACGTGTTTCAAAGCATGTTATCGAGTGTTGCATTCATATGCCATTCTAGATAGCCAAGCCTATTTTAGTTGCATTTTTGCATGTGTTGCATTAGACATCTTGTATAGTTAGGATCATGCATTGATTACTAACTAGCTTCTATTTTGGCTCGGAGTACACTGTAAGTGTTTTCGTTTTAGCATCCTTGCATGTGTGTAAGTGACTGCCATGATAGCATGCTTGCCATGAGGCTATTTGCTTAAGTGTTAAATTGCATGAATGCCTGTGGATGAAGGCTTCATTACTTGAATTGGAACAATTCGTCAAAATGTGAGTTTTAAGACCACTTGAAGTGGCAAATCATCATGTTTTCAAAGCCCACTTGAGGGTGGTAAATTCGCACTTTAGCCTACTTGCGAGTAGCACTTTCAAACCATTTTCGAAAAACAAACATGAGATGTTTTGTTCCAATTCTTCCAATTGAGTCTATACTTGTATGTTGTGCGCATCACATAGTAATTCTAGACTAATAACCGGAATAAGAACACATGTGTTTTCAAAAACAACATATCATGTTAATAGAGGCCGATCTTTGATCGGGCGAGTGGGGGTGCTCATTTCCAGACCTTCCCCTCTCGTACCCAAGTTCGCAAGCCGAGGCAACTTTGGTGATGACGGACACGTGGCCTTAGGCACGAGTCAAGGTTTCCTAAATTTTCCGAAACAAAATATTTAGGTGGCGACTCTGAAATCTAGCAAAGCAATCCATGTTTGGCACTTATTGATTAAAATCGATTTTCCAAAACGATTTGCCGGATTTGGACTCTTTGGTGATTTATCAATCTTACATTACACTTTGTGAGATTAGATTCAGAACCGTGATATGAATCCGAACTGTAGTAGCTAGAACAACGATTCGCGCCCTCGCGCGCAAAGCGGAGTTCGGGTGGTCTACACGTGCCAAAGGCCATGTGTCCGTCATCACCAAGATTATCTCGGCTCGGAAACTTAGGTACGAGAGGGAAAGATCATGAATTAAGCACCCCCGCTCGCCCGATCAAAGATCGGCCTCTACTAATCATGATATGAATCTTATCTACATTATATGCTCTTGTTCCGATTATTTAGACTAGTAGTACTATGTGTTGCGCACAAACACAAGTATAGACTAATTTACAAAAATTGGAACCCTTGATTTCATGTTTGTTTGCAAAATTGTTGAAATATGTACCATTTGAAAAAGTGATCGTATATAAACATTACTCAAATTATTTCAATTCAAGCAATTAGTCTTCATCCACAGGCATTCAAACAGTTTATCATTTAAGCACTTAGCCTCATGGAAAGCATGCTAGACATGGCAACAATCACACTCATGCGATATGCTAAAGCACAAAAATGCTCACCTAGTACTCCGAGGAGACCCAAAATAAACAAAAGAGTTAGAAAACGTACATGCTCCTAACTAATGCAACATGACTAATGCAACACATGCAATAATGCAATTAATAGGCTCAACGACTAATTATGACATGTGAATCAATTTGATAGCATGCGTTCAAACACATATTCAATGAAGTAATAAACGACAATGCTTTGTTAGAATGATGAACTGAGCCTTGGTGCATGCAAGACAAGTGGATGCAAACATGAGCAATGCTAAAAGAAATATGATGTTCTAAACTACCCATCATAAGCAAGTAAATAAAACAGAGAAAGACGTGGGGTTGGAAGACATACACATTATTACAACATTGCGGCCTCATACAAGAGGGTTCAAATAGCTCAACTAGCTAACTAATTAAAGCTAAACTAATTAATTAACTATTACAAACCCAAATGAATAATTTAGCTAAACTACTTAACTAATTATTACAAACCGAATTAGTTAACTATTCTAGTTTAACTAATTAATTACAAATCAAAACGAACTAATTAATTACATGAATATAACATGAAATGAGTGCTAAGTTAGCTATTCTAATTACTTCGCCTCGGGAAACGAGAAATGCTTATGCATGCACAGACTTTCCACCCGAAAAAGCCACTGTTTCTGCTACCAGATGCCTCTATTGCACAATAGAACACTTGCACTGGTTTCCACCTCAGAATCAACTCTGTTTTGCTTCAAAAGTACACTGCTGAATTTTGCACTAGTGGCTGGTAGAGAGTCTGCCGTCCACAAAAGGTGGCCTGCCGGCCACTGATGATTGAATTGTCCTGTTGCAATAGAGAGCAAACAAAGCATGGACAGGGTATTCTCAAGGGTTTGTTTGCATAACTTACCTCTCCTTATCATTTGGTCAGCTCAAAGGAGTAGTAAATTTAATTCACAAATCACTAATGGATGCAATTTCATTGCATGATGGCTTATGAATCAAATGTGCAAGTTTAATGAATGCAATAAAACAAGACTCTCAAAACCACCTCCCTATCAAGAATGATCAAGGGAAGTAATTGACAATAAATCTTGAACTGTTGTCATCACTAATGAGTATGAAAAGACTCAAGACTCAAGGGTTCAATTAATGTCCAATTAAACCCTAACCAATTATTATCTTGCACCTTTTAGTAACCAATTTTATTACTTCATTTTAGTTACCTCTTAATTCTTTAATCAATTAAGTCCACTAGTGAATTTAAGTCCTCTAATGGAAAGAGGGCTCAAACCAAGTGTTTATTTGGGCATGAAAGAGACATCATATGGTTGGTAATGAACCCCTAAAGGGATTAAACCATTAAGCATGGCACCTCATTCTCATGCTTAAACAAACAAATAGTTTGAAACCACTTTCAAAGCAAATGAAAAGCCAAGAAATGAGGGAGGTTGTAGAGGTGATTAAGAGTGATCACAAGTATGGAAAGCTATAAATAAATGCAATCAACTCAAATAAGGTGGCGTCTAAGGCCTAAAACACCAAACTCATGAGGACGATTACACTACAAGCATGCAATATAAGGCTCAAATGCAATGAACGCTTAAAAACAATCCTAAAATAGTGCTGAATAAGTCCTAAAACATGCTAGAATTAAGACAAAAATAGCTAGGACAATAAGCTAAAACATGGATCATCATAGGCTACTAAGCAAAACACAAGGAAGGGAGGCTAACCCCTTCAATTTTGGACTTTAAACCATGATTTTAGCCACTGGAATAACTCTGAAAAATAGTGTTTAAAAGCTCAAAAAAAGATAGTGTAAAGGTGGAAAACACAAGGGTAAATGCCTTAAGAGCAAGGTGTAAACAAGGGTGAACCATCCCTAAACCTTTATTGGCATTAAAACCCAAGTTTCAGCCCAAAAATACAGAGTTTTCACAGCCCAAAAACGGTTGGAAAACAATAGGAAAAAGAGTGAATAAACAAGTAAAGAAGCAAAGCTTTATACCACTTGAAGAGAAGAACCAATTCTAGGTAATAAATCAAGACAAACACACCCTCAAGAGCTCAAACAAGGCTCAAAGATGCCTCAACTCAAAGATGGAGAGGTTTGGTTAAAAGTGTATAGGCAAAAGTGAAGAAATTTGCAAGAGAGAGAGAAAGAGAGAGAATTGTAGAGAGAGAAATAATTTTGCACCAAAATTTTTCTAACCACAAAGCAAGAGGGGAGGTCCTCTATATATAGAGAAACATAAACCTTCCTCAGAAACATCCAACCATACATGTGGAAGCAAATGCAAGCATCTGTGCAAACAGTTGGCACAACTGTCACAAAATAAAGGAGGAAGGCATAAAGGAGGAAACCCTCCAACGCATTGAATAAGTGACAAATGTAAATACATGGTCAAGAAACATGAACTAAAATCACATTATGAATGATGTCAAATCATTAAAATAGTCCAAGTAATGCATGCTAGAAGACTCAATACACAAAGCTAACAAGCTAGATTGAACCAAGGCTATACAAAGCAAGTCATGCATGACCAAGACAACATAAATCAGACCTTAAACATGATAAAACATGAACAAAGTCCTCTCAGAGCTAAGCCAAAAGCGTGCTAAAATGACATGTCAAAGCATGATGCATGTTAGACTATTTCATGGAAATGCACTACAAGTGCAAGGAGCATGCAAGGAGCTATTAATCCAAACCCTAACAGAGATATGACATGGTAAAACAACACCAAGAACATGCTAAAATGGACTCAAATCAAGCTAGAATGACATGCTACTTCATGAAGCACACAACACTAGTTTGTGTGATTTACACTACAAGTGCATTAGGCATGCATGGAGTGACAAAACCAAGCAAAAATAGTGGCATACCACAGCAAAATAACCACAAATACATCCTAAGATATGGCCAACATAAACTTAACAAACATGCTCACACATGAGACATTTAAAGCAAGTAAACAAGACACAAGGAGAGGGGATGACCCTCTCCTATTTAAGACTCTAAAACCACCTTTCCACCACTGAAAATCCTCTGGATTTTAGTAGTAGAAAGGTCATGCAAAGTTTGCAACAAGAGCCTAAAGGGATGGCTCAAAACAAGGCCTAACAAGGCCTAAGAGGGGGGTAGATCACCCTAAACGAAAAAGTGATCTTAAACAAACTTTTTAAGCATGCAAAAACAGAACTTTTTCCAGTAGAAAGCTAAGCTTAAAACAGCATGCAAGAAGGGCTAAAATCTTAAGCAAGAATGGGGGTTTTAAGGGATAGAAACTCACCCTTGAAGACCTTCTTTAAAACTGCAGCTCCAGCAAGCTTTTCAAGCTCAAATCAACCTAAGAACATCAAAAACAACTTCAAGAAGCCTCAGCAATACAAGCAAGGTGTTTGTGTGTGTGTTTGTGTGTTAAACTAAGACAAAACTACACTTTTGAAGCACAAAACAAGAACAAAGAGAGATATAGATACAAAGCTATATCTATAACTCTCAGCCCATTTTTCTGAACCTCCAAAATGAAGGAGGAGCCTCTCCTTATTTAGAAGAAAGGCAATGCAAAGCTTGTTAAACAAGCTTAATAAGAGCTTCATCCCTCCATACACGTGAATGGAGGAGAGATGAGTGGAAACCAACTGGCTCAAAAGATCTGGCGTGAAATCTGCTAAGGCAAGGTGTTCTGTCGGCCATCAGTAGTGGCCGGCAGTGCCTCATTGATGGCCGGAAGGCTTCATCAATGGCAGGCAGGGACAAATGCATGGCCGACAGTGGCAGGGAGTGGCCGGCAATGCACTAAGAGGAGCATGCTGAAAGGACCAACATATGCTCCAAAAATTGGGCAAAAAGGATACAGGGTTTGGAAAACTCAAACCTGTGACGTTCCGCCACAAAAGTCGAGTACTCGACGAGCAATCAAACTTGTGGCTGGATGTACCTGCAAGCACAACCAAGTCTTGAGGACGGTCAAAAATGGAGTGTCTACAGACACTCATATAGGTGATTCTTATTGTGAGTAGCTCCTTATACTCGTCTTGATTTTATGTCTTAATCAAGATATAAGTAATCATTAAAAGCAAATCTTATCCTTATACCCCTGCAGACGACACATGTTGCAGATATCACTCTCACTATAGGAATGGGTAAGGAATTTTAATCCCTTGGTGATTTCTGGTGAGCCGCACATGACTTAGTTGTCCCTTTGAATTTAGTTCTTGGGATCTCCAGTCATATAAGTAGGGTTACCATTATGATGACTCTTATGTATTAGGCTTTAATCCCATCCCATTCGATGAACTATACACTTGCTCTTTTGTCAAACCTTTTGGTAACGGATCTGCAATATTCTCTTTAGATTTAATATAATCTATTGAGATTATTCCATTTGACAGCAATTGCCTTACAGTATTATGTCGACAACGAATATGTCGTGACTTACCTCTTATACATATGATTCTGTGCCCTGCCTGTTGCAGATTGACTATCACAATAAATGCAAATAGCTGGCACAGGTTTTGGCCACATTGGAATGTCTTCTAAGAAGTGACGAAGCCATTCTGCTTCTTCTCCTGCTTTGTCTAAAGCAATGAACTCGGATTCTATTATGGATCGTGCAATGCATGTTTGTTTCGTGGACTTCCAAGAAACAGTAGCGCCTCCCAGAGTAAAGACATATCCACTAGTGGATTTTGAATCTTTAGTATCCGATATCCAATTGGCATCACAATAACCTTCGAGTACTGCTGGATATCGAGTAAAGTTCAAACCATGATCACGGGTAAATCTTAGATATCTAAGAACCCGAATGATCGCTTTCCAATGGTCTTCTCCGGGGTTACTAGTGTACCTACTCAATTTACTGATAGCATAAGCTATATCAGGACAAGTACAATTCATTAGGTACATTAGGCTTCCAATGATTTAGGAGTATTTTAACTGAGACACCGCATCACCTTTATTTTTTGATAATAAAGACTAATGTCTACAGGTGTTCTTGCTATATTCATATCATCCTTGATAAATTTACCAAGAATTTTCTCAATATAATGTGACTGAGATAATGCATATCCGTCAGATATTTTAGTAATTTTCATTCCTAATATAACATCTGCAACCCCCATATCTTTCATATCAAATCTTTTGCTAAGCATTTGCTTAGTTGATTTGATCATGTTTTGACTGCTTCCAATGATAAGCATGTCATCCACATAAAGACAAACTATGACATAGCCTTGGTCAGTGTTTTTAACATAGACGCATTTGTCACATTCATTTATCTTAAACCCATTAGTAAGCATAGCATGATCAAATTTCTCATGCCATTGCTTAGGTGCTTATTTTAATCCATAAAGCGATCTTACAAGCCGACAAACTTTCTTTTCTTGCCCCGATACTACAAACCCTTCGGGTTGCTCCATATAGATCTCTTCATTTAGATCACCGTTTAAAAAAACTGTCTTAACATCCATTTGATGTATTTCTAAATTAAACAACGCTGCTATAGCAATAAGCATGCGAATGGATGTTATTCTTGTTACAGGGGAATATGTGTCAAAATAATCCAGACCTTCCTTTTGTCTGTAACCTTTAACTACAAGTCTTGTTTTATACTTGTCAATTGAACCATCTACTTTCATTTTTCTCTTGAATATCCATTTATATCTAAGAGGTTTAGAACCTGGTGGAAGATCCACAAATTCCCAAGTATGATTTTGCATAATGGATTCAATTTCATTATTAACAGCCTCTTTTCACAAATGTGCGTCAAGACCTGTCATTGCTGCCTTAAAGCTTTGAGGTTCATTTTCCAACAGGTATGTCAGAAAATCTGGACCAAAGGATTTTGATGTTCTCGCTCTCTTACTTCATCTTGGTTCATCATCAGTTAAATCCTGTTGGTCGAGACCATTACTAGTCTCTTGTGTTTGATTGTCATTAGTCTCTTGACTTTGTGTACAATCATAAGTTCTTTTCTGTGAACCTAATTCATGTCCTTTCTTGTAAGGAAAGACATGTTCAAAAAACACAGCATTCCTTGACTCTATAATAGTGTTCACATTTATATCAGGTATTTCTGATTTATAAGTCAGAAACCGATATGCACTACTATTCTGAGCATAACCAATAAACACACAATCTACTGTTTTTGGTCCAATTTTAGTCTTTTTAGGAACAGGAACTTCAACTTTTGCCAAACACCCCCACACTTTTAAGTATTTGTAGGAAGGCGGTCGACCTTTCCACAATTCATAAGGAGTGTTGTTGGTTTTCTTGTGGGGTATTCTGTTAAGAACATAATTAGCAGACAAAATTGTTTCCCCTCACAAGTTCTGTGGTAATCCTGAAATTAGTAACATGACATTCATCATTTCTTTTAGGGTTCTATTCTTTCTTTCAGCAATTCCATTTTGCTAAGGAGAATAGGGTGTTGTAGTTTGGTGAATAATGCCATGTTATGCACAAAATTCATTTAATGGTGCATCATATTCACCACCCCTATCACTTCTAACCATTTTAATGGTTTTACCAAGTTGATTTTCAACTTCTGTTTTGTAGAATTTAAACATTTCTAAGGCTTCATCTTTACTTCTAAATAAATAAACATAACAATATCTTGTACAATCATCGATAAATGTTATGAAATACTTTTTGCCTCCTCTAGTATGAACAAATTTAAGATCACATACATCAGTATGAATTAATTCTAGAGGTTCGATTTTCCTTTCAACCGATTTAAATGGAGCCTTAGTTAGTTTCGCTTCTACACAAATTTCACGTTTATGATTATGATCAATTTCAAACATTGGTATATAATCCAAACCAATTAATCTACGCAAAGCATCAAAATTCACATGTCCTAATCTACCATGCCATAAATTTGACTCAAGAATATAAGCAAAAGATGTGTTATTCTTATTCATAGCAACTTTTGGTACAACTGTCATTACATTTAATTTGAAGAGATCATCACTTATGTATCCCTTACCAATATACATACCACTCTTTGTTAATACAAATTTATCAGACTCAAAGACAAGCCTAAAACCATTTTTACTTAACAAAGAACCAGAAACTAAATTCTTCTGGATATCAGGTACATGCAGTACGTTGTTGAGGGTCAGTTCTTTCCCTGATGTCATCTTCAAGATCACCTTTCCTTGTCCAGCCACAATAGAAGTAGAAGAATTTCCCATGAAAAGTTGTTCACCATTTGCAGCCTCATTGTAGGTAGTGAACATCTTCTTGTCCGCACATATGTGATGAGTTGCTCCAGTGTCAACCCACCACTCCTTGGAATTTCCAACCAAATTAGCCTCAGACACCACAGCAGTGAGGTTGATGTCATTCACCCCGTCAGAGATGTAATCTAGTTCAGTTACATTGGCCTGATTGGTAGTCTTCTTGCTTGTACTTCTGTGATCATTCTTAGGGCGGCGGCAGTCAGAAGCTTGATGTCCAGTCTTGCCACAGTTATAGCATTTTCCTTTGAACTTCTTGTTGCCATTGTTGTCGCCTTGTTTAGGACCATCTCCAGTAAACTTCCTCTTTTTGTTATGTGGTTTATGAACTTGTTCAACCACATTAGCCTTGGACTCAATGGGATTTTTCCCATTCCTCTTTTCAGCCTTTCGATTGTCTTCCTCAATTCTTAGTCTTACAATAAGTTCATCCATGGTCATCTCTATGCTTTTATGTTTTAAATAATTTTTGAAATCTTTCCAAGCCGGTGGTAACTTTTCCACTAAAGCAGCAACTTGGAAAGACTCTCTCAGAGACATACCCTCCGAACGAATATCATGTAAAATTAAATGAAAACTTTGACCTTGAGAAATTATCGTTTGGGAGTCTACCATAACGAAGTCCAGAACTTTACCGACAACAAATTTCTTCGTGCTGGCATCCTCTGTCATGTATTTCTTCTCCAAAGAATCCCATAATTCTTTTGCTGTTTTCAGAGAGCTGTAAACATTATACAACATGTTGTCAATGCCATTAAGGATGTAGTTTCGGTACAAGAAATCTGAATGTTTCCAAGCATCTATAGCGGCAACAACTTGCCGATCACTTTCACCTTCTTTAAGTGATGGAGCCTTTTCACGGAGAAACCGGGCCAAATTTAGAGTTGTAAGATAGAATAGCATCTTCTGCTGCCATCTCTTAAACTCAGTACCGTTAAATTTTTCCCCTTTTTCTCCATGATTGATTGGTACTAGAACATGGTTCTAGATAGGGACCAGTGTTGGTGTAACAATTGGAGTACCACTTCCAGTTGCAGTTTCAGTTGCAGTAGCCATAATTTCTGATTACAAAAATTAGAAAAAATTAAAACAAAAATTAATTTTCTAGTTACTAAAACCAGAAAATAAATTATAACACAAAATAATTTTATTTTCCTTGTTATTAAAACTAGAAATATAAAATACCACAATAATTTTCTGTAACACAAATTAATATTCTGCAATTGTTAATGACACCAGTATATTACTACTAGTTGTCAAAGAAAATAGACAGTATATTACAACTATCTGTCAAATAGCATAAACCACTATTTGTTTTTCCAACCAGAATATGTCTTTATGAATTCACAGAAAATTAAATAAAATGAAGATACCAAAATAGATTTTGTCTTAAGATTGTTGGCCAATCTTCACTGTATTTAAATAGATTAAATTTTGTTGTGTACTTAATAACAACTAGAATATAAAATAAATAAAGGAAATGAAAGAATGTGTATGATTACAAAAAATCAAACTAGAAATAAAAATAAATAAATAAAAATATATTTTATTTTGTTACAAAAATAAAATTAAAATATGATTTAAAGAATAATAATAACACCGAAAATAAATAAATAACTTACTTGATTATTTCTTGAAAAAATAATTTGAACAAGTCCAGTGTTCGACACTGTGTCCTTAAGACAGATTCATTCTCTCCACAGTGCTTTCAGAATGTAGATGTCTATCTCCCAAGATATCATAAATTGTGAAAATTTTACTAAAGAAGGGAAATTTTGTGTCAATAAAGGCTTCCGCTCAAAATTTGAACACTAATAAAAGAAAAAGAAAAAGGTAGAGCTTTGAATTTGGGGTTCACGTTGGGTGGTTGAATTTTCCATAATACGTTTTTTTACAAATTATTAATAATAATAGTTAGCTTGAAAATAGTTCTACCTAATCAAGTCACGTATAGGACTCAACTAATCAGATGATATACATGTCTACAATAAAAGAAAGGGAAAGGTTTTCTGTGTTGTATTTTTTGATCTACTCACTGTGTTATTAAACTCCAATTTCCAAAACAAAAAAAATAATATCCAGTAGATCGTTGCCGCCTAAAAGATTTAAGAAATAGACAAGCCCATCCACAAAGTGCAAATGGTGTTTTTATAAATACAATAATCAGTTGAATCTTCAACAGAATTCGAACAAGACAAAAACACTCCATTAACAGGTTAGCAGTGCCATGTTACAATTTTGGATAAATTATAAATATACTCTCTGGGATTTAATTAAAATACAAATCACCTCTTGTGATTTTGAAAATTACATTCTACCCTTTGAGATTTTTGATTTCATAACAAATCGTCCCTTTTATTAATAAATCATCAAGTCAATTAACAGTTTTTAATGATGTTAAAAATATATTTTAATTAATAATTTAGATAATTTTATGATTGTATAGGGGAGCAATTATGAATTTCATTTTTTTAGTTAATTCTGTTACATAAAAAAATCTAATAAGAGAGTATTTGTAACCATAGGAGACAATTTATATTTTAAGCAAATCTCAAAAGTGTATTTGTAATTTATCTTAAAATTTTCAAGTTATCGGTACAATGAAGACAGATAACCTCGAAACAGCAAGCCTTTTTTCTTTTTCTTTTTTTGTTTTAGACAGGTAATCTCGAAACAAAAACATTCCTTTTTTTTTTTTTTTTTGGTTTTTGTGAGGATTAGTTAATATGGATAGACTTGTTTGTATCTTAATTATAAGCACATTGACAGGAAAGCATGGAATTAAAAAAAATTAATTAATTAATCATATTTAACTATAGAAAAAATTGGCTTTACAAAACAGTTCAAAACACTGAAAAAAATTTATAGTGACATTTCTTAAAACATCAACTTTGAAACAATCATCTTAGGTTTACGACATTTACAAGTTGCCAATAACAGTTGTTTGTCGACATTTTCTGAAAATGCCATCCTGCTTTAGAGTTGCGTTTTTTAATACAATGCTGCCCAAAAATACAACTTCATGTTTCCACATTTATTGGTAGTTTAAAATTTTACATAAAAGAATATTTTGCTTTAACTGTAAGGGTTATTTATTTTTTCTCTCATAGCCAAATCACCACATAAAAATTTAAATTACACAAATTCAAATTCACCCTGCAAAGTCATTTTAACATTCAAAATACATTGAACTAAGAAAAGACGGAAAAAAAAAAAAAGTTACAAAAAAATTAGTCCAAATTTTGCCAATACAATACATAAATATTACAAGCCTTCAAGTATATCAAATCAGTTATTTAAAATAAAATGAAATAAAAAAGTCTATCAAATCAGATACATGAACAAGATACATCAAAGGATGACACTTCATGTGTGTTGCGATTTTCTATGGATTAGAAACATAGTTGTCAAATCGGAATTCGAATTGTGAATCGAAATGGTCATGTACCGAATCGCGAATCGAATCGAATCATGAATCGTAAAGATTCACTTACATTTTCTAAATTACATAAAAAAAATATATATTTATACACTTAAATATTATAAATATGAAATATTTAGATTTAAAGTAATAAAAATGTTACTTTACATAATGATCACGTGGTCTAAATACGTAAGACACTTGTATGGCAAGAGATGTGGGTCCGAACCCCACCGTGATCTATCATTTTATATTATATTTATGTATTTATGATATAATTTATGTAAATTCACATCACAACATATATGTATGGCAATTCACATTCATCATGAATAAGGTTCACAACTTAACAAGTTTTAAACTTTTCAAAACTTTAATCTATACTTGTAAAGTAACTTGTGTCAAAAAGAGACCATACAATGTCATATTTTTATCCATTAAAAAAAATAAAATATTTTTTTAATCTATAAAATAAAAAATAAAAAGAGACCATAAAATGTCATATTTTTATCCATTAAAATAAATATTTGTTGATCTATACTTAACAAGTTCATATTTTTTTTATCTATTAAAAAAATAAAATATTTTTTTAATGGTCCCACCCACACAGCAGCAGCTTCAGTGTCCACAATGGACAATAAAATAATGGATGCTTCTACAGTCCACAATGGACAATAAAGTAATGGAAAATGAGGAGTATAAAACACTGAGAAGAGGGACGAAGGGCCAACAAACAAAGTTTGTCTGGTAATACCTTAAACAAAGTTGAAGACGCAAGAGACAACAAACTTTTATACAGCTTTGAGGACTATACGAAGGGCCACGAAGCAGATTCCAGCAGCAAGGGACCATCAAACACTGAGAAGAGGGACCACGAAGCTCTGCGTCGAACAGAGAGGTGAGTCTTCCTGGGGTTTTGTCTGTTGGAAGTAAAAAGGGACCATGGGTTACCTTGGTTGGACTGTCGTTTGGTCTTAGAAGACCAGGCGACCCATCTTGTGCCAAGAAAAAGCAAAAAAATTGGGCCAAAATTGAATTTTTTCCCATTCGGGTCCGAGAAACTGGGTCGACCCACGACAGAAAAGAATCGTGCGATTCAGCGATTCAGCGATTCGTATCGTGAATCGATCGATTCAGATGCGATTCTGTACCATTTACGATTCCATGTACCTGTTCGAATCGATTTCTATGTGTATCGAACCGAATCGTACGATTCGAATCGCGAATCGTACGATTCTAACAACAGAGATTAGAAATACCACATAGATAGAGCTACTCCTTTTAAGGTCTCAAGTTTGAAACTTTTTAAGTGTAAATAATTTTTTAAAGTCAAGCTCATACATGGTATGATGAATACTCTTTTTCACACAATTTAACACATCATTATATATATTTTCATTAAATAATTACACATGATTATTGAGTCAAGCTATGTTATATTCTCAATTAATTAAACTACGAACAAGTGCATACTCAATTCAATTCATTATTGGGCTTTGGTAACAAGTTATTATAGTCCAGTCATGTTCTCATTCTGGTTTGGGGTAGGGGTTGAATATATGAGATTCCTAGTCTTTGTTTAGCAATAAAAACCGCAAAAATGATATACAACTGGTGAAGGGCGATCTTATAGTTACATTCTGGCAACCTTAATTTCTTTTTGTTTTTGTTTTTGGATTTCAACAAATGGGGAAAATTTTTAATTATTATTGTAAATCAAAAAGCATTATAACGCAGAGGATAAAATGTCAGAATCATACCTTTTAGGGAAGAACTTCGTAGGTAAATCACGTGCTTCCATAATCTGATAAACCAACCCAGCAGTGAAGTGATATTACAGAATGAATATCACCCACACAAACCACAGTGCAAATGGCTTGATCGTTGTTTATGGGAGAGAGTCAGAGAGAGAGGAGAGTCTGGGAAAAAGAAAAGGTTATGGGTAAAAAACCCATAACGTATCTGATATACATATCTCATTCAATATCTGATTCAATATCTGATATATGACCAATATCTATCTTATCATATCAATTATATGATAGACATATATATATCCTGAGTGGTTATCCAAATAGGTTTGAATTCAAACTCAAAGCCTATTTGGATAAGGTTCAAAGCATTCAAATGGTCATGCCACATGGGCGCCCATTTCTAACATCTCCCACTCGCACATGAGTTGGCATGACACTGCCACATCTCTATCACAATCTCCCAAAAAAATGAACAATCTCATGCTAGCCAATGCACCGTGCGACCGCTGAGAACACCTGCATATGGGAGCTATATACTAGAAACTCAATATGAGTCAGCATAGAGACATCAACCCAAAAAGAATAGAAATAGTGTCTCATATACCCCAGACCCATCTAATTACACTGGTCCAAAAAACATCTCTAATCCCTCAAAAAGAGCATGTTTGACCCTCTCAATTCTTGTAATATATATTCACACTCAATCCGCCTCTCATACAGAGCGATGTGAGTTGCCGGCAGTGAATATACAACAGTGGTGTAATACTAGATGATCTTCCTTTTGCCCTCATGCCATTTAGTTTAGGATTGACCGCTTTCCCAGTGATGTCCCTTAAGGCCGAATCATACATGACCGCAGGCAACATACCAAAGTAGCAGAACATCAACCCCTTACCTTATGACATAGTCAAAAGTCACAAAAGGGTACATAAATGAAAGTCATATCAATAATGACATGTAAGACTCACACGGTGAGGAAATAGGGATCCATTCTCTCACCTCATTACTCGGTCGCCAAGCACATGTAGTATGAATACATGTTACGGTGGAGTAACTCTTCCAAAAGAGTAACGTCATACTCGATACACCGTACAGATATTAGTCTAGTCGCTTTCTAACGCCTAACCCGAATTCTCTATTTGCTCGCCTTTTAGGCGCCAAATGAGATCTCGCATCTGGCTAATCATAACAAGCACAACATGGAAAATAGGTACTAACATCCATGTTTGGTCTTTAACACGACCTCATCTTGGTTATAACCAAGGCGACATACATAGTGGATAATTTTAAGCCTCTCTTGGCTCCAAAATAAAAAATAAACCACTAGTCTCATCCTTGCTCGCTCCCAAGCGCCAAGGGCGATTGCTCGTGTGAGTGAGCCAATCTTGCCTGCTGACATCATCATCTGCTAATCATTATGACACAAACCATAATAGTGTCAACATCCCATCATCTCAAAATAAGTGATCGATTTAAAAAAAAATGACCACAGCTTGCGCAATTCTAGATTCCAAACATAAGCCTTATCAGCACCTCTTGCGATAAGTATATACAACAGAATCCACCATGTGCGCCTCACATGAAGTGATTCAAAATCACAATTCTAGATTCCAAACATAAGCCTTATCAGCACCTCTTGCGATAAGCATATATAATGGAATCCTCCATGTGCGCCTCACATGAAGTGATTTAAGATCACTATCTCTTGCGCAATATCCTCTCTAAAGATATTTTGGTGACCAATTTGCGTTCATTCTTGATGCGCCCAACTAGCGCAGATGTGATACCCCTGTTCCGTATTATGCTAATTGGTCCTTAATTTGAATATAATTGTGTGTTTGTTATGGTTTTGTATGCTATTATGTGAAAATATGTGGTTTTGAATTTCTATCTGTTCACCGTAGGAATATCTGTTTGAATAACCCGCTTTGGAAATTAAATTGGAGGCCTTATCGGCCACAGAACCCGGAATTGATTACGCCATTGGGATTGGCATAATTTTTAGAACCTACGGTGGGATTTAATTGAAAAGTTGATTCGGACCAGATTAAGTTGATTTAAGAAGTGGATTAGAGCCCAATTACTTTATTATTATAATATTGGCCTTAGTGGGTTTTGTTGGAAACCTCTACACTCTCTATCCTCTCTTATTCATTTCTTTTGGCTGATCAAAAACTCAAAGGGAAAAGAGAGGGTTGGCTAGTGAGAGAGGAAGTGAGGGAATTTGGGATTTTGGCCTCAAAGCTTGATAGTTTTGGAGATTTAGCTCAAGAATTGTCTAGAGCTTGAAAGATCAAAGCTTCTAGGTGAGTAATTCTTGAATTATAGTTTGTAATTTTGTGTGTTCAAGCTAAATTGGTGATCAAGAGTGAAATTGAAATGAAATTGGGTTGTATTTGTTGAATTGAAGCCTAATATGTACATGCATGTAAGAAATGGCCAAGAATTTCCATGTTTGAGCACAATGTGTATGATTGGTGTTGAATATCATTTAAAAACCATGTATTGGGGCCTCTTTTCACCAATTAAGTTGATATGAAGGCATATTTCTCACATGCAAGAATGAATCATGTAAATGTAAGCTTTGCATGTTTGAATGTGATGTGTTGGTGATGAATTAGGATTAATTTGAGACATGCATGTAAGTAATATAAGGAATTGAGCCCCATTGTGATGTGTTTTGGTGTCTATGACATGATAGTACAAATATATGTGAGATTGGGGCCTTGATATGCAAGAAAATTTGGTTGAATGTCGAATTTGAAGCTCAAGAACAGTTCTGGAAAACCCAGAAAGTTTGGTGCCCGCTCGAGCGGGGAAACCGCTGCTCAAGCGGAGAATTCGAGCTCCCAGCATTTTTCTGCAGACATGATGCCCGCTCGAGCGGGGAAGTCTACGCTCGAGCGGGGAGCCATGTAGACAGGAAGTCCGCTCGAGCGGCCGAGTTCACGCTCGAGTGGGAAATAAAGGCAACCAGTACTTTTGCAGACTTAAGGGTCCGCTCGAGCGGGGAAGTCCACGCTCGAGCGGGGACCCTGTTTTCTGGATTTTTGTTTTTGCATTCTGTGTTCTGTTTTCCGTTCTCTTTCACTTGTAAGCACTCTTAGGCATATGTTAAGCATTGTAAATGAGTTAATGAGCTAAGAATAAAGCCTAAAGAGGAATGTGTGAATCAAAGAACAGATTAAACTGTTAATGACCCTTTTGTGTTCATGAAATATGTAGGGTCAAGTTCCAGGGCGAATCCACAAACCGATCACTGTGAGTAATATCAATATTTGAATGCTTGTGAATGTCCAATTGTTTATTCCCTTATAAGCTTTATGAATTGCTAATTGGGATTGTGGACGTAAGTCTGACATGAATAAATGAATGGACCCAAGGTCGTTTTGATAAACATGAATGGACCCAAGGTCGTTTTGATAAACGTGAATGGACCCAAGGTCGTTTTGACATGAATGAGTGGGCCGAAGGCCGTTTTGAAATGAATGAGTGGGCCGAAGGCCGTTTTGAAATGAATGAGTGGGCCGGAGGCCGTTCTGACATAAATGAATGGGCCAAAGGCCGTTTTGATACGAATGTATGGGCCGAAGGCCGTTTTGACATAAATGATTGGGCCGAAGGCCATTTTGTCATAATCGAATGGGCCGAAGGCCGTTTTGACGTACATGATTGGGCCAAAGGCCGTTTTGACATAAATGATTGGGTCGAAGGCCGTTTTGTCATAATCGAATGGGCCGAAGGCCGTTTTGACATACATGATTGGGCCAAAGGCCGTTTTGACATAATCGAATGGGTCAAAGGCCGCTTTGACCAGAATGGAAATCTGAATGGGCCAAAGGCCAGAATGTTTGGAATTACAGTCACTTGATTTGTATTTAGTTATATATATCTGTTAAATAGAAATATGAATTGGGCCCAAGGCCGTTTGGAATATGTTGTTCTACAATGTTAGATAAATTCTGTATTTGATATTATTCACTGGGCTATCGCTCACACTCATTCATGTGTTTGTAGGTGAGCCAAGAGAAGTCCAAACCCAGCCCCAGTGAAGTCTACCAGGAAGAACATGAGTTTTGGAGAGTCAGCCTTGTGTCTCACGTACGAGACCCATCCTTGCCATTTTGTCACGTATTTACATTTTGTCTTGTCGGCAAGGACTTCATGTATATTTGTAAATAGTCTATTATGGGTTGACTTAGTTAGATGATCCTGTCTATAAAGAATTTTATGGCACTATGTTTTTGTTGTGGGTTATTAACGTATATGCGCACGGTTTGTTTTAAAGTGCATATAAGCACGGCTCTATGGACAAAGTTTTTAATTATTGCTTCCGTTTGGCCCCTTTACTCTGTTGAGTTACGTCTGTTTTGGTTCGAGGTCGTAGGTAATCTCAGGATTACTGGCCGGTTATGTTCTTAACCCATAGGGGCGGGTTCGGGCCATGACAGCAGATGCGCCCAATTAGCGCATAGAATCTTACAATGAGCAAATTAATATACTACTAGTAAAGCATTCTATCCACAATCTAATGAGCAAGGTCAATGTCTAAACAATTCAATTGACCATTTACCAAAGATAACACTTATTATGCTGAATACGCCCACATAGCGTACTTTAGGCTCCCACAACAAAGAAAAGATCAAGGAATATAGGTCATCTGTTTCTCCCAAAGACAATCCGAGGATACACTCAATAGCTAAGGCTCTGGCTTTTACCGATAGGTAAGTCAATGGGTTTGCAATTTTGCATCTAGAATTATTCTAGGATATTCCTTACGTAAGTCATCGAAGACAAACTGAGAATTTTTCCAAAACAATCCCTAAGGATCGTATATTCGAGCATATAAATTATATCACCCATGTCCATCATATCTAAAATAGAGGACTGCCCACCCTAGGTGGCGACATCCCTTATAAATTCCTGGCTTATAATGACTAAGTAAGGAAAAACTTCTTTTGGACCATTGATCATGCCTCAGTGGTCTTCATCGATCATCGTTGGCCTATCATGGCTTGACGAAATCTAAGAACCACTATTTGGATAACTGTTTTAGGCTGTAAAAGATTTATTGGAACTAGCAACCTTTTTGCGCTCCTTACTTTTAACCATAAAAGCAGAAGGTAAATCCTTACGGATCTACTTATCCAATTCTCCAACGAGAAAGATGGGTCACAATGTCCACAAATCAATGTCCCAAACTTACGTCAATCATCGCCTAAGTCAAAATAACCTCACTCCCCAAGAGGAAGTCCCAGGAGGAAGTCTTCTCATGGTCTACACATTCCTCAATGGTGCGACTTTTCGGTATTTAGCGAGTCTTGTGCCTCAACAATGACTATCCAAATTATGCATAACTTTAGAACAGTTTTGCATCATAATGGAAAGTCAACCAAATTATAGAAATGGTTAATCCTCAAAGACTTTGTCTTAAACTGCACAACATTAATCCACTTTCTAAAAACAGGGGACTAGAGCCTTTGGCATTATCCTAGGCTCTTTATCATCTTACGAAGCAATCATGAATGTTTCCCTCTCAATCACCCAATGATGACGTGGAAAATTTTCACACTCGCTACCACGCAACTAAGAATGTAGAGTATTCTTCTCTAATGGAGTAATCCATTAGTAGGCACATCGCTCCCACTGTCCCTAGGATATTGGAAATTTCTTTCCATTCTCAACTAGGCTACATAAAGCGCTATGCTTAGAATTCTCTATCTTATAGAGTTCCAAAACTCTATTCACGTCACCTTTACTAAGAAAACTTTATGTGACTTAGTTACACTATCACAAAGCTGCTTACCTATATGCATATGACCCGGAGGGTTTACATGACCGCATACAATAATGCGCCACACGACCCTATGTGTTCACAAGACAGCATACAATAATGCGCTATAGAACCCTAGGTCTTAACTTCGCAATCTTATGAGAAGTAAAATAAAGATAAGCTGCTTAACGGTTACAAATCGTCCATAGATGGCTCTCTGCTAATCCATTACTCAAATGGAGTGTAAAATCTGATATGGAGGGCACTTAGTTAGGGATATAGGCAACAAACTAGTGCAATTCTTAATTAGGAAACATTTTGCGCATTATCCACCTAACATTAACAATATTTAATTCCTTATCTCTACTACACCATTATGTTGTTGAGTATTAGGAATAATCAATTTTCTAAGCATCCATTTCTCTTCACAGAGTTTTCTAAAATAACTCAAATAGATACTCGTAACCTTGGTCAAAACTAAAAGCACAAAAGCTGTTATCTGATTGATCTCAACCTCATATGTGCAATGTCAAAAATCATCTCACAACTTTTGACTTATGGGAGATCAAATAGTCTTGACTCAGATGCGTATCGTAATCTATAAATGTGTCGAGATTGAGGCTTAGCTATCATACCCTTACACATATCTAGTCACAAAAATCATAGTGAACTAAATGCGCCAATTCAAATGACCTTCTATGGCTTTCCTACTTACTTGTGCGCAACCATTGCGAACAAAGTTACACATTCACATGAGAACAGGATGTCATAATCGAGTGGGCCCAAGAAGGCCTACTCAAACCATCGTGTCATCATCTCATTAATGTGATTAAGTATAATAAGCCACCGGTTCATGACCAATGTCATAAACTAATTGCAATCATCTTTATGTGTGAGTTCTCGAAGACAAGTTTTAAAGGTTTAGGCCCAGCTAGGTAATGACTCACAACTAATTCATATTCATTAAATCATAAAAGGATGTCATGGAGATATCAAGTGCGCCTAAATCGCAAATTTAACTAGTAAGTGCTAATCCCCTGCACCTTCAAGTCAATTTTATTCTCCATACACTTTAACGCATCTAGTTGAAAAATGACGATACTCCTCTTGCCATATCTATTTCTCGCTTCATAGTTACTTGCAATTAATTCTACTATCCACAAGAAGGAGAGAATAAGCTATCACCTATGACAGCTCTTGAAGTAACTTAAGCGTGAATGAGGCTAAAGAGTCTAATTTCAACACAATGCTCTCACAAGCGATGCGTCAAATTCTTGGAATCATAACAACCTTGTCGGCCTTGACCTTTTCATTACTATGCTGCAACGTTTGCACGTGGTAAACGTTATTCAAAAACGTTAGCCTAGCTAAGGAATCATACAAAGAAGCCCCTCCTTATGTCTCACACTCAAGTGTGGAAACAGTAAGTGTCCAGACTTAGACAAGTTGGCAATGCTAATAGATTTTGCAGCCACTAAGCGCTAATGTTTTCACTTAGTGTTAATAGATTTTGCAGCTTCTAAGCGCTAATCTTTTTACTTAGTGTTAATAGATTTTGCAGCCACTAAGCGCTAATCCTTTCACTTAGTGTTAATAGATTTTGCAGCTTCTAAGCGCTAATCTTTTCACTTCACGTGATATTTCTACGCACACTATTATAGTGCATGAAATTTCGCTCCATCCACTCCCAATAATTGGGTAGAGAGCAAAACACTGCTCATACTGGCTACTCGTCTTACACTTAATGACTAATTTATTTAAGCTCGCATTTCTTGAATGACGTGACTCTTGAATGTTACTTCATCCAATGATGTAATATTATTTACAAGTAAAATTACAAAGTCAATCCGCGCAGCTCAATAGTCAAGATCATATATAGATCTATTGAGGGCTTACTAATTTCATAACTCCAAAACTCGCCAATCAAAACTACGTAGTGTGCCGCTAACCATAGCGCACACATCAAATTTTGTTGTGCCAACCAAGGCAACAAAACCAGGGCGACTTTGAGTCATGTTTCCTTACTATGGCTCAATTAAGGTTTGACCTAAAGTCTCCAAGACTTTTGCTCATCTAAAGAATGGGATTAGTTTGTTCACATTTGAACATCTCTACTAAGTCTAGGTCAACCAAATTAACTTCCATAAGCTAAATCAATTTAGAGAGAAATTCGCATTAGGATTAATTTGATTAGCATAATATAATTTTGCTGCAAAAATCTAAATCAAATAGTGGCAATATTACACAAGTCGCAAGATCGAAAATCCGCTATGCTCGTAATCATCTCTTGCGCCACATGTGACAATTATCCAAAATTTAATTTAATTTATGCGCAAAATATTGGTTTTCGGGAGTTAATCTACAAAGATTTCTCTCAACCGAATAACCTCCCACTAACTATGGCATATACAAAGCATGATAAATCCCATACAATAGCATCTTAATGTAGATTCACAATCAATACATGCTATGTTACATTTAACAATGGAATTTAAACAAATAACAATTAATTATGCTATTCTAATTACAACATATTATAAACCCAAAAAATATGTTGTATACAATATTTAGATTATGCCACAATAAAAGTACATCATCCTGAAATTTTCTGGAATTTTTCTGAAATTTTCTGGAATTCTAAATAACCAATAAACACACATAAAATTAGAAATAAAAAATTCCAGAATCTGATAAACTGAAAAAATATTCCAGTAAACAGTAAAACATTTCAGAAGTCTACAATAAAAATTTCAACCCCAGAAAATTATTTATGTAATACCAGAAGCATTTTAAAGCATAAATAATGAATTATTATCACAGGAAAAATACTTTTTATTTTCATAAAATTTCCAAAATTTTACAGAATATAGAAAATTTAATTCTGAGTCTAACGGTTCTAACCACGCTTAAAACAAAGCTATAACGAATAAATTATGGCCATTTAACGCGATTCAGAATTTAGGACAGAACAAACAGAGCCTTAAAAACAAGCCAGCACGAAAAAACGGCTCGGTGCGGCTCAGCACGCGGCTCACGCGGGCACGGCTTAGCGCGCGGCTCGGAATGCGGCTCAGCGCGCGGCTCAGCACGCAGCGCGCGTGTGTGGCGCGCGTGGACGGAGCGGCTAACTGGCGCGTGGACGCGCGTGCAAGGGCGTGGGAGCGCGTGGGCGCGTGTGGCAGCGGCTTAAGGCGTTAGGTGGTGCGTGCAGACCACGCGCCGCCTTCCAGGGTGTTTTCTGGTCCGATTTCGGTACTCCCGAACTCTATTTTCCAAAATAAATACATTTATGGCCTTAAAAATGACATTAATGATCATAAAAATGAAATATTTTGGATCTCTTTCTCTTTTATAAATATACACATGATAAAAGAAAGCACGAAAATACCCATGCATGGCTCTGATACCAATGTAAATCAAAAAACATTATAACGCAGCGGATAAAATGTCAGAATCATACCTTTTAGAGAAGAACCTCGTGGGTAAATCACGTGCTTCCATAATCTGATAAACCAACCCAACAGTTAAGTGATATTACAGAATGAATATCACCCACACAAACCACAGTGCAAATGGCTTGATCGTTGTTTATGGGAGAGAGTCAGAGAGAGAGGAGAGTCTGGGAAAAAGAAAAGGTTATGGGTAAAAAACCCATAACGTATCTGATATACGTATCTCATTCAATATCTGATTCAATATCTGATATATGACCAATACCTATCTTATCATATCAATTATATGATAGACATATATATATCCTGAATGGTTATCCAAATAGGTTTGAATTCAAACTCAAAGCCTATTTAGATAAGGTTCAAAGCATTCAAATGGTCATGCCATATGGGCGTCCATTTCTAACAATTATAAATTACTTATGAGTGATGACAAGTCTAGAAAATTAAGGATAGTTTAGAATTTATCATTTTTATTGACTCCCAATTTATGACAAAGACTAGCATAGAATCTTGAGTAGGGATGGTGAAGGGATGGGTTTGTCATCCCCTGTCACCACCATCGCGGGTAAATCCCACCCTTTTACCTCAACCTCGTTACGAATGAAATTTTTCAATCTCTATCCCCGAACTTGTGGATATCCGACTACATTTTAAATAGTCAAAAAAATTAAAAATTATTTAAATTCTTAACACACTAAATAATTTCTCTTCTTCCATATATAAATAGTGAGATTTTTAGGATTATTATTTATTTATATTTAAACAAAACAACAGACTTTTAGTATTCCTTTATTATATCTAATTATATATACATATATATTTTTTATTTATATATATTTTTAATTATATTGAGCCGGGTTTGGATTAAGGAGGTGATACCCGCCTCGCCCCTGCCCCCCCTCCCCTCCCCCGACGTTGCGGGTGACTAAAATATAATCCACACTCACCCTACATAGGTGTCGGGTTGGGTAAAATCAACCACATTAGGGTAGGAATGGGCGGGCCACGCGAATCGGATTAAAATAACCATTCCTAATCTTGAGTGAACAATTCAAGACCACTTTTTTTAATAAAAAAAATTACAAATAAGTGAGATGGTTTTAAAATAATTACATTAAGATGAAATAATTTTTGGGGGGTCAAGTTTGACAAACAAAAAAGACTTGCACTAAAATATAAGAAAAATATATAATATATACACAGAAGACTTATACTATAATAAAAATTTATTTATTTTTTCACTGTCCAATTTAAATGCAATTTTTATTTATTTATTTAATTTTTTTTTACCAATAATAATAAATAAATAAATAAATAAAATTGTAGGCAACACTACTGGAGTATCGGTGATGCTAGGGTGGCGAAGGATAATTGGAGGTAAGCAAAACACCCAGAGATGATGACGCTAAAATAGGTTAGAGAAAAATGCTTGGGAGCACTAATTAGTGCTCCCACTAATTAGGTGGCAGTAGGTCTCGCCAGAAATGATGTGATGTTTTGGTCTTGGAGTTATATTTTTTTTTCTATTTTTTTAATACATTAATGCTATTAGTAGTGGTATTTTTAATGGGATGAATCATTGTTGATAGGTTAGATCTAATGACTTTTCTTTAGCGTATGAGATTTCGTTGACTCTTAAAATTTTTTATTTTTTATTTTTTATGAACATTGGCTCTAACTTTTTTTCTTTTTCTTTTTTTTTTTCATTTTTAGTAAGAATTGCATTAAATTTGCCATTCTCTTGCTTGCTCAGCATTGTCAATAGGGATGTAATCGGTTCGGTATGGTCGGTATATAGGTAAAAAATTATACCGAACCGATAATGTCGGTTTTATTATTTTGAACACCGATACAAACCGCTTCTCCCATCAAATCGCATCGAACCGAACCGATTGAAACGGTTCGATTTGGTGCGATTTAATCGGTTTAGGATTTTTCAAACTTGAGTCACTTTTAAATATAATCATTAATCTATATAAAAGTATTAAATTAGTTATTTGTCTACCATTCAAACATATCCAATCCATCCATTTAATACATTTCAATTTCTAAATTAACAAAAATAAAAACAAAAAAAAGTTTAAAAATACTAAGGTTTTAAGAATAATGAGTTAAAGTTAAAATTAAAATTAATATAATAAGAGCTTACAAACTTAGGTTATAAAGATGATAAGGTTAATTAATTAAGGTTTATTATACTTATTAATATCATTATATTATTAGATTATATATATATATTATAAATACAATATATGTTGAAACGGTCGGTTTCGGTTTAGATCGGTGCACAAGATGCTTAAACCGATACCGAACCGAAAACCGAAAAAAATCAAATTAAAAAACCGCACAGACCGATTATTGTTAAAAAAACAGACCAAATATAGCCGGTTTGGTTTGATTCAATCGGTTTGGTCGGTTTTTTCGATTTTTCTTACATCCCTAATTGTCAATAATAAAGATCAAATTTTTGAGAGAGGTTTCTCTTTAATCCAAGATCAGATTAGAGTGTATTGTTAGATTCGTGAAGGCTTAGCACGGCTCTTGTTTCGATGATTCAAATCGTGCAATATGTAGAATTCATCGAATACTTTATCTCTATAAAAAATAATATTGATTTGATATTGATGGCTACTTAATCGGATCAAATTTCTATCAACCGTAAATATAATTTTTAAAATAATTTGTTGACAAAAATCTGATCTGATCAAGAAGCTATCGATATCCAATCAATGTAATTGTTTACATAGATAAAGTACTCGATAAATTTTATATATTGAACGGTTCAAATTATCAAAATAGAACTCATAATAAACTCCACAAACTTATCAATATCGTCTAGTCTTTTGTAGACCCACGACAAATCTCACTCCAAATTTTTTATCTATTTTTATAGAGCGTTAACTTTAATTCACGTCAAGTTTGGTTGATGTGCGAATGATTGACTTATCATTTAGAAGCAAAGGTGTAAGTCTTTTTTATCTATCGCCTCGTTTAGCAATATTATTTTTTAGTTTAAAAATTAAAAAATTATTTTGAAAATTAAAAAACTAATAATTTATATTAAAAAGTTAATAATTTTATTTTTTTTTATTTTTTGTATATCTTTTTATAAAAAATTAAAAAATTATTTCAAATATACTAATTTTTTATACATCATATTTTAACTAAAAAATTAAAAAAATTATTAAAACAATCTATTCCTAAACGAGGCGTTGCTATCTATGTGTTAACAATTCTTGTAACATTTTTAAGGTAAATAGAATAATAATTTTTAGCCCAACAACTTTATTGATTGAAACAAATAGTAACATTATATGTCAGATCAGTTGAATTTTCATCACACTAACCAATGTTTTCAAATTCAGACCGGGTCGGTTGATCGGATTGAAACCAGATCTTATTCCAGTCCGATCAACTCTTTAAACTTAGAGTGGGAGTAAAATTAGTGATTCAGTGGTCGAATCAGCCCGGATTTTTTTTTTTAAATCTTGTTTTTTATTCTTTTCTTTCTTGTACATATATATATTTCAAAATTTTGACTAAAAATTCTTATTTCAAAAATCTCCTCTCATAAGGAAGAGTCTCATTGAAAACTTAAGAAGATTATGAAAGTCTATTCCTATTTATAGGAAAAGATTTTTCAAAGAAAACTTACAAAATTCTATGTGGGATTCAATCAAATTATTTGAAACATATTTGATAAGAGTGGGTTGAAAATTTCATTTCCCTGCAAAATTAAATCTACCATTCAATCAATTTGTTTTGAGGAAATGCTTAAAAAATTTAATTTCTTTAAAATAAGTGACTTTTTTTTTCAATTATGACTTCATTAAATATTATTAATAAATACTATGCAACAATTTTTATTTTTATTTTTATTTGATTATTTATTTATAATTTATAGTTATATTTTTTAACTATATAATATTAATTATGACATCATGGTTCGACCGTTTTGACCCGACAGTTACCCAATTCCTTTTCTGATTTGCTCACCAGTCTGATTTTCAAAACATTGACACTAACCTCACAAATTCACAAATTTTTAGAAATTGCAGTTGCTAGTGGAAATTCATTGCGTCGATAATAAAAATTCAATTTCATTATCATTAATATGCGGTCACTAAACTAATAATAAGATTTAATAAAGGCATTTGATTTAGTGATTGTATAATACCATTTATGTGTTAGATTTTAGGTTCAATTCCTATAAAAAGAAGTTTGATACCCATATTGTAGTGGTTGATTTTTTTCTCCTCCATTACGAGAATTGTATGTCATTAGTATTGGGCTTGACTTGTAGGCTTAATGAATTGGTTAGTAAATTTTGTTGACTTTCTAATTATTGTAGAATAGTGATATGTTAGATGATTCAAATATTTCTCACTACGCCAAAAATGAGCATTAACGGTGGTTTTTTACCGCCGTTAAGGATGTAAAACCGCCGTTAAAGCCTTTAACGGCGGTTTTAACGGCGGTTTCGTTACCGCCGTTTATGCGCGTGTCGGAAAAAGTAAAACCGTCGTAAAAAGGCAAAATACCGTCGTTAAAAATCGACCAAAAACGGCGGTTTCATAGGGCCAAAAACGGCGATTTTTTACCGCCGTAAATAGGTTAGAATTTTTCAAAAAATAATTCTTTCTTCTTGCACTCCCCAAGTTTTGAACCCATGACCTCTCATCCACCCACACCACCAACCACTTTGCCACATCCACTTTTCATGAAATATATTACCTAAATAAATATTTAAACATTACATTTACTTTGTAGATGGTGTCGCCGGAGCTTCGCCGGCAAAGACCGCCGGCATTAATGGCGGTAATGGTTGAGGATTAGCGGCGGTTTTATTACCGCCGTTAAAAGTGGGCATTAACGGCGGTTCGTTACCGCCGTTAAAAGTGAATTTAATTACCGTCGTTAAAGACACTTTTAGCGACGGTTTTTTTAACGGCGGTAACGAAACCGCCGGTAAAAGTACTATTAACGGCGGTAACGAAAACCGCCGTTAAAACGGCGGTAACGAAAACCGCCGTTAATAGTACTTTTAACGGCGATTTTCGTTACCGCCGTTAAAAAAATCGCCGTTAATGCTCATTTTTGGCGTAGTGTCTCATAATGTAATTACTCTTCTATTGACAAATAATAATAATAATAATAATAATTCAAATTAATGAAGTCCATTTTTAAGATAAAACTCTCTTTTTTAATAATTTAGTAACTATTGACGATTATATATATATTTACTAAATTGTAAGATGTTAGTTTGTTCGTAAAATTAGATTATAAACAACAACAATGTTAGATGACTTGAAAAATTAAGACTCAAATGGATCGAATACCAAAACGACATCGTTTTGGATATAAAACGACATCGTTATCCAAAACGACATCGTTTTGACACATTTAAGTCATAAAAATTCGACCCAACAAACTTTTTTCTATAAATAAATGTGTCGTCGTCACTCCATCAAACTTCCGACCTCCCTATCATCACACCTTAAAGTGTGGTCAAAAGATCACTGGACCAAATTCCAAGATCAACTATTGATGATTATAGATAGGCCCTTCTTTGATAATAATATATTATTAAATAATGATATCATATACTAGTGATACCATGTGTTTGGGAGTCACATGAGAGCTTTTGAATTATTAATATGTTGTGGGATAAATCTTTTGTTTTGATATAATATGTTGTGGGATAAACCTTTCTGTTGACCTTTTCACTCGACCACCCTTCACGATCGACCCATCTTCCAGTTAGCTTTCTTCCCCGGTCACCCTTCGCGGTCGGATCTCCTCTCAACCGGTCCTCCTACCCAACCGCTCACCGACCCATGTTTTCTTCTTTATTCCACTCGTTGGACTAAAGCTGTACTTGGGAATGGGGGACTACTGACACAGGTGGGCCTATAGGAGCTTTTGGCCCATCACTTAGAGCCTAATACATAATTCAAACACTAAAGTCCAACAGTGCTGGAGTTCAACATGGCATTAAGAACCAATGACATCCAAACACGTGTCAAGAGAAGAACCAGCCACATAAACAGACAAAAATCCCACAGAGTTATTGCACCACACATCAACCATTAATGAGGTTCCCTGCAACATTTATTGCAATAACCCCTCCCCGTCGGAACAGAACGGCCTCACCTTGAACATGACAAACTAGAACATAGACTTTCGGCAAACGTGACAGGCCGGAATGGACAAGGAAATGATGAGCAAATGATATAAGCAGGTTTCTAAAACAAAGAGAAGGTTAAGTTCTCTATCACCACCCTATCTCTACATTCCATCACCCTCATTTCCCTAACTTACTCATCACAGAATTCGCTGGAGGACTCCCTGTTCCCCGTTGAACTCTTGTGCAGGTTTCTCTGTGGGCTCAACACTCGAGCAACAGTTTGAGAAGCGTGGATCAATCCGACCCATTCCATCTGGAGCGTGCAGTATCATCAAAATTAAATGACTTAATTGATACAATTAAAAATAAGAGATTAAATGATAAAATTTAAGTGAAAGTTTAAAGATCAAAAATTATAATTTATGCTATTAAAAATATGAAATTGGAGCTATTAGGCTAACACACTTAAAAAAAAACAAAAAACAAAAAACAAAAACGAAGATCTTTTCATTAGAATTAAAAAAAAAAAAAAAAAAAAAATCCATCTATTTGAATGAGTCCACCTTAAAATAAAATGAAGCCCACCACATTATTTTGACAAATGAAAAAGTGTTGACAGGCACATGAAGGAACAGCTTAATTGAACCAACCTTTTTGGGCCAACCCATAAATATATATATATAGTGGGTGTTTGGAAAGTGAGTTTTTATGTAGATTTTAGTAGATGTAGGTTTTTATGAGATAAAAAGTTTTTTATGTTTGGGAAGATAGTTGGGTTTTTAAATTCACTATTGACAAGTGCAAAAAGATGAATTCATTTAATGACACCTAAGAGGGTATTGACATGTACGAATATGTCTAAGTAAAATTGATATGAAAGAATATATTATTTTCACCGTAGTGACAATTAATGGCATCCAATCAAACACGTGAATTATATAAATTTTTTATTTGAGAATCAATTATTTTAAAGAAGTTTGTACTTGAGTCCAAACAACTTAAATTAATTAAGTCGGTGTAAGTGAAAATTGTATCGAAATTTCATAATTTTTATTTATAAAAGACAAAGACTTATTTATATCTCCATAAAAATTATATTTCATTTTAAATTATTCCCATTAAAATGCTAATTTTCAGATGTGCACTCATAAAACCCAAGTCTGTGTCTCATTCGCTTACTTTTTCTTCTCCCATATCTCTCTCTCTCTCTCTCTCTCCTTTTATATGCTCCCTCTTGTTTCCTCTCCTCCGTCAACCAGTTCGTATTGGGTTATCTCCGGTGAGTCACTCCACGCTTCAACATTCATATAGAAACAGAAAAAGAAAAGGTGAGTGTCTTGATACTTATGTTTCTCTCCGCCGCTCGTTGTTGTATCTGTTGAATTTTATCCACCAACTTGCACCTTAAGGCCATGTTTGTTTGGACGGGCTGGATTAGGTTGGATTAGCATTCCTATGACTAATAGTCCTAGAATTATGAATCTTTTGGATTATGTATCCTATTTTATGTTTGGATTGAGTTAAGATTATAAAGAGAACTATTAGTCCAGACTTTGGTTTAGTCTTTCAATTTATATCCCACTCCCTTCTGTAGGATTGAATAGTCCATCATATGTGGGATATCATGTCCAGATGGCTTGTTAGTCCGTACTTCAATTGTTTAACCAAACATCGGATTAATAATTTTATTGGACTATTAGTCCAATCCCAAACTCATGTCCACCCAAACAAACATGGTTTAAAAGTAAAGATGTCAAAGAGCAAGGAAAGATGTTAGTGAAATAGTGACCTCAACATATCTTTATTTAAAAGAGGGGAAAAAAAAGTAATTAAGTGATATTTTAAAATTCCAAATGACACGATAACTATAAATCTTTAATTTAAAATTTTAATGACATGTCATAATTTTTTGCAGTATTATGAAATTTTCATTGTAATTTGTAACTTGGCATAGCGGGCTTTCAAATATATCTTATTTTTTCAAACCACATCTTTGAACAGATCGATAGTTTTTCTTGGATCATAATTTTTTTTTTTTTTTTTTTGCGGATTTTTTTTTATTGTTTATTTTTTGTTTTGTTGTTTGGTTGGAATGACCCTTTAAGGTCTTGTTTATATACTGTTATTATTTTATTAATTAAATATTTCCCATGTTCTAAAAGAGAGTGTACCATGCTTTCTATGCTTTCTATCAGAAATACTTATGGATTATGAATAGATGTCTTAAAACCTATGGGTATTTTTCTAGGTTTTTTTTCTTGGATACTTTTTTAGCCTCATATTGTAATGTATAAATGTTTTTTTCTAAGTATTTTTTTTATTTTTTTAATTCGTGGTATTGTTGGCTTCCAATGGTAGGCGATGTATTGAGAATGTATATGTTTCTTGCAGGGGAATATGATGGCTGTTGCTCCAGAACATGCACAACATGACACACCGGTTTGTTTATTTGTTTGTTTGTTATTTATTTTAGCAAGGTTTGTTTCTTTTTGTTATAAATTTTTTGTCTGTCTTGATTAGAAAGTTAAACCTATTGCTAGGAAATGTGTAAAATTTCCAAAAATAAAAAACGCATTAGGTATGTGTGGAGATATATTTTCTGAGTACCAACACGTGGCATGGTGACGCCGACGTGTCAGCCGAGGTGCCACGTGTCGTGGTAGTTATGCCGAGGTTATCTCTGAGTTGCCGAGGTTATCTCCGAAGATATCGGAATCCGAGATAAGCAGATAAGGGACAAGAGTCTTGTGATGAAGAAAGACTTCAGGGTGGATAAGGATAACACTCTTAGGGAGTTTATCCATATCTCTTGAAGAATTCAAAGTAAGCACTGAATTGGAGTCCATAGAAGTCAGGCTTCTAATGGGACTTGGATTGAGTAAACTATAAAAGAGAGGCACCCCCATGGGTCTAAGGTACGCAATTACATGCTTTGAGCATTAAGTTTAGCACTATAGATTATCTTTGAGAGATATACTGACTTGATCTTCGGAGTGCCCCCGGGTGGAAGAATCACCGCCGGAGCCTTCTCTTTCTGTGCAGGACAGCAAGGTGCCATCTATTCTGCCTGTGTTCTATAGCTGAATTACAAAGTAGGGCAGTGTGATCGGAAAATCACTCACACAATTTGGCGCCGTCTGTGGGAAAGACAGAAGAATAGATGGCCAGAAACGCACAAAAAGAAAAGGATGGAGACGACGCTCCTGCTGGGAGTGGTAGGCCTACCGACCTTGACATTGAAGGAGACAACCACAATGCAGAAACTCGTGACCAGAATCACGGAGCAAAAGACGTCGGGCTGGAGGGTGACACTACAAAGAAAGCGGATCAGAGCAGATACTATAATGAGGATAACCTCCAGGTATGGAGGGACAGATGCCTACGAAGGGATGAAGAGGTGTAGACGTCTCCGAATGCCCCGGGAGGATGCATCCCGTTCTGTTCATATTGGGCTCACTACAGTTCGGACTCAAATTGTCACGGTTCTTAATCGGAACCAAAGAGTCCAAATCCGGCAAATCGTTTTGAGAAAAATAGATTTTTGAAAGAAGTGCCAAACATGGACTGCTTTGCCAGATACAGAGTCGCCACCTAAATATTTTATTTTGGGAGAATTTAGGAAACCCTGACTCGGTGCCAAAGGCCACGTGTCCGTCATCACCAAAGTTGCCTCGGCTCGGGAACTTGGGTACGATTGGGGAAGGTCAGCTATGAGCACCCCCTCTCGCCCGATCCGGAGATCGGCCTCTACTAACCATGATATCCAATTTTGAAAACGTTATGTGTTCTTATTCCGATTATTAGCCTAAAGTTACTATGTTATGCGCACAGAAAACAAGTATAGACCAGATCGCCTAAATTGGAACAAAACATAGCATGTTTGTTTTGAAAATGGTTTGCTACTCGCAAGTAGGCTAAAATGCAGGTTTTGTCACCCTCAAGTGGGCTTTAGAAAAGATGATTTTGCCATTATCTAGTGGGCTTAAAACTCACAGTTTTAATGCATTATTCCAATTTAGATAATTCAACCTCCATCCACAGGCATTCAAGCAGTTATATCATATAAGCAACTAGCCTCATGGTAATCATGCTGTCATGGCAACACTCACACGCATGCAAGGATACTAAAGCAAAAAATCTTACAGAGTACTCCAAGCCAAAACAGAAACTAGTTAGTAATCATATGCATGATCCTAGTTCATGTTCAAAATGGTTAATGTAACACATGCGAGGATGCAATCTAGACAGGCTCGGTTAATCTACAATGACATGTGAGATGCTACAACTAACACGTATTCAATTTGGAATTGAAATACAAATGCAGTTAGAATGATGCGCCGAGCCCGGTGTATGTAAGACAAATGCATGGATGCATGCATGCATAGCATAAGGTATGCTAATTGAAATATGCCCTGAACTAACCATCATAAGCTGGTAAATAAAAAGGAGAAAGACGTGGGGTTGGAAGACATGCACACATGCACCCACACTTATTACAAATTTGCCCTCGCTCGGAGTGGCTAAAAGAATAATACAATTTAACTAACTATCAAGCTAATTAAATATTACAAACCCTTAATTAATTAATAAATTAACTAAGCTATGGAAAGCAATAAAAGGCCTCGGGAAGAGGGATGCATGCATGCTCGGATTGGCTTCGCCTGGAAATCCATTGCCATGTACAAGTTGCCTCTGTTTTCCCTGCTCTGCTCCTCTGAAAATGGCACAATCCCCAAGGAACACTCTCTGGATGCTGTAGAATACCACCGGCTGAGGGGATTGGCCACCGGCTATGGAGAATGACCACCGGCCACTGATTTAGATACCGGCCACTGATGGATGGCCGGTCGGCACTGCATATTGCCGGTCGGCCAAATCTTCCTGCAGAACCTGTTTTGACAGCAGCAGAGGGCAAAACAAGGCATGACAATGCATTTCAAGAAGATGTGTGCACCACCACACTCCATATCATGTTTAAGACTCAAGGGAGTATGGTGCTCGACCCTCGGACCACCAATCACGCATTTCAATGCATGGTGGCCCAAGAAGCCAAAGTGTGCAATTTCAATGTGGAATGAAATGCACATAAACAAACAATGAACTCAACCTCTATCATACTCAATTCAAGAGGCAAAGTATGCATGCCAATGTAATGCAACCTAGGCATGTGAGCTAAGTGTGCAACATGATCATGCAAACAACAAAACCATCTGCAATGGGCCATGAACTAAACAAGTAAGCATGCAAGGCATATAACATCAATGTTAATGACACACATGCAACAACATGAAAGGCATAACACATGTAAATATGCGAAGCAACTTAACACAAGAAGCATGCCAAATACGATGGCACTTAAACATACAACATGTTAATAGACTAAGTACCTAAACATACAAACATGTATAGCATGCAACGACATGCCAAAGGGATGGTCTTAAACTAATTTGGACAGCTCTCTACTAGGTCCAAAACAGTGGCCACAATGATGCAAGTGAGGCAACAAAATACATGGAATGCATGCACAATGCATTAACCAAGCTTAAGGCACAAAAATGCAACTCTACCAAAGCATGGCAAGGAGGAAATATGGCATACAATGGTGCATGTTCCAGATCTGAAATGGCATACCAAATGACTCCAAAATGACCCCAAAACATGAAAACACTACCATTCAAGCATGCAAGAAGCTTCAAAACTCAAAGCTAGGCATGGGCATTGCACTACAAGCATGCATAATAAGCATTATTCGACCATGAGGCATGAAAACAGTGCTAAGGAAGTCCAAAACATGCATGAAATCAGTTCAAGGCATGGCCAAAAAGTGCTAACATGAAGAGCCAAAACAACATGCAACATAGGCTAGTAAACATGGTTTACACTACATGTATATGAAGCACAAGAGAGGTCACCAAACCAGCCCAAAACAGTAACATGGTATGTCAAATAAGCCCCAAAAACCCATGGAAACAAGGTCTACACATGCTAGAATGGGGTGTTCCTTCGAAAGGCCAACAAGAGGGTTACTCTACACATGCAATAAGGACATTCAAAGAGACCAAACCAACTTTGGAAATGGCTTATGGGGGTCCTAAAACCCACTAAAAAATGCTTGAAACAAGGCTTGGAAGCATGCAAATAGGAGCCCCTTTGGAAGGCCAAAAAGGGCAACAAACAAGGCAACAAGGGAGAGGGTCACCCCTCTCCTTCTTAGGACCTTAAGACACCATCCTCACCACTGAAATCCCTCAAGATTTCAGTGGTGAGGAAGCCCAAACAAGGTGGTCCCGAAGCTCACCAAAAATAGCACAAAATGGGGCCAAACAAGGCCTAAGAGGGGGTAAACAACCCCAAACACAAAAGTGTCCTTAATGAAGTATCTTAAACACACAAAAAAAAAAAAAAGAGAACTTTTTTATGTTATACACAAAGCTCAAAACAGCAAGAAAGACAGGCTAAAATCTTGTGCAAAAACGGGGGATTTAATGGCTTAGAAACTCACCCTTGATGAACTTCTTCAAAGCTGCAACTCTAGCAACTTATGGACCCAAAAAGCAGCTCCTTAGGACCTCTCAAGACCCTCCAAGAAGCTTAGGTTGGTGTTGGAGGTGTTAGGCTAAGAGGTGTGGTGTAAATGTGCAAGAACTAGACCCTTTTGAACCCTTTAACCCACACAAATGTAGAGAGAGAGGGAGATAGAGAGAGAGTGATATATATATCTTATATATCAGATTTTTTTCAACCCTTGAAATGGGAGGAGAGACTCTCTATTTATAGAGCAAGGCAAAAGGCCTAAGCTTCTTGAAGAAGCTAAGGTAAAAGGGTCAAAGGGGGCAAGCTTCTCTTAGAAGCTTGGAGCAAAAGGGCCAAGCTTCTTGGAGAAGCTAGGCAAAGGGGTCAAGCTTCTCTTAGAAGCTTGAGGAAAAGGTGCAAAAGGTGCAAGCTTCTCTTGGAAGCTTAGAAGGGTTCAAGCTTCTTGGAGAAGCTAGAACAAAGGGTTCAAGCTTCTTGGAGAAGCTAGAACAAAGGTTTAAAAGGTTCAAGCTTCCTCAAGAAGCTAAAACCAAGGGTTCAAAAGGTTCAAGCTTCCTTAAGAAGCTAAAAACCAAGGGTTCAAAAGGTTCAAGCTTCCTCAAGAAGCTAAAATAGGGGGTTCAAAAGGTTCAAACCCCCTCAAGAAAAGGTCTCGGCCAGAAAAGGAGGCCATCGGCCAAATAAATGGTCGACCGACCATATAAAGTGCCGACTGGCCATCACCAATGGCCGGTGGCAAGAAGACACGGCCGGTGGCCTCAAGCCATGGCCGGTGGGTATCAGGGATAGCTAAAAAGCTACTCTCTACCCTCAGGTGCAAAAAAACAAACAAGTTCTTGGCGGAAAACCAAGCACAGAATAATCGGGTTGAGAGATCCTGAGGTAAGGCGCGTAGCCGAGACCTCCGGGAACTCAAAACGAACACGAACATGGATGATCACCGAGTGTTCAAATGGTGACGTCCAAGTCTTGAGGACAGTCAAAAATGGGGTGTCTACAAGAGGTAAAAGAGATGGCAGACAAATTGGTCGACCTGCAATCGGTCGTCAACTTCATGATGCAAAACAACGTCATGCAGTCGCCATACCTGTTGCAGGACACACCAATACCAGCAACCAATGCCCAGAAGGGAGGAAGGAAAGCAATTCCTAAAGTACCTTAGCACACCAGGAGCGGAAGGCACTCCCACCCACCTTCCAGGGAAGTTGGACGAGAGGAACCAAGACAAGAGAAGTCCCAGAGGACATATCACACGAAGGACGCAGAACCCAAAGAACATCGGCATGTTCAAGGGCAGGCGTTATGCTTTGACACAACTCATGGGGAGAGATCAAAAAGGGGCCACCATGAGGCCGAGAGCAATATACCGAAGAGACTAAAGTCCAAAGATAGCCGAGCTCCAGGTAGGAGTAGAGAAGACTTGAGAAATTACCTTAAGAGGAAGGAACAGAACGCCGAAGCCGAGGTTACCTCACCCAACAAGCCAAGGACACCGTTCTCAATAAAGCTAGACAAATTTGAGGCGCTGAAGAGATTCAGTATGCCGAGGTTTCAAATATACGATGGTAAGTCAGACCCTAACTTCTACGTTGGACTATTCTTGAACTCAATGGCACTATACAGTGCAAACGAGCCATTGCTCTGCAAAGTGTTCCCCTCGTACTTTGGGGAGATTGCATCAGATTGGTTCCACAAACTGCCAAAGGGAAGTGTGAAGACTTGGGAAGGCCTGGCTGAGATGTTTGTGGCCAGGTTCGTGACAAATAAGCTGCAGCCATTAAGGGTGGACGCATTAATGGCTCTGAAGATCAGCCAGGATGAAGGCCTTAGGGCCTATGCGAAAAGATACTACGAGGTGTTCAATCGAATACCCGAATGCAACCAGGAAGTAGCGGTCGTGTCCTTCAAAAATGGCCTGAAAGACAATTGTTCACTATGGAAATCTTTGGCAAAGACATTGCCAAAGAACATGGAAGAACTCATGGCAAGAATCGAGAAGTACGCCAGAGCCGAGGAGGATACATCAGGGAATAAGGAGGTAAAACAGGAAAAAGGGAACGGCTCGCCGAAGCGAGGCCGAAGTAACAACGGATTTAGCAAAATAGAGATAGAATTGAGGGGTAAGCAGGCAGTGACGACTATGTTCCGAATCCCGGTCCACAAAGTTCTGGATCAAATTCGAAACCAACCCTATTTTAGAGCACCAGCAAAGGCCCCAGGGGAATACATGGGCAGGAATGTTGGTAGGCGTTGTGCTTACCACAATGAAGAAGGGCACCCAACTTAGGGCTGCAGAGCCCTAAAAGCATACTTAGAGGACCTAGTAAGGCAAGGCCATCTAAGGGACCTTGTCGACGAAACCAGGACAAGAGAAGAGCAGGGAAGATTGCCTCAAGCACCAGCAGCCCCGCCTCCCCTAGCACAGCAACCACAAGGAGGGGGACCTAGGGTGGTTAATGTAATTCACTCAAAGGTGAACGAAAGCGACATTCGGGGGGAAACCCAAAGAGTAAAGCACCTGCAGCACGTGACCCAGGTCGGACAGAAAAGACCTCGGCCTGAAGAGTGCCGAGGACCGATGATAGCCTTCACCGAAGCCGATCTGGAGATGGTCCAGCATCCGCATAATGATGCCTTGGTAGTATCCCTCTAGGTTGGGGAGTGCCAAGTGAAACACATCCTGATAGATCAATGCAGCTCCTGTGACATCATGTATCTTAGATGTTACAGGGAGCTGGGCCTTCACCCAGACGACATGGAACAATCGAATGGCCCAATGGTCGGCTTTAATGGAACGCCAACATGGCCACTGGGCGCAACGAACTTGGAAGTACAAGCCGGCACTAAGAAGATCAGGGCAGAGTTCATCGTAATTGATACACCTTCGCCTTACAACATCATCTTGGGAAGGCCATGGTTGCATGCAATGGGGGCAGTTCCCTCAACGTTGCATCAACTATTGCGGTTCCCAACAGAACACGGGATTGAAGAAGTCAGAGGAGATCAACTGCAGGCAAAGAATTGCTGCATGGCAGCAATGAAAACTACCTGCAACATTCAAGAACCAGGGAAGGCAGAGATTGAAGATGGGGACATGGAGGTCCTAGATGATGTCGGCAAGGAACCAGCCGAGAAAAGTGAAGAAACACTAAAGAAAATCCTCATCCACGAGGACGATGAAGAACGTTTCTTTCTCCTCGGCTCCGGCTTAGCCGAGGAAGAAGAAAGAGAACTGGAAACTTTTTTGAGAACAAACATAGAGGTGTTTGCTTGGACACCGTATGAAATGCCTGGCATTGACCCCGAGGTCACATGCCACAAACTGAACGTAGACAGGTCGGCCAAACCTGTAATACAACGAGCCAAAAGACCGACGTTGATTGGAAGAGGAAGTAGACAGACTTATAGAGGCCAGGGCCATCAGAGAAGTCAATTATCCTACATGGCTATCAAACACTGTGGTAGTAAAGAAGAAGAACGGTAAATGGAGGGTATGCGTAGATTTTACAAGCCTGAACAAAGCCTGTCCCAAAGACAGCTTCCCTCTGCCCAAAATTGACCAACTGGTGGATGCCACATCTGGACATGGAAGGATGAGCTTCCTGGACGCTTATAGGGGGTACCACCAGATAGCCATGTACCCCCAGATGAAGAGAAGACAGCGTTTATCACCCCAAAAGGCCTGTACTGTTACAGAGTGATGCCTTTTGGGTTGAAAAACGCAGGAGTAACCTACCAAAGGCTGGTAACCAAAATGTTCAAACACCTGATTGGCCAAACAGTAGAAGTCTACATCGATGACATGGTTGTGAAGACCAAGGAGCCTAAGAGTCATCTTGCCGACCTAAAGGAGGTATTTGAAATCCTCAAAACACATCGGCTCCGACTCAACGCATCAAAGTGCGCGTTTGGAGTTGGATCTGGTAAATTTTTGGGGTACCTGGTGACAAGGAAGGGCATAGAGGCCAGCCCAGATCAGATCAAGGCCATCCTAGACCTACAGAGCCCACCATTGGCAAAACATGTACAAATGCTTACTGGAAGGGCCGCAGCCCTAAACAGGTTCATAAGCCGAAGCTCAGACAAATGTAAACCCTTCTTCAACCTGGTGAAGAAGACCACGGACTTCCTATGGACTGAGGAATGTGAGGCCGCTTTGGCCGACCTAAAGAAATATCTGACCACAACTCCAGCCCTCTCAACACCTGAACCTGGGGAAGAGCTGTTTTTGTACTTGGCTGTGTCAGAACATGTAGTAAGTGCAATACTAATCTGAGAAGAAAGAGCGGAGCAGAAGGTTGTTTACTATGTAAGTAAAACCTTGGCCAACGCAGAAACAAGGTATCTACCGCTAGAGAAATTAATGCTGGCCCTAGTAATGGCTTCAAAGAAGCTGAACCATTACTTTCAGGCACACAAGATTGTGGTACTAACAAAGCACCCACTAAAGTCGTTGTTGCAACAAGGAGATTTAACAGGAAGAATAGCAAGATGGGCAGTGGCCTTGGGCCAGTATGGCATGGAGTTCAGGCCGAGAACAACGATTAAGGGCCAGGTCTTGGCCGACTTCGTGGCAGAGTTCATGCCTGAATCCATCGAACATCAGGCTCCGTTGAGCCAAGATGAACGTTGTCCCAGCAAGTAAGGAGAATCCCAGCCTAAGGCAAAAGAACAAAGGAAAGAAAAACTTAGACCCTGCAGCATCTACATCGGCGACTCCTTCAGACTGTTTGTTGATGGAAGTTCAAACCGACAAGGAGCAGGGGCAGGAGTGCTACTGATATCTCCAGATGGAGAAATAATAGAATAGTCCATCCGTTTGGGGTTTAAGGCCTCAAACAATGAAGCAGAATACGAAGCATTAATTGCAGGGCTAAAACTGGCAGCAGCAGCAGAAGCAGATGAGGTAATAGTTTTTTGTGATTCACAACTTATTGTTAACCAGTCAACAGGAGAATTTGCAGCCAGAGACGAAAGGATGTCGGCATATGCAAAAGAGATCATCAGATTGGCAGCCCAATTTCAGAACTGCCGACTACTCCAAGTAAGCCGAGATGATAACAGCCACGCCGATACGTTGGCCAACCTGGCGAGTTCAATGCAGATTGGAAAAACAAGGACAATTATGATCGACTATATGTCGGGCCTGAGCATAGAACAACAGAACTCAAAACAAGAAGCAATGTGCGTGGACATGGGGCCAAGCTGGATGGATGCAGTTGTTGCATTCCTGAAAGAAGGAAAGCTGCTAGAAGATCGTAAGGAGGCACACAAAGTTAGATTGAAATTGGCAAGATTTAGCCTGACTGCAGATGGACAACTCTACAGAAGGTCCTTCACTGGACCCCTTTTAAGGTGCGTACACCCTTTGCAGGTTGAAGATTTCTTATATGAAATTCATGAAGGAATTTGTGGAAGCCACGCTGGGGGCAGATCGTTAGCCCACAAGGCCATTACCCAGGGGTATTGGTGGCCCTACATGCAAAAGGATGCTGAAGCCTACGTGAAGAAGTGTGAACAATGCCAAAGGTTTGCACCTTTGATACATCAGCCAGCTGTTGACCTGAACCTAGTATCCAGCCCATGGCCGTTTGCCCAGTGGGGCATGGATCTTGTTGGGCAACTTCCCCAGGCAATTGGGCAGAGAAAATACTTACTGGTAGCAACAGATTACTTTACGAAGTGGATAGAGGCAGAACCTCTTGCCAAAATCTGAGATGTGGACGTCAAGAACTTTATATGGAGAAACATCATCACCAGATTTGGAATTCCGAGAGCAATAGTTGCCGACAACGAAACGTAGTTTGACAGTAAACTCATCAAGAACTTCTGTGCGAAATTCAATATCAAGAATTACTTTTCAACACCAAGTTTTTCCCAAAGTAATGGGCAGGCAAAAGCATCCAATAAAGTAATTTTGGATGGAATAAAGAAGAGGCTGCAGGCAACAAAAGGAAAGTGAGTAGACGAATTGCCCAACGTGCTTTGGGCATATCGGACTACGCCGAGAAGATCAACAGGGGAATCCCCCTTTGCCATGGCTTATGGCACAGAAGCAGTCATTCCACTGGAAGTCGGCATCCCAGGGATCCGAACCTAGGGAGTTGAGAATGGGACTAATGACATACTCTTAGCCCGAGATCTGGATCTTTTGGAAGAATGAAGAGAGAAAGCTGCAATTCAGCTCCCAGTATACCAGCAACAGCTTGCCAGAGCTTACAACAAGAAGGTCAATCCAAGAGATTTTCAAATCGGCGACCTAGTCTTGAGAAAGGTCGTCGGCAACAAGAAGGATCCCAGAGAGGGCAAGCTTGGCCCAAACTGGGAAGGACCCTACAGAATTACTTCGGTATTAGGCAATGGAGCTTATCGGCTTGTGGATAATGAGGGCAAAGCATTGCCCAGACCTTGGAACACTTGTAATTTCAAATTTTTCTATCATTAGATGTGCATTATTTTTGGCCGATGTCATCAATAAAGTCTTTTCAGAGTTCTTTCAACACATATGATTGATAAAATTACATAATGGTGCTTTTGGAGACATGAATAATGAGAACCCAAGTAGAACTCAGGTTCACATTGGGGGCAGAGAGAAGACAGAGACACTTAATTCACTTGTTGAAATTTGTAGCAATTTATAAGTTGAAGTTAAGCTGAGATGGTTCCTTATCTTCACTTGTTGAAATTTGTAGCAATTTACAAGTCGAAGTTAAGCCGGGATGGTTCCTTATCTTCACTTGTTGAAATTTGTAGCAATTTACAAGTCGAAGTTAAGCTGAGATGGTTCCTTATCTTCACTTGTTGAAATTTGTAGCAATTTACAGGTTGAAGTTAAGCTGAGAGGGTTCCTTATCTTCACTTGTTGAAATTTGTAGCAATTTACAAGTTAAAGTTAAGCCGAGATTACTGTTTCTCTTCACTTGTTGAAATTTGTAGCAATTTACAAGTGGAAGTGAAGCCGAGGTTATAGTTTACACACTTGTAGCAATCTATAGGTTGGTCCAACCAAAGCAGATGCTTAACACTTGTTAAAATTTGTAGCAATTTACAAGATAATGTTAAGCCGACATGTGATCATCTGTTGAAATTTGCAGCAATTCACAGGTTGAAGTAAAAGCTAAGTATATTGTTTAAACACTTGTTGAAATTTGTAGCAATTTACAAGTTGATCATTGTTTAACCACTTGTTAAAACTTGAGAAAAGTTTACAGTATATGTTAACACTAGTTGAAATTTGTAGCAATTTACAAGTAGGTTAGACTGAGATCACTGTTTAAACACTTGTTGAAACTTGAGAAACGTTTGCAAAGTTAACATTGAATAGTATATGTTTTACACTTGTTGAAAATTGATGAAGAGTTTACAGGTCAGTATCTTGCCAAAGTAAAGCTTGTTGTTATTATACCCGAGGTATGTAACCCCGAGAAGATTGCATGAAGGAAGAAGTATGTAAATCATACAAAATATTCTAAGTATAGAACCATGCAGAAGCAATCAAGAGAAATTAAAGATTAAAGCATTCAGAGAAAAACAGTTGCAATTGTGTACAACAAAGGCACTACGACCTACCAAAGGTAAACTGCTCAGAAGTAACAAAGAAAGGCACATTGGCCATAAAAGGAAGCTTATATTGTCCAGCAAACAAAAAAGTACAAAAGAGAAGAAAAGAGAGACATCAAAGTTGTGATTCCTCGGCTTCAGGAGCAACTTGGGTTTGGACCTCTGCAGATTCTTGAAGAGCTACTTCGGCCGCCTTCTCCATTGCTAATTCTGCATCAATCTCGGCAAGGGTTTCGTCGATACTCTTGTCGACCTGAGGAACGTCGGACGAACCCTGCTCCGGGGTGGCTTCCTTGGCAACTGCATCGCCATCATCATCTTGAGTCAGGTCCAAGACCTGCTTATTCAGAGAAGGAGACTTAGCCCCAATAGCCTCCTTGGATTTTCTTACTAAAGCCTCATCCTCACCTTCCTCCTCATCTTCAGACTCAGATTCAGATTCTTCTTGAGGTTGACTTGAAGGAGGAGGTGGGGGAAATGGCAGAGGAATCGCGTCGGCTTTGCGCAGTGGCGAATCATCAGGAATGTTAAGCTTTTTCGCGAGGGACATCCAACCAAGGGAGAAGCCCCTGTTACATGCCTGCCTGACTTGTAGTTTGTATTCCTCAGTGACGTCGGCCATACCCTGGGCGTAAGCCTTCTCATCAGCTTCTTTGATTTCTTCTTCTTTGGTCGCCAGAGCCTCCTGAAGTTCCTTTTCGGCTTGGGCCTTTTTATCCTCAGCCTCTCTCTTCTCGGCCTCAGCAACCTTCCTTATGGCCTCAGCGGATTCGACCTTTTCCTTGGCTATTTGTTGGGCCTTAGTGGCAGCCTCGGCCTGATCCTCCAGTTTCTTCATTTTTTATTAAAGACCTTTGTTGGTCTTCTACAGAGCCAAAAGCTCCCTCTTCATCTCAACCATCTTCTCCCGGTTCTTAAAAGATTGCATTGAAAACAAGTGGGCATGCTGGATGGCCTGAAAAGAAAACAGAAGTGTTAGAAAATATTTTAAGTATGAATCAGAAGCAAAGTAAAAAGTTCAAAGCAGGAACACTTACTTGAACGGAGTGCTGGAGCATTAAAGCGTAGTTCTCATACTCACTATACTCAGTATTTCGCTCGAGATCACCAGGAAGAAGCAACGCCGTGCTGAGGGCAACGCCGACATTAATGTCGTCGGCACTTTCACTGGACATGATCGGCCTATCCTCCAGAGTAATCTTGGGGGCCCAGGGGACATCGGGTTTTTTGGACCCTGAAGTCGTTGCAGAAGACGACTTCGTTTTCTTTGACTTTGATGATTCTGCTGGTTGTGTCTCAACAGACCTTTTGGTGGGAACGGAAGCAGTCTTCCCGCTCCCAACCAATTGTGAAATTGGCAGAGTATCTTCAGTCTCAACTACAGTGGCTTTGGCCTTCGGCTGAGCCTTTTTGGTTCTTTTTGGCTTTGGTGGGGGCATGGATTGGGTTGGTTCAGCATCAGCATCAACTGGGAGGTTAGCTAGGAGATCTTGGGCAATAGGCTTCGGGCGACCCATCTCAGCAGTTTTGACAAGTCGTCGCCGATGTTTTCTTTCTGGTATTGGGATTAAATATCGGGCTAAAGTGGATGGCAAGTCAGCTGGGTTAGAGGTCGATCCTTGGTCTGTTCGTGATGTGGAAGCAGTAGGTAGAGTTGTGGAAGAAGGTGGAGAAAGACTTTTCTTCTTCTTCTTTGGGACGTCGGGCAGAGTGGATTTATACGTCGGGATAAAATTTAGTACCAGGGGGGCTCTGCGTTTTTGGATTAGAAGATCTAGGAGCTTTTTTAAGTCTTCGCCTGGAAAGTAGTATTGGCGGAAGCTTTTTGGTGGCTGATGAAGATCTGTAGGACAAACAAACAGACATTAGAAACAGAAAGTATTGAAGACTTGAAAAGAAACAACTAAGTATTGACGCTGGGCTCTTACCCTTGCCCTCTTTAACTGTTCGAGGAAGAGGGTGAAGATGGACATCTTCGTCTGGGCCGAACTCTCAATTTCCCGAAGCAATAACATAGTCATCCCCAGCCCCCTTGTTGGAGTCTGGGAGGTCGGCTATAATTTTGAATTCTGTAGACCTCGGCTTGAGGTAATAGACGAAGCCTTTTTCCTTCAAGTTAAGGGCACACATGGTATAACAATATTGGATGTCGGCAAGGGTGATCCTAACATTCTCCTGCCTAGCTAAGGCTATGGCACCATTAATCACTCGATAGGAGTTGATAGTAAGTTGCATAGGGTTCAGCCTATAGTAGTGGAGAATTTCGCGAAAAAGGGGATTGAGTGGAAGCCGGAGTCCACATTCAGTAAAGGCTACAATAGGAAAGGGCATCGAACTATCTATGGGCATGATGGAATCGTCATCCCCAGCTAGCCTTAGGTGAACATCGACTAGAATGGAGAATTCTTGCCTAAAGAATTCGAGTTTTGTTGGGGTGTCTACCCTGTGTCTCCACATACCCATACCGTCGGCTTAATTTGAGAGGGCTGGGTTTCAAAAGAAAGATATTTCAGAAGGGTTGCTAGAACCTCGGCTTCAAATCTGGGTAAGGACTGGTAAGGGTTGTTCCAGTTTTTCTAAGAACGGGTGGGTTCTACAGACAAATCCCAAACCTAAAATCTACGAAAGCAAAGGTTGAAGGCAAAGGTCTGAAAAAAACACAAGAAACAGAAACAAGAATGAGTTTTAGAATTAAGAACAGAGATGGGGCTATCAAGAGCATAAAGAATACAGTTAGTAAAGGGCCAAGAACAATGGCAAAAAAGTCGTGAAATCATGTAAGTATTCAAGACATGGGCAAAAGCGAAATTAACGCATCCAGATGAATAATTCAAACAAATCGAAAGTTTAAAACAGAACAGTAATGGCAGCAAGAAGATAGAAGAACATCAGTGAACTGAAAAACATAAAGAATAGTGGCTTACCAGAGAAATTGAAGCCGGAATGAAGTTCGCCGAAGACAGACGATGGTTACAGAAGTGACTGAGTAGCGAGAGCCTCACTAGAGAGACGAATGAAGTTGCAGAGCCTGGAGCTTGAACAATGGCGGATTCGAGAGGCAGAGCTTAGAGAGAGAAAAAACAAGTGAATCAAAGCGCAAAGTGAAGAGACGAAGGCAAAGGTAGTGTTTTTGTTGAAAACGTGAAACGGCGGCAAACTAAGGCATTTAGTGTGCCTGGAAAAACGCATGCGTCAGACGGCGCAGACAGATTAAGACGGCTTACAAGCACGTCACAGGCACGGGCCAATAAAGATGAAACGTGTGCAGAAAACCGTTGAGAAGTGATGCATGACAGCTCATACGCGTGGGAAAGTTCATTTGAGTTCTTGTTCTTGAAAACAAGACATATCAGCTTGACATGAATGATCTCGGCCGAAGAGTTCTTACGCCGACGTACTGGAAGGAAGGCACGATATAGGTTCCATCACCTCAGAATGCCGAGGTAATAGAACCTAGGGGGCAGTTGTGGGGATATATTTTCTGAGTACCAACACGTGGCATGGTGACGCCGACGTGTCAGCCGAGGTGCCACGTGTCGTGGTAGTTATGCCGAGGTTATCTCTGAGTTGCCGAGGTTATCTCCGAAGATATCGGAATCTGAGATAAGCAAATAAGGGACAAGAGTCCTGTGATGAAGAAAGACTTCAGGGTAGATAAGGATAACACTCTTAGGGAGTTTATCCTTATCTCTTGAAGAATTCAAAGTAAGCACTGAATTGGAGTCCATAGAAGTCAGCAAATAAGGGACAAGAGTCCTGTGATGAAGAAAGGCTTCTAGTGGGATTTGGATTGAGTAAACTATAAAAGAGAGGCACCCCCATGGGTCTAAGGTACGCAATTACATGCTTTGAGCATTAAGTTTAGCACTATAGATTATCTTTGAGAGATATACTGACTTGATTGTCGGAGTGCCCCCGGGTGGAAGAACCACCGCCGGAGCCTTCTCTTTCTGTGCAGGACAGCAAGGTGCCATCTATTCTACCTGTGTTCTACAGCTGAATTACTAAGGAGGGTAGTGTGATCGGAAAATCACTCACACATTATGTTTTTATTTATCTTTTATTACAATGTAAGTCAAAAATTCAATGAAATTGAATCAATAGTCGATTATGGTACAGATTATAACTACATATAAACTCCCAAATTGGGAAGAGGGACTTCAATAAAATTAAGAAAATAAACTTTTAGGCAGGTAGTGAATTAAAATTTTAAAATCTTAATAAAGTATAATAGTTCTGTCGGATCACTTGACTCCATTGATATATGTTAAACATTTATTATTTTCATTGAAGAAAAATCAAGGGTAAATTACAACACATTTCCTGAGGTTTATTTAAATTACAAATTACTTCATGTAGTTTTAAAAATTACATTATGCCCTTAAGGTTTCAAATTTCATAACAAATAAGTCATTTTATTAATAAATCATCAAGTTAGTTAACAGTTTTTAATAATGTTAAAATTTTATTTCAATTAATAATTTAGATAATTTTATTATTGTATAGGTGAATAGTTAGAAATTTCACTTTTTCAATTAATTCTATTAAATAAAAAATTCGGATGGAGAGATATTTGTAATTTTTCAAAACACAAAGGACAATTTGTATTATAAACAAACATCAAAAGATGTATTTATAATTTACCCAAAAATAAATCAACCAGAAAAATGATTGACATTTTAAAGGGCATTGTTTTTTTACACATGGAAAAGCTAAGTACACAAAATAGAAGTCAAGAATTTTAACCAGAAACTTAATGTATGATACACATGTTTAACTGGTGAATTGTAAATCAATCTTAACCACACCACCACAACATAGAAGGGATTTTTTAAGAACCAAACTTTTTTGTCCCGAGAAGTGAAAATTTTGTTGCAAAAAATATTTGTAAATGAATTTCGATAGTTGCTGAAAGTTGTAGCAAGAAGTTTTTAAAAAAATTTAGCGATAATTTTTTGAAAATATCACCAATAAATGTACTTTTAAAGACAAAAAAAATTTGGTGCAAAAGATGTTTTCTTTTGGTTAAACTGCCAATAGTTCTTAATAGTTGGAGTTAATTTCCATCATCTTCTATTAAAAATAAGTTCTAGTAAAATTATTGCTAAAAATAATTTTGTTGTCACGATTTTATCAATTGTCACTAAATTTACAATTAGTGATATTTTTTTGTGACAAAATTTTCAAACTATCGCTGCAAGTTAAAAATTAGTAACGTTTTTTGTGATGAATTTTTTAAACTGTTGCTAAAACTCATAATTAGTTATATTTTTGGGACAAAATTTTCTAACTATTGCTGAAATTAACAATTAATGACTTTTTTTTAATAATGTTTGATGAAAAATATCATTAATCATCATAAGACCTATTGGATAATAAATCCACCTAGCCGAGATAATCTTGGCTAGGCCGAGGTTATCTGCGAAAATACCGGAATCCAGGATAAACAGATAAGGAACGAGTCCTGGAATGACAGAGGACTTCAGTTTGGATAAAGACAAGACTCTTAGAGAGTTTATCCCAATCTAATTGGGAGTCCAAGATTAGCATTGAACCAGAGTCCATTGAAGCTAGGCTTCTATGAGGACTAGGTTTGTGTTGGCTATAAAAGAAAGGCACCCTCGTGGGTCTAAGGTATGTTTTTTATGTTCTGTCTAGTGAGTTAAGCACTATTGGTTATCTTTGAGAGATATTTGATTACTGACTTAATCGTCGAAGTGCCCCCGGGTGGACAAACCACCGTCGGATTCTTATCTTTCTGTGACAGGTCGTTCGAGCGCAATCTATTCTACTGGTGTTCTCTAGCTGAGTACATGTTTGGCAGTGTGGTCAGAAATCGACACACACAATTTGGCACCGTCTACGGGGAAAAAAAAAGAGAATAGATGGCCAACGATGGACAGCAAGAAAAGATTGGGGATAACATCCCAACTGGAAGTGGTAAACATATTGACCTTGACATCGAGGAAGGTAATTGCAACGAAGAACTCGTGATAAGAATCATGGAGAAAAAGACGTCGACCAGGAAGGAGACGTACCAAAGAAGGCCGACCGAGGTGAATACTATAATGAAAGTGACCTCCAGGTGTAGAAAGATAGATGCCTGAGGAGGGACGGAGAGATGAAAGGGATGGCAAACAAATTGGCAAACCTACAGTCAGTTGTCAATTTCATGATGCGGAACAATGTCATGCAACCACATTTTCCATTAAAAGACACGCTGATTCCAGCGGCCAAAAAAGATGCCCAGAAAGATGGGCATAAAATAGTTCCTACAGTCCCTTAGCATAATAGGACGAAGGAATGTTCTCACCAACCTTCAAGGGAGATCGGGCGAGGGGAGTCAACAAGGGGAGAATCTCGGACGACACCAGGTGCCAAAGAGACTTATGCCAAATAACATCAGCATGTTCAAGGAAATGAGCTCTGTTTCGACATGACAAAAGAAGGGAGGTCCAAAAGGACACATAATGACGCCGGGAGCAGCGCACCGAAGAGGTTGAAGTCCGATGACAGCCAAGCTCCTAGACGGACAAAGGAGGATTTTAGGGATTACCTCCATAGGAAGCATCATGACACCGAGGTAACATCTCCAGTAAAGCCGAGAACCCCTTTTTTAATTGAATTGGAAAAGTTTGTAGCCCCGAAAAGGTTCCATACTCCGATGATATGATGGTAAGTCTGACCCTAACTTTCACGTCGTCTTGTACCTAAATTCGATGGCACTATACCCTGGGAACGAAGCATTGCTATGCAAGGTATTTCCCTCCTCCTTTGAGGAAATTGTATCGGACTGGTTTCACAAGTTGCCGAAGGAACTATGAAAAGCTGGAAAGGCCTGGCCGAGATGTTTGTGGCTAGGTTTGTGACGAACAAACTACAACCGTTGAGGGTGGACTCCCTGATGGCTCTAAGAATCAGTAAGGATGAAAGCCTTAAGGCCTACGCCAAAAGCTATTACGAGGTGTTTAACCGAATACCAGGGTAGGCCTGAAAGATGATTGTTTGCTTCGAAAGTCACTGGGAAAGACGTTGCCCAAAAGCATGGAGGAACTCATGGCCAAGATCGAAAAGTATGACAAGGCCGAGGAGGACACGTCGGGGACAAAGAAGTCAAAACAAGAGAAGAAAAACGGCTTGCCGAAGCGAGGCCGAGGTAATGGTGGATATAAGAAGTAAGAGACAGGAGTGAGAGCTGCACAGGCAGTCACAATTGTATTTTGAATCCCGGTTTACAAAGTATTGGAGAGGATCAGAAACCAACCGTACTACAGAGCACCAGAAAGCGTTCCTGGCGAATTCATGGGAAGGAGCCTTGGCAAGCACTGTGCTTACCACAATGCATATGGGCATCTGACTCAGGGGTGCAGAGCCCTGAAGGCACATCTGGAAGACCTGGTAAGACAAGGTCATTTAAGGGACCTTGTAGACGAGGCCAGCACAAGAGAAAAGCAAGCAAGACTGCCTCAGGCACTAGCAGCACCACCCCCACCAGCACCACAACCGCAAGTAGGCGGACCTCGAGTGATCAATGTGATTCACTCAAAGGTCAATGAGAACGAGATACATGGGGAGACTCAGAAAGTAAAACACTTGCAGCATGTAAATCAGGTCCGGCAGAAAAGACCTAGGGTAGACGAGTGCCATGGACCAATGGTGTCCTTTACGAAAAATGACTTGGAGATGGTCCAGCATCCACACAACGATGCCTTGGTGATATCCCTCCAAATTGGAAAATGCCAGGTAAAGCGAATTTTAATTGATCAGGGCAGCAGTTGTGACATCATGTATGTTAGGCGTTACAAGGAACTTGGCTTTCACCAAGATGACCTGGAAAAATCCAGTGGTCCCAATGGTTGGGTTCAATGGAACACCAACATGGCCTTTGGGAGCGGTGAGTTTGGAGGTACAGGCTGGCACCAAGAAGGTAAAAACGGAGTTCACAATAATTGACACTCCTTTCCCATACAATGCTATTCTGGGACGGCCATGGTTGCATGGAATGGAGGCCGTTCCTTCCACACAGCACCAGTTGCTGCGATTCCCAACAGAGCATGGAGTTGAGGAAGTCAGAAGGGATCAGGTGCAGGCAAAGAATTGCTCTACGGCAACCATAAAATCCACCTGCACTGTGCGAGAAGCAGAATCAGCAGAGATTGAAGATGAGGACATGGAGGTCCTGGAGGACGTCGGCAAAGAACTAGCCGAGAGTAGTGAGGAAGCCCTGAAGAAAATCATTATCCAGAAAGGAGATGAAGAACACTTCTTCCTTCTCGGCTCGGCCTTGGCCAAGGAAGAGTAAAAGGAATTAGAGGCATTCTTGAGAGCAAACATTGAGGTATTTTCCTGGACGCCATACGAGATGCCTGGCATTGACCCCGATGTCACTTGCCATAGATTGAATGTGGATAGGTCAGCTAAACCTATCATCCAGCAAGCAAGAAGGCTTACGTTGATGCATGTTGAGGCAGTAGAAGAGGAAATTGATAAACTTCTAGAGGCCAAAGCCATTCGAGAGGTAAACTACCCAACATGGCTATCAAACACGGTTGTTGTGAAGAAAAAGAATTGGAAGTGGAGGGTCTGTGCGGACTTCACCAGCTTGAACAAGGCTTGTCTCAAAGACAGTTTCCCACTCCCCAAAATTGATCAGTTGGTGGATGCCACTTCTGGACATGGAAGGATGAGCTTCCTTGACGCTTACAGGGGGTACCATCAGATAGCCATGTACCCCCCAGATGAGGAGAAGACTACATTCATCACCCCAAAAGGGTTGTATTGCTACAGAGTGATGCCTTTCAGGTTGAAAAATACAGGAGCAACTTACCAGAGATTGGTGACCAGGATGTTCAGGCATCTTATTGGTAGAACAGTAGAGGTATACATAGATGACATGGTCGTGAAGACCAGAGAACCTGAGGATCATCAGCAAGACATAAAGGCAGTCTTTGATATCCTTAGAACATATCAGCTCCGACTCAATGCATCAAAGTGCGCATTTGGAGTTGGGTCTAGCAAGTTCTTAGGATACTTGGTCACCAGAAGGGGCATTGAGGCTAGCCCGGATCAGATCAAGGCCATCTTAGAACTGATATGATAACCCTACTCCGTATTATGCTAATTGATCTTAATTACGAATGTGATTATGTGTTTGATATGATTTTGAGTGCCATTTATATGAATATATGTGGTTTTGAATTCCTATCTGTTCACCGTAGGAAAATCTGTTTGATTTAATTGCTTTAGAATTTAATTGAAGGCCTTAACGGCCACAGAAGCCAAAATTGACTACAACATTGTGATTAGCATAATTTTTAGAGCCTATGGTGAAATTTAATTGAAAGTTTGTTCGGATAAAAATAATTAGATTCAGAACGATTAATTAAGCTCCATTATTTAATTCTAATCACTTTGCCTAAGAGAGCCTATAAATAGGCCTCTATACACACAATTCCACTCTTTGAATTCATTTTGCTAAGATTACACTCTAGAGAGAGAGTGTGTGGGTCGGTTAGAGAGAGAGAGGAGACTCAAGTTGAAGGATTAACCAAGAAGCTTGAAGATCTTGAAGATCAACTCAAGAATTAACCATAAATTAGGTGATTAGAGCTTCTAGGTAAGTACTTGAGTATGAATTCATGAGTATAAGTTTGTAAATTTGTGCATTCAAGCTAGTTATCAAGAACATGAATTGAAATGAAATTGAAGAATTGAAATGAAATTGAAGAATTTAAAGCTTATATGTGCGTGCATGTGAGAATTTGCCATGAAGTTGTATAATTGAGTATGAAAAATATGATCCATGTAGAATTGTGGTTGAAATTCATGCTTTTGATTATCATTTCTATCATCTAAGTTGAAAATGGAAGTTATAGTTCACATGCAAGTGCAATTCATAGAAGCATGAGTGTTGAATGCATGAAATTGAAGTATTGATGATGGGTTTGATATGAATCGTGTGTGTGTGTAAGTAATTCATGGAAATTAAGCTTTATAATGTTGTAATATACCATTTGTATCATGTTATAAGGTTTGCATGTGAAGTATAAGTTGTGGTATGCAAGTTATTTGAGTTTGAATGCAAGTTTGAGCCTCAAGAACAGTTTTGGAAAACACAGAATTTGGCATGTCCGCTCGAGCGGGAAAAGCGCCGCTCTAGCATGAAATACGAGTTCCCAGAACTTTTTGCAGACATGGATATCCGCTCGAGCGGGGAGCCATGTAGTGTGACCTTCAACTTGAGCGTCCGAATTCACGCTCGAGCGTAAAAATGAGGTAACCAGTACTTTTGCAAACCATGAGGGTCCACTCGAGCGGTGGAACCCACGCTTGAGCAGGGACCCCTGTTTCAGAAATTTTGTAAAGGTGTTCTGTGTTTTATTTTCCGTTCTCTTTCATTTCTGAGCACTCTTAGGCATGCATTGAGCATCATAAATGAGTAAAAAGGATAAGAAAGAAGCCTAAGAGGGATGTATGAATTAAGAACGGATTGAATCGTTTGTGACCCATATGTGTTATGTAATGTGTAGGGTTGAGCTCAAGGGTGAATTCGCCGGCAGAACACTGTGAGTAATATCTTAATAAAGATATCTGAAGTATGTTATTTGTCCAATTGCTTACTTTCATATAAGTCTTGTAAGTTTGTTACATTGAATTGGGGACAAATATTTGTCATGCCATGTGATTGGGCCAAAGGCCGTTGGATACAATTGACTGGGCCGAAGGCCGTTAGACATGAATGATTGGGCCAAAGGTCATCTGACACGAATGATAGTCTAACATGAATGATAGTCTGACATATTAATGATTGGGCCAGAGGCCGTATGACATGAATGAATGAACCAGAGGCCATGTGACATGAATGAATGGGCTAGAGGCCGTATGACACGAATGAATGGGCCAGAGGCCGTATGACACGAATGAATGGGCCAGAGGCCGTATGACACGAATAAATGGGCCAGAGGCCGTATGACACGAATGATTGGGCCAAAGGCCGTCAGACAGGAACAGTTGGGCCAAAGGCCGTCGGATATGAATGAATTGGGCCTGAGGCCGTTTGATGTTTTTGGAACTACAGTCACTTGACCTATGTATATATATATTAGATAGAAATATGAATTGGGCCAAAGGCCATCTATTATATGTTGTTTTAGTGTATCTTCTTTATTCGATATTATTCATTGGGCTTTTGCTCACGCTCATTCATGTGTCTGTAGGTGAGCCAAGGAAGGTCCAAACCCAGCCATAGTGAAGTTTGTGTGAAACAGTCAAGGTTTTGAAGAGTCAGCCCAAACGTCTCACGCACGAGACTTGTCGGGGTTTCCTGATCTTTCCCGAGTATAGGGTTGGGAATGGGAGGAACTGTTCGGGCATGACGAGGCCTGTCCCAGTTTTCTGACTGGCTTGAACTGCCTTCGATTGGAGTGGGGAAAACATCATCCACAGATTTGGTCACAACCGCAGATGTTTGTTGCTTGTTCATCCCCCTGGCTTTCAAAGCCTCGACTGCCTACAGCAGCTGTTCAATGGGATCGGCATCTGCCTTCGCTTTGTCCTTACCTCTGGCCTCAGCCTGATCAAGGGTTTGGGTTGGTGTCGATACATCATTGCTACCACTTGAGACCAGCTCGGGTTGTTAAGCTCAATCACAATTCGTCCCAATAGCGGGGGCTCCTGTGGCACAAAACCCCCGGCATATGGTGCTGCGGATGACGAAGCTGACATTCCGTAGGCGAGATCCGCCACGGACCTTTGGAGATCACCTATCATTCCCATTAGCTCGAACGTGGTGGGCTCACGAGCTTGATATAACTGGGGGGTCCATACCGGGTGCGCGACAGGCGACCTAGGCGGGTGCGATACATCGACATTGGTTTCATCCCACAAGGGGATCCCTTGATCCAGTGTGGATGTCATAACCACGATCTCTTCTGAATTCTGCGTCATCATAGGTCCTGCCTTAGCAAGGGGGGATACTAGCTATTCTGTATCAACTCTCTGAACTAAAAGGAAAAACAAGCAGCATTTCAGCCCCAAACAGATCAAACACAAGTGTAGCCGAACAACTGCACTCTACTACTGATCACTGTTCCCCAGAATCATTGTTCTCAAAACTGAACTGATACCCGTGGATATAACTGATTTCTCAACAACACTGATACTGGTGCCCTCGGGCCTGATACTCAAACTTGCAAACTGATATGTACGTTCCCCTGTAGAGATACACTCCAAAGCACATAACAGATAAGTGAGAGCCAAAACACCCCTATGTTGGGGTAGGGTTTCCCTGTCCTATTTTGTCAAGAGCTAGGGTTTCACTACGCACGCAGTGGTTTCAAACAACCTAACATCGGGTGAGCAACCTGTCCTAGTTTGGAATGGTCACTACGGATTCTGAATATGCACTAGGTCGAATGGTCAAAAACGGTGCCCCGGTAAAACTGAGGTTTGTGTTCCCATACTGTCAGAGCCCATAACCGGTCAGCCTTATGGCATGCTTTGACAAAGTCAAGCCTCCGGCAAACCGTTCAGGAATGGCAGATGGCAAACACGGTGTCCTAGGCGCACCAATGCATATGCAATGCAAAGAGACATATAAATGAAATCAAAACAGGATATTAGGAGTTCGAGTCAAGCTCTCTAAATTCCCCAGCAGAGTCGCCAGAAACTGTAGACGTGCCCGCGGTGGGGGCCTCACCCTACAGTCCGGACTCGATTTGTGTCACGGTTCTTAATCTTGAACCAAAGAGTCCAAATCCGGCAAATCGTTTTGAGAAAACAGATTTTTAGAAAAGAAGTGCCAAACATAGACTGCTTTGCCAGATACAGAGTCGCCACCTAAATATTTTTTATTGGGGGAATTTAGGAAACCCTAACTCGATGCCAAAGGCCACGTGTCTGTCATCACCAAAGTTGCCTCGGCTCGGGAACTTGGGTACGATTGGGGAAGGTCAGCTATGAGCACCCCCTCTCGCCCGATCCGAAGATCAGCCTCTACTAACCATGATATTCGTTTTTGAAAACGTTATGTGTTCTTATTCCGATTAATTAGTTAGAATTACTATGTGATGCGCACAACACAAAAGTATAGACTAGATCGTCTAATTTGGAAATAAGCATTGCATGTCCGTTTGTTTCGAAAACAGTTTTGGAATCGCTACTCGCAAGTAGGCCAAAATACGGATTTCAACGAGTTATTCCTACTCAAACTATCCAACCTTCACCCACAGGCATTCAGGCAGTTTATAACACATAAGCATCTAGCCACATGGTAAGCATGCCGTCAGGTTAACATTCACATGTATGCGATATGCCAAAGCATAAAAATACTTACATCGTACTCCGTGCCAAAACAGTAAACTAGTTAGCAAACATGCGTGATCCTAGTTCATGCTGAAGTAACTAATGCATCACATACAGAATGCAATTAGGTTAGGTTAGGCTCGGCTAATCCTGAAATGGCATGCGAAATGCAATCGTTTGATGCACGTATTCAAGTTAGATTTGAAATACTAATACAGTTAGCATGATGCGCCGAGCCCGGTGCATGCAAGACAAATGTATGGATGCACGCATGCATAGCATAAGGTATGCTAAATTAAACATGTCCTAATACTAACCATCAAAAGCAGGTAAGTAAAAGGGAGAAAGAAGTGGGGTTGGAAGACATGCACACACTCACCCACACTTATTACAGATTTGCCCTCGCTCGGAGGGACCAAAAGAATAATACAATTCGAATAATGAATTAACTATCCTAGCTAATTAATTATTACAGACCAACTAAATTAATTAAGCAAATTAATTAATCTAAGAAAGCAAGAAAAAGGTCCTCAGGAAGAGGGCCCAATGCACGCGTGCTCGGGTCTTGCTCGGAAGTCCACTGCCATGCGTAGGCTGCCTCTGTTTTCCCTGCTCTGCCCTTCTGAAGACTGCCAAAGTCTCAGAGGTGCCTCTCTGGACATTGGGAAACACCATCGGCTGAGTGGAATGGCCACCGGTAGTAAGATGTGGTCACCGGCTGTTGATGAAGCTATCGGCCACCAATTGATTGCCGGTCGGCACTGAACACTGCCGGTCGGCAAAGAATGTCTGCAGAACCTGCAATTGACAGCAGCAGAGGGCAAGGCATAGCATGGCAATGCAATTCAAGCAATGTATGCACTAACCCTACCCCTTATCATGTGTGTGACTCAAAGGGACATGGTCCTTGGTTCTCGGACCATCAATCGCGCATTTCAATGCGTGATGGCCCAAGAGACCAAGTGTGCACTTTCTTTTCAAATGTAATGCAATGCACATAGTCAAATCAAGGCCCACTCCCTATCACTTGATCAAGGGACAAGGCATGCATGCTAGATGGAATGCAACCTAGGCATGTAAACTAGCATGCAATATGATCATGAGGGCAAGCATGCAAGCATGAACATGGAGCAATGCACAAACATGTAACAACATGTTAAGTGGCTAAGGGAGAGGATACATGCCAAATGTATCACAACCTAAGCATGCAACAACATATCATGCAACTCAAGCAATGCAACAAAATGCAATTACACATAGCATGCAACACAAGGTGAAATGGAGCAAACATGTGATGGTATGCAAGGCATGCATGTAATAACATGAGAGGATGGTCTTACACTAATCTGGACAGCCCTAAGTTAGGTCCAAAACAGTGGCCAAAGCCAAGGAAATGAGGTCCAAAACACACGCACACATGCATGCAAATATGGTCCAACACTTAGGCATATTAAAGCAACTTTTAAGCACACTTAAAAGGCACAAACATGGACATATAACCAACATGTTAAACACTGAAAACATGCTAGAAAAGGTGCCCAAACCAACTTAAACAAGACAAACATTAGCATGCACATGGTCCAAGTATTTGAAGCAAGTCAAGGGGACTTAAACCATGGCTAAACCAACCAAGCCTCACAAGGCCAAGAAGGCTTAAAACAGGTCCAAGGCAGACCTAGACCATGCAAAGGGAACCCCTAGATGGCATCTAAGTGGCTCAAATTCAAAAGCATGCATAATGGCCAAAACATGGAGCATGCAACACAAGCTTTCAAAGCATTAAAGAGGTGTCCAAGGCAAGCATACAAGCATATCAAAGGGACTGAAATAACATAGAAAATGATCCCAACCCATTAAATTGAAGCAAGTAATGCATGCAACACACTCACACATTTAAGGCCAACAAACCAAAAATGCAAAGGGGCTATATAATGCATAGCAAGCATGACTAAAGCAACTTAAAAAAGAGCTAAAGCATACAAAAACATGCATTAAAGCTTCACAAAGCTAAGCCTAAAACATGCTAGAACAATGGTTTACAACCTAAGGCATGTTAAGGCAACAAAGTGGCATTACAAAGTAGGTATGCTAAGCAAGCACGGTGTACCAAAACCAACTTAAAACAATGCTATTTCATGGCAAAATAAGCATAAATAACAGCCAAGGCATGGTCAAAAAGAGCCTAAGCTAGGTGCTCCCTCAAGAGGCAAAAATGGCCCTTTTCAAGGACAACAAGGAGAGGGGGTGGCCCTCTCCTTCTTGGGACTTCAAGGCACCATCCTTACCACTGAAATCCCTCAAGATTTCAGTGGTGAGGAGGCCCAAACACCAAAGTCCTGGAGCTCACTCAAAATAGCACAAAATGGGGCCTCTCAAGGCCTAAGAGGGGTCAAACACCTCCAAACCACAAAACACTCTAAAGAAACTATTTAGAGGGCCTAAAAATAGAAATTTTTTTATGTAATATACTAAACACAAAAACAGTTATAAAGTAGGCAAAAATAGTATGCAAGAAAGGGGTAAAAAGGGGGAAGATTCTTACCCTTGAAGCCTTTCTTCAAAAATGGTGGACCAGCTGGTTCTTCAAGCTCAAAACCACCCAAGAACACCAAGAACAACCTCTTAGAACCTCAGTAGCCAAGGGAAGGTGTAACTCTATGTGTTTGTGTGCAATAGTAAGACTAAAACACCTTAAGCACAAAAGAGGGAAAAAGAGAGATAAAATAGCTACAACTATACTAACCCTAGAACCAGAGCTCTCCTCTGTGTTTTTCTAACCAAAATCTCTAACCCTAAAGCCAAGAGAGGGGAGCTCCTCTTATAGAGGAGCCAATCTTGTAAAGCTTACAAGGTAAGCTAACAAGAGGGCCATCCCTCCATACACGTGTATGGAGGGGAACAAAATGCAAGCCAACTGTATTAAAATATCTGCGAAAGCAGATGAACAGTAGTCAGCCAGCCAAAAGTGTCATTTTGACAAACTAAATGGCTGACCGACAACAAAGAGTGCCGACCGGCAACATATATTGCCGATGGCACAAAACCAATGGTCGGTGGCCTCTAGCCATGGCCGGTGATGTGTGGGGATGCCTCACAAGGCATTCCCTGCCCCTCCAAGGCAAAACACAAGTGTTTGGTGCAAAACCAGACACAAAATGGTCGAGTCGAGAGATCCTGAGGCAAGGCGCGCAACCGAGACCTCCGGGAACTCAAGACGAACACAAACATGGGTAATCACCAAGTGTTCCAATGGTGACGTCCAAGCCTTGAGGACGGTCAAAAATGGGGTGTCTACAGCCTCTTTTGCTCTTTTGATATCGTTTTGTTATATTGGCGAAAATATTGGATTACTTTTGTATATAAACTTTGGGTTTGACCAACTTAGACTTAATGGTCCTGTATGTACAGAACTTTGTGTTATTACTTATTTTGACGTGAGTTATTAACATGTATGTATACAATTGTTATGATGTGCCATGTAAGCACAGCTCTATGGATAATTTGTAAGTTTGCTTCCGTTTGGCCCCTTTACTCTGATGAGTTATGTCTAGTTTGGTTTGAGGCCATAGGTAATCTCTTGATTACTGGCCGGTTGTGTCCTTAACCCATAGAGGCGGGTTCAAGTCATGACAGAGTGGTATCAGAGCACGAGTTAATAACTCACACACTTGTCCAAAAGAGCAATTAGCATCTATAAAAGATCTAGGGTGCATTCATGTGATAAGTAGGAATTTGTAAACACTGAAACTACGTCTAAATGCTCTGAAATAAATGATTATATGTTATATGTCTGTGATTTGCTTGCATTGCAAATTATTTGAATATGTATGCTCTTTAGTATACGCATACCTGTGAATCTTTTGTGTAAAGTATAATGTAAGTCTAATCAAATGGTGAGAACAGGAGGTGATGAGATAAAAGAGTCCTCTACTGCCATAATGGATAGAATGGAAAGATTGATTCAGGAAATGGCAGAGATATTTAGGCAACAACAACAATGGCAACAATTATGGCAGCAACCACAACCTCCACCTCCGGCACCACCCGTGCCAGACTTACAGAATATTGATCGAATAATAGCTCTCACCAAAGAGTTTAAGAAGATGAAACCGCCACAATTCCATGGTGGATTAGATCCGTTGAAAGTCGAAGCATGGGTCCTCGGCATTGAAAAGCTGTTTGAGGTGTTTCCTTGTTTCAAGACACATAAAGTACTTTTAGCCACCTTTATGCCAGAAGATGAAGCAAGAGGATGGTGGATGTTAATGCGTAAGAATCATAAAGACATTGGCTGGAAAAAATTCCTAGAAGTCTCCTATGATAAGTACTTCCCTCAGTGTGTCCGTGACAGGAAAGTATTAGAGTTCATGGAATGTAAACAAGACAGCATGACAGTAGCTGAGTATGAGGCCAAATTCACTAAGTTGGCCAGGTTTGCACCATATGTGATCGATACTGACTACAAGAAAGCGAGACATTTTGAAGGTGGGCTTCGAAGTGACATTCTAGAAAGGGTAAATGTTTTGAAGCTGGAAACCTATATTGGGGTGCTGGACATCATAAGCTAACATAGCTAGACAAACTAAACCAACAACAGACTAGAAAGGCAGTAAGAGACAAGCCTTCTTTTCGAAGAAGAAATTTTTGAAGAAGTAGAATACGGGCTCCTCAAGTACTTCTAATTCTTCCTGAGATACATCCCCAATGTGTAATATTTGTAGTAAAAGGCATCATGGGGTTTGTTACTGTGTGTCAGGAGCCTGTTTTAAATGTGGTAAACAAGGGCATATGGCCAGAGATTGTAATCAGAACTGTGGAAAATTAGCTACTAGCTCAACGGCATCAATCCCGAAGCCGGGAAATACTATGAGATCTACTACCATCGGGAATACCGTGAGGCAAAGGAGAGTTTTCACGTTTATTCCGAGTGATACACGGAATGCTAACGCAGTTGTCTCAGGTACTATTTCTATATGTAATCATGATGCTTTTGTGTTAATTGACTCCGGATCAACACACTCTTTCGTAACATGTGCATTTGCATCTAGACTGAGTAGACCTCTAAAGTTATTGCCATATCTGCTATGTGTATCTGCTCCATCCGGGGAATCTATATTGTGTGAATCTATATATCGCTTTTGTGACATGTGAATTGGGAATGCTATTCTGTATATGGATTTGTTACCCTTGAATTTTAGGCACTTTGATGTAATTTTGGGCATAGATTGGTTAACTAAATATTGTGTCACCATTGACTGTGCAACAAAACGGGTTGTGTTTAAACCACCGGAACATGAAGAAATTGTGTTTGTGGATAACGGGGTAGTGTCTCCACCTTATTTGATATCTGCAATGAAAGCATGTAAATTAATCAGGAAAGGGTGCCAGGGTTATTTGTGTTGTGTGTTGTCTGAAAAATCTGTGAATATTGAATTGAACAGTATCCCTATTGTTAGAGAATTTCCAGATATGTTTCCAAATGAATTACCAGGGGAATTGGTAGACAGAGAGATAGAGTTTACAATTGAGATTATGCCAGGCACCCAGCCTATTTCTAAAACTCCCTACAGAATGGCTGCTACTGAAATGAAAGAATTGAAAGAACAGTTGCAAGATCTGCTTGATAAAGGGTTTATCCGACCTAGTACTTCACCATGGGGTGCACCAGTGTTGTTTGTGAGAAAGAAATATGGAACCTTGCGTTTGTGTATCGACTATCGAGAACTGAACAAGGTAACAATAAAGAATAAATATCCCCTACCTCGTATTAATGACTTGTTTGACCAGTTGCAAGGATCACAAGTGTTTTCCAAAATTATTTTGAGGTCCGGGTATCATCAGTTAAAAGTGAAAGCAGAAGATGTTGACAAAACCGCGTTTCGAACAAGGTATGGCCATTATGAATTTCTTGTTATGCCATTTGGGGTAACTAATGCTCCGGCAGCGTTTATGGACTGGGGTAACTAATGCTCCGGCAGCGTTTATGGACTTAATGAACCTAATTTTTAAAACCTACCTTGATGAATTTGTTATAGTTTTTATTGATGACATTTTGATATACTCCAAGAGTAGACTTGAACATGAACATCACTTGAGAACCGTCCTGCAAACACTTAGAGAAAAGAAATTATTTGCTAAACTAAAGAAGTGTGAGTTTTGGTTGGATGAAGTTATTTTCTTAGGGCATGCGATCAACAAGGAAGGAATATCGGTGGACCCGCAGAAAATAGAGGCGATTGTGAATTGGTCTACGCCAACAAATGTAATAGAGGTCCGCAATTTCATGGGCTTAGCTGGGTACTACAGGAGGTTTGTGAAAGATTTTTCAAAAATAGTTGTGCCTCTTACCCAACTGACACGCAAGGGACAACTATTTGAATGGAATGACGAAAGAGAATATACCTTTCATGAACTGAAAATGAGACTGACCACTACACCAGTATTGATATTGCCCACAAGTATGTAAAACTTTGTAATTTTTAGTGATGCATCTTATAAAGGTTTGGGTTGTGTACTAATGCAGAACGGAAGGGTAATTGCCTACCCCTCTCGGTAGTTAAGGCCACATGAGAAGAACTATCCAATGCATGATTTAGAATTGGCCGCAGTTGTTTTTGCTTTGAAAATCTGACAGCACTATTTGTATGGGGCAAAGTGTGAAGTCTACACGGATCACAAAAGTCTGAAATACTTCTTCACACAGAAGAGTTGAACATGCGACAGAGGAGATAGCTTGAATTGATAAAACACTATGATCTTGAAATCCAGTGTCACCTTGGGAAAGCCAATACCATTGCTGATGCCTTGAGCAGAAAATCGGAGGGGAATTTGGCTTGTTTGCTTACTGAATAGAAAGAAATCTTGCAAGATTTTGATAAGTCTAAAATTGAAGTGGTATTGTGTGAACAGGGCGGATTGATAGTCGCTATTTCAGCCGAACCGGCAATCATTGATGAGATTAAACAGAAACAAAAAGAGGATGAATTCCTCAAGAAAGTGATTGATAAATTTGAGACAAGTTCGAAAGCAAAGTTCAGCATTGAAGGTGAAGTGTTGAGATTTCGAAATTGAATGTGTATCCCAGATATTCCGGAACTAAAGAAAAGGGTTTTAGATGAAGCCCATAAATCAGTGTTTGCTATGCATCCGGGTAATAATAAAATGTATCGGGATTTGAAACAAAGCTATTGGTGGCCTAAAATGAAGAAAGAAATTGCAGAGTATGTGTCCAAATGTCTTCAATGTCAACAAGTTAAAGCTAAACATCAGAAACTGGGCAGTCTACTTCAACCTCTCTATATTCCTGAATGGAAGTGGGAGTATGTGACTATGGATTTCGTTGTTGGTCTACCTCGGACTCCTCAAGATATGGATTCTATTTGGATTATAGTTGATAGACTGACTAAATCTGCACATTTTCTACCTGTTAGAACTACATTTGATGCTTATAGACTAGCTACTATATATGCTGATGAGATGGTTCGTTTACACGAAGTTCCGGTATCTATTGTCTCGGATAGAGATCCGAAATTTGTGTCTAGATTGTGGAAAAGTTTACAAAGGGCTATGGGGACAGAATTAAGGTTTAGTACCGCATTCCACCCATAGACAGATGGACAATCAGAACGGACAATACAGACTTTGGAAGATATGCTAAGGATGTGTGCCTTGGATTTTCAAGGGAGTTGGGAAGATTATTTGCCACTTGCAGAGTTTGCATACAATAACAGCTTCCACTCCAGCATCGGTATGGCACCATACGAGGCTTTATATGGTAAAAGGTGTAGATCACCAATTTGTTGGACAGAAGTCGGGGATAGAGCTTTACTTGGGCTTGAAATTGTGCAAGACACTTATGAGAATATCAAAATAATCCAACAGAGGCTCAAAACTGCTCAGGACCGACAAAAGAATTATGCAGATGTTCGAAGAAGACCTCTCAAGTATGAGGTTGGTGACCATGTGTTTATCCGTGTGACTCCGATGAAAGGCCAAATCGGGTTTGGAAACAAGGGTAAGTTGTCGCCCCGTTACATCGGGCCTTTCCAAATTTTGGAAAGGCTTGGTCCAGTTGCTTATTGAGTCACTTTGCCACCAGGATTCGAACAAATCCATAATGTGTTTCATGTATCAATGTTGAGGGGTTATCTTCGAGATCCATTTCATGTGATTGATTATCACCGGGTAGCTCTTGATGAAAATATGGAGTACGCCGAATGGCCGGAACGAATCATTGACCGGCAAGTGAAACAATTGAGAAGCAAGTCCATCCTAATGGTGAAAGTGGAATGGAAAGAACACTATGGGATGGATGCCACATGGGAAAAAGAGAATGAAATGCAACTACGCTATCCACATTTGTTCCCCGACGAAGGTAAAATAAGTTTGGAGGACCAAACTTCCTAGAAGGGGGAAAGACTGTGATAACCCTACTCCATATTATGCTAATTGATCTTAATTACGAATGTGATTATGTGTTTGATATGATTTTGAGTGCCATTTATATAAATATATGTGGTTTTGAATTCCTATATGTTCACCGTAGGAAAATCTGTTTGATTTAACTACTCTAGAATTTAATTGAAGGCCTTAACGGCCACAGAAGCCAAATTGACTACGCCATTGGGTGATTAGAGCTTCTAGGTAAGTACTTGAGTATGAATTCATGAGTGTAAGTTTGTAAATTTGTGCATTCAAGCTAGTTGGGTAATTAAGAACATGAATTGAAATGAAATTGAAGAATTTAAAGCTTATATGTGCATGCATGTGAGAATTTTCCATGAAGTTGTCTAATTGAGCATGAAAAATATGATCCATATAGAATCGTGGTTGAAATTCATGGTTTTGATCATCATTTCTATCATCTAAGTTGAAAATGGAAGTTATAGTTCACATGCAAATGCAATTCATAGAAACATGAGTGTTGAATACATGAAATTGAAGTATTGATGATGGGTTTGATATGAATCGTGTGTGTGTGTAAGTAATTCATGGAAATTAAGCTTTATAATGTTGTAATCTAGCATTTGTATCATGTTAGAAGGTTTGCATATGAAGTATAAGTCGTGGTATACAAGTTATTTGAGTTTGAATGCAAGTTTGAGCCTCAAGAATAGTTCTGGAAAACCCAGAATTTGGCATGTCCGCTTGAGCGGGGAAAACGCCGCTCGAGCGTGAAATACGAGCTCCCAGAACTTTTTGCAGACATGGGCGTCCGCTCGAGCGGAGACATTCACGCTCGAGTAGGGAGCCAGGTAGTGTGACTTTCAGCTCGAGTGTCCGAATTCACGCTCGAGCGTAAAAATGAGGTAACTAGTACTTTTGCAAACTGTGAGGGTCCGCTCGAGCGGCGGAACCCATGCTCGAGCGGGGACTCCTGTTTCAGAAATTTTGTAAAGGTGTTTTGTGTTTCATTTTCCGTTCTCTTTCATTTATGAGCACTCTTAGGCATGCATTGAGCATCATAAATGACTAAAAAGGATAAGAAAGAAGCCTAAGAGGGATGTATGAATTAAGAATGGATTGAATCGTTTGTGACCCACATGTGTTATGTAATGTGTAGGATCGAGCTCAAGGGTGAATCCGCCGGCAGAACACTGTGAGTAATATCTTAATAAAGATATCTGAAGTATGTTATTTGTTCAATTGCTTACTTTCATATAAGTCTTGTAAGTTTGTTACATTGAATTGGGGACAAATATTTGTTATGCCATGTGATTGGGCCAAAGGCCGTTGGATACAATTGACTGGGCCAAAAGCCGTTAGACATGAATGATTGGGCCAAAGGCCGTCTGACAGGAATGATAGTTTGACATATGAATGATTGGTCCAGAGGCCATATGACATGAATGAATGGGTCAGAGGCCATGTGACACGAATGAATGGGCCAGAGGCCGTATGACACGAATGAATGGGCCAAAGGCTGTATGACACGAATGATTGGGCCAAAGGTCGTCAAACAGGAATGGTTGGGCCAAAGCCGTCGGATATGAATGAATTGGGCCCGAGGCCGTTTGATGTGTTTGGAACTGCAGTCACTTGACCTATGTATATATATATTAGATAGAAATATGAATTGGGCCCAAGGCTATCTATTGTATGTTGTTTTAGTGTATCTTCTTTATTCGATATTATTCACTGGGTTTTCGCTCACACTCATTCATGTGTCGTAGGTGAGCCAAGGGAGGTCCAAACCCAGCCTTAGTGAAGTTTGTGTGAAACAATCAAGGTTTTGAAGAGTCAGCCCAAACGTCTCACGCACGAGACTTGTCTTCGCCTCTTTTGCTCTTTTGATATGGTTTTGTTATATTGGCGAAAACATTGGATTACTTTTGTATATAAACTTTAGGTTTGACCGACTTAGACTTAATGATCCAGTATGTATAGAACTTTGTGTTATTACTTATTTTGACGTGAGTTATTAACATGTATATATACGGATTGTTATGATGTGCCATGTAAGCACAGCTCTATGGACAATTTATAAGTTTGCTTCTGTTTGGCCCCTTTACTCTGATGAGTTATGTCTGGTTTGGTTTGAGGTCGTAGGTAATCTCTTGATTACTGGCCGGTTATGTCCTTAACCCATAGGGGCGGGTTTGGGTCATGACAACTGAAGAGTCCAACATCGGCAAAAACAAGTGCAGATGTTGACTGGAACGACTGCAGGCCTGAACAGATTCATAAGCAGAAGCTCTGACAAATGCAAACCTTTCTTCAGCTTAGTAAAGAAAGCCACAGTCTTCTAATGGACAGAAGAGTACGAAGTCGCCTTGGCTGACTTAAAGAAGTATTTGACCACGGCTCCAGTTCTCTCAAATCCAGTACCTGGAGAGGAACTGTTCTTATACTTGGCAGTTTCAAAGCATGCAGTGAGTGCAGTAGTAATCAGAGAAGAAAAGGGAGAGCAAATGGCAGTTTACTATGTGAGTAAAACCCTGGCAGATGCAGCGACCAGATACCTACCCTTGGAGAAGTTAACACTAGCTTTAGTAATGGCTTCCAAGAAGCTGAATCATTACTTTCAAGCCCACAAAATAGTGGTGTTAACTGAACATCCTTTGAAGTCCCTATTGCAACAGGGAGATCTGACAGGCAGAATAGCCAGATGGGCAGTGGTGTTGGGCCAATATGACCTGGAATTTAGACCTAGAACAACAATCAAAGGCCAAGTCTTGGCCGACTTCGTTGTCGAGTTCACACAAGATGCTATCATACCTCGGGCTCCGTAGAGCTGAAGTATACGATGTCCAAGTGAACAAGGAGAGACCCAGCTAAGGATAACAGAACAAAGGAAGGAAGAGAAACTCAAGCCCTACAGTATTTACATCGGCGACTCTTTCCGGCTATTTGTTGATAGGAGTTCAAATCGACAAAGAACGGGGGCAGGAGTAGTGCTAGTATCGCCAGATGGGCAGATACTGGAACAATCCATTTGTTTGGGGTTTAAGGCCTCAAACAATGAAGTAGAGTATGAAACACCAATCGCAGGATTAAAACTGGCAGTAGCAATGGAAGCTGACGAGGTAATAGTCTTCTATGATTCCCAGCTTATCGTCAATCAAGCAACAGGAGAATTCGCAGCCCGAGATGAAAGGATGTCAGCCTATGTAAAGGAGGTGGGAAGGCTGGTAGCCTTATTCCAGAATTGCCGATTACAGCAATTTAGCCAAGATGACAACAACCATGCTGATGCCTTGGCCAACCTGGCTAGTACAATGAAACCTGGAGAGGCAAGGACAATAATGATTAATTACTTGTCGGGCCCAAGCATAGAACCACTGAACGCAAAACATGAAGCAATGTGTGTGGAGATGGGACCAAGTTGGATGGATGCAATAATAGTATTCCTCACAAATGGGAAATTGCCAGACGATCACAAAGAGGCGCACAAGATTAGACTGAAGTTGGCAATGTTCAGTCTAATAGCAGAGGGACATCTCTACAGAATATATTTTACTAGACCCCTTTTGAGGTGTGTGCATGTCACGACCCAAACCCGCCCCTATGGGTTTAGCACCGTAACTAGCCAGTAATCCGAGATTACCGAAGGCCTGCTTAATAGTAAAACAGTAATACAGAGTACAGGGGCTGGCAGAAGCCAAAACAGTAATTAAAAGATGTCCAATGAGCTGTGACAGTCTGTATGCAAAAAGACTTTTCATACATATTCACATTCGGAAACAAAAGGCAGTATGCACATACATCATATACAATCATTCAGGTTACGGACCAAGTCCCTACCATAACAGTACAGTACAAGTCTATACAGTCTATACAAAACAGGAACAGAAAAGGGGGAATCTAAAACACCCCCAAGCAGCCTTAGCTTGGCAGCACTTGGAACCTCGCAGTGAGGCATGTTGGTTGGCTTGACAAAAAGGGAGTTTAACCCAACGCTCCTAGCTCCGATCCGGTGCCTAGACACCTACATATATGTATAAACAGTAAGCTAAAGCCTAGTGAATAACATATGCGTAAAGAGGTTAAGAATGAATGTCTTTTCAGTATTGAAAACAGTCATTTATCAGTATATCAGTCATTCAGTTTGTGGCTCGTATTTCATGCCATAACAGTCATTCAGAAACTAGAATAGTCATATGTGGTACATCCAATAGCAAAACAGTACAGTAGATCTTAACAGACCGAACAGCCAGTTGATGGCCTCATATCAGTAAACAGTAGTGGTTCCAAACATGGGAACCGACAGAGATCTTTGTGACAGTAACAGTACAGTACAGTAACAGTAAATTGTTATGGATGCCACAAATACAGTTCGCAAATAGGACAAGCATTCATTCAATAAGAAATATCATTTCAGAAAGCAATATAGTTGATCATTCAGAAAATATTCATGATTGAATATATCTTTACAACATTGTTACTCATAGAGCACTGGGCTATAAGCAACTAGAGCGTCCTCGGATGCCAACCCTACACAGTTACAGAACGAACACACACTAAGCTACACAGTTGGGAAAATAATAACTTAATCCCTAATTTGCCTCGGTGTGGTTCTACATCAATGTCCTCATTAAGATGCCTTAAACTAGGCCTAAGAATACCTAGGATGGAATAAGGATGCAAAGATGCACTTTAAAACACTTTTCAGAAATTTCAGAAAATAGGGGTCCCGCTCGAGCGTGGGTTTCCCCGCTCGAGCAGACATGCAAACAAAAGAGCCCCACTCAAGCTTCACTTACTCCGCTCGAGCGGACTGCAAAAGTACTGGATGGGTGAAATTCACGCTCGATGGGCGCTTGACCTCCGCTCGAGCGTGAGACACAAGTCCTCGCTCGAGCGCGCATTCCCCCGCTCGAGCGGACTGTAAACACATGCAAAGTACTAGATACACGCATTTCCCGCTCAAGCGTCACTTTCCCCGCTCAAGCGGACTGCATGAACTCAGTGTGTATGCTCGAGCGTGATTCAAAAATCTGGAATTTCTAGATTTGAACCTCAAGCTCAAAACTCAACTTTAAAGCATCAAATTCGATCCTTTTGGGCTAATTTTCTGAAAAAAAACTTGTAAACTCATAATATGACATGTTTCAAAGATCAATTTGAGAAATCAAAGCCCAAAGGTAGTTCAATTAAACACAAATTTCAGAGAAGTTTTCATGAACATGATGAACAATGCAAATTCAACACATGCATGGGTTCCTAGGAACTCCAATGCTACAAAACAAGATCAAATGCAATGTTTAACTTCAAAACATGGTGAGTTCCTGGATCAAGAACAAAAATATGAACATGCATGAAGAAATCCTCATGAAACAACTTCAAAACACAATAATATGAACATGCATGAATGATACAAGCTTCAATTCAACAATTTAAGCCATATCTTGGCTCTAGACTTCAAAATTAGCATGGACCACGCAAGTCACAACTTAAATTCATAAACCAAAGGATGAATATCCTACCTTAGGTCTTCAATTTCAAGTGTGGGAGTCTAATTTTGCAATCTCCTCCTCAAGTCTTCTAAATTCAAGCAAGGTTTTTTTTTAGTTAAACTCAATTTTCTTCCAAGTCTCCCTCTCTAGTCGGTTTTGGGTCAAGGAATGGATGAGGAAGAGATATGAATTAAGTTTCAAATGTTTTATGAGATGGCCCACTAACATGGCAAATTTGTAGATAAGTCCAACTTATGCAATACAACATTATTTAATCTAATTTAATCATACAAAATCAAATTTCAATTAAACATACCATAAAAACACATAAATTCTAACTAGCATAAAACATTAATCAATTTCAGATTCGGTCGCCGATAAGGCCTTCAATTTACAGTTTAAAGCGCAAAACATGAACAGATCATTCAACAATCAACAGATAGAAATGCACTTAAGCTATACACCCAATCAATCAGTTCAGGATTTTAGTCAATCAGTCATTTAACATGCTTAATCATAGATTAGCACTAATCAGTGGTGAGGGTTGTCACAGTGCACCCTTCACAAGTTGAAGACTTTCTGTACGAAATACATGAGGGAGTATGTGGAAGCCACGCTGGGGATAGGTCACTTACTCATAGGGCCATTACTCAGGGGTACTGGTGGCCTTACATGTAGAAAGATGCTGAAGCTTATATCAAGAAGTATGAGAAGTGCCAGAGGTTTACACCTTTGATACATCAATCAGACTTTTCATCTTGACCTCGGCATTGTTAAGTGATTTAAGAAGACCAGCAGTGTCTTTGGTCTTGCGTGCCAACTCTTTCTTGGTGTCGAAGGCCTGCATCACGAAGCAGTGACCATGTTGGATTGCCTAGAAGGAATGAACAGAACAAAAGTTAGTAAAAACTCTAAGTATGGAAAAACAAAGAAAGAAAAATACCAAGTGTTAGGGGCTTACTTGAACGAAGTATTGCAACATTAGGGCGAAGTTTTCATATTTGCTGACCTCGGCGTTGCGTTTGAGGTCTTTTGGCAGGAGCAAGGTAGTAGAGAGGGCAACGCCGACTTCGATATCAGTCACACTATCGCCGACTCTGACTAGCTTGTCCTCGATGGTGATTGGAGAGGGGGCATCAGATTTCATAGGCCCCGAGGTTGTTGCAGACTCTAGTCTCTGCTTCTTTGACCAGGTTGATTCAGAGGAAGTAGGCTCGGCGAGTCTCTTTTCGGCGGCGGAGGCACTTTTTACCGTCTCGACAGTCTTTGAGATCAGTAAGGTGTCCTTAATGTCGACCTGAGTCACCGTTGCCTTGGGTTGGGCTTTCTTCAGCCTTTTTGGTTTCGGCTTTGGCTGAGACTGGGATGGTGATGGCTGTGCAGTGACAGTGTTGGAGATGTCGACTAGAAGGTCGTCTACTACAGCCTTCTTACGACCCATTTCGGCGATGATAACAGTTCGACGTCGGCGTTTGCGTTGGGAAAGTGGGATTAGTTGTGGAGCTGAGGTTGATGGTTGCTCTGCTGGGTCAGAAGTGGAGCCTTGATCTGGCCTTGTTGATGAAGTGGTTGATGAAGTGGTTGATGGAGTTGTTGCTGAAGGCAGAGATTTGCTCTTTTTTGGGACGTCGGGTAGTGCCGACTTGTAAGTGGGGATGTAGTTGAGCAGCAAAGGAGGTTTCCGCTACTCAACTGGTAAACACAACAACCTTCTGAAGTCCTTGCTGGGAAAGAAGGACTTGTGAAAGTCCTTTGGTGGCTGTGGAAGCGCTGTAAGAAAAAATAGACGTTAGAACATATTGAAGGAACAAAGAATTAAAGACTTAAAAGCAAGTAAAAGTAACACTTGGCTCTTACCATCTCCCTCTCTGAACAATGTACGGCTAAAAGGATAGAGGTGAAGGTCATCATCTGGAAGGAACTCCTAGTTGCTCGAGACGATGAAGTAATCGTCTCTAGCTCCCTTGTTGGAGTCTGGGAGATCGGCAATGAGTTTGTATTCTGTTGACCTCGGCTTAAGGTAGTAGATATAGCCTTTTTTCTTACTTAAGGTCACACATGGTGTAGCAGTACTAGATGTCGGTTGGAGTTACCTTAGCATTTTCTCGACTAGCTAAGGCTATGATACCGTTGATAATTCTGTAAGAGTTAATGGCTAGTTGCATTGGGTTAAGTTTATAGTAATGAAAGAATTCTCAGAAAAGGATGTCGAGAGGGAGCCTAAGTCCACACTCTATGAAAGCTACGATGGGGAAGGGCATGGAGTCTCCTTTGGGTATAATGGAGTCCTCCTCCCCAGCCGACCTGAGGTGGACATCGGTAGGGATGGAAAACTCTTGCCTGAAATATTCTAGCTTAATTGGGGTGTCTACCTTCCACCTCTACATACCCATGACGTCAGCTTAAGAGGGAAGGTGTTGGATTTCAGGGAAAAAATGGTTTGTTAGGGTTTGAAAGACCTCGGCTAAAAGCTGCAAGAGTGCTGGGGAAAATTTTTCTGAAAAATCTAAAGGGTTTTAGGTTCGATTTTCCTAAAGGATCAAGGTTCTACAACAAATCCCAAAACCTAAGTCTATGCAAACAAGAATTGAAGGCAAGAATCTGGGAAAAGACACAGAAAATAGAAACAAAAACAATGATTCAGAATCAGGAATGGTGGTGAACTATCAAGAACACTGTGACAAAGTGTGTACAAGAGTGCGAGGCCAAACACTCGCAATTTATATAGAAAACCAAGTGTATGAATAGATTGTGTATACGTGTGTATACCCAGAGACAAATTGCAAGGAAGGAAAAATTTACAACATAAATAAAGATTCAAGAACATGAATGAAGTCACAGTAGCGGTATACGAGCATAATAGTTTGAAGTAAAAAACAAGAAACTAAATCGAAGGGAAGTAGTGACTTACCGAAGAAAATGAAGCCGGTGTTAAGTACGCCAGAGTCAGATGGTGGCAGGAATTAGAAAACATCAGCAAAAGCTTCGCCGAAGGAGAAGAATGAAAGTGGTTGCAGAGCTTGAGAGCTTGAAAACAATGGAGGATTTGGGAGAGTAGAAAGAGAGAGTTTGCACGAAAATGGTGGTGAAAAAGTGAAAAGACAAAGAGAGAGAGAGAGAGAGAGAGAGAGAGAGAGAGAGATGATTTTGATCAAACACACAGAATGGCGGCAAAATGACAATTAGTGTGCCTAGGACGACGTGCTTGTCAGACGATGCACGCAAGTGCGATGCGACTTGATGGCGCGTGTCAGGTACCGCTCGGTAGGGGAAAGGCGCGTGGAAAAAATGGTTGAAATACTGTGTGTAACAGCTCATACGCATGTTGAATATCTTGGAGTTCTTGATTTAATGAAGCAAAGACCTCGGCTAAAGGAACGATCTCGGGTAAATAACTTGAAACAAACTTGGTTATTAGTTCTAAAGCATTGATGAAAACAGACTATAGGTCTTGGTCATATTGAGCCGACGAATGATGACCTCGGTAATGAAGGATAGAACAAGCTTAACCGACGTGCTATATTGTTAATGAAATAGGTTCCATCACCTCAGGATACCGAGGTAATAGAACCTAGGGGGCAGTTGTGGGGATATAATTTTTGAATGACAGCACGTGGCCGAGGTGGCACCGAAGTGTCAGCCGAGGTGCCACGTGTCCTCGTCATGTTGCCGAGGTTATCTGCGAAAATACCGGATTCCGGGACAAGCAGATAAGGGACGAGAGTCCTGGAATGAGAGAGAACTTCAGTTTGGATAAAGATAAGACTCTTAGAGAGTTTATCCTAATCTAACTGGGAGTCCAAGATTAGCATTGAACCAGAGTCCATTGAAGCTAGGCTTCTATGAGGACTAGGTTTGTGTTGGCTATAAAAGAAAGGCACCATCATGGGTCTAAGGTATGCTTTTTATGTTCTGTCTAGTGAGTTAAGCACTATTGGTTATCTTTGAGAAATATTTGATTACTGACTTAATCGTCGAAGTGCCTCCGGGTGGACAAACCACTACCAGATTCTTATCTTTTTGTGACAGGTGGTTCGAGCGCAATCTATTCTGCCGGTGTTCTCCAGCTGAGTACCTATTTGGCAGTGTGGTCAAAAATCGACACACACACTTTCAATTATAAATATTGTACAGATTCACCCCTTTTAGAAGTGGTTTGAAGATGGTGAAACTAATATATTTTTATAGTTAAAGCGATCAAGATGCACAATTTCATAGATTAAATGAGTAAAGTGATATTTGGTAGTAATTAAAGAGGTCTTTGTGTAATAAAGCTGTATGAAACAATAATTTCACCTTTTTTTTTTCATAATCATGTTTATTTACATTTTCATGCATCAACAATGTGTGAGTAATAGGCTCTATTAAACTTAATACAATATTGATTAAACTAAATATTCTAATAGTTTTCATCAAAATCTCATTTTGCCTCCTCCACCTTCAATTGTGATAATTAATTATTTATAATATAGGTCAAATTACAATATTAATCTTTTGTCCATTTAAAATTAATAAAATTGATAGAACGATAGTCGTTTTGCTAACACTTTCCATATTTTATTAAAAACTCAATTTGGTTCTTATATTTTCACCAATATCTTATTTTGGTCTTTGAATTTTAAATTTTCGTAAGCATCGTTAATGGTAAGTAGACCGAAGCGTAAATTGCAAATTAACTTAAAATTCACAATTGAGAGTGAAAGAATCAAAATGAGATTTTGATAATTGAAAAAAAAAAATGTGATTTTATCTGGATTAGTAATTCATATTTATGGCGTGTGGGAAATAGAAATATACGAAAAATATAAGGGAGGAAGATGTAGAGAAAGATTTATCAACAATGTTCCCAGATTCTTTCGGTGAAGTATACGATCTCTTCGACCTCAAAGAAATCACTCTTGGTTCCAGGTATGTATGGAATGTGAGTTATAAACCAGTTATAATACTGTTTAATTCCCTAAAATAAATTTGGTTATTTATTTATAGAAAATGTTTGATCCACACAAAAATACACCACCTAAATTGTCCGAATGAATATTTTATATGTAAGATAATGAATATTTTATATGTAAGATATTTATTTTGACCAGTAAAAGTAAATATTTTACATGTAAGATAAAAATTCGGTTAACGTAACAGTACTATTTATCTATTGTAGTTTCATTCACACACTTGATTCTAGTGCCCGCTATATCTTTTAACTTGAAGGGCAACTCATCTAGAATCACCCACCAAAGACAAACAAAAGAAAAGAACTCGCCAGCTATCCCCTGGAAGATCACCTAAGAGGACCAGGCATGTTCAGACCTTTCTTTTTATATATCGATTTTGTCATGTAAAACACACAATTTACTTGGTAAAATTATATCTCGCATTTTTTTTTACTCAAATTAGTCAAATTATCCCTATAAAAAATGATATGCAAGTCCATTTTATAAATTTATTGAAGTTTAGGAGAAATAATTGACTGATGATTAGAAAAGAGAAAGTTGTCTTCGATATTCTAATAAATTGTCACATAAATAGTGCTATTCAAACCCAAAAATTAGATCAACTTTTCAAACCTAATGATGTGATCGTGTATTAAAATATTTAAGGCAAATCTCTCTCTCATGTCTTCTCAAATCATCCACCAATCATCTCATTTACACATCATCGTGTCTCTATAAAATGAATCTACAAAATGAAATTTTACATTATTTTCCTTGTCATATCACTGAATTTAAAAAATTAATTTAATTTTTTAGTTAGAATAACATTAATCTATCCCTATATAACTTCTCGGATTACAGTGTGCTTCTTTACATAAGAATGGTTCAACAGAAACAATAAAAATAAAGAAAATGTCTCGTAGCTCAAATTTTGTGGCTCAAAAGTGACTCAAATGGCCAAAACGACGTCGTTTTGGCCATTTTTTATGTTGTTATGTACTCAAAACGACGTCGTTTTGGCCATTTGAGCCACTTTTGAGCCACAAAATTTGAGCTACGTAGCATTGCCGAATTTTCTTGGTTCAAACAAAATGTCATCCCCATTACGATTGGTATAAAATAGGGAGAATTACTGTATTTAAAAAAAATCAAATCAATTAAAATTTATAAGTATTAATAATTAAATTTATAATTATTTTCACTAATCTATAAATATTTTGTAAAAACTTTACTGATGTGTAGGTTAATTTAAAAATGTAATTGCGATGATTAATTAAATGTAATTTTTAATTTGATGATTAATTTAAAAATGTAATTTAAGGTGTTTAGGTAAATTTAATTTAAAAATCTATAGTTAATTTAAAAATCTATAATTAAATGTAATTTTTTCTATAAAAATTAAAAATGAGATTAAAATAATTTGATGATTAATTTTTATAATAATAAATTAAGGTGTTTAGGTTAATTTAATAATATATATATGATATGCATGTTTAATTTAAAATGTTATTAAATAAAAAATTTAGATAAAAAAAAAAGTAAAACAATGCTAGTTTCATCTTCCTATATTGAAATTTAACTTTAACTAATTTTTTTTTCTTTTCCCATTCTCAAAATAAACGTGTGAGACACACTCTCCGTTAATTTGGATAGAAAATGTAACTGTAACATTTTAGTCTAAAACCAAATGAGAGATATGTGGTTATTTCTAAAAGACAACGAGGTAAAGTGCAATTGGGTCATACGACAAGTAAGAATGTAATTAGTTCGGTACAGTTGGTATTTAGGTAAAAAATTTCACCAAATCGATAATGTCGGTTTTATTATTTTGAGCACCGATACAAATCACTTTTCCCATCAAACCAAACCGAATCTATTGAAACGGTTCGGTGCTATGCGATTTAATCGAATTAGGACCTTTCAAACTTGAGCCACTTTTTACTATAGTCACTAGCCTATATAAAAATATTAAATTAGTTATTTGTTCACCACTTCAAACATAATCAATCCATCCATTTAATAAATACTTTACAATTTCTAAATTAACAAAAATACAAACAAAAAAAATTAAAAAATACTAAAATTTTTAAGAATAATGAATTAGAGTTGAGATTATATATAATAAAAGTTTACAAAGTAGATTGCTATGGAATAATGTCTTACCTCATAAAGCTCAGCTTTTTGGCTGGCTTGCTCGGAAACATAAGGTAAAGAGCTCTGTATTCTTACAGAGTATTGGGGTCTTGTTTGGAGTAAACTATATTTTGTGTTGTTTCTGTAAACAAGATTTGGAGTCAGTAACACATGTGCTCCTTCATTGCCCATTTGTGTGAAGGTTTGGTCATCCTTGATGAAGTGGTGGGGATTACATTGGGTTATTCTTGGAACAGTTGTTTCTCTGATGCATTGGTGGGAGGAAGGTAAGTTTAAGAAGAAAGAAAAGGTATTTTGGAGATCAGTCCCTCTTGTTACTCTTTGGTCTATATGGAAGCTAAGGAATGAGTGTGTTTTCAATAAGACTAAAGCTGATGTTGAGGTCTTATCTGAGCTTATCAAAACTAGATTGGCTCTTTGGCTCAATTCATCATTAAAGGTTTGGCAATACTCAGTGAGTGCCGTTTTGGGAAGATCGGAAAAACGCTGCGTTCTTGGTCCAAAAATAAAACGCCTGAGTGTTCAAAAACGCAAAACCACCATTTGGGAAGAGCTGGAAACGCAGCTCTTCTATTTACGAAACTACCCTCACATCTCATAAATTGGTAGCTAGGGCAACCTCTCATCACAGTTGCCTCTTTGACCTTCTTCTCATCTTGCATACTCCTCTTTCAAGCGGTACAAACTGTAAGTTCGTCAAAGAACTGACGACCCCGCCGTCCCCCGCCGAAGCAACCGCCAGATTCGTGGTCCACGTCCTCGCCTTCGCCGGATCTGCACCATTAGGTATGCCGATAACCATCTTCCATTACAATCTTCTCACAAGAGTTTTACGGACCCAAAATCGAAACTGAACGAGTTCTTCATCTTCTGGAGGACCTGCAAATTAGATCTGCAACACCAACGTCTTTTGCACCTGTAGATTAGATCATTCACACACAAAAAAAAAAAAAAAAAAAAAAACCTAGAATTAACAAAAAAAATTTCCATTAATTGAAGTGTAGATATACATACATATATATATAAACACATGTTGTCAGTGGATAGAAAAATCAGTATACAAAAATATATTTAAACACATATTTACGACTCCACTGTATACAAAAATTCTATTGTTGTTGCATCAAACACTTGATATGCAAGTGGATACTCCATGACCCTATTTTGCCGTAATCAGCCTACTTGATACAAAAATCTGTTGTTGTTGTTACGACTCCTCAATGAGCCTATTTTGCCCCAATTTCTTGTTGTTTAGGTTCAGAATTGGGCACTGTTTTATGCTTCCAATCAGCCTCTTTCACCGGCTGCTTCCATTGATTACATTATGGATTAATTTAGTTCAGAAAATGTAAGAATAGGCTCTCATTTTTTCTGAAATTTTATATCAGAATTGATCACTGGTTTGTGTGTATTGTATATGAGCTCTGTTTCTGGAAAATTGGCCAAATTGGTCACAGAAACTTCACAAATTTTGAGACCATAGTTTAATGAATATTTACTTTGGCCAATTGACTGAGGAACTAACAAATAAATATAGAGAAGTGGAGAAATTTGAAATCCTATCTCCGTCTGAGGTACTAAAATTTCATGCCAACTCTGTTAATTCTTTTTTTATTTTTTATGTTTTTTTTCCGTTTTATTTCAAAATTTCCAGAAATTCTATAAATTTAGCAACATGTATAATGTACATACACATGTGAACTTCAGTGGCACCAAACCTATTTAACCAAACCTTATGAATTCTTTCCTCCTAGTGATTTCAACAATTGCAACTTAAATTATGATGCAAGTTTATAACCTTTCTTTAGCCATAATTACAACTTAACCACAACTCATATGATTTTTCAATTTTTATTGGAATAAATGAACCTTTTCACATTTTATATATTTCAATTTCCTTGTTTTACCATATAAGTAAAGAATTTTTTGTTCATTCTGTTATCCACTCAATGAGAGATTGATATTTTGACAAGACTAAGCATACAAATATTAAAGTAGATGTTGTTTATCTTCAGGTACATGATAGTTGTTTTAGTGTTTGTCATGAGCTGAACAGATTTTTATTTATGAAAGACAGCTTAGTTGGATTGAGATTATTGGCATGACAAAGTATCTATATGTATGTACTAGTTGATGCTGACTTATCTTTTTAAATACTTGAAGCTTGTTTAAGTGTGTCATGAGCTGAAGGAAGTTAAATATGGGAAGTGAGAGGGTAATTTATATCTAAATTGGGCCGAGCTAAGGAGGAGACTTGGAAATTGGGCCGCGTAATGGACCGAGGTAAGGATAGATTTACTTCGGTCCAAGAACTAAACGAATATGGGCCGCGGTAGAAAAGACTAGCAAGTGTGCCGCGGTCTAAGTGTTAGTTCGGTCCAAGTGTGGAAGAAACTTTTTCAAGTGTTACCTCGGTCCAAACGTGATTATAAGTTACCAATCGGAGTAGAGATAGTTATCTCGGCCATGGCACTCGGAGTCGAGGTAATGGCTTCTCTTGGTGGGCTTCGCTCTGGATAGCGCGGTAGAAGCTTACTCCGGTTAGTTCGGTCCAAGAGAAGCCTTGAAGTTAGATCGGTCCAAGAAGGCCTCGGAGTTAGTCCGGTCCGGGAGAAGCCTCGAAGTTACTCCGGTCTTATGAATGCTTTGAAGTTAGTCCGGTCCAAGGGAAGGTTGAAGTTAGACCGGTCTAAAGATGCATGGGAGTTAGACCGGTCTTAGAGTTAGACCGGTCGTAACATGTTAGTTCGGTCTAACCACGCCATGGGTTGTACATGAGAAGCCGAAGTAAGAGTAGTAGAAGGAAGAGCCGAATTAAGGATGGTTCGGCCTATTTTGCGGCTAAGCATAGTCATGTTTACTTCGGTCATATTGGAGTTCGACAAGGGAATGTTACTTCGGTTGTATGACATCTTGCCGAAGTAAAACCATCTCACTTGGTTTAAGCAGTGAGGGGGGGTGTTGAAGGATAAGCATGATCTTTCAGGAGTATGAATCCTAGGAGGACTCTACATGGAGGAGTAAGAGTCCTACTAGGATTGTGCCACACGAAACCTATATAAGCTCGCCAATATCACCTTTGGAGAGGTAATGCAACTTTTGTTCCCTGACTACATTGAGCTTTTGCCTACTTGTCTTGCTTACTGACTTAGGCATCGGAGAGGTTTCCGGCACACACCCGCTGGCCAGCTCACGTTTGTGTTTTCAGGTGGTAGAACGACGACGTACAGAGGAACGTAGACTTGATCAACAGGATTATACGAGAAGGTATATTTCTTTCCCGTACAATTGGCGCCGTCTGTGGGAAGAACAGACAAGAACAACCTCTTGATCAAGTGTTTTTCTCTCAAAATTCGATGGCAAACAACGAAGAACTGCCTCAGTCCGCCATTGACGGACAAACTCCAGACGGAGGTGCAAGGCGCGAAGGCCTACCTTTGGTCCCTCCCATGGCGAACCTGGAACCACAAAGGCAAAATTCCAGGAGGGATGCAAGGGGACGAAGGAGGAATAACAGCCCTCATCCCTCTCGTTCGCAAAGCCCAGAAAGGCAAAGGCGGAGGATGGATCCTCAAACTCTGGAGGATCGCGTCAGGGAACAAGACGAGTTGATACGGCGGATGGCGGCAGACATGGAATCTCTCAAACGCCAGGTGAAAGGAAAAGAAGTGGCGACAGGAGAGGGGCGCACAAACAAGACGCCCCTTCGCCACTCAGAGGGTCGTAGTAGGAATTCTACACCCTCCCAAGCAGAGAACAGAAGCCTCAGGACAGGCGATACGCAATCAAGATCTTCCAGAACTCGTCACTCCAGGTCTGAGAGGGCGAGATCTGAAAGGTCTTACACGGAAGGAAGCACATACCGGCCTTCGCATACGCACCAAACAAGGTCCAGACAAACGGAGTTGCCCAGATCGTCCGACCTACGAACCGTGCTAGAAGGAAAGGCACGATGCAGGGAGGACGCCAGGGCACGCGATCCACATAGAGTTTCTGCCTTACAGCGGTTGGCTCCTCGGACGCATGGAAGCGTCGAGGTTGGAATGCCACAACCGCGCCCGACCTATGAACCAACGGACAAGGCATTGGCGAGGCTGCAGACCTCACCGTTTGTCCCAGCAATTGAGAACGCGCCTTTACCATCAGGCTTTCTACAGCCTAAGTTCACTACATACGAGGAGAAGACGGACCCCCTACTTGCACTTAAGCCACTTCCGCCAGGTCATGGCTGTATACCGGCGGAACGAGGCCTTAATGTGCATCCTATTCCCCTCAAGCCTCGGTGACCTAGGCTTGACTTGGTTTGAGAAACTCCCAGAGGGCAGTATAGCCTCCTGGGCGCAATTGGCAGAAGCGTTTGTCACAAGATTTAGAACAAACACTAAAACCCCAGTGGAGATCGACCAGTTACTCTCCATCGACATGGGCGAGAAGGAGACCCTAAGATCCTACAACAGCCGTTATTGGGAGACCTTCAACCAGATAGGAGATTGCCCCACAAATCTCGCCATCGCGCAATACAATAAAGGTCTTCCAGTCGGACACAGGTTGAGGGACTCAATTACCATGATGCCACCCCTCACGATGGAAGCCTTGATGGAAAGAGTACACCAACATATTCGCGTGGAGGAAGATAGCGCCCGCGCTAAAACAAAATCTGGCACAACCGCAATACCAGATAAAATGACTACGGCAAAGGTCAACACGGTAGAACGTCCAAGCAGAAATGGGCAAGGCAGGCGGGACAACGGAGAGGACCAAGGCAAAAGAAGGTTGAGAGTCCACACTGCCATTACCACGGTGTTCAAAAAACCAATCTACCGAATTCTCAGCGAGATACGCGATGAACCTTTCGTCCGATGGCCTGCTAAGTTGGGAGAAGCGCAAAAAGACTACGACGAAAGATCACGGTGCACTTTCCATGATGAACAGGGGCACCGAACTGAAAATTGCACGCCATTGAAGCAGCATTTGGAGGAGTTAGTGGCGGCTGGGCACTTGGACCAATACATAAAAGGAAGAACTTGAGAGCAAGGAGCTGTCCGCAGATGTTAGCAAGGCAGCTGAACAGAAGACAGTGGAAGACTTGGTACAGGAAATGATAGATGTAAAGAACCCAGAGAAGGCAAGCTAGGGCCCAATAGGGAAGGACCATACAAAGTGGTTGGTTTAGCTGAAAAAGGGGCATATCACTTGGAGGATGGAGCCAACAAGGCTATCCCCAGACCATGGAACACTGCCAATCTTGAGTTATCTGTTCGATAGGGTACTTGTAATTTACATTTTCCTCAATAAAACAAGTAGTTCCCTTTTCAGCATAGATTATTTTTTTCTGTAAAAGCTGTTTTAGTGAGCTAGGGGCATTGAAAGCAGAGTTGGCCAGGATAACTAACATTTAGCTCCCTTTAGCCGAAGTGAGGACCTAGGCTAAAGGTGGTTGGCAGGTTTGACCAACAACTTTTTTTGCACCCTTTAGCCGAGGTGAGGACCTAGGCTAAAGGTGGTTGGCAGGTTTGACCAACAAAACTTTTTTTGCACCCTTTAGCCGAGGTGAGGACCTAGGCTAAAGGTGGTTGGCAGGTTTGACCAACAACTTTTTTTTGCACCCTTTAGCCGAGGTGAGGACCTAGGCTAAAGGTGGTTGGCAGGTTTGACCAACAACTTTTTTTGCACCCTTTAGCCGAGGTGAGGACCTAGGCTAAAGGTGGTTGGCAGGTTTGACCAACAAAACTGTTTTGCACCCTTATAGCCGAGGTAAGGACCTAGGCTAAAGGTGGTTGGCAGGTTTGACCAACAAAACTTTTTTGCACCCTTTAAGCCGAGGTGAGGACCTAGGCTAAAGGTGGTTGGCAGGTTTGACCAACAAAACTTTTTTGGACCCTTTAAGCCGAGGTAAGGACCTAGGCTAAAGGTGGTTGGCAGGTTTGACCAACAAAACTTTTTTGCACCCTTTAAGCCGAGGTAAGGACCTAGGCTAAAGGTGGTTAGCAGGTTTGACCAACAAAACGTTTTTGGACCCTTTAAGCCGAGGTAAGGACCTAGGCTAAAGGTGGTTGGCAGGTTTGACCAACAAAACTTTTTTGCACCCTTTAGCCGAGATCAGGATCCAGGCTAAAGGTGGTTGGCAGGTTTGACCAACAAAACTTTTTTGGACCCTTTAAGCCGAGGTAAGGACCTAGGCTAAAGGTGGTTGGCAGGTGTGACCAAACAAAAAACTTTTTTGCACCCTTTAGCCGAGGTAAGGATCTAGGCTAAAGATGGTTGGCAGGTGTGACCAACATCTTTTACTCTACGGCCGAGACAAGGATCTAGGCTGAAGAAGGGTTGGCTGGAAAAACCAACACTTGGTACTCTTCAGCCGAGATAAGGATCAAGACTGAAGAGTGGTTGGCAGGTATGGCAAGATAGATTGCAAGGTTAAGACCGAAATGAGTATCTCGGCCAGAGAATGTCATACTTCATTCAAAACATAGGTGGAAAATAAATGCAAGCATGGAGTAGAAGATTTCATTCCACAAGTGCATTACAAAAGGGGGGGCCGTAGCCCGGTTACAAACTCCTTTGGTAAACAGAAGAAAAATCATGCAAAGTGATCATTTAAATCGGCGTCCAAATCAACCCTGGCTTCACCTAAAGTTAGCTCGGTCGTGGCAAGCACACTTTGGTTGAGCTCGGTCAAAGGCACCGCATCAGACACAGCAGGCAAAGGTGGGATGGAGACCACAGGAGTTAGAGAGTTGGACTGGCGACCGAGCTGGGCATTTTGTCACGCTCTTGGGATACATCCTCTTCCTCAGTATTGAAGAAATTTGTGATGAATGGCATTTACATACTCCACCATGGAGCTCGGTATAAAGTATGGAGGAGGTTTTGAGAAGACCTCGGTCTCTTGGCTATGACCGAGTTGCGCCACAGCTGCTTCCCACCCACACTTGACGAAGAGGTCTTTGGCAGCCTCACATTGCAGGATATAGCTTGCGCAGTATCTCGGTTGAGCATGCAAAGGTGTGCCTGGCCAACCTAGTCAGTTTGCAAAGTAAAAAGGAAAAGTATTAAGCACGGATCGTTGGACCATGCTAGAAGAAACAAAGGTGAAATAAATGGAGTCCTCGCTCGGCTAAGTGGAATGAAGGATTCGTAGCCCGGTTGAAGGCACTGAAGATGAAAGCAGCAGTAACGAACACAAGCTTCGCAGAGGCAGAGTTGAAGACTGTTCAAATTTTGTGGAGTACGAAGGCCACAGTTTAGCTCGGTTGAGAGGCTAAAGTTTAGCTCGGCTGGAAACAAGTAATCCCAAATCATGCATGGCAGATGGAATTAAGGGGCAATTGAGAGGGTAATTTATATCTAAATTGGGCCGAGCTAAGGAGGAGACTTGGAAATTGGGCCGCGTAATGGACCGAGGTAAGGATAGATTTACTTCGGTCCAAGAACTAAACGAATATGGGCCACGGTAGAAAAGACTAGCAAGTGTGCCGCGGTCTAAGTGTTAGTTCGGTCCAAGTGTGGAAGAAACTTTTTCAAGTGTTACCTCGGTCCAAACGTGATTATAAGTTACCAATCGGAGTAGGGATAGTTATCTCGGCCATGGCACTCGGAGTCGAGGTAATGGCTTCTCTTGGTGGGCTTCGCTCTGGATAGCGCGGTAGAAGCTTACTCCGGTTAGTTCGGTCCAAGAGAAGCCTTGAAGTTAGATCGGTCCAAGAAGGCCTCGGAGTTAGTCCGGTCCGGGAGAAGCCTCGAAGTTACTCCGGTCTTATGAATGCTTTGAAGTTAGTCCGGTCCAAGGGAAGGTTGAAGTTAGACCGGTCTAAAGATGCATGGGAGTTAGACCGGTCTTAGAGTTAGACCGGTCGTAACATGTTAGTTCGGTCTAACCACGCCATGGGTTGTACATGAGAAGCCGAAGTAAGAGTAGTAGAAGGAAGAGCCGAATTAAGGATGGTTCGGCCTATTTTGCGGCTAAGCATAGTCATGTTTACTTCGGTCATATTGGAGTTCGACAAGGGAATGTTACTTCGGTTGTATGACATCTTGCCGAAGTAAAACCATCTCACTTGGTTTAAGCAGTGAGGGGGGGTGTTGAAGGATAAGCATGATCTTTCAGGAGTATGAATCCTAGGAGGACTCTACATGGAGGAGTAAGAGTCCTACTAGGATTGTGCCACACGAAACCTATATAAGCTCACCAATATCACCTTTGGAGAGGTAATGCAACTTTTGTTCCCTGACTACATTGAGCTTTTGCCTACTTGTCTTGCTTACTGACTTAGGCATCGGAGAGGTTTCCGGCACACACCCGCTGGCCAGCTCACGTTTGTGTTTTCAGGTGGTAGAACGACGACGTACAGAGGAACGTAGATTTGATCAACAGGATTATACGAGAAGGTATATTTCTTTCCCGTACAGGAAGTAAGCTTAGTTTCATTGGTTGTAAAGACATTGAAATATTAGGAGTTATTGGAGCTTGGCAACTGCTCAAGTGACTTGAGAGTTTCCATACTGACATGCCTCTCATGTATCATTTCTGTTGTCTAAAATATCAGTTGGCATGATCCTATCGTGAATAATGTTTAACTTTGGAATCTATTGGGTGATGTCCGAGGCAGTAGTGCCACCATGTGACTAAGTAGTGCAATGTGACAAATCGAAGATATGGTTAAAATAAAATATCAAACATTTGTTTTAAATTTTAATACTTCTATACACCTATAGGTTAATGCAAAATATATAATGACTGTTACATTTGTCAAACCCAAGAACAAGTCTCAACAGCGTGGTGCTGAATTTTTTTGGGAAGCATTAGCAAGTGGACAGGAAACACTCCCAAATTCTTTAAGGCTGTTGATAATAATCATAAATTTATATTATGTAATGATAAATAACCATGGGAGGCTTCAAATTGTAAAGTAATAGAATTACTAATTAAGTTATAATCATAATTTTCACTAAAGGTTCTTTTATTCTTCCCCTGAAGTTCCATTACCAATTCCATGATCTATCACAATGCATTCATGTTCAACTATTAACCTAAATTCAAAGTGCATTCAGGTTCAACTATTTATGCCTTAAGTTTCAAAATGAACTCGTTTCAGTTACGGTCTTTCATTCCGCACAGTAGATTGTCTTAGTTCACTTTATAACATGAAAAAAAAAAAAAAAAAAAACAAATGAGTATACAGATGGCGTCCTCCACGTCAAGTGCCACTTCATCCTGGCCACCAAGGATGTGTGCTTGTGGATTTGGACACTGCGTTGTAAAGATATCAAGATCCACCAAGAACCCTGGTCCTGCATTCTACGTTTGCCCTAGAACTACGGTGCGTTTGTGTTGCTACTCTCTTATGCACTTAGTCACAAAACTCATCGTGCATTTGTGGTTGTGTCATATAGTATACATCCTAACTATCTACTGCAATTTTTTCG